>JAOWBL010000009.1:6017793-6040378 GCA_028564865.1 Zenarchopterus dispar | reverse complement strand
ATATGTTTCTTTTCATAAAAGGTTTGAACACTGCTTAGGCCACTCAAAAATGTTGCCTTGCCGCTCCCTCAGTCCCCTCTCCTCTCCTCCCTCCACCCCTCTCTCCCTGTCACGTGTTCTTTTCACAGCATAGAAAAGTTTCTGGATTAGGGCAGAATTAACACAAAGCAGCGACGCCACTCCAGCTACACTTGCAAACAACACAGAAGAAGGAGGGGGACCTGACACGAAGAGCCCGAAGTGACGGGGTGAAGACGCTTGAGCAAGCTTCGGCCACCTGAGAAAGCCTCCAGCTCTGATAGCAAGAGGAGGACGAGTCCATCACCGAGAGGCAGAGGGTCTTTGTCGACAAAGTCCCTAAACATGGAAGAGAAGCAGTTTTCTGGGATCCTGGTAAGTTTTCCTTTGGTTCTGTGAATGATGCACACATGCTCATGCGTTTAAAAGCACATGGATGCAGCCACATGTCAGCTGTGTCACTCTGGTGGGATGCGGTGCGGGACCACCAGTTGAGTAACTTTCTGTCTTTCCTTCTCCCACAATTTGAGGTCAGGCAGTTTGGTTTCTCTGCACTGAATGATCAATCACATGAATCTAACAGGTTTTCTTTCAGTTTTTCTGCATTCAAAATTAGATCGTTATGAGTTTTTTATGATTTAGTACTTCAACTGGAAGGATGACTTTACCGCCTTCTGACTAATCATTGTGTTGATGTTTGAGTGCAGGAGACAGAAAATGTTCACAATTGCAAGTCATCCTTAACCAAACTCAATAGAGTTCAAAACTTTGTCTCCCGTTACAGGCATAGTTTATCCCCACTGTGCCCCTCAAATGTGATATTTGCCTCAAACATTGAGGACAACTTTTGATTTTTTTTTCGCCATCGCTGCTGAGAGATTAAAGGTAAATGTCTCAGTGTCAGGCCTGAGCTGATGGGGAAGCCTTAAATGGAAGTTTGGCATCATTGACAGTCAGGTCACTTCTCCCTCAGTCCAAGTCCTTCAGTCCGTCTTAAGACGATGATAAACACAAACCCTGAGCTCCAACTCCCCTGACATTCTCACTTGTTTGAAGCTTCACTTTCTCCCTGGAGATACCTCCCCCCTCCCTCTGCTGCGTCCTTTCAAGATGAACCTTCACGTTAAAATGAGTGCATGCACATCGTCTAATCTTAAGAGGAGGACGTTATCAGTCCTGCCTCCTGCTCCCCGTCAGATGATGAAGATTGGGTTCTGGCTGCTGGAACCTTCGGCAGGTGTTTTGCCAAGTTGGCAGCTTGGTTACAGGCTGCCAATCAGTCTTTTGTTGAGATCCAGAGGTAATTTAAAGATTAGCACAGAATGGTTTCTTTTTACATGTGCTTACACATTATAAAGTTGAAGTGCAACTCATCGATCTCTGTTCACACTCAGGAGAAAGCCTTAGGTAAAGTCAGCAGAAAACACCTAAAAAAGAAAATGTGCCAACTGTTGTGGGTGTTTTGGTGTCCAAGAACTGGCAGGTGTTTTTAAGTTTATACTGTGTGAATGTATGGATTGAAAGTAAAGCATTTGGGTGCATAATTGTGGGGGATGGGTTTTTTTTACAGCTAAAAGACAGTTCAGTAATAAATATGTTGAGAGAGGTCAAGCAGCTTATTGCTTGGTATCAACTAGTGATTTTTGTTCAGTTAGCTGTGGCATTGGTTTAGTTCAGCAAATGTGTTGCATTGACAAAGAGCACATATTTTGCTCTCAAGTTATTTAAATTATGCATAAATGGATGAAAAGGCACAGTCTGTATAAAAACTCCAGCAGTCAGAGCAGGCAGCTGCTCGTACACACTTACGCCGAAGCCTTCTCTTATGATTGGTTGCTTTGATGGCTGGGGCTGTTGTCTTCTGCAGTAGTGAAAAGTGATGTCAGCTTTGGCTAAGAGTGGTCAACAGCGAATCAAAGAAAGTTTGTGTGTACATGTGAGTGAGTGTCTTGTTCCCGTCTCCAACTGTCACTTTGGTTTTTATTCCACTGCTCCCCCTCCTTGAGCTCTTTTATCTGGCCTTTTTTTTAACTCTTCCTCCTCACCCTCTGTTTCACATTCACAACAATAATCTGTAAACGTGATTTATGCATCACATTTCACACATAATCAGCTAAGCGTCACCTCTATTTAAATAGTCAAAATTGCCTTTGTCTCTTGTTTTTCAAAGTGTGGCACTACTTTTTTTTTGAAAGTCCCTGCTCTTTTTACTCAGGTTAGAGTTATTTATACAAACCCAGATGGTTGGTGGATGGACCAGTCAACATAAATCTGGAGACACACAAGGCGCTAGCTTCCTGCTACTGCTTGGCTCGACCAGTAACCTTGTGCCAGGACTCCCTCTGTCCAAAGTTAATTCTCCTGCTCACACACAATGCTGAAAAAAGGAGCCCCATCCCGTCAATCTTAGTGTGCTGTCTTTGACCGCCCTGGAAGCCTCAACTTCAGCTGATGATCAGATGAGCAGATGGTGCCCTGGCACGAGCTTTTACCGGACAGGCGGATTGCTGTCTCTTTGTTTTCCCCTCTTTAGTTACTTCTTTTCCACTTGGAGTCTTTAAAACCTCTTCTTCCTAGATGTATGTGCTGGGATTGTAAGAGGAGGAGGAGACGAAGGAGGAGTTGGACTGCCATATTGCTTATTTGTCTGCTCAGGGCCTGCATTCATATGTCAAGCTGTGTAGACCACAGCTGATGCTCCATCACCATCAGGGCCAAATGGGAGAAGAAGTCACGTAAGACTGGCCCGGGATCACAGCATAAAACTGTCAAGCAGTTTAATCTTACTTCCGCAATTTGCACAATTTTTCAAGCTGGCAGCTCTGTCAGCAAAGAAATGCGAACCTGCGTAACTGTGATATTCTTACACTTTATAAACACTATGACACGCAGCTTCCTCCAGCCCGTTTTCGACAGATTTTCCATTTCTGTCAGATATGTTGAGTAAAGCAGCTATAATACTGCTCTTGGAACGTCAACAAGTCAAGTATGTGCCAGAGATGTTGTTGTGCACATCAGCAGGTAATGGGATTTGTCTTTGACTGATGATATTTGGGATGCATGTGCACTATGTGACGTCTTTCCAGCATTAATGGTTTTAAATACATTCAAATATTTGTGTTTCCTGCAAGACAGCTTAAGATTATATTTTTTCCTTTTTTTTCATTGTATTAATCCACCTATTATTCTTTTGTCTGCAACAGGTACAACACAACAGAAGTATGACATGGAAAACACAAAAAAACAAAAATACAGCAGTTTCTTTAAACTTAATTTAACTTTTATTTGTATTTGTATAAACCCAAGGAATTTTATGTTTTTTCTTTCTAAACAGGTTTTTTTCATGTCAGGCCTGTAACATACCCCCAAAATAAAGTTTGCTACAGAGGCAATTTAGCACTAAGACGAAGGTGAGATAACAATGTTATCTGAAACAGGCTCTTTCAACAGGAAGAATAGGACAAAAAAAAAAAAACAAAACACTGAAATGTTTAGTTGCTTGGTATCCTCCATACCAGAATGTCTTTTAAGAGATGTGAAAAGAAATGCCAGCATTGCAAAGTGGTAGAACTTTCTTGTCACAACGTTTTATGAAATGTGTTGCTGGCCTGAGCTAAAAATCAGTAAATGAAGTGATCCCTGGGAGTTAATTCAGGCAGCCAGTCTCTACAGGTTGTGTGTTTGTTTTTTTTTTTATCACCAATCTTCGTGGTTCATTCCAGTTTCTCCTTCTTTGACCTATAGAAGGAGCAAGAACTTACTGTTTCTCAGATGTCTTCAGTATGTATCACCTACCAAGCTCTCTGCCTCTCTTCTATTGGCAGTCCCACCTCCTTCCCAGCTTCCACCTGTAGGCTCCGATTCTGTGGAGGTCGGTTTAACTTCTGCAGTCTTATATACGTAAACCTAATAAATTATGCTTGAACAGAGCCTAAATGCCAAAACTCAAGTAAGTTTTCTTATTAAATGTTTCAAAGAAAATAAAATTGGGAAAAAAAATCTTGGGTTTGTAGGATTTGCAAAGAAGTTAAAGTGAAAGTTAATGTAAGAATCACTCCGCTACACGTAGTCTCCACATCATCCCATATCAACATATTACCTTTTTCAGTTTTAAAGTTGTTCAAAAATAGTTCATACAGTTCCCACTGGCTCTTTTGCACACCTGAATGTGAAGTTTTGCTCTGTCAAACTGAAATTTCAACATTTGAAACTGATTTATTTTTCTTTTATATCACCTAAAAAGAAAAAGCATCATTTTGAGAAAATACATTTTACAAAATACACAAAGTCAAGATTCATGCACACCCACCTGCGGGAGGTGCTCTGAAGGCCAGATGTTATGCGGAGTGGGTGGAGGCTTTGGTGGTCAAAGCCAGGCTTTGAGATAAGAAACCTTATTTCACCATAGATGAGAGTCACTGCTCCTCCAAACTGAAAAGAGCAACTTAAGCAAGTTGCTAGGGCATCTGGTCAATATGCCTTCTGGATGCTCTCAAGGGAGGTGTTTTGGACATATCTCACCAGGAGGAGGCCTCTGAGCAGACAGAGGACTTGCTTATAAAATAAGTTAAAAAAAAAACCAAACTAAAATTGTATATGGAGAATGGAGACAGAGAATGGAAGAGAGAATGGAGTCAGTCATATAATAACAGGTGCAGTCACTCTGTTATTACACACTATTGTTTGTTTTTAATTTTTTTTTTTTTTTGTAAAATTGTGATTGCTCCATGAGTACTCCTGAGTAGTGAGCCCTTCAGCGCGTGTGTGTGTGTGTGCAATTTCCCAGGGGTTGTGGGCCTAATGTGTGCTGTGGCTGTGAAGTGGAAACTAAATGAAAAGAAATAGTGAAACCTCCGTGAGGTCAGGCAACATAGGCACACACTCACACACTCACAGAGAAATGCGCACATGCAAAAGCATAATGGATGATGCACTTAACATATTAAGGTTACAATTTAGAATAATACATAAATATAAGTTGTGACTCTGTAAAAGGACAAACTGAATAATTAATCAGTCCATATAAACCCCCGTTCTGTTTTTAGTGAAATATAGACTATAAATAATCTACAAATTATTTAGTCTGTTTTGTATTCACAGTTTACAAAGAGTGCTTTTCTGAACATTTATTTCCCTGGTTACACTATGTTTTTTTCATTTCTTTTGTAGTGAGGCTGCCCATGCAGGATTGGGATTTTTATCAGAGTTTTTTTTTTAGATTTTTGAGTAACATGTTCTCAACCACATGGTTTGCATCCATTTACAGGTGAAATGAGAGAGCTCATAGCCCTATCTTCGTTTCTGGACTTATGTAAGAAACATATTGAGCTGCCAGTCGTCCAGCTTAGTTAACAGCAGTGCTCAGCAACCATGTTGACGGCCTCTGGGGCGAAGAGCCGACAAGCAGATGTGAACCAAGAGCGAGACTGCGCTCTAAGGGGCAGGTGGGGAGTGAAGTCAGACGAAATTTTATCTTTAATTTCTCTCCGTCTCGCTATTTTGAATGACCCACAGAGAAGGAATTTAAAAAGAACAAAAAAAACAATGCAATCGTCTAAACAGGCAGCACCCAGCTTCAGCTAAACAGTAGCCACTGTGGCAGGCGAACAACTGAGAGACAAGGGCCACAAATGCCAAACACGTCCACTGCTGGGCACTCTTGAAAAGGTAACCCACCACCAACTGACTTTCAGTGTATGTTCACCCACACACACATAGTAAGAGGGAAAAAGGACCCTTTGTGTTTGAGACTTTTAGATTTCATTAGGAAAAAGCCACTAAGGCTAGTTCTCGTCCAACACTGAAGCTGCAGCAGCTCTGTCAGCAGTAGAGATACAGCGTCAAATGAGATAAAGTCTTTCAAATTTGAATGAAAAGGCCACAATTGGAATCTGGCCAAATGTTACAGATGCAGCACAATTGAGGAACAGCTGCTTTTCTAGAATAATCTGATTCAATTATAACACAATCACAGACGGCCGTAATGGTTATTATTCTCCCAACTTGATTATGGACTGTCTGCAATGCAGTCTTGGGGATGGGGGTTCATGGTCTGTCCTGAGAACACCTCAGCACGTGGAGGGGATTGAACTGTCAACCTAGTGGTCGAAAGCGCTAATATCTGAGCCATATAGTATATCTCTTTTTTCAACAAAGATTCTCAGTATCCCTGAATTATCACATAGAAATTACTTGTCCCCATTTGTTGATGCTTGTTTCACGTTTAAAATATATTTCTGTGTGCTCAGTTTTAGTCACTGTATTCCCTTTAGATTACCAGAATCTTACCTGAAGACATTTTCAAATTTAACCAGAAAGCTGAAGTTATCTCTGGTTTTTGTCTGGATTTTGAGAAAGAAATCTAAGATGGGGATGTAGATATTAATCTGATGTGCAACAGTTATGTTTTAGCTTGTGTATTTTAGATGTCTTTCGTTTTTTTTCATCTGACTCCACATCACAGACTCGTGCTACAGTGTGCCTTATTTTTCATATACGAGAAGGCATTTTTCTTCATTTGTGGTTGCTATCTTTGCACACAGTGAGGAGCGGATTGAGTTTGTGAGCATGAAACAGCAGAACCTTGGACAGTGCTTTGTCATTGTGATGAATGAAGAAGACATGCTTCCTGTCTTTCTCTAGCTGTTTTTCCCTCTCTCTCCTGTCACATTCACAGAGCGACAGTGACTTCTGCCACGTGAGGCCAACTTTGCTCACATGTTCCTCACTTTTGTGCCCAGCGATGGTCCCATATGTTTATCAAAATGAGTATGTTGTGCGTTTTTTCCGGCCCGATTTGTTCCCATGCCTTCTCTCCAATGAGTCCCGCTCTCCCCGGGGGTCCGAACTGAAGCCTCACGCTATTTATACAGAGCGAACAGCTGGGGCCCTCCCAGCCAAAGTAGTGAGGGATGAGGGATCGGGGGATGGGTGGAGAAATTTTTTAATGTAAACTTTAGGTTTAACCAAGCGTTGGAAATGTCTCTCTGTTCCCTCTCATTTGCTCTTTTATGTTTCGTGCCATTATTTGTGTCTCTGTCTCTTACAAGGACAGGTTATGTCAAGTTCAGGTCAGCTGGACAACTGGACAAACGTCACTCACTCTCTGAATCTTGTTCCTATTTTCCTTCAGTCTCCAATGTTTTTTCTATTTGCTCTGCAGCTGATGTTTTTCCCATTTCCCCACTTTGAAACACATTTTCTTTTCCCACTTCCAATTACAGTCCTGTTTTGTACTGGAAAGAGAAAAGATTGATTTTCCCTCCATCTGCGCTTCAACACATTTTGTCCTTTTGTTGCATTGGACAAAGCAGAACTGGCGTTGCATTTCTTTTCTCCTGCACTTCAACTCCTGTGGTGCTTGTCTTATTGTGGACTTCAATCCATTCTCCCGTCACTAGTGTTCCCTTCACTTGTTTCATCCAGCCTTTTCACAGGAGTCACGGATGCTCACTCCACCACCGTCTCAGCGTTTTCTCACATGAACCACCCAGGAGGGAAGAGAAAGTCAGGCTTATCAATGCTTCCTTCAGTTCAAGGCCCCTTTCACGGTCAGACGTCCCATCACAGGCATGCTGAGCTAATGAGAGGTGAAGAGAAATTAACCTAATTGGCGTAAGGGACAGATATATAGATTGCAGAGGATGTATAAAGAAAAGGCTCCATGTAAGATTCATTGTTTAAAGGATAAGAAGTCCTGTCAAGACTTTTTTTTAATTCACGTGTTTAGACAAAATTAAAATCAAACTAAAAAAATAGGATCATACAGTTCCAGTGTGTCTTTTAAAATATACTTCAGTAATAAATATATTTAAATTATATAATAGTATTGAAGTATTACCTATACTTTAAAATTAATTTTATTTTGCCTCCCATCACCAACTAATAATCCTCCAAGTAACTGGGTGAATAATATACAAATGGCGCAATAGTAGAATGACATAATAGGTTAATTTGAGAAAAATATGAAAACAAAAAAAAAAACAACTGTGTGGTATGAAACTGATTTTGGGCCAAAATCAATGTGTCTTTCTTTATTTCTAACTCCAGCTACAAAGTATAATTTAATTGGTTGTAGGCATTGTGTCTCATCCAGTTATAACAGTTAATGCACTTTCTCTCCCAAAGTACAATGACATTCATCAAGTCATAATTTCATAATTGCTGACTTTCTAAAGTTATGCCTATATGCTCAGTTTATGAGTGTATAAATTCAGCAATTCCAACATGAAACTCGTAAAATCCTGACTTTAAAGGTAAAATTCCATCTTTGTACAATTTGGAAGTTAATATACTTTTTTCCCACAGAATTTTGCACCCTCACCTTTTTTTCACCCCAAGGTGCACCAATACGCTATGTTAGATTTGGGTGCTGCAGGACCCCTATACATTTTTTCTATTTTTAAATATATTTTTACAGGAAAAGTGGTTGTACATTTGTAAATATGAAATTAAGGTTCTGAACACCTGAGGAAAATAGATGGTGTAAGCATCAAGTGACGAACATCATGTGCTGCTTATACTGACAAAACAAGAGAATAAAACTAAATTCCTGCTTAAATCCCATTTCAAGATAGAAGGTGAGCTCATAGCACCTAAAATATCATAGTATCATTTTGATTGCATTACATTAATATTGAGCATGTTGATATTGGGATAACAATACATAGATTTAAAAAAAGAAAAAAACAACAATACATTGTGCAGCTCTGTTCACCATAATAACTTTGTCTAAAGTCACACTAAAGTGTTTCAATGAAAAGATAGTTGCAGCATTGCCAGTTTTTTCAGAAGTATTACATGAATCATATTTTCCTCTTTGTAGGACACAAAAGATTTTTTAACACTGATGCATTGATTTCATTGTGAAGATCAGTTCACACTGCAGAGATAAGCCTTATGTATTATGTACCGCTATCCATCCAGTTTTGTGCTGGATGGAAGATGAGGCAAAAGCAGATTTGACAGGCCAAACACGGTCAGACTCACATTCACACTCTCACCTGCGGGGATCACCTTTGAACTGAGGGAATATAGACGGACATTGATTCTGACTCACATAACTGAAACTGTGTGGAAACCGTAACTGTTTGCTGAATATTAATTGTGTTTTTTGGCCTTTAGAAACACAAAGGTTTGACAGACAGGCAGTGGAGAGATACTATATATCTGCTGTAATTATGCGGTGGTATTTAAATTTACTTTGTCAGTGCTAATGATAATGCTCTGAAAAGGGGAGGGAAAAGATGAGAGAAGAGATGGAAATAATTCAAATGAACGAAGATTTCGTTCTTCGGACTTGAGGTGCATATTTCTGTTTTCTGGCCTCCTCCCACTGAAATGCTAATGTGATATAATGCAGGAAACAGTTTGTTGCTTGACAAGTAAGACAGTCAGAGCTCAACAGTAACAGTCTCCTGCTTGCCTGGGAAAGTAGAAACAAATGTGATAACCTCAGGTATTTTTTCCTTATTAAAGCCACTGTCATTGTTGTTAGCTGTATACTAGCCGAGTGAGATGCTGCCAATCACATTGATGCTACCAATTACAGAGTGGTAGCATCAATTTCTGATATTGTCACGATGTGATATTACTTTTAGATCTAATAGCATTTAGTATGGTTTTTTTCCCCCCAATACTGTATTAAAAGGTAAAAGAATATACAATATAGTGTCTTATATCCTTTAAAAAAAAAAAAAAAACTTAGAAAATGTGATGATTTTTTTAAAAAAAAAATCACCAACTACATAAGAACACCTGAGCAACAAGTCCTCAAATTTGTTCAAAATCGAATGGAATTATGATTAAACTTTTTTCCTATCGTCAATAAAATATGTCACAGTTCTGTTCATAGCGGCAGTTTCAGTTTGAATAAAATCTGTGACATAAAATTGATCATAATTTTCACTGAGTAACACATATAAAGACAAAAAAGGCATTTTGTAAAGTCGGAAGAGGTGTCCCACAAACACACTCCTATGACGTCAGTATGTCATATAAGAGCTTTTCTAATATTTCAACGGCAGTTTCCCAAAATTGCAGGTCCAGCATGAAAGCTCCAGCTCCAGCGTGTCATTGGGCTTTAAAGCCTGATTTATGCTTCTGCGTCGCAGCAACACACATATAGTACACACAACCCGTACACTATCGCTGGTGTTTACCGTTAGTTTGCGCTGATCTGTAATTACACTACCAACCACTAGGTGACAGTGTAGGTTCTTTTCTACAGCTCCGTAGCTTGCAGCGACGAGTTTCATTTTGTTTACTCCCTTTTGTTTTTACTTTTGTTTACTCAGACATAACAACGGACCAAATAAAGTATATTTTACGTAGGTTGAAACTTAAAAATGTTGAGCATCTGACACTTTTACAGACATTGCAGCAAATTATCGTTCTACCCAGCTTGAAAGTGATGAAGAAGAAGAAGAACAAAACAACCAATCAGGTTTTTGTTGACGACACTCAGTAAAAAAAATTTGGAGGCGCACATCGGGCAACGCAAAGCTCTGCGCCTGGTGGTTTTCATTGACGAAGAGGCTCGACATCTTGACGCCGTAAATTAGACAGCGAATCATAAATGAGGGTTAAGACAGAGTGGCTGAATAACAACTGAGTGAATTTGATTGCAAGATGTTAATTAGACAGTATAAGTTTGGAAGTGTCAGTGTTGCTCAGCCTTAGAGCTAAACCTGGTACAAACCTCCTATGTGACCTCAGGAAGTCATACCTCATCAACCCTGCAGTAATATTATTAGTAAATATTGTTTAACCTGCAGCCCACATGAGCTTCTGATTTGTGGCTCCCAATTTGGCAGCTACCAACTACTTTGACTGATTTGCAACTTGAGTTTAAATCCGCGGAAGCCATCTCATTCAACTGCAACTGCAACTATAGCTTAAAACGAAAATGCTACAGTTCAGGTTTCATAGTTTTGTGTCAAAAGCACAGCTATGTTAACTGACTGTAGAAAATAGTTGTAAAACTTCCCTTGGTTTAATTACAATCAGGAAAAGAACAATACTTTTTAGTATTTTGAAAGAAAGCAGACAGGAAAGCCCACATACACCCCCCCCCCCAAAAAAAAAAAAAAAAAAAAACAGATTTGAGCTCTTATTATATATTTTTTTTATTTGCAGTAAACTTCCTTAAATCCCCACATTTTTTCTGCAAAGAGACAAACTCCAACTTGCCTTCTAATCGCAGCTGGATAAAGCCTGCAAATACATTTTTATACTTTGTTGGTTTGTAAGTGCCATTAATAAGCTATGTGAGAAAATGTAAAACATTACTATAATCTTCAAATTACTTCATATTTGTTCTGGCCTTTATTGAGACTACTGGTTTGTCCCTGCAGGAGCATAAAATTAATGAGACAGAAGACTATTTGGCTTAAGTTTTCCTTTTTCTTTCTCTTTCTACCTTTGAATGATCTGAAACTTGAATTTTTTGAGTTATACAGATCTGTGATGGGTCTGAGGATCAATGTGTTTGGCCAAAGGCTGACCTGTAATCAATGTTGGCATTATGAGAAGTTAACAGGAAAGACCAAAAGGACATCCATTCTGACCTTATCAGTGTTTTATTGCCTGTCCTCCTCTCCACTTATCTGTTTTCTTCTCTCCATAAACATTTGTATGTGGAAGCAATTGGAACCCACAATAGTGCACACTGGTCAAATCTTTCTCAAAGCTAAGTCCAATCAGTTACTGATTCGACAGACAAAACAGTGACAACCCATTTGGTCATTTTAAAAAGAAGGGGAAAAAACAATTGACTCTAGTCATCAGATGATTTGTAATATTACTGTTTGTCCCTGTTCACTGGTGTTTCAGAGAGGGACATCAAGACAGTGGTCTCAGCCCCATCAAATGGATTTCCTACCTTTGAATATGCAGTAAGAGGTAAAAAAAGAAAGAAAGAAAGAAAGGTAAATAATAAAATGTAATTAGACAATTAGCTAAAACCCTCATCTATTTGTCTACCACCAAATTCAAAAAACATTAAAACTGTATCTTCACTAATTGTTTCAACAGTTTCTACTTCTTAAATAATGTTTAGTTAAATATTTGCATGTCTGTGGATGGCTGCTTGTGGAATTCGGGATGATTGGAGTTATTATAATGTCCGTTTTAGGGTTTGTGTTTTGTAGCTCTTTTTCAGAGTTGATACACCTCCAAAAGAACATACAGAGGTGACATTTTTCTGACTTGTGTAAGTGACTGGTAAAACACATGAATGCAACATAGAGATATCAAATATCATAATAAACTGCAGCTCTCTAGCCCCAAAATATGTAACAAAACTCATAAACTAATAGTTCTAACAGTAATCCAGGTTGTATTGATATTATACTGTATTTTGAAGGAATACACACATAACTGTTTTTTTTAAATGCTGTCATAGCTCAAAATAATGGCTTAATGAAGCTGGTTTCAGTTAACTCATTAACTCAAAACACTATGTCATAAAGTGACATACAGTCATTATTCCTTTTATTAAATCATATTTTATTGTCCCTAGATTAAAAATGTAATGATGTTTTAGTGTATTTGGGCAATGTTACACCACTTTGGTTAACTCTTGTTTTAAATGGGCGATATAAATAAATCTTGCATTGATGCAAACAGAACGTCAGCTTTAGCTTATTGCCTGCTACACCACCGCTGGCAGCCTGTATTTTTCCCTTCTAGCTCACGTCATATTAAGCCAGAATTATAGTTGTGCATCAGCATTCTAGTGGAGTAGCTTGTAAATTGTGCTTTAATTGTATACCCCACAGATTTCCATGCCATGAAAAGAAAGTCACACTCATTGCAATAATTAACAGCTGGAGTAATAATCTTAACTCTTCTCTTCAATGTCAATACCTGGGCTTTTGGTAGCCATAGATACTGAGTACTGATATGGTGCCAGTCTTTTATTTGATCTTTTTTATTATTATATTCACTATTAACCTTGAATAACTGTCAGATGATTGTCACCAGAACATCACTCACACTTATATATAAGCCTTCATTTAACTATACTGTGAGTACAAATGTTCATTTAAGTGGGAAAATATGGCTTTTCAATGACAGGGGTGGTCATCCAAGACGGTAAAAAATTTCCATTATTGCTGTGGCTTTCTGTTTGTCTTTGGGTAATTTCTCTTGCTTCTGAAAAAACCAAAAAAACATACTCCATTTACTTGGTTGCTTAGATTCATCTGTCTTCCTATTTCATTTAATAAAGACCTTAGGCCTTTTTACCTGATGGCTCCTTAAATGCTCAGTAAGGTTGTTTGTGTTTCATTTAGCAACATTCATGTCATTTCTGGAAACTGTAGTCTTTCATAATGAGCATTCACTTGTAAAATAATGCCATGTTGCTGATATAATGCTAATGCTACATAGCTAACTGAATTTACCAACTCATGTCACAGTCTTCCAATTCATAACAGGAAGTTGCAAGGCAGTGGTGTAATACAGAGGAACTGTTAGCTGATGCATGAATGTTAATACTTACTGGTGCCAACACCCTTACATTTGGTACAATCAATTAATATTTCAAAACCAGATTTCAGAATCAGAACTAAGATAGCATGTATGGTGGCAGGTAGTATACAAATATTTTCTTCACTTTTGTTGAAATCAGAATCTTGCACAAAAATACTCAAGCAGTCTGACCTAAACGATTTTAGCACTGGCAGTGTAGTGTGATATTTCTGCATCATCCCTGACCACTGGTAACCATTTTGCTGTGGTTGGTAAGATTTTACTTGGAAGTGAGTGGGAAAGTGCTGACACAGCTGCTGGGCAATGATGAACTTTTTTTTATTTTTTTGGATGTACTTTGATCATACCATAAACAATAAATACACTTTTTTTCTGTTTGCTACACAAATGCGCCACCTGCTTTGGAACTGTTCCACCCCTGTGTTTGATTTTGTTGGTTAGAACTAGCTCTCTAGCCATCGTTTTAATGCACTCATGTTGAAGCATGAAAAGTTGAAAATTCCTAAACTTGTGATGGATTCAACTCTGACACCATGAAGCACTGCATCCACAACTCAGTTTGGCAGGGTTTGATGTTACCCCAGTCACTTTGAAATTAAGTAACTGATTTCATAATACTGAGGTTGCTACTTTGAGCAGATTATTGATTACGAATAAGATGGAGTTATCTACTAATGGTTGTGTTTGCTTCTGCTGCCTTTTGAATTGTATGCCACATGTGGTCTCGTGGTGTACACTTATTGGTTCATGCTGTGAAGTTCAGTGTTTAGTGTGTATTTGTTTGAAAGGTAACATTTCTCTCTCAGACTGTGTTGCAAACAGAGATAGCTTAAAGCTATCTCACAAGAAGAAAAGCATACTGTTAAAGTTTAAATTTACAAGGATAAATTTTCTTGCTTCTCCTTCTGTCCGGGTTTGTTTGGACCTTAATGGAAAAATGATCGACTAGTATTCTTTTGAATCAATTTTTGTGTTCATTTCTATGCATGCCCTGAGAATATTTACAAACCAGCACTGGGGGCTCAATCTCTCTAAACCACGCATGGAATCAAAAACAAAGAAGCCCAGATTTATAGTAAAACAGCCTTTTAACTGTTCTCGGTCTTGTCTTTGCAGAAGGTGGACACTCCCTCACATGTATCAGTACTTTTCCATGCGTGTAGCCTAAAAGTAAATCTGTTATAGGCGTGTGATTTGTTGAGTGGTGCATTCTATCTAGTGTGCAAACTGTGGCATAGATCAACACAACTCCTTATATGGAAGTCATGCCAGTGATTATACAAGCTACAAGAAGATTCAACAGATAACATCAATAAGCTAACATATCAATAATATAACAGCAGGATTTGTAACGTTTTCAATAAGATTTTTCATGGCAGCTGGCACAGCTGCGCTTGAGTCTTATGGCACTGTCAGACTGTGACTTTCAAAGTTGGCAAATTCCTGGGCTGTTCAGATTACACAACTTTCTGTTTCATATTCAGGAGTTTTAAAGTAATTTTGCTGATCCCATCAATTGACTTATCACCTATGGAGGATCACACACTAGATCTGACAGCAACTCAGTCGCCTGAATTGTCTCTAAAACCACATTTTCAGCAAAGCACACAGAAAATGAGACACACACAAAACATGAGTTGATCGTTTGAAAATAGTTATAGGGAGAAAATAAATACTGGAAGCTGTTTGTGCTATGATTTGTTCAAAACTCATACAAAAAAAGATAAAGCAAAGAAAATGGGTAAATGATTGGATTATCATACGCAGATACTAAAGAGAGTTGAAGGTGAGTAAAAGATACATCTATGATACATTGTATACATCTTTGATTCCCTTCATAGGATTACTGTCCTCAAGCCCAGTGTCTTGAAATTTGGATTTAAATAATGTATTCTTAAAAAAGGCCCTTAGTAAGTCCGAGTTCCCCGTGGAACAGCAGAGCGCTTTCTTAGTTTAGCTATGGTTACACTTGTTTTAAATTGAGACTGCTGCTTTAGAGTGACACCTCGTGGTTTTCTAAGATTTCCCTCACCTTTAACTAATGCGCTCTTACAAACACATTATTTCATTCTAAACCACATTAAAATAATTAGTAACTTCTATGAGATGGGGAGATGGACAATTGCTCTCATATTTTCAGACTTAAGTGTTTGATTGCTTGGTTCCACCTGGAGATTGTTGTTGCTTGACAAGCTCCAAGGTGACCTTTGTCTTTAGGGACAGGCACACTGACCCTCTTTTCTATTCCAAACCTCAAGGCCAGCTTTTGCTTGCTTCATTCTTTTATATGGAGAGGCATGAGTGGCGACTCTACATAGGTATTGGAGCACCAGTTGAGCACCACTGGGGGGAAATTAAATGAGGCATCTATAATGTTTTAGTGAGAAAAATACTTGTACTGTGATTTGTTTAATAATTTTACTTGCTGTATCTAGTGTGAGAACTCTTGCCAATGAGCTGATCTAAAGAGCAAAAGTTACCGTTGAGAAATATGTTATCAGTTACTGGAAGTTGTCCAAGCCGTACAAACTGTTTGGGTAATAAATGCAGCACTGCTGCTCAAACAATGCTTTGTCTGTTCTAAATGTGTCAACACTCGCAGTCGCTTGACAGGAGCGGTTGTTTTCTTTGCCTTTATTACTTCCTCTCTGCAAACTGAATAGGGTGGGTAAATGCTAATGATTCTTTAATTGCATCCCCTGTGAGATTCTATTGCTCTGAATTGATAGACAAATGAATAGCATCCTGTCTGTGTTGCTTGTTTCTTGTTAAACATAACTAGTGGGCCTCCACTCAAGCGGTAGCTGTCATTGTCCGCAGCTATCAAACACCCATTAGGCCAGATGCCAGTAGCTTGTCAACTTTTGACACCGGTCGTACCACTTCCAGTCAGGGAATTGATGCTGAGTGACTTGTTGAAAGATGCCATGTCATACTGCCACATGAGTGATGCTTTGTTGATCTCTCAATCACTCCCGTATTGTGGATGCACTCTTACCTTTCTCTGGGTTTCTTTATGTGGGTAGCCATTATACATATGGTGGCAAACAGGCACAATAATGTGGGTATTTAAACAGAAGCTCAGAAGGGAAGCGCTTAAATTTGAAAGGGTGTAACTCTGAACTCGTCACAAACGAAGTGCAGGAGGTGGGCTTTGGCCCCGGGGCCAGCCTCTCAGAGTGACATGGCGGGCGGGTGGAGGGCATTGGCAATGTCAGGGTGTAGAGACGGACGAGGATTTGGAAGAGTCAAGTACCGCTGAAAGGGAAGTTGTTGGTGGTCTGCAGAGTTGCAGCAGCTGCCTCTGAAAACAAACGGAAGAAATAAGAGAGACAGAGAGAAAAGGGGTGGGGGGGGCAGAAAAGTCCGGTGGAAGGCGTGCAGGCTCCTCACTTCTCGGGCTTCCCACTTTTTTTGTTTCTTTGCATCAATCTGTTAAGAGAAAGAGTGAGGGAGCAAGGGAGAGCTTGGCCAAAGACCATGGGCCCCCCAGATCTCCTCTCCACCCCCCCACATTACTCCGGCCAGCTTAACTTAAAGTTCAACTCCCTCCCCCGTCCCCCCGCACCCGTCCCCCCCACTAACACCATCACAGGTCCTCCTCTCTCCCGCTTACTTGCTCTGTATTCAGCCTAGGTGCTAGAGTGACAACGAGCCATTCATTGTGGAGGTAGAGGAAAAAGACCGTGGATCTCTCCTGTGTCTTTTTTTGGGGATGTGGTGGGAGTTGGGCTTGGGTAGGTGGGGGTGAAGTGGGAGGTTGATGGCAGAGGAGAAGAAGGGAGGGAGCATACTCCTGAAATGTGACAGAAAAACCAGGCAGAAAGAGAAAGTTAACGAGTGAGAGGAGAAAGTGAGGGAGGGAGGGGGTGAGTAAAAAGTAAGAGTGCAGGGAGAGCGAGGGAGGGATGGATGGGGAGGGGTGGGGAGCTGGAATCACAGAGGAAAGGGAGGTTGGGGTGGGGGGGAGTGGGAGAGAGAGCGGGCTACCATGCCGAATGAGCAAGAGAGGCGGAGAGGAAGCAGAGCTCCATCAGATGAAATGAGGTGAAAGTAATTCAAGCATTAATCAAGCCAGGGCAAAAGGGAGGGTATACTGTGTGTTCTCCCCCCTCTTTTGCTGCGGAACTGAAAGGCAAGGTGTGAATGAAGGAGCCTAGAGTGGCCGGCAGAGAAGCACCACAGGGTCACAGCATCAAATCATGTCTGAGTCGAACACCATTGCCGCTTCCACCACGGACCAGGTCAGTTCAACCTATCATATTATTTTCAATTTTGTGTTGTCCTTTTTACTCGCAATAGAAGCAAGCATGCTGATGTTTCTTCTGAATTAATTTCTCCTCACAACTGACTTAAGCAGAGAGGACCATATTGTTTAAAGTCTTAGAAAAGAGACTTGTGAGTACAAAAAAAAAAAAAAGGGAGTAAAATCCCAAGTTCCGGTAAGATGTATATCATCTTTAGATCCTAATTCGGAAGTAGTTAAGAGCGGTCTCTAAGAGCAACGGAGTGAGTGTGTGTTTCTTGGACTATCAAAGCAACGATTGTTTTGCTCAGAGCTGCCTGGACAACGGTACAGGGTCCTGAAAGAATTGAATTCATCAAGACGAGCTATTGTCTACGCCGCCTTATTTTTCGGTGATCATTCAGGGGGTCGTGACGACTCAATACCCCTCGAACCACGTGAGGAGGGGGAAGCAGCTCTTTAAAAACCCGACCACGTGTGGCGGCCCTGAAAAGTTTCATAAGTAATTGCAGTGGGAAGTCCGGCCAGTGCTGTGAGAGATGGGGTTAGTAAGGAAGTGGGCTGGTCTGCCGTGTGTGTGAAAGAGAGCGGCAGAGTAGGAAAGTAAAAGTGTCCAGAGAAAGGCCGATATTTATGCCCTTGTTATACCCCCCAAACCCTCCCACAAGCAGCTTTAATTGCACACTTTGGCAAATACATCCCTCGCTCTGCTTCCCTTTATTAATTGTCGTCTTGACTGGAACAATTAAATCCTCTGATCTGTTTAAGATAAGATATACAGTTTCCTCTGCAGAAGGTAAAGACAAAAAAGGGGCGTGTGCATGTGCGTCTGCATATTGTTGTGTATGTGCATCCGACCTTGCTGCCGGCATACGCTCTCAGCCAAGTCCTTGTCTCCTGTTTCCGATTGCTACTGTCAAGGCTGAGTCAGCTTGCTATACCTCTGTAGGCAAACACGCATATACTCACACACACTCACACAAATGCACGCCTACAAGGATATATATACACATTTGTTTGGATGGTTTTCTGCTCACACAACAAACAAGACAACAGATGCTCAAATTGCTCGCACACAAATTTCAGGAAGGGAAGGTTGTTGTGGAGGTGGGTTGAAGTTATTTAGAGCGGCAGAGTGTGTGTGTGTGTGTGTGTGTTTGCGGGAGCACCTAGGCATGCATGTGCGCACTAATCCGGCGATTCTGGACGGTTTAGATTTGTTAACAGGCACAGAACATTCTCTCAAAGCTTTGACTGACAGGATTTTCTCGCATCTTTAGGACTTACGAGTAGTGCAGCCTGCACATATGTTTCCAAATTTAGCTTCATAATTACAGAATCTTCTATTTAATGATGTATACTAAAATTGAATATTTGCTGTAATACAGATGAGCCGTATAAACCCACTGGTACTGAAGTTCTGCTTTCCTAATCAATGACTGTTTGGACAGTCATTCACATCATCAGGGATAGAAGTTTATAAGTAATTAGTATTGCTCTCCGTCACACCATCTTTTTTGATCCACTACCATTTGCAGTATAGAATTGTAGATGAATTAAAACAAGTGATTTTGTTATTTCTGCATTTAGGATAAATTTCATAGCAGGATGTCTCAAACAGTGTCATGACATTGAACATAAGGTTATCTCATCATAGGATTTGTTAAAACAGATCCTATTATCACAACATGTCAAATCCAACACAGTTGGCAGGAATCAATAATAGCAATAATAAAAAACCTATATGAGAAATCCAATGTCCAGTAGTTCATTTTTGCGTTGTGCATAAAAGCACTTTCGCAGAACTTGTGCCAGAGGTGGACCAGGCTGTCAAATTTAGTAAATTTGTCATGTGCTAGTCTAACATTGTTAGATTTGTCACAGTCAGCACTGAACAATGGTCTGGCATCTCCACACTGGCATCCTGAGAGAGGGGGAAAAGATGATGATTTATTTGTATTTGTAAACCAATTTTAGCCCAAGATGTAAAATGATGTCAAGTGGAAACAGATAATAGATTACAATGGAAGAGAAGGTAAACTGTTGAGAAAAAATTGTAAAGATGCTTTAAAAGAAAAATTTAAAAAAAAATCCTAAAATCAGATGGGGTCTGCATTGCTAATTTTTTATTTTTTTTTTAAATTTGACACTTTCAGAATAGAATAATGTGAAAAGGTGGGCCTTCTTCAGCTGAAAGAGTCTATGTAACAGGACATTAAAGAAAAATGATCTTTGGGACTTGACTGGTTTTAAGCTCAGATTAACAACAACATAACACATTACACCTTGTAGTTATATTCATTTTTTCCATCCATCATTTATACGTGCTTTAATCTAAATCATGCTTACGGGGGTCTGTTGGGGTCTTTTCCAGATGTCAATGGGCAAAAGGGACACTGTAAATAAGTCCTTTGGATGACCTTACAGAAACGAGAAGCATCATACACTCATCACTATTGGGTCAGTTTAGAATCACCAGTTAACCTGACATACAAGTCTTTGTGTGGGTTTTCTCCAGGTACTCAAGGTTCCTTCCACAATCACATGGAAGGCATGAAAACAGAAAGACCCCAGTTACAATTTGAAGCAGGACCCTGTAGTTGTGAGATGAAAGTGCTGAGCACCAAGCCACTGTGCTACTTTGTGTAATTACATATTGGAAAAAAAATTAAGGTTTATTTGGAAAGCTAACTAATCAACACCAATTTAATTGCTTATAAAGACAACTTTAGCAGAAATGCCTTTATTTGATCATTTTCACTATAACATTATTAGTGTATGAGTTTATTCTGGAGGACTTCTAGTCCATTCTTTTTTCAAACATTGTTTCATTTCATCAAGTTCGTGTGTTTGTTTATGCAGTCTTTTAATGTCCCATAACAGCATATCAGTTGGCTTGTGGCCTTAACTTTGACTGAGCCATTGCAACACCTTGATTCTTTTTCGGCCTTTCTTTTGTAGATTTGCTGCTGTGTTTACAGTCATTGTTGTGTTGTATGACCCAGTTTCAGCCCAGCTTTGGTTTCAGACAGACATCTTCATATTTGGCTCTAGAACTCTAGTATACAAAGAAGTTCATGCTTGACTCAGTGACTCAAGTTGTCAGATTCTGTGGATGCAAAGCAACCCCAAATGATAACCCTTCCACCTCTATATTTGAATATTGCCATGAGATGTTTGTGCTGACATGCTTTGCTTGGTTTTTGCCAACATGACACATATATTTGAGCCAAATATCTAAATTTTTGCATCTCTTATTGTGTTTTTGGAAACATAAGCTGTGCTGCCATGTGCTTTTTACACAACTTTCTGTTGGCAGGCCTTCCAAAAAGAAAAAAAAAATCCACACTTCTCATTTTGGTGTTGCAAACTTCAACAGTTCATGTTTATTTGGGGACATAGAAGTGTTTTTTTTTTCTTTTTTGGTGTGTGTATCATGTTAACACACACCTAAAGTCCTCAGACCTGCACACTTCAGAATCATCTGTTTTAATAGAGTTGTTCTTTGATGATCAATTTGATCTTTAGGAGCTGGCTGCTACTTTCTCCTCATATTGCTTTAGATTTTGTTACAGTTTTTGTATATTTATATTGACATTTACATAAGCATAAGACCTGTTAAGAAGTAAATGTTTTTATTATTATTATTATTATTATATGCAACTTTAAAATAACTTGCACAACTTCAAAATAATTTAAAAAGGATGTTCTTTGTCACTTAACATGATGGTTTTTTTCTGTTCTTTGATTGTCAAAACAACTATTTCTTTCATATTGTGCAAAATTCCTCTTGTGATTACTTGTTTCTTGTAAATATCTCCCCATTGATAACAGATGTAATCAGTAGGTGAAATCCATGTGTACTTGTCTGATCTGATGACTGTAAGTGGAGTCAAGAGCAGAACAGGCATCTTAACCAATTATTTTCAAATACTTCTGAAAAAAATCACCCAGTTTACTGTCTCAAATGTTTTCTTGCTCACTGTGATCAAAAAGGTGCTGTTTCAACCACCCCTCTCTGCAGTAAACTGACCTCACCATGTTGGGACAATAGTCTGCGGTCATGTGTGTGATTTCAAGGCATGCTTGACTAATAATTGTAGTAATAAGGACTTCAAATTGATCTGGTAATTGCTAAGTGAATGCCAGTGATTGGCTTTGACATCTTTTCCATAAAAGAAACAATCAGATGGTGTCATATTCACATCCAGACAAGTCTTGATTGCAGTGTCATTAGTTGGACTTCATGTTATTTCAGGAAATAACTAAGCAAGTCATATTTTTCACTGGCCACATGGAATATTAAAATTTTATAAGATGTGTTATGTGCATATTTATATAGGCATACTTCAGTGCTTTGACTCTCTAATCACTGATGTGAAGTAAATCCCAAAGAAAACAAACAGTTTCAACAACTGACCCAGATTGCTTTGTATATAAGCAGATTTTCTGGATCACAAGGTGCCAAAGAAGCGAATGAAGCCTGTTGTGTAGAAAGTACAAAATTTTCCACTGTGGAGGCATTCATCCAGACGGTTGCTGCTCTCAATGCTCAACACCTACCTTTTTTGTTTATGCTTTTCTATCGACGTGGAGTGAAAGTAGACATATTTAGACCGTCTGCTCCCCAGGCTGTCACGGTTTCAGTGAATTACTTTATATAAGTTCCCCTAAAAATAACCACTTTTATTTTAAACATCATAAACAAAGGTGTGACTCTGCCAGGAATACATTTAAACAGCTTTTGGCAAGAAAAAAAAAAAAAATATATATATATATATATATATATATATATCGCCACAGAACTAAATATTCTAATAGCTACTT
>JAOWBL010000009.1:5992868-6009089 GCA_028564865.1 Zenarchopterus dispar | reverse complement strand
GAGTTCCCAATCAACCTCACATACATGTTTTTGGACTGTGGGAGGAAACCGGAGTCCCCGGAGAAAACCCACACAAGTACGGGGAGAACATGCAAACTCCACACAGAAAGACTCTTGGCTGGGAGTCGAACCAGGAACCTTCTTACTGTGAGGCAACAGTGCTAACCACTAAGCCACCGTGCTGCCCTCAGTGGAAACATTTATTATTAATATCTTAGACTATTTAAGACATTCACTTATCTGGCGGTATTGTTTGCATTTTATTTGCTCTTAACATGTACAATTGATCCACCTGAAACGTAATGCTCAACAAACATTTAGATAGCATTAGCAGTCTGTTGGGGAACCAAACTGAGCTGTATTGTTTGGCTAAAGTTAAATACACATGTTAAAACCTCTAGTAATGCCAAGTCATTTACAACCATATTTTATATGCATTCTCTATGTTTAATATTTCAGCATCCTCACAATCTGTCATTAGTACAGGACAGAAACAGATGGGAAGGAAAACTTCGTACAGCAATCAGGAGACCTCTGTGGATTCAAACTAATGCTGTATTTGCAAGTGTGGACATGCAATTCTACTTTATCACAGAAAATAGCCATTTTAAGCAGTTAGATGAGTGCATAAATGAGTAGACTTGAGCACATGGTGCCATTTTCTTGCAAATCAGATGAAGAATAGTAATTCGTCTCACTACAATACACTTTTCATTGTTTGATGTTCTATCCCAAATGCCTCTGAGCCCACAGATAAACAACAACAGCTCTTGACGTAGTTAACAGAAGATCACTTCTTTGCACAATAAAGTTTTAAGTTGCATTTTTTGATGTAACTGCTTGTCAAAGGTTCCCCAAGGTAGTCATGTAGTTATATCTGCTATTGACAGTTTTTGATATTATAATCTGTATTGCAATCTTTATTTGACGAAGTTTTTTTTTTTAAAAACATTTTACCCATTTTGTCCTTTGTTGACAAATCTGAGAAAATTTGTCCTAACCATTTCTGATTTTAGGTTGTATCTGGAGGGAAAGCCTGATCATATCCTACTGCCGAACTTAATAGCTGATGGTTCTTGAGTTTGGGACGTAAATCAGTCATGTTTTTTTGAAAAAGCTGCAAAATCCTCCAGCCTTAGGGACACAAATGGCTATAAAGGACACAGTGAACTGTTTCCTTTATAGTTCCATTTAATCTCTCTCCATTTAACATTGTAATGTTATTAAATGTCCTTATGCACACATTAAAAATGATGTAAATAAAACATGGCAAACACTTATTGTACAGCGTCATGTAAGATTAAGCTAAAAACAGCACACACATCATCATATCAGCATGAAATGTGATTTTTTTTTTTAATTCAACAAAATCACAACATTAATGGGAGCATTTGTACAACATGCCACATTCTTTAGTGGGTAAAAGTGATTTATTGCTCTAGCTTGTGTGGTTCATATTTTCATTTGATTGTTCTGCAAGCTTTCAAAAGAGGGTGAAGTTTAAGCAAAACTCAGAAACTGGGCAAGGAGAAAAGGCTGATGAGGCTTATTCATAAGCTTTGTCATGGGTTTATAAGAAGCAAAGACCAGGGGAGAAAAAGAGCTGATGATGAAGCTTGTTCAAGCTCACCAAGCTAGTATGGAAATATGCGCAGGTTTAGTGCTGATAAAACTTGTCGAGACTGCATGAGTGATGTGTGTTTGTGCCTGTGTGCATACTCATGTCAAAGCAACACACTCACTACGCTGTGCAAGGATTCAGGTCAACATAATGTTTGTTAACACCAACTTTGTGTAGGAATTATTGGAGAGACCTTTTGTGGAATTTTATAAAGGTAGAGAAAAAGTCAGTTCTTCATCCATCACTATGATGACAATAATAATGCAGCTGATAATTGGCCACAATTGCAGAAGCCCCAGTAGAGACTTTAGATTTGTTTTATACAGTGTTAGGGTTAGTCACATAGAGAGAGAGATAGAGAAAGAGAGAGAGAAGCATCCCATGACAAAATGAAAAACATATTGCATTAGAATATTTATCATTATTTCCAAAAAGTGGAGCAGAAGTAAATGAGGAAAAACGGAAACTGCGACATTAACCATGATGCCAAGTTCCCTCTGTAGGCAAAGCCATAATTGGGAAACACTGAAGGGATGTAACAGCCAGCAGGTGTATTGTAGACCAGTGAAAATCACACTCAAATTCTTTTGTTACATATTTGCTCAAAAAAAAAAAAAACCCTATCATTCCTTTCATCAGTGTTTAGTTTAGCATTTTGGAGACTAATATGACGAAGTAGCAGATTTTTTAGTACTATTTCTTTTTTTTAAAATTTTTTTTCAACAAAAAAATCTGTGATGCTTTTACCTTCAATCAGTCATCATCATTTTTTTAAAAATATTTTTTAAGATTTCATGATTATGCCTTTATTGATAATATGAGACAGGAAATAGGGGCAGAAAGGGAGACAAAGGGGAAGACAAAGAGCAAAGGGTCACAGGCTGGGACTTAAATCCGGGCCGAACTGCTCGAGGATGGGCTGACACAACAATGTCGCAGGTGGTACCTTCATAACACCATAAACAACCTATCAAATTTCTTTCTGCTCACTACACAAATAGGCTGCATGTTTTGAAACTGACCACCCCCTTGTATGACTTTACTGGCTAACATTATTTAAATGACTGATTCTTGCAGTGAATTGCGATGAAGACTAAAATCTATGGACTAAAATCAGCTGTTGTTTAATCAGTGAGGACACCAAAACAAAGAACTTCCTTCAGTAGTTATGGGAACTATGAAAAAGCTCTTCCAGACCAAATAAACCCAAAACTTGAGGTTGAAATGACATATACACGAACATCTTATTGCTTTGGAAAGTACCAGAAGGAATCAAAGAGAAACAGTTTTTATTCTTAGTGAATCAATTAATAATTATCTCAGAAGGAACTGGCTGAGAAAACGTAATCTCAAAATAGAAGGCACAGGTAAATTCAGTGTATGAAATGGAAAAAATAAGCATGACAGTAAAATGAGGTGAGAAGGTGAGATTACAAGTGTTTAGTCAGTTTTTTTCAGTGTTTTGTACATTAAAGTAATCTCTTTTTGTGTTAGTTCCTGCTTTTTTAGTCTTACAGGATACTCTGAAGGCAACGGTTCATTTTGGCACTTAGTATGAATTCATTTTAAAGCACACATTTATGCTATATATATTTTTTCTTTATTCAGGATCCTTCAAGTGCAATTTGCAGGATAAATGAATGTTTCACAGTAAAAACATTGCTGATGGTGGTGCAGATGTACTCCACTTCAAATTTAACACAGCCTCAGGTTTGTGTAGCACTTTGCCATCATCCTCAAACTTCCAGCTGACTGAATGTGACACATGGCAAAAGACTTCTGCTGCCCTCCAAAATGGGCAACAACATCATTTTTTTAAAAATTATTAATATATAAACTGAGAGAATAAATACAAAAAGTCATGATTTGTCTAAGGTAAAATCGAATACCCAAAAAACACCGGATTTATCACTGTATCAAGGAAAAACAGAAAATCCTCACCCTTTAGCCAAATTCTTTCGGCCATCAAGCAAGCTATTATGAGAAATGTTACTCGTCATCAGTTGTTGGTCTTTGTCTTTCTTTCTTTTTTTTTCTTTTTTTTTTTAAAGCTTACGGCCATACCACCCTGAACACGCCCGATCTCGTCTGGTCTTTGTCTTTATAATGGCAAATCCTATCAGGTCTGCATTTGACATAGTAAGTCAAAGAAGCAATTTAAGCTCCCCAGCTTATGTTTTGGAAATACTGCCGCTTTCAATGTCGTATTGACACAGCATTTGCTTGCCCTGCTGGCATCACTGGATGCCATGTGTATGCTCTTGCACAAGATACATCCACTTGTTTGTGTGTGTGTAAGAGAGAGTTGGATGCAGGTGAACAGCTTGCAAGGGCCAACAGTTCCGCAGGCCAGTCTCGCGCATCACTTGACTGCCATACCCCGATGAAAGCCCATGCACAGATTAATTTGTTTAGCAAATGAGTGAACAAGCAAAGCAGATCGGGAGGAGAGGGGTGGATGAGCGCACATGGCTACAGCAGCTCCTACTAGACATTCCTCCGTGTCTACATAAATCAGTAATTACCGCTCCACGCGCCTCTGTCTCCGACTCTCTTTCTGTCATCCTGCTTCTTCTGAGAGGGAGACAGTGTCCGTCTCTATTTCAGTTTGCCTCTTCCCATCCTTCTCATCCACTCCCGCTCACATAATGCCATTGTTTCATCAAAGAACAGCCTATTTCTGAATTGGATTGGGAGATTATCTTCTCAATGTTTTAACAAGCTATAGTCACCCCACTTTTCAGAAAGTACAAACCAGATTTAACCACTGCATGTAGTTTAGGTGGTTTCCAAAAATATGTTAAGATATAAATGGCATTTTACATGGATTTGCACGTGTGTTCAATAGATAAACAGGGCTGCGATCAGGTGGCAGGCTTGAATCGGTGATTTTCTCATCCAAAATAAAATTCAGAGGTAATTGTACCTATGCACACATGTCAACACAAGCAGCTGTATATCCGCTGCACACTCAGACACGTGCGCAGTTTTAGAGACCCGCTCACTTGGTGCCTAGTGTCTGTGTCTGGATAGGAATGTTTGATTTCTTGTTAAAAAAAAAAAATGTCCAGCCCCCCAGCCACACCCCTCTTAGCTCTGCCCCTGAAGAAATAGTTTGGGAACTCCATCCTGGTATATTTGGTGCTACAAGTATCACAGAGATAGAAAAGTAAGTTGGTCAAAGGGCTTTTTGGACTGTTTTAAAGGCTGATGCTACTTTTGCAGCCCATTCTTTACCATGGAGAATTCTCTCAAGGTAGGGAGCTGGGTGGCACCAGTGGGATTTTTAATATGTGAGACAAGTGCTTTGTTGTCATATAGCTTTTAATATTATCCAAACGGGAGTTTATTATTGTCAAATAGCTTTAGGTAAACTGCAATGTGATTTCACATCTAAATTTTGCCTTTACAGACTTTCCAGTCTTCTACCTGAATGACTTGCAGGCTTGTTTTGCTGCTACGTATTCTAGTTTGGGAAAATCTGCTGCATGCACTGATTTCATTGGCATATCAATACTTTCGTCAAGTAACTTGAGACTACCACATGAAAAACAAACAAAAAACAACCAGTTCCAAAGCTGAACCAGCTCTGAACTGGCCCCCTGTAATCTTGCAACACGTTTTGTTTGGAACTAGCTGAAATTAACAGCAGTTCGTGTTTGGTGGTCAAAAAGATCTCCAGTTACCAACTGGAGTGACTTTGTATGATCAAATTTCCTCTCCCAAAGGACAGCTGCTAAATCAGAGACAAATGAGCTAAAGAGAATGTTTTGTGTGCATTTGCATTGTGATTGAAACTACTTAACTATTCATGCACAATCTGCATTTGGAAGATTAAGATATTTATTAAGATATTTATCAAGGCCCTTCATTTACTTTTTGGTCCTTCAATAAGATCTTTTTAAGATCTAGTCTTTTTGGTTTTCTTTTCTTTTTACTGTGTATGAACTTTGTTTAACCTGCTGAAGTACTCATCTCATTCTTGATGTTTTGTGAGTAGAATCCAGTAAGATCTTCTCACTTATGATCAGATCATTTAAGAACTACATTGATGCACTTGCTTTATATTCATTTTTTTTTTAAAAAAGGAAAACAAAAACAAACAGATGCACTGTCTCATCCTATACGACATAATTAAAATAATCTAATTGCAGTGGATCTTTGTATCAGGCAGATACAACCGCAGTTTAACATCATATAACTGTTTTTTCATATGTGGCATTATTTATGAAACAAAAATGAAGCCAGAAAGGAAACATCCATCAGTCGACTACCTTCCTGCCGTTGTCGTAAGATTAAAGAGAGTAAGTTGCATCCAGGTGCTGCTGACATACGCCCCTGAAGAGCTGATCATCAGCAGGAGCAAATCGGTTTTTAAAAGCAGATGTTTTGACAGTTTGCTGATCAGGAGCATTTAGGCATGCAAAACCAATTCTAAGCAATTTGGAGTTCAGTGTTCTTCTGTTTTGCTCATAATCTGAATGGAGAGAAATCAGAGCCAGATTAATAAAGGTATTTGCAGACAAGCTCTTTGGATTTGTGCTGTTTCACCATTGGTGTTCCTACTCTTGATATACTAGCCATTAATATTATGTATGCATGTGGCAAGTCTTAGGATATGTGCTCGGAATTCCTATGGTATGTGAATTTGGGGTGAAATGTGCTTGGTAGCATTGCTGAATGAAAATGTATCAACATTAAGGTGTGAGCTGGAGATACAGTACTTAAATTACTTCTGGACAGGAGTGATCTGTATCTATCCTGTAAGTGACCCCCCTCCAAGCTTCTGGGCAGCCAACTATCCCACCCTTCATCTGACAGCACTACACTTTCTCTCATCCTCCTCCTCTCTCCTCCTCCTGACACCCCAGCCATTGGATTCAATTAATCAGCCGTGGAGGGGGATTTATTCAGTCCCTGCCCAATGGGATTCTTTGGTATGTGGCCCCAATGGTAGCAGGTTGAGAAGCCACGGTCTACGCTGT
Organism: Zenarchopterus dispar; assembly: GCA_028564865.1. Taxonomy (NCBI): domain Eukaryota; kingdom Metazoa; phylum Chordata; class Actinopteri; order Beloniformes; family Zenarchopteridae; genus Zenarchopterus; species Zenarchopterus dispar. The sequence continues at coordinate 6,002,483 of JAOWBL010000009.1, read as the reverse complement.
CTTTAGGCCTATTACTCTCACCTCACCACCCACTCATAAAGGATGCTTTGAGCTGATGGGTTTTGGGGGGATCCGGTAGGCTTTTTTGTGCCATAATAGCCAAGCGGATTCAGTCGCTGCAGACAGACATGTTTACTAAACTCTGCATAGGTGGAGCAAGGGAGATTACGTGTGCCACTTTGAATAACTGGGAGGCCGAGTATTGGCTGGGAAACCTCTCGCAAATTACAACATTTTGCTTGTTCTCTTTCATATAAGAGACCACCTTGGATTGGCTGTAATATTAAAGGAGACATATTTGCCCTCTTTGTAATACAGTTTTCAGATGCCTTAAAGACATTTCTACGACATATTTTGTTCAAAATTTCACACCAGTGCAGTCCTTTTCAACCATTTCTCTTAACGTCTGTTCAAACCAGCCTCTTTAAGGGAGTGGAATCAGCTGTCTCTATTCTGCTCTAGTTTTGTAGGATATGTGACTTTAGAAAATTTGTGTTACAGCCTCATCCTAAACACTTCTTAGATACAACAAGTGCAGCATGATGTGAAGTTATTCTGAAAGGAAATGTTTAACACTTGTAATCTACTGTTTACCACATATACTGCAAGAAACATTTGGCTCTGTCTGCCTCTAACTATTTCAGCTTAATATTTTTTTTCCAGATTTGGAAGACATAATATAGTGAAAAACATCCATAAGATGCTGTTATCAGATCTCAGAGTTCTAGCTTTTAAATTGTGATCAGGAGCTGCTTATGTAAATGTGGCCAGTTGGTGAGTTCTTGCCCATTCTATTCAGGGTTGCAATCTTTTAGAGGTATCGGTTTTCAAGATTTAAAATACAACTAACTTCTAGAGGAATATTGGTGTAATGTTTTCTTTTTTAACCGTGGAGAACCCACGGGGTCAGATTTGTCCACCATTTTTTGCTGATATCCAATGTAAAAAAAAAAAGGGTTGTTGGGTTCTCCAGAGTTAAATTGTCACATATAGACATTGATACGCCTTTTTTTGTTTGTTTTTTTGCTGTGTTTTAATTGATTGCTGTCATGACAAGACATTTAATTCATCTCGTTGCTGCATCTTTGCCCACTTACCGGTATACTGCACCATATTAGTAACATCACATCTTATCAGTTTATAATACAAATTGATTTATGTCATTTTTAATCCTAGATTTAAAATGACTCAAGTCTTTCCTCAGGGAATCACAGCAACTTTACAAAGTACATGCATTTACAACAACAGATCACAAGATAACTTGTTGTTTAATTAATAACAGATGCTTGTCCTAAAAAATGATACAAGTTTTGGATTGTATCTCATCTTTAGATTACATTTATGTACAGTTCTCACTCGCTGTACAGTAAAGATGATGATGATGATGATGATGATAATGATGTAACAACATAGCATGGAATACTGTAGTATTATTGTTTTGTCTGCAGTTTATATATCTAGAATTTGAATTGGTCAAATTATGTTTTTTTTCTTCAAAACTGCTGAATGAAGGGCACAAGGACTGTTTTATGTTTCCAGCTACCGTACATTATTTCTGTGGACTCCTCTGTGTTGTCTCCTTAATAAAGACTGACTGATTTCCTGTCGGTCTGTAACAACATAACATCATGTTAGCCACTGCTTAGTATTTCCAAAAACAAAGCGAGGAACTTAATGGTGGACAGCAGAATGTTTGTTGTGGAGCAGTGCTGGGAAAATGTCGTGAGTTCAGAAGCGAGGATGTGCAGGGCACAGCTGTACAATCAGGGACGATGACCAAAACTGCATGTGCAGTGAGCAGGAAAAAAAAAACAACAACAACAAAACTTTCATGCAAAGCAATTGTATTAGGCTTTTTTAGATTTTGTGGCAAAATGGATAGGTTTTATTCATCTTAGTTGTGAGTTATACTTTGATATTCTTGTACTGGTGGTTTCTAATACCAGCTCCAGAATAATGACAGCGCAACACGTCTATCAATGCTAATGTACCTGCTCAATATATGAAATGTTCCATGCGACCTGGTTTTTTTTTCAGAGAAAAACTGGTGAATCCCATCTACATTAGCATCCTCTGTAATTACCCTTTGAATGTACTAAAGTTATCGTGTGTGTATGTGTGTGTGTGTTTGGTGATCTCAGTGCAGCTTTTCTATGGACTCGTTAAATGTCGTAGGCAGGTTAAATACAGGATAGGTAATTACATAGAAATGTGTGAGGTATATAAATAACATTGCTTTTCTTGCTCAGCTTGTCCTTATTTAACCTCTTGCAATAACTCACTCTCCTTTAGCATTTATTCTTTAATTTTATCTAAATATAGATCAGGCAGCATACAGCGTTTAGCTTTAGGATGGAGTTTCATTACGTACTTGCAGAGGACAGCTTCCACCGAGAAAGGGCTGTTGGTAAAATGTCGTCGCTCTACAGGAGGTGGCTCTAAGTAAAATTCTTTCAGACAGGAAATGACATGCACAGTAAGCAGTTGCACGATATTAACAAATCACTTTCTGTAGGAGAGATTATCAGGTCTTTGCAGAGCTCTGCACTCTACTGACTGCTTTCTTGTTGTAATTGTGTGAGAAGTTATGAATAATAAGGGATGCTGGTGATGGAAAAATACAAAAACTTGTCGAAACAAGAGAGTTGTAAATGGGCATGCTGCTTTTTGTAACTATTTCTATCACTTTTGCGTTTACATTTATGTTTTTACAACCTGGAAAGTATTTTTTGTCCCTGCTAAACCTCAATGGACACTTTACAGACTTTTTTGACTTTTACAGTCTGCAGCTGTCATAATTTGAGAAATGTGTCCTTCTGTCTGTTAAAATGACCCAGCGTGTGCAGCCTCAGTAGTTCAGGGGGGTTTTTCAACTTTTTCTTTTCTTTTTTTTTTTCGATAAGCCTATTGAAATTGATTTTTTTTCTTCAACAATGCCAAAATAAAAACAGGTCTTTTAGAGTGTTTTGTTAACTCATGCAAAGTAAAAGTGGATTATACTTTTACCAGTGTTCCCTGGTGTGTTTTTAACTTATCTGGACTCTACATGCTTCTGTTAGGTTCACTGGGATTCTTTAAGAAGATGTTTACAATTTCAGAAAATTGTGTTTAAATAACGTGGACCTTTCAATCAGAAAATATTATCATAGAAGAGGAAGAATCCTTGCCAGACTCTACTAATCAGATCTTTATACTAGACATAAGTCATCCCTGAATAAAATTCACTTGAATTATTCTCAGACCATGAGAGGACAATTTCTAAAATCTGATGTAAAAAAATATTGAAATGAACTCTTTCTGTATGATCCTCTCATTAATGCATCCTTGCAGTCAAACACAGTAATGGCAGCATCATTATGAGGGGATGTTTTTTTGCTATAGATGCTGTGAGATTAGGGGTTGGTGTTTCAGGTGGGACTCAAGAAAATAAAGCAATGACTTTTCATGTGGTGGCCCAATTTTCACTAGAGAGATCTGACAGATGAGTACTGAGGACTGATGTTTGTCATTTTGGCAAGAAATAAAAAAGCCTCAGGTCAAAAAACCTCATGTTATATTTCAACACATCACATCATCATTCTTTTATTATTGCTATCGAGACTTCTTGGTTTACTTCTTTGTTGCAGGGTATTTTAAGAAGTAGTCCATTTTGAGAAAAATAATTCACAACATATTATGAAATTGATAGGATCTAAACTTTTTAAGTGCTTTAAGTAAATGGATAAAATTTTGTTTATCTAATTGTGATGTTTGTCTACATAGCCATGCTCCCCAGGGTGTGAGAGCATAACCAGGGAAAACATGAAAAAATGGAATCAGAGCTAATTTTGACAAAATAATGAGGTTGTGATATTCAGTGCTGACAGTAATCATGTTTTTTTTGTTGTTGTTGTTGTTTTGGTAACAGTCTGTTGCTGTTTGTTGTGTGTGAGGTTTGTGTTTAAAGGGAACAGCAGATTTTGAGCACTTCTGCAGTCAACATACTACAAACAGAATAGCATTTGTTCCCTTCACATTACAACCCCAGACTTGTTTCTGGGCTTTTGCAGTCTGAGCCTGCACACCGCAGATCAGTGGCTCTGCTGGCATTCACAGCTTATAGCTGCTGAGCTGCCGTTCTCCTTAAGCAGAGAGAAGAGTCGGGAGCTCATAATTTGTCAGCTGCTGTTTGATAGACCACTGGATCAGCCTTGTTAATTATCTGGACTTCTCCTGCCAGCGCAAATGTGTTGTGGATGTGCTGAAGGTACATTAGCTGCAAGCGCTAAAGATAAGATGACGCTGGCCTGACCAGATTCAAATTATATTCAATATTTGACCTCAATATGAAAAGATGTGTGCCCTGTTTAACACGAAGGTCGTCCTAGTGGTTTATGTTGTGTCCATCCAGAACAGTAAGCTAATCTTATTTCAATTCTTTTCGTTGCCTTTTCATCAAACATAAATCAGCTTTTTAACAGCTTCCTGATAACAACACACATAAGCTAATTGAAGCATTTCTGTGGCATATAAAAAGAAATAAACCTGGATCTTTTCATTATTTTAATCCTGTGAAGTCAGTCATTTGAAACAAACAGAAAAAAAAAATATATATATATATATATATATATTTTTTAAATTTTGAAGTCTTTATTGGACCATTAAATGAAGTCTAAAACGTTTTTTGATGCACATTTCTATATATTAATTTTTAATCATATTTTATGCATAGAGGATTTCTAGCAATTTATTGATTGCATTTACATTTCTTAATTATATCCAATGTGTTTTTTAGAGTTCAGTTATCAAGTAGATGCAGTTGGTGTTATAAGCTTAAACACCTCTTTGTAGGTCCGTGCCTGACCTGCCCATTGTTACACCACCACATCCAAAACCATATCCTGCTTTGGCCTTCAAAAACAAAAAGGCATGTTAGTTTGTGTAGTGTTATATAATACCCAGATGGTCCTGATCATGTGACAGAGAAATCAGAGGAAGGAGGTTATAGAGAGTCTGATGACCATCACAGGCTGCAACACCTGGATACACTCAGACAGGCAGATGGATGCTTTGGCTGTTCAAAAGTATGCTCTTTAGCTTTTTCTTTGTAAATCAACTTTTATTTTTTGTGCATGTAATTTCTCTGTGATATCATTTTATCCCTTCACTGATGACTGTTTTCAGTTTCACAGTCTGTCCACCTGCTTTTCTTCTTCAAACTTTTTGTTATTGTCATTCCAATTTACAGTTAGTGGTGTTATATCCAAATATTTAATAACAAAACTGTTGCCGCTCCTTCACAGTAAGCACAGGAGTGGAAATCAGGTTTGTGCATAAGTGTAAAACTTTACAATGATGGAGATTTATAAAAGAGAACCATGCAGGTGGGAATATAAGGATGTTAATGGGAATAAGCAGAACATTTCCAAAATTGCAGGGTATCATACAACAGGGAACTTAATTTAATATATTTTCATTCTTATTTGCCTTCTTATTTTCTCATAATAATTACATTAATAATTCTGATCATATTTATAAGCATGAAGATGATTAGACTTTTTTTTAACTTCTTTTTTGTTAGAAACACACGAAGTACATGGGTCAGCACAGCCATACAGCTTGTGGTTTTAACTTTTCTTTTGATTTTAACTCTTATTTCGATTTTAACTCTTCTTTTGATTGTCTTGCCTTGTTTGTCTGCATGTAGACCAGAGACCAGCCCCCTGTACCCATGTGCTCGTGCATGTGCATGTGTCTCCTGTGGACCCAGGTTTAGCTGCTGATAGGGAAGTCAGTACAAGAAGTACTGCTGAGCCAAACCAGAACGCGAACACAGCTGCACACTGTGTTCGCTTCTTTTCCATCCAAAGTCAACTCCAGACGGTGTCGTTGCTTGTGGTTTCGACCCACGCATGGCTGTGACCGTGGGTTCACTCTGACATTCTCCCCCACCAACAAAGCTTGTGTTTGCTGTTGTTTCTGTCTGTTGCACCTGCCTCACAAAACCCTGCACAGAAAAAGGTCAAGGATGCTGGAAACTTTCTGTTTGGTGTTCCGTCCTCACAGCAAGACTCAAAGAGAAAATAGAGTGCTTTGGCGGAAATATGGAAGCTGTTGTTTCTTTGTGTTTTGGGGTTTTTTTTGCTGATGGACAAGATGTGTCTGGTGTCGGAAGCTGTGTTCATCCCAGGAAATGTCAGTGGAAAATGCTTCACAGAACTTTTGTGTACTGTTTCAATTTTGTGTTAGAAGAAACGAAATTCTGCAAAACCAAAATAAAGATGTTGCCTGTTAACTGACAGCGGATTTGCATGGTTTCTGAAAAAAAATTTCATTTTTAAATCTTATTGAGCAGATTAGGTAATTCATTTGAATGAATTACCTAATGAATGAATGAATGAACAAATGAATGAATGAATGCTTTTGATACAGTGTCATGCACAAAAATCTGCACAGTGTCCATTGGATTTATAAATCCCTAAACGCCAGCGGTGGGATGATGCATTTGCATTGTCAAAAAGAAGCAAAAGCACCAGAACATATTCAAAATGATCTCATTTAACTTATGAAATAAACTTGAAAAAAGATGACCATACGAGACTTAAACATCTACTCCTGTTTTTATAAACCAGGAGATATCTAAGACATGGCAGCCCATCTCAACACACTGAAAAGACATTTTTGACTCAATCATATTTAAATTAATTCTGAATATCTTCTAAACGCAGAAGAATAATTTATCTCTCTTTAATTATATTAATTAATATTGCTTAATTCATTATATCCTCATGCAATTCTGTCTCCAAGAAAAGAAGAAGGGCCAAAGTTGAAGTTAGTCTATTTAAAGGTATTTTAGGTTACTTTGTGACAGTTCAAGTCATGAATCTTTACCTCGATGATCTAAGTTAACAGTATTTACTTTTTCAGTCAGAGCACAAGTGCTGTTATGTGAGGCCAAACACACATACACGCACGTACACACACACACACACACATACACACATGGGTTGGACAGACACAGCTGAGGGTAGGAAGGACGTCATGAGAGAGGGACCATCTGATGCCAGCAGATGGAGTTGATCGAGGGAGGAGAGGAAAGAAAAGGAGGAAAAGAAGTAGCAAATCAGGCTGAGAAGACCAAATGCTTATGGGCTGTTCTGAAGGCGCTGATTTCACTTTGCATCCTCTCTGCTTCAGTGCGTTCACCTTATGCTAAAATTTGTGGGAGAGGATATACTGCTTTACGTAAGCACGGCACAAGATATGTACAATTTATCATCAAAGCCAAGTTATGATGAAAATAAAACTCAATAGTAGAAGTTTATTTCTGCAACACTTAAATTGAGCCTCTCAAACTTTTCTTATTTGATCAGTTAGAGATGTAATGCAATTTCCTTGGCCAGTTCTGATTAAAAAGTTTCCCGAAAGTCTGTCCTGCTGATACCGATTTTAGTCCTCTACAATTTTCTTTCTTAAAACTATAATCAAATACATACATTTACTCAATGACAAAGAATGACAACAACAACTCCACTCTGTGCGCTCTAGTAATTTTACTTTTGGACACTTTGGATCAAGTTTGTTGTTCCAAGTATTTTGGTTGATGTTTCTCCACAAGATATTTTACTTTACCGGTTTTTCAAATGGCTTTCTCTGCTACTCTGCACTCACCATGAAGAGAAAAACTTCAGCCATGTTGTTAAATGGTTGAAAAGTAGGTGGAGCTAGCATCTTAAACAGTTAATGTGGTCAGATGTGAAATTATGTGGAAGTAAATATGGGGAGACTGAATAATTCACTTATCAACATTTCTTATCTCACTTAATTAGATATTTTCATATCCAACATGCCTAAAACAAAGTAACACAGTTTGTTTTTTCAGAGTTTTTCAGCTGCTAGCCACTTTACATACTTTGATATTTGCCCCAAAATCTTTTTTTTTCTTCATTTTTTACTTTTCACATATCTGATTTAATGTGCTTTTTGGAGGTGCTTGTTGTTCTGCAAAGTGTCACTATCTCAGGAATACACTCACTCCCCCTTCGTCTGATGTAACCCCGTGTGTCTGTCGTGTCTTTGTCGTAGAATGGAGCAGTTCCAGGAGAACCAGTGAAGAAGGATGAAAACTCCCGGAGAGGTAACTGGGGCAACCAGATTGAGTTTGTCCTCACCAGTGTGGGCTACGCAGTGGGCCTCGGCAACGTCTGGAGGTTTCCCTATCTCTGCTACAGAAATGGAGGAGGTGAGCTTTGATAGAGATGGAAGTGCTTCTGCAGGACACCTGCAATGTATTATTGAATGATGAACCTAAGAAAACAGATGAAATATTCACATATTGCTGAAGAATTTAACTGGATAACTACACCGTCATTGATAACCACCAGGTTTCCCAAAATCTTCTGTCAATTTAGGACTCAATAAATTAGAGAAGCACAGTAAAATTGCATCTTTTTGGGCATCCAACATCATTGTTTATTGGGCTGTGAGCACTGTCAAAGTGCATCTGAGCACATAGAGAAGAATCCAGGTGTTGCTGCTGCTGTGCTGCTGACATGATGATCTTGCCACGCAGCAGCTGTGTTTACAGCAAAAGAACATGACAACAAAATGCTGTCTGTCTCTTTTTTTTTCTCCCTTGACAGATGCACCCTAACAGCTCTGGATTTAAGAGGACAAAAATGTATTTAGTGTGGTTTAGTGAAAAAAAAGGAAAATTACCAAAGCAAAATAAAAGGAGCCACTTTAATTAAAGTCCCCCTCACTCAGTGATTCGGATTATTTACTTGGCTCAGCTCCCATCTGGGTTTGCATGTTTGTGCTGCAAATATTTGGATTAGTCTTATGCTTGAAGGAGAGCTGCATTCCCATGGACTGACTGGGCACTTGTCGTGCATGCATTAACTCACATACAGCAACAGATACAGCAGAAAAGCACAGAGAGGGCTCCTGGGTTTTACCAGCAATGACTAGGTTTTTTGGTATCAGCTGGTTGAGACAACCTAGTTCACACATGGACAAAAGAAACATAAAAAAAAAACCAAAGATGTATTTATGTTCCTTATAAAGGTCAGATTCCGGTTTCACTCTGAACGCTGAGAGATTTTTTTCAGCCTCACTGAGCAGGACATTCAGCTAACTCTTTGCTCACACACAGGGGACATGATGGCCTTTTTTAAAACCACATTTATCATTTTATATATTTAATTTGAATAAATTTACAATTTTCAAAATATTGTATCTTCAACATCATATCTGAAAATAATTCAAAAAATCACACAACATTGAAAATGTGAAACTACTGGGGTTTTTTGTTCTTTTTTTTTTTTTTCTTTTGGAGAACAGTATGTAAATTTTGAATTTTCAGTCAACAACTGGCCTGGAAAAAAATGTTTCTGGTAACAGGGGCCTTAAAAAATAAGATAGAATAAAAATGAAAGCATATTGAATTTTCAGAAATAAATCTGGGGAAGAGTTCATCACTTTGAATTGTAGGCATAAATAGTCCAATATTTCAAGATTAAGTTTTTCAGATTTGGGGTTTTCACCATGTCACTTGCATAACAGAATTAGAAAGATTCAGAGAATCTGAGAAATCTCAAGGGACAAGGCTGAAGGCTAGCTGTCAATGGATGCAAT
>JAOWBL010000009.1:5970810-5986689 GCA_028564865.1 Zenarchopterus dispar | reverse complement strand
TATATGAGTTCAAGAGTTTTGCAAATCATTGCATTTTGTTTTAATGTTATTCAAAGTGTAGCTTTTTCTTTCTATCTTTTCTCTTCCTTTTTTTTTTTGCAAATATAATTTCAATATAGTCTTAGAAATTGTTTCAGTCTTGTTTTATTTTTTATTTTTTACAGCATCCCGAAGTTCTTCTTGGACACAGTAATAATTAATGTGTTTATAGTAAATGTGCCACTTCACTTTAATGTGCTATTTTTCTTATGTTCTGCATCCAAACATATATGTATGGTTGCATTTTTTTAAATTTCACATTGCACGAGGGGTTTTGATTATAGCTTATGAAACCTTATGGTGTGATTTTAGTTCTGTGCCTTTAGTTGAATATACTACAATAGACTGGTTGTAGAGTTCTAATGTTATTATAATTATTTTCTGTATTTGTTTCTAGTAATGTCTTTATTTTCTATTGTCATCATAATCTGCTACCTATATGAGTTGTGATTATTTGAGATTTTATTTTACTTAACTCACATTGCCACATTGCATCTATTGCTTACACCTCTTTTAGTTCCTTTATTTTTGTCACATCTAACTTAAAAAGTTAGATGTGACTAAAAGATGAGTTTGAAACTAATCTGATTTTCCCCTAAAAATAGGATCGGTCCTTTTTTACAGTTGCTGCTTGGTTACTTTTCTCCACCCAGGTGCCTTCATGCTGCCATACTTCATCATGTTGGTGTTCTGCGGCATTCCTCTCTTCTTCCTTGAGCTTTCCTTTGGCCAGTTTGCCAGCCAGGGGTGTCTGGGTGTCTGGAAGATAAGCCCCATGTTTAAAGGTCAGTGTTATGAGTGTGTGTGTGTGGGAAGTTTTCTTTTTAGTCTTGTTGTTCTCAGATAAGTACATGAAGTTAATTATGGATTAAAGAAAAGTAGTGCATTTTATATGCAAGGTTTCCAGGCCAAAGCAGATCAAAGGTCAGTAGTATTAGAAGTGTGCAGACTCTTGGTTAATTGATACCAACACTCTCTCCCCCTCACAGGTGTGGGTTACGGCATGATGGTGGTGTCCACCTACATTGGCATCTACTACAACGTGGTGATTTGCATTGCCTTCTACTACTTTTTTATGTCCATGACAAACCTGCTGCCATGGACATACTGCAATAACCCCTGGAACACACCTGACTGCAGCGGGGTGGTTAGCAACAACCACCAGGTCAACGGCAGCCTGGTAAACGCAACAACCAGCCTGGTAGCAGGGGTAACGGAGGTGGTTAACCGCACTAAGAGGACCAGTCCCAGTGAGGAGTACTGGAAGTAAGAACTACAAGGACATTTAGGACCTCCGATGTTTCTCAATGTTGGCATTTCTCTATTTTCGGTCTAGCATTCATGTTGGAGTGGAAGGTGCCTGGCCAAAAACAAACGTCATCATTGAAATGTAACTGAACAAGTAGGCAAAATCCTCTCATGGTATAGTTATCAACCAGTTATCTAACCGTTAAAGTTATAAAACTTGAGTGGTTGTCACGTGAGATGACCTAAACTTCCTGGATCTGTTTGAAGAGAATCAGCAGCAGAATGCGAAGCAATGTTTAACAGTGAGAGTAAAACCTTTTCACACACCCAGTGCAAGGAGAACAAATATTAAATGTGTCATGCACTTTATTTTGACAAGTTATACAAGTAATCTCTTTGAACTCAGTTCTCTGGGAGACTCGTTCTTGACACTCAGATCAAAACTTATTTACAGTTGTTGGATAAGCTTGCTTCAAACATGCCTCATGTTTGTAGAGTATCAAAATATTTGGACTAGATTAGTTTGGAGACGCAATGGCTTCAACTCTTTATGGGACTACATCATCGGAATAGAAATATAATGTGCCATGTTTTTTTTAATGACCATGCTTCCATAATTACATAAAAGACATAAAGTACTGATTGTTATAAAAGAAAGATGATGTCCAGACAGATTGATTTCTTCTCAGTTCCTTTCATCTTGATAAGGACATCGGTCACCAATGAAATTGATTGACAGAAAACAAAGAAAGGAAAGAGTCCAAACCGGCCAGTGATTCGCTGTTTGTGCTCGTGGATTGTCATGGAGATTTCAAGTTATTACACAGATATTGCAGATGCCTCCTGTATGCTGAAATAAAATACAAGTAAATATGTTTGTTATTTATTATTATGTTAATCTCACTTCTAGAAAGATATATCTGGCTACAGAAAATATATATTCTTGGTATATTTGTTAAATATAAATCTATATTTGTACATACACAATGATGGGTTAAGAATTATGACAAATGACATTCAGGTAAATCCCATCATCCCCATCTGGATTCATCTATAACATTTTTTTCAACATATTTTTATTTAGATTTTACCACTCAAACAGCAGTCAAAATAGAAGCTAAAATAAAAAAGCTTATTTTGATTGTTTGTATGCCGATCTAATGATGTCCAGAGGCACATCTTTCTGCACCTCTTTTCACTGCCTACTAGGAATCCCAATCAAATCCAGAGGAACCAAATACTGCTTTGTATTCAACAGTAAAAGAATGAAAATGACTTTCCAGGCTACACAAAACTAATTAAAATTACCACTCTATTACTACAACTAAAGACAAATAGGAGTAAACTTCAACAGCAGTCCAGTAATTGCATATTAAATGTCTGAGTGATCTCTACAAAGTTGCATCCTCTTTTTAGTTAATTAAAGTCTAAAACCTGATTGGTGTGGTTTTTTTCAGTTTTTCTTAAAACAGATAAATGAAAAAAATCAGCAGGCAAACATGTAAATGTGAAACATTAAAACATTTAATAGAATCTTTCTCTTGTTGACTTTTTTCCTTGAAGGCACTATGTGTTGAACATCTCTGATGACATTGGGAATTTCGGAGAGGTCCGTCTTCCCATCCTGGGCTGCCTGGCTGTATCCTGGTGTGTGGTCTTCCTCTGTCTTATCAGAGGTGTTAAATCATCTGGAAAGGTCAGCTAGCAACGAAAGCTATATACTCATTTGCATATTTACAATTTAGTCCATCACTCATGTATGTATGTAAAAGTGTTTTCAGCTCTCTTACCTATTACAGATTTCACCAGCTTGTGTGTGTTTGTGTCCAGGTGGTGTACTTCACAGCAACATTCCCTTATGTTGTCTTGACCATCCTCTTCATCCGCGGCATCACCCTGGATGGAGCTATTAATGGCATAAAGTACTACCTGACTCCACAGTGGCAGAAGGTCCTTGATGCAAAGGTCTGGACTAACAGGAAGATGAATTTTTAAACTGGAAATAGAAATGCCTTTTTTCTTTATTTTTACTATTTTTGTTGATATGTGTTTGTTCTCATAGGTGTGGGGAGATGCTGCCTCACAGATCTTTTACTCCCTGGGTTGTGCCTGGGGGGGTCTCATTACTATGGCTTCCTACAACAAGTTCCACAACAACTGCTTCAGGTTGGTACACCAGACTGACGAGACAGAAGAAAAAGGAACTGATTTAAAGGAGTCATTCAGTACCTCTGAACAGAACTCTGAGACTGTGGTGTGGTTTCAAAGGGTGTAACATCACATCTGTATACACTGCTACTACACTATCAGCAGGGACTAGAAAAGAATGCTTCAGCTGAATTAGTCTGACAAAAATCTTTAATTTAAATGTTGACTCAGTCATCCTGACCCAAAACAGGTTTTGACACACTTGACACTAGCACGTAGTGTATGTTCATTTTGAAAGTACTAGCGTTTATCCATTGATTCTATTAATAAGAAGAACACAGAGTGGCTCTTCATAGGCACACGGCTCTGTTCACATTCATGCTCGTGCACAAACACAGATTATGTGTAGAAGACCATGCTCTGAACCCACACACACAATCAATCTCCTTGCAGCTGATGGTTTTGATCTGCAGAAGAGAAGCTAGCAGATAACAGCGTTTTGTGAAAGACAGTGGAAACCCATACCTGTCTGGTTTGAGTGATGGATGTTGATGTTTTGTTCAGGAATATCTGGAAGAAGTTCAGCGTGTGGTCCACCAACACACTTACCAACAGCGGAGATGCTGAGATGTAGCAGAACCCAAAGACATTTTAAACATTTAGAAAGAAACCCTAATTATTCTGGTTATGCACCTCTTTCTGTGTTGTTATTCATATTACATATATATCAATAGTATGTATGCAAAATCTATAAGATTTATAGTCACAAAAGCCTAAAATGAGAAGTCTGATGTCACAGTGTCATCATTTAAACTTATGATTAAAATAATTATCTTACTCGTTAGCTTAGCTGCTAATGTATATTCCTTTATTCACTGTACTTTTACTTAAATTAAATCTAAACTAGGTCATTGTTGTAACTTGATGCTGTCTTGTCTTAGCGAAGTGAAATAAACATCCATTTTGACTTCAGAGATGGCTGAACAGTTGTTGATGTTGTTGCCTCTGCAGCACATGCTCTTAATTCCACAAAGTCATTGCCCGTGAATTAGCATTGAGGGGATTTATGTGGTTTTATTGGTGGTCGGGTTAAAAAAAAAAAAAAATTGAATGGCTATGTCTAGAATGATTTGGACATTTGAATAGTGAAATTTGAAATATTGAAACATTGAAATAGTGAAATTAAGCTGTTTATGTTTGTGATTTGCATTAATTCTCCCAGTTCTGGCAAATCAGGTCTTTCAGAATGCTAGTATCACGGCCTTAAATATCAGCTGTTGATGAGGAGACAGAAAAAGGTTGATGATTACAGTTGGATTTCCTGATGATTCAGGGCAAAAGATTGATAGAGAAGAGTTTAGGGGTGAGCAGAGCCAGTTGGGAGCTAACCTCAAAGCTGTAACGACTAAAAAGAGAAGTGGGAAAGCTGAAATATGGTTTGACAGGATAAGATTCAGAGTTACTTTTTAATTTTTTTTTCACGTGTATTAAGAAGCAGGTGTGTTTGGCAAAGGACATGGAAAATGTCAAAAAAAAAAAAGTGAGAATGGGAGTTAGGATATAAAAGAGATCTCTTCTTGAGCTTGTCGTCTCTTCTGTTGGCGGTGAGGGCATCAGGGGCCTGAAGACATGAAAGAAGAAGCTTGAAGATATAATTTGCTCCTCTGTCGTGAGCTTGAGATAGGGCCATCTGTATGTGCAGATTGAAGAGAACCATAATCATCTTGTGTTCTGCAGCCCTGTCCCTGTGGAGACATTTTCTGCTCTTCTCTAACACCACCAATCGGTGCACATGCAGAAGTGCATCGTTTAGCAGATGTCTTGTGGGTTAGAATAGGAAGTCATTAAAGACATCCATAGCTGAACAAGGACTGTATGTGGAAAGAAAGCGCTGTCTAACCGTATAATCCCAAATGGGCACAAGAGAGAAGAAAGATGGAAAAGGCTTCTGCAAAGGAAGCCAATTTGACTATTCTGACAGCTACTGTCAGACCCAAAACCCTCTATGAGGTAAAGTAAAAACCCCAAAATATCAGTCAAAGGCTTGAAGACTTCACGTGCAGGGTGTCTATGCAGAGCACCATGATCCAAGCTGCTACTCACACACCATGAGACAGACATCCTACAAATGTGTCTGAGCTGAGGCAATCCTGGGAAGAGGAATGGTCAAAAATCCCCCTGAACAGTGCAGACCACAGCTGCTGACAGTGCCTGCTCGATGTTGTTACAAAAAAAAAAAAAAAGTGATCAGTTTCTGCACATCGTGTTTGTCTGTTGTTGACTTAGATAAAGATCAGAAATCAACTTATGGAAAAGTAATGCAGAAAGCAAATTAATACAAACTTTTTCTGGCCATTTTGTGATCATGACAAATTGTGCAAAAGTAAACAGCAAAAGAGGATGAATTTATAGTGAAAGTAGAAATCTTTCATTTGAAATTTCCTGTTGAAATATCATGAATTCTGTAAACAAAGAAAAATCCAACATGCTCCTCCTTTTTTCTTTTCTTTTTACAAACAGGGACAGCATTATCATCAGTATAACCAACTGCGCGACCAGTGTGTATGCTGGCTTCGTCATCTTCTCCATTCTGGGCTTCATGGCGCACCACCTAAATGTCCCTGTGTCAGAGGTAGCTGACCACGGCCCGGGACTGGCCTTCGTTGCCTATCCAGAAGCTCTCACTCTGTTGCCCATCTCACCGCTGTGGTCATTGCTGTTCTTCTTCATGCTCATCCTTCTGGGTCTGGGAACTCAGGTGAGAACACCCAACCAATCTCATTTGATATAAATAAATTCATAATATTACACCACTCTTAGCTGTTTGTGCAGCTATAGCTGCTGCATAATCCAGTCTTGCTGGCTTCCCTGTCCTTGTAGTTCTGCCTCCTGGAGACTCTGGTGACGGCGATCGTGGATGAGATTGGTACAGACTGGATCATCAGGAACAAGACCGTAGTCACCCTGTCGGTGGCTATCGTTGGTTTCCTGCTTGGGGTACCTCTAACTACACAGGTAAAACCAAAACATATCCTGTCAAGGAATAAAAATATGTTTTCTCTCATGACAAAGACATTTCAAATAATCTTGTGGGGGTTTTTTTTTTGCTTGTTTTTTTTGTTTTTTTGTTTTTTTTGTGCACAGGCAGGAATCTATTGGCTGTTGCTTATGGACAACTACGCAGCTAGTTTCTCCTTGGTCATCATCTCTTGCATCATGTGTATTTGCATCATGTACATTTATGGTAAGGACACAGAAAGGAAAATATATATATATATATATATATATATATATATATATATATATATATATATACACATACATATATATTAAATACTTCTGCATATGGGGGCTGTGTTTGAGTGTTATTTCTGGCATGATGATTTTGTTTCCTTGTTTCTAAAGATGTCTGAAGTTAGGTGTTAGGATTCTACTGAGAGATGATCAACAAGACATCACGTCCGAATGTCAGACTGAGTGAGAGAAGACCATGAAGAAAAAAACTGTGAACTTCATTAGTGGCTCACCATCATATACCCACATGAACTAAAAGCTGCTTGAGGGAAATTTCTTTGGAGATAGACAAGGATTTTCTTAATGCAAGCAGAGTTTTACATCATGTTTTTAAGTGATCACAATAGGACAGTTATGGATCCCAAGGACTGAGACATTTCAGCATAAGCAGCCTATTCGAGAGCAAACACAAAAATATAATTAAGCCATTATTAATTTAACAAAAACGTATCTAAGGTACAGAATCAGTGTAAACATAAAAATGATGTGATTCAAAAGTCTGTAGGATAACGTTTAGCAGGAATCACTGAAACAAACCTGTTTCTGATTCAATTAAGAAAATTTAGGAGAGTGAGTCATAGCCAGGAGCTGCTAATCAATATGTGATTAATTGATCATTAGCAAAAGTGAGTGTCTCCATAAAGCAGAGCTTTTGGTAGTTGGCTGCTCTAAAGCATTCGTCTTTGTGTGGACACAGTGCCAAGGAGGGGAATATGTAGATTTTAGAGAAGCAAATTCTGCTGTGCCTCAATGTGAGAAGAGTAACACGGCTATTCCTAAACTATGTGGAGCTCAATGCTCTGCAGTAAGAAAGGTTATTCAAAAGTTTCCAATCTCAGCAACTTTACCACAAGGTCACAGCATGCATTGCTCAGAGAAATTGCAAAAAAAAAAAAAGAAAAAACTTCAAGTGGTACACCTCAAACTCTGCAGGTCAACACAGCAGATAAGCATGGCTCATTATAAAGATTTGAGCGTTTGAACCTAAACAAGCTACAAAACTTGTGGAACAATGTAACAATGAGTTCAAAGTGATGTTGCACCATAACCTTTACTTCTGTACTTATCAAAGCACTGGCATCTAATATGATGATGTCATCTGTTTGACAGTAAAGGCTTGGCTCCAACTGGGTCACGCAAATAGTAACTCAACAGAAAATATACAAAAGAACGACAGAAAAATTAAACTATCAAGGTGTTGTAATAACCTGGAAAAGTCCAAGACCTCAAACCAAGATTAGCTTGGGACCTTATAGAGATGTGCATAAATATATGCCTAAAATCATTCATGAAACTAAGCCGTGTTGTAAGAAAGAGAAGGCCAAAATTAAAAACGTCCTGCAGAAAACAGAGTTATGGCTGCCAAAGGTGGGTCATAAAACTGAGTTTCCTCTGTTCACAAAGTGTACTTAGCTTTTCCACTCACCGTTTGTGCATCGTGGCTTGTTTGTTGTTAAATTAGTAGAGCTGCTCTTCATCTGAGGTGGTGCTTACTCAATTTTAAGAAAGCAAGTCATGACATTTCCATGTCATGTTGTGTTACATGCAGCAAAGGCATATGTATGTATTTCTGTGTAGATTTCACAATGTATTTTCTTATCATTCTACAGTTTTTATTCTCCGATCAATCCGTAGTTTGAACCCAAAACTTGAAGTTCTCTTTGAAAGAAAGTTTTTTCTCTCTCTTTTACAGGTCACAGGAACTACTTCAAAGATGTTGAGATGATGCTGGGCTTCCCTCCTCCTCTCTTCTTCAAAGTCTGCTGGAGATTCATCTCTCCTGTGATCATATCTGTAAGTTACCACACACACACACACACACACACACACACACAGTTACCTGCTTATCTGAAAACAATTGCAGTAGTTAACTTTGTCCACAATTCCAGATAGTTTTGTGTCTCATTTGTCTGCGAAAATGTCTTCAGTGGATTTATTTTTCAGATCACAAAACACTCTGAGGCTCAAATATCTAAATGATGATCAGAGGAAGGTACTCCAACTTCTCTGTGTTCCTGACCGGTAGTTAGGGACCTGGCCTACATTTTTGCTGCCATCAGCCCTAATCTCTGTGGCCGCTGCTTTTTTTTTTTTTCCTAGCGTAAACCTCTCATAGAAAATCTTTCTGAGTGGGAAATGGACACATGCAGCTGTGTTCAATGGTGTTTCCCAAACAGGCGAATTAGTCCACTAAGCTACTGGATCAAGCAAGAAATTCATTGTTGTGGATTACTGGTCAGAATTTAGACACTTTTGTTCTCTCTTTACTGTCCCGTTCCAGAAGAATGCCCTGCCCTCCAGAGTGACTCAACTCACTACTGTTTGGTGCACTGAGGCATTTTCATCTCACTTATACTTTGAAAACATAATTGTCCACAAAAATACATTATAACTTTTTCTTCATCATACGTCTATATTATGATTTAATTATGTTAATTAAGATATATTTGCTTATAACCTGATTAAATGTACATGAATTTTGTGAACAAAAACAGGGTACATCCTTTCTTTTGTATTTCTAAAAAGTGCATTGGATTACAGTATATACTTAAATGATGTTGAATTCCAGCATCCTTCTTTCTTGTGTCCTAGTTCATCCTGATCTTCACAGTGATCCAGTACAAGCCCATCACTTACAATGACTATGTGTATCCTGGCTGGTCCTTGACTATTGGCTTCGCCATGGCTCTGTCCTCTGTGATCTGCATACCCATCTATGCCCTCTACAAGATCTCCAGGTCCCCAGGAGCCACCTTTAGAGAGGTACAGGACCCTTTAAAGTTCTGGTTTCAGTCAGATGGATCATTTGTGGCAAAATCAAAGCTTAGATGGAAAAATAACAGACTTCGCTGTTAGGAACACTGAAATGCATTAAACAAATAATAAAAAGTTACAAATTTGCTTGCAGGTGTGCAAATCTCACACAGATTTTATGGCCAATAAGTTTGAAACCAGATCAGTCTTGCAGGGTAATTCTGATTACATTAACATGGATGACAATGATCTGATTATTGATCCTAATCTAAATAAGGCCTGAATAATATTCACTTCATAATGTGAGTTTACATGTTAAATATCATAGTTTGATTAATGGGACATCACTTGAGTTACGGCTTTACATTCAACTTTTGTTCCAGAAAACTCATGTTAAAGCTTCAGTTACAGCTTCTTATGGTCAGTGTTTTACTTGTTAATAGACACTGGAAGATCCACTTTTAACAGTAGCAGGTCGCTGTACTGTTATTCTGAAACTTTTTTATGCCACAGTGAAGATCTCAGAGTTGTCGTCATGGAATTTACTCTGTATGTCTCGTTCATATTTCAATTAAAGTGTTTACATATCTTTATAATGCAACTATGATCAGCTTACTCCGATTATGACCTTAATGAGATTAAGGTTGCTGTTTACATGACAGTTTCTTAATCAGAGTTTTGATTTAATCTGACTATAAACAGAGTATTGTGGTCCATGTTAACCCCCGTACTGTAAGATGTAGAGTGGGCTTAAGAGAGCAAAAACAATATTCACCTAATCTGATTTTAATATTTGGAATGTCCATAATTCAGTTCTGCTCAAATGAGTAGATTCAATTTAATTTAATTCAGTTCAATTCAATTCTACATTTCCTGAAAATAAATGGTTTTATTGTAAGTTTATTTTTTTAAATGGGATATTATGGACATTTTTATATGTTTGAAATTATGTCATTGGGTGTCTGAATTTCTATGAATTTCTAATATCTATGAGGCAGCTTGATATATAAAGTGACAAGGTCGTGTTACCTTGGTCTAAAAAGATGTCAGTCAGTGATTAGTTGAGATTGACGGGCTACTGTGACATCACAAACCCCGACCAGAGAAGATGTATCCAGCTTTCCCATCTTTATGTTCATGACATGCTGCATGTGCTGTTCCTCAGAAGCGTGCAGCACAAAGCTGCAGGACACGTTTCAGTACAGGCATACGTGCAGGCGGTGCAGTTTAGGGATTCACTCTTCTACCAAAGAATGTCACAGTACCTAGTGTCAGCTTTTGAAAAAAAAGGACGCAATGTCTGCTTTTAAATTTTATTTTTTATAACACTAAATTTTTAAAAAATTTCCCACCTGGGATTAAAAGGCCATAATTAAATTCAGTTAAATAACAAAACCGAATTAAAACTTGTTTAAAAGTTTCTTCTGTGAGTGAAATGTTCTGCTCCTCCTCTGTCTCTTAGCGGTTGAAGTATGCCTGCCAGGCACATCCAAAGTGGGGCCCTGCCCTGCTGGAGCACCGGACGGGCCGCTATGCCCCAGTGGCCTCTGAAGACACTGTGGAGGCCCGTTCGCTAAAAGAGAAAGAGGAGCTGAAGGAAGAGCTGAAGGAGGAGGAGAAGGAGAAGGAGAGGAAGGATGAGATCAGCCTCACCATCCAGGGAAGCAACGGCTCCACCAACACACACAACAACCCCAACCCCAGTGCATAGACGCCGCCCCTCTCTCTCAGTGCTGCTGGGCGTGCTCTCTGTGGCCCACCGTCCCCTCACCCTCTTCCTCCCTTCTCCTTCTTTTCTCCTCTATCCTCACCCCACTTTCCCACAGTGTGCTGTGGGGGAGATCCCATTCGCTGGAGACCTTTACATATTGTAAGGGCTTATTATATCTATCCTAACCACTTCTATCTGTCTGCGTGTTGTATCTAGATAAAAGAAGAAAAAAACGAAAGGAAGAAGAAATTGGATCATCATCCAAAAGATTTGTGTGTATTTGCGTGTTTGTGTGAGTGGATGAGTTGTTAATTTGTTCCACATAATTTAATAATGCAATTTGTTTTTCCTTTCTTTCTTTTTTTGTAAACCTTGTAAATGTGACCTTCATCAGCAGTTCAGAGGTACAGTAGATTGTGAAGCTGCATGTGTTTGTTTTGTGCATGCAGCAGTATAAAGACACACACACACACGCATACACACACACTGTTCTCCTGTATTCATCTAGCTCGTTCGGTTTGACAAGTGGGACTTTGTTGCAGCAGTGACTGGACAGGTAGAGACTCTTTTGTGGTGCTGTGACTGTAAAGGGGGAGGCCATTTACAGTCTGATGATGCTGATAAATGGAAATAGGCTCTGTTCTATAGCCAGAAAAGGAGGTGGATACACCAAGTCATACTCATGCACTCTGTATATTTCACAGCACACAGTGACCTCAAGCATAGTTGATCTCAGCTTAAGACTAAGCCTGTTTTTATGCTGCTTCTTCTTTGAATACATTTAAGATAAGGTTTTACAAAGCACAAATATTTAACTAATACCCAAGAAGATGAGTGACATTTAAGGCTCATTTGATGTTGATTATATGTCCTCTGATAGCAACTTTTCCTTCACTAAAGCTGCTTACACTTCGAGAACTCAGCAAAGAAATATCCGAATCTGAACTCACACATAAATAAAGCATTTTATGTTTCTGACAGAATTCGTCCCAGTGCCCATTTCTCAGGGTCAATGTGGCGGTAAACTTTGAGGATCCTTACCTGTGGAAACATTTACAGAGACTGATACCACCTGACTTTATTCGCTGTCAGAAAAGAAAAAATTACACACAGACAAGCGGATGCAACTCTGCACACATAGAAGTGCAATCTCTTCTTAAGTCTTCCAGGCATTCTTTTGGAGTGAAATCTATCCTGGTATGTGGTTTGCGAAGGAGAATCCATGTGTCATAGTTGGTGTCTCCAACGACTCGCATGCATGTTACTTATATTGGAAATTGACGTTCTGTCAGTCTCCTACTGTCAGTGGGACCTTAAATGTATTAAGAGACACTTGATTCAGATTCCTGAGCCAAGTGCTGTAACCGACAGAGAGACGCAAAGCAGAGAGAGATGCTGCTTGTTTCCAGATGAAAACATGATAAAACTCTATGACTTACGTACAGTAGTTTTTAATGTAGCTGCACAGTATTGTTCTCTCAGTAGATGTCTCCTTTTTACCTCTGTAAAGCAAGCTAGTAAATAATAATAATAATTATAAAAAGTATATGTTTATTTTGTACAAAATAAAATCCATAGACTCCATATTAGCCACGTCGATCATTCCTCATCTGTGATTTGATCCGTTGTTGGTTCTGTTAGGGGGTGTAGTGCGATGGAGAATGGCCTCTTCATCATACATGGTCAAGTTTTTGATTGAAAATGCTGGGTGCGCTGTTGGTTTAGCGTTGGTGGCATTAAGTCAGAACCAATGCATGGACAGCTGCGTTAATACCTTCACTTTTTCCTTACGGGTGGTGGTGACGCACTTTTAGCTTACTTAACAAGCTGGAATCTGTGATGGGAATTGCATCTGTCTCTGCACTGTCTTCTGGTTTTTACAGTGTGTTTAGGATTTGAATCGTACTTTGAGCACTGAGAAAGTATTAACGTTGACTTTTAATATGTAGAATTGTATATTAAATCAAGCACATTCATACCTAGACCTGTTCTTCACTTCTTGCTGAGAGTTAGGTGAGAAGATGTTGCAGCTGCAGCTGAAGTCAGAGTAAAGCAAAATCTGCCATCTGCACATCGTCTGACCACTTTTTCTTTGGTTCTCTGACTATGTGAACAGCTCTTTAATCTCTGCAGTGTAGCAGTGGCTACGCTAATTATGTGCACATGCATCTGCAGGTCAAGAGCGTTTCCTTGTCCCTGAAATCCAATAAACATAATTATGAAGAACCTCTGCTTTGCTGTTCACAAATATAAATCCTGATCTTTTCTTTTTATTCCCCTGTAATTTAGATGAGCTATCCAAATTCTGCTAATTTTGGCATCCAGGAAAGAGTCATTCAGTTTAGTTAATGATATAGTTTAGTTATTTCAGAGTTCATGTCACTACAGCACAGTACAGTCTTTTTTTAAACATATTTCATGTAACTGTTTATTGAAACATGTAAAATAGTCCTTTCACAACTCAGAAGTTGCTTTACTCTGATTTCAAATGGGGGGAGGGCTTGATACAGGGTGTAGCTCCAGATTTATCAAGCAGACAAGTGTCTTACCAAGAATATAATGAACCATATATTTTTTAAAGCACTGATGTTGTGTCATCTATATTTTAAATACCTTTTTATCACTATTATAATTGTTATTTTAAACTCAACTAAGGCTTTGGACTAAATTTGTATCTAAATGGGTGCACTAACTTGAATAATCCACTAGATGGAGTAATGCTGACTCTTCTGGCAAAAAATGATGTGTTGAGTGTCTCTGAAAAGAAAATACATAGATATGTATAAAAAGCCCAAAAAGCACAAGCTTGAGAAGGCTGAAAATGTGAAATATTTAGGAAGCTACAATACAAATGAAGACAGAGTTAAGCACAGGAGCTCAAATGCAATGAAACGGGGAGAATAGTGAGGGTACTGACACGAGCACATATTTTTTTACAGAGAACATTAAAGAAATATGTTCCTCTACATGAGGAACTCTGATGGGTAGTCAGCTAGAGTCTGTGTCTAGGTTATTCCTAATCACTACAACCAAGTTACATATTTTATAATCATTTTGGGGGGGCATTTTTATGAAATCTCCTGCAAATACAGGTACTCTATAACATAGGCCCTTATCTCCATCTTCTTATCTAGATATACTGTTTTGCTCCATGTGGGACATCAACTTTACAAATGAGGTTTTACTCACCGAATCATGCCAACAGGAACTTATTATGCTCAGCGCATTGTGGGACAGCATGCAGCTCAGACTGTGTCTCGTTTGCGATTGCCTGTCTTGGATGTTTGTGTTATATCGAGTAAAGATTAGCCACCCTGCTGCCTACTTCGTATATCCCAGCCCCTCGCCATCTCTATTGGCCCCTGTCATCTCTCCCTCCTATTGTACAGTAATGTAAAAAACAAACAAAAAACAATATAATCAGATTGTGTATTTGTGTTTCCCTTTGCTTTTACTGTAGGGGGGTGGGTATGTGTTTCTGTGAGTCTGGAAAGGGCATTGATTGAATTTGATTTTGTCACATTTCCAATAGTGTAAAGTAGACATGGTCAGGTGTTTTGTGTATTCTGTGTGTAGTGGATTAGCTCTAACTCCAGAGCCTGCATGTAGAGCAGGTGTTAGTGTCTGTATTGATGTCCATGTACCTCTAATCTACCAGAACTAGCACACCCCTGATCATAATTATTTACGATCGTATCTTTTAAAAAAGAAAATGAAAACAACTTTTTGTACTAAAAAAAGAGAAAGAAAATATTATCCTTAGATCTTTATCATTGTTTTATCCATGTTCAATGGCATTAGTTTTTGTTTGTTGAGGTTATCTTCATAGAAAATTAAGATAAAGCCAGCTGATATTAAAAGTATTGCCAAACAAAAAGCTTTTGGGATGAAACTTGAACTACAAATGGTTAGTTTTTACTGTGAGCTCTGGTGTAGACAAAAGCTGCAGCTACATGACAATGCTTTTGGTAGTTGTCTTTTGTTTTCTTCTTCTTAACAGTATTACATCAATGACCTGTTTCACACAGCATCGTTCCAGCAGTAATTCATCACTGTTTACATTTATTATCCCGTGGTACTCAACACAAGCTGGAGGCAGCCCAAGTTCTGCAAATGATCTAATCTAAGAAAGATGCATCTCTGGAATGGAGGGAGTTTGACTGTTTCTGCCACTGACTGGATTCAAAAACACCAAAATAAACCAGGATAGAATCAGCATGCAGCACTCACATTTTTCATTCTTGTGCACATTGGGACCAGAAAATATTGTTTTTGGAGGACATTTTAGGCAAATGTTGTGGCGTCTGTATTAAACAAAGATCCAGTTACTCTTTCAAGTTGATTTAGTTTTCCCTGCCGGTAAGACAGACCTTAATTTTGTTGGTTACCAAACCTAATTTTTGTTCCTCCAGGAAAATAAATAAACAATATTGAAAAAAACACACACACACAACTAAGACGAACAAATAGTTGACCCCAGTCTTCATATATTAACCATTATTTCCCATCAATGTGTAGAAAGTTGCTGATGTTGAAGAACGTAAACTAGGTGGGGTAGGCAATGTTTTTGACCATTTCTTTACATAAATACAGAACAAAGCTTATCAGCTGTTGTGAAAAAATACTGTGATTTTACTTTATTTCTGTGGTTCTCTGTAAACAAAAGGATATTACCTCTTGACTTT
>JAOWBL010000009.1:5939435-5952159 GCA_028564865.1 Zenarchopterus dispar | reverse complement strand
CTTGCTGGCAAAATGAGTTTTTTTTTTTTTTTTTTTTTTTTTTTTTTTTAATATTCCACTGGCAAGATAGGTACAGTAAGAGAGTTAAGTTTAGGCTGTTTTCACCTACCTCAATAATCACTACTAAATCGGATTTATTTATTTTTCTCTCCTCTTTCTTTTGCTGTCTTTGCATGGTGGGTTGATTTTGATGGTCCATGCACCACTTGTGGACCATGTACAGTATCATACATTTTCATTATACTATGGTATGATGTATTATACTGTTGTTTGTACATAACTGTAATATCATGGAATCCATTGTTATACAATGTAGTAGACTCTAGCCAATAGTGCTTTGGTATTATAAGAAATGACTCACTGCACAGGTGCAGTGTTTATAAATAGTTTAGTGTTAACCAGAGTAGGCTATAAGGTTTAACATCCTTCATGGTAGTAAAACTGTATCTTATCTGTTGGATGCTGGGTTTTAAAATGCATCAGTACAATGCTACTGTTGTGCACATTGTTTCATAACAGGCTTCTGTATTGTCAAATATCACTTTGTGTTGTGTAGTGTTTTGTTGTAGAGTATGGACAACAATGGTATGTGTTGTTGTAGTGTGGCATGACTGAGGCGTGGTCGCCCTGACATCTATGTAGCTGTTTAAACACACTCTCAAGCTCTTGCACACACAGACAAAACCTTCATGTAGGATCAACAAGGTAGCTCAATTAGTGTAATTGGAGCTAATCAATTAAGAATGCATCCACAGTCTGATATCTACTTGCAGAGGAAAACCGTGACCGGCGGGCTGAGCCAGTGTGTCAGGGGTTAATCCCTCTCTCGCCAAGCAGCTGAGAAACTGGGGCAAACACGGCGCACAATACAAAATTAATACTACAAGCGATGTTTTCTTTGAATTTATTCTTTTACTCCTACAACCCTTCCTTCCCAGCTATCCTTCGGTCATTACTATGGTTCACACCACGATGTAATTCTTTTTAAACGTATGTATGAAATAACTTATTTTGAATTTATTGGGAAGAGGAAAAAAGCTATTGAACAACACCATTAATAATTGATGGCTCGAGCGCCGTTTAGATTTTAAACCTGACAAATAATTTAGGTCACATGAGTGCACAAATATCACATCGATCCTTGAGGTCAAAAATAATGCAGAAATCCGACATGGTGCGTAAAAATATGAACATAAGGCTGAGTTCATAGTCGCTTTTCTGCCGTCGACAGTGTGAAAGTCCATTCATTTAAGAGTAACAAATGTCCCACATTATTCCAACTGAGGCAAAACCCAAGTGTAGTGATTAGATCTCCTGTGTGCTGCTCGTGTGTGTGTGTGTGAGTGCGGTCTTGGGTATTGTGCAGAGCGCACAAGGAAGATTTAAAAGCGAGGTGGAAAATATGCGTCGTCTTACCTGGTCAGCCATGGTTATCAATGAGTCTCCTCTTTATGGAACGAGTGCAGTGAGGTTCAGGTCATCTGAGCTGGCCGCAGAACCGGCATCACATTCACAGCAGCGGTACGCCGCGGCGCACAAAGGAGACGCACCGAGGTTCATTTAACGTGGTGTTGTTCTTCCCGCTCAGGCGCGTAAACATACCTTCCTGCGTGCGTGAAAGGGGAGGATGCTGCGGCGCGTGGAAATAAAAGCGGGCTCGAGAGTAGTATTGGAGGTAGGGTCTACACCTGCGACCGCTTCCTCAAGGCAGAGCAGGAAAGAAAGTCATCAGCACCACTACGCATCCTCCTTGTCCTGCCGATGTCTCAGCGGACAGCACTTTTTGCGCCTCTCTCCCCACCTCCACTTAATACCTGCATCTCTCTCTTTCTCTCTCTCTCTTTCTTTGGAAAGTGTGTATTGGGAGGCGCGTCTCCTTGAGGGAGAAGAGGGATCATCCTACGGGTTGGGTTGGAGCTGTAGGGAGGTATGATAATTAGTGACAGAGAGCCCCCTCACTTCTGTCTTCCAGAGCAAATTCTGAGCCCAGATGCACCAAGATGCCCAGATTCCCGGTTGTGCTTTTATTAACTGCAGGTATACACTGTAGAGCTTTTCATTTTGGAGACAATTGGAGCGACCACCAGATGGAGGCAGAGAGACACGTCCCGGAGAAGGAGCTGGAGGACGAGGAAGAGTTGAACTTCTATTTGGTTTCCAACTAAGCAAAAATGAAAGTTTCGACCACCTAGAGTTTTTGCAGATCTTTTTTTTTTTAAGAAAAAACATAGTCTACAACTATAAGCGATGGGACGAGACGTGAAAATGATGAGAACCTTCAATAAAGACCCTCATTCAAAAACTTCCATCCATTCATGCATGCTCATGGAGTCAGCAACTTAAGCAGTGATTCCCAGACCCACTCTACCAGCTGTCTCTTGGTACCCCAACCCACCCATAGATGTAATCCCATCCAGCAAATCCAGTTCTGCCCTGGTGAGTGCACTAAGCATGGCTAGTGGTGGGATGGGATGATTCATCAGCTGCTCCAATGACCCATTCAAGAAGTTCGTCTATCATATAAACTACTCATTTTGTTGGATTTTATTCACTAGGTTCACTCTTTCTAATCAATATACTAACAGTTATTTAGAAAAAAACAATTGTGAGATCAATATTGGCCTCAAGGATATGCACTGTACATACTAACAGTAGGATTTAATTTGGTTCACTGTATTTGTTCCAAGACCAGGTCACAATAAAAAAAAAAAAATCTCAGGACACGTCACAGAATTTCAAGTCTATAGCTCTAGACTCTTGTACAGCTATGATTGCACTTTCAAGTTTTTGTTTTTTCTTCTTCTTCTTTAATGTGATAGGAGATGAGAGATGACACACTCTGGAAAGGTTGTCTGTTAAATAACAGGCCAAATCTCATATTTGATATTTAAACTTCAAAAGACAACAGATGTGAACATAAACTCTCCACCCATTTACAAGGTAATCTGCTCAAGTTTTTTTTCTTTTTTTTTTGGGAGGCGGGGCTGTTTTTTGTTGTTTTTTGTGAGCAGTCTGATGGCAGTACTACTTTGCTGTGAAGCCTATTAACATAATGCATCTGACAAAACACACCACCATGACTGTATTTAGCTGATGTTGTCACATAATAAAAAGTTCACTGGTTTGATTTACTTATAAAAGCCCTTGTGAACCTTTCACATCTAATCATCCTGCAGTCAATACAAAACATTTGAGAGATAGAATTAGCCTCTATCATGAGTTGAGATTGTGATTAAGGTTTTTATTTGTTTGTTTGCTGTTGTTTTTGTTTTTTTTACAAACATTGTGAAGTGACTATAATGAGCTGAAACAGATAATAAAATTAGACAAAATATGTTTTTCATTAGTGTTATAAAAGGCTATATGAGGTTACATGTGTATCATTGCTTGAAAAAGATATTTTAAAACATAAATAATCACAGATGCTTATAATTTGAGTCTTTGCTGGCGTATGTTTGTGGTTTCCTTCTTTGACCAGTTCCCATACCCATAAGCATCACATACTTTAATGCTTTCAGCTGCACTCTGTCATCTAACTCTGTCTTAACAAAGTTTTTCATCTTTCCTTCAACGCTCTCATCACTGTTGTGCCACTACTACACAGAGACATGTTGGGATAAAGAGGCAGAAATTTGTGGCCAATTCCAGTGCCATCTGGAAGCTGATCTGACTCATATCTACCATCTTTAATAGAAAAGAAAATCCTGTATGGATGAGAGTGCTTGGCTTATTCTGCCTTCCGGAAAAAAGATCGGAGCACCATTTAAAAGGCCTTGGGCAATGAAATGTTGGCTGGAATGTTGAAAAGCTTAATTCTGTCTTCTTTTTTTTAACCTCCAGATGTGCTGTTGTTATTGTTTCTGATGAACTGCTGTTGCGATATAATGCCTTAAATACATTTGACATGCATTTCCCTGGATAATGCAATCAATTATTTAAGCAAATTAGAGCTATTTTTTTCAAAATGTTGCCTTTAGCACGCATTAGTCTGGTTAGATGAATACTTTAAAGAAAATATGACTTTATTTGCCTGTGAGCATCAGCATTAATAGCAGTAAACTAACTCAAAGGTAGTTAAATAAAAAGAAAAGAAGGTTGAATAACTAGTTATTAAACCTTAGTGGTTTTAGAACCCTGCTAGGGAATATATGGTATGTTAAAATTCCTCAAGTAACAGCAGGAATGTTGGTAGTAGGGATAATGAGGGCATCTCTCTCTGTCATCATGGAAAAGTTATTGAAAAGATCAAAAGCTGACTAAAGTCACTTAAAAATATTGTATTATGAGGAAACACAGATCCCCTCTCCTTTTCCTATTTCTCTTGTCTTTTCCTCCTCATGATTATGTCTCCCCATCTGTCATGTATTCCTGATTTTGAGGGTGTGGTGACTATCCGGCAGCATTGGCTTTCTTTTGGTAAATTAGAGTTTTCCTTGTTGTCTTTTTAAAAGAAACTGACTTGTTGTGCTGCAGGTTGTGCTGTCCTGTTTTTGTCCTGTTCTTTAATCACCCACAAAAGCCCATCTGAGAGCCTTCCTCTTGACTCGCCTTGTGTTTTGTTCTGCCTTTGGAGCCATAGTTGGACTGAGTTTTTTTTTTGTTTTTTTTTCAGAGGATTTTTCCTGATTTTGTTTCCTGAGTGATAATATTCCTGGCATTTCCCAGTGCTGTTCCAGTTTAAAAAGTGCAGTCTTGTGATATGTTTTAAATGAAAGTAACAGGTCATCTTACTACACAAGGAGATCAAATGAAAGGAGTGTGTCTCTCAAATAAATCCCAATTTATCAAACTCTGCCAAATCCCTGTTCAGAGCCATTAAGAGACCCTCCACTGTTTCAGGATATTTGTATGCAACACATTTTTCTTGTTTCTAAAGGACTAAATATTTTAACAGTGCAAAGCTGTTATTATTTCACCGCAGCAGCTTACACACCTCATTGACAACTCACAAATTCATTTACAGTTTTATGCATATCTATATTTCAGGCTTAAACAAAATTCATAAATGTTGTACAGCATACAACACGATGGAATTATATAGATTTACTTCTCAGTGACCCCAGTTTTCACAGATGTTGTGTCCATGAATGACAATAAAAGTTTGTACCTCCATTCTGCTCGCAGTCTTACACCAAAGAGTCAAAATTTTAAAAAATAATAAAATAAAAAAAAACTGGATCTGGCAGATAGAGGAGGATTAAAGAATGATAATTTCTTTATTTAGAAGTTGAGTTGTGTGGTGTACTTATGTTAAGAGCTGGCAGGTGAGTCGACAGCTACTCATAATAGGGACACTGGGGGAATTAATTTTCACCATCTTAAACAACTTAAACCTCAAATACTTCACAAGTGATTGCTCTACTGTGAATCCTTACACCATCTCACTTATGCATCACATTTATACTTTGTCACTACATTGTCTTAAGATCTGTGTTGCTATGGATGGATGGGTGTTCATCCATCCATCCATCCATCCATCCATCCACTGAGAGCCACTTCTTATTTAGGGTCACAGGAGTCTGATGGAGCCTACTCCAAATGCCTTTGGGTGAAATGTGCAGTACACCCTGCAAGCACTGCACATGTAGAATTTCCCCATTGTGGGATTAATAAAGCAATATTTTATCTTATCTTAGCACAAATTGTAAATGAGCAAAAGTAACAATTTATAAATATTTATAGTTGTTAAAGTGGCTCCAAGAGGCCTGGAGAATCAATGGACATTAAACATTGTGTGGAAGAAAGTATGCTATTGACATGTTGACATATAAGATTCAAAATCAAAAGCTTAAACACACACACACACACACAAAACATTTAATTTTCAAGTTTCAGTATCACTAAAATGACTCAAATTTAAGGTACCTCTAATAAATATTCGAAAACCATACAACTATAATTGCTTTGATATTCAACAACCTATCTTTACTGTAGCACAAGGACACTTAAATAATATGAAGTTAAGTGATTTATTTCATCACATGACAGAAAATATATCGTTGCCAAGTTCTACATGCAGCCAAATTGGATTCATGATCAAGTACAATTCAGAATATCAAAACAAATTATTTTTCTCTTTTTCCCCCTTTGTGGGCAGTAATATTAACCTTTGAATATTCCTGATTAAGAATTAACATAAAACAGACATATTTTTCCTGTTAGAAATGGAGTTGTGCGACTTTAATTGCTGAGCATTGATCTTGCTGTGTGACTGTGATGGCCTACCAAGGCGTAATTTATTCTTCCTTAGTTCTTTGTAATAAACAAATACTCCCTGTGGGATTTTAAAAAAGCGCTCAATGACAATTAATGACCTGACATTTTTTTAAGGATATTAGCTGGTTAAGTGCGCTGTCAAACACAAAATCAATACTTCTTCTAAGTACCTATTTAGATGATGGAAAGCCCCTTCTGTTATAATGACTATCCCTTGAACCTTTGCATATTAATCTTCCTCCAGTGTTACTTTGTAGCTCATTCTGCCCTGAATTTTCAGTCCAACGGGCCTACAGATGTCTCAGGTCTTTTGTAAATACACTAAATAGAAATGGGTCAGAGCTTCTCAGTGGGCCTGCTGAGCATGACTTACAGTATATCACAAGCTTTCACTAATCTGCTGTCTTAATTAAGTCTCATCAGGACATTGGAGATCCCAGCCTTGCAAAGCATGAGAGGACCACAGAGCAGATAGATGACAATGATAAATGTGCTCATTAGCCACTAAGAGGGTATTGACAGAAGAAGGAAAAAAAGAGAAAAGACTGCCCACACCCTAGTTATATAGATACTCTAGGTTATCATTTGAATATGCAGATGCACAATTTGGGAGATATCAAAGGTTCAAGAGGTAACTAAGGCACAATTTACAATGTGGTGTCAAGTAACAAGATACTCATAAGGTCAGAGAACACTCAGCGTATCCACATATATAATGAGAGGTAAAAATGTTAATAGAATATGTTCACTTGTTCTTGCTATTATGACAGGTTTTATAATAATATATGAAATTAATGTATACATGAAAAAGGAAAGTGTTCAATCTTTACAAAGCATCCTAAGTCAATATGTCATCTCACAGATCAGGATAACATTTTATTATGAGTCAGATAATATGAGGAAATTTCTGGATGTGGTGAAGGAGGATATGCAGTATTTTATTGTGACAGAGGAAGATGCAGAACACACTCTGAGATGAATTCAAACGATCAAAAAAAAAAAAAAGATTGTCGACAAACTAGCAAAAGGTTTTCACAATTCCGCCAAAAGTGTCAAATGTTTTCAGATTTGCCAATCCCACTAGACACTTCCTGTTAAGTACATGTGGTTAACAGACAAAATCAGACACCAGCTGGTGAATATGCAGCAGCTGAGGAGCCTTGTATTTCCCACAGGAGACACAATCGTTACTGAAACAGAAACAAAATGCTTGACTGAGAGTGATGTTGATATTCTCGTATAATTCCCAGCAAGGAAGCAAAGAAACATAAATCCAGACCTTCTTGACTTCTTGTCAGAAGTGAAGGATGCTTTTTTTCCACATTATTATAACGTGACACTGATTTTAGACTCTATTCAAGCTTTATAGGGAGATTTTCAGGTACCCAGCATCCCCTGTGTTTTTTCTTCACCAGACAGCTCAGTATTGGGGTTACAAGGTGTTGATGTAGAAAACAGAAGCCTTTAAAAGCATACCAAAGAGGAAAGCTTATTGTGTACTAAACCCATTCCATTTATCATACTTAATAAGGGGATTTTTTATTATGTATTCTTTTTCCATTGCAGCTAGATGTGTTTAAAAGCTCTATGAGGTTTTTTCTATGAGGAGATTGGTTTATATTTGCTTGGATAGGTTTTATCAGTCAGCATGGACCCAGATGTCCTTCAGATCCTGTAAAAAGGCTGTTATATTGTAGTTTCAGGTCCCATGTGGGAGCTCAAAGATATATTTTAGAGTTCAGTGACCTGGATTTATAAATGATGACATGAGCTTTGATATAAAAGGATATTTCTTAGGTTGGATTTAAAATTTTTTTTTTTTATTAGATTCTCCTCTGCCAGCTGGCTGTTCTCAGCATCCGAGTTTCTAAGACACTTTGGCATTGTAATAAGGGTTATAACCCTTTTGTTTTTATGGCCTAAAATGCATTCGGTTTATGATGCACCGTCATCTGTCGGAGAGTTTAGCACGGTGTTGCCAAGAGCAATGCATGTATTCAGTATATATGGCACAAACTAAGATGTACTGTTCAAAGCTTGCTGTGAATCACTTATTCTTGGAGGGCCATTGACAGTATCTCATGGGGATGTGTGAGTGAGCACAGCTGTGTGACTTTTATTGAGCCAGTCTGTGAGTCAGGGTGTGAGTGAATGAGTGTGCTGGAGCATCAGGCAGCGGCAAGCATAGAGGAGGAGCTGGGGCAATGCGCCAGCGCTGTGCAGGCTTTTTCCCCAACTTCTCTTGAAAGAAAGAAGGCAGAAGAGCTCTCAACTGACGTACTGCCGGGCGTGACAGCAGGAAGTACAGCGGCGGATTCCAGCATGGCGCCAGGCACACCAATAAAATGGCTGTCAGGGATGCTATTTCCCACAGCAGTGTCACCCTAGTTGGCCTTTGATCACTTGAGCCGGATGAGGTGACCGACAAATATAAAGGAGACCAGGTGGAAGTTAGCTCAAGCCCAAATCTGCCAGTGGGAGAAGCTACTGAGCTAACATGCGGGGACATGACATTGACAAACTCAAGTGCATAGTAGGGCAGCCAGCTGATGGCAAACACCAGTGTTGAACCAATGAGCAGGGCGGTGGCTTTCTTGTTGCGTCTGTCAGCAACCAGCGTCCCCCTGCAGCTGTGGAGGTGGGAGATGATGAGGCCACAGTTGACGGCAATACACAGAAGAGGGGCCACGTAGTAAATCAGGAAGGCAGGAACCAGAAAGAACAACCATTCTTCTCGGCCGACTGACCACGTACATCCACCATCAAAGTTGATGTAGGTGACTTTTGGCAAAGCCATGGTTACTGAAACCAGCCAGATGGCTACCACAGCAAATAACCTGTGAGAGGCAAAGAATAGGTTTATTTATTTATTTATTGTGTCATACAAGATAAACTTCAGCTTATTGAGAAATTGTATCTGATGGGACATGATTGGATTGTGGATCTGCAACATAGCACTACCAATATGTCAGAGCACAAGTTCAGTTTTCACCTAAGAAAACAGTGGATGGAAGACCAGAGTTCATATCCTACATAGTCAAGCAATATGCTTTATCTATATATTTTAACCACAGTCATAAATTTTTTTAATGCAGTTTTAACATGCAGCACCCATCCCGGGCATATCCACTGATCACGCACATCTTGGTCTTTGGTTTATTTTACATAATTTATTTTATCATTTTATTTACTGAATTTATTGTCTCAGAAAGGCTTCAGACCATTTGTAGGAAATGTCTTCTTGCCTGTTTAAATAAATCAACTTGCCTTCCAGGCCTAACCCAAATAACATTGATTATCTGCTTAATTAATTCAGCTTCAATAATGACCTTTTACAATATCTGTGACTGAGAACCACATGGTTTTGGTATCAGGCCAAACTACACCGAAAACCAATCTGACACTGTTCACCAAAGCTGTAGATGACCATAATAACCCTCACATTTCTATTCTACTCACCCCAATGATTAAGTTACATCGCCTTGGAAACTTATCACCCTCTCCTACTAAAATGTGTTGTTGAAGACATATTAACTACTTCAAAATTCTCCAGTTTGTTGTATTTTGGAGTATAGTGACCACATTCCAACATAGATTCAGAACAAGGTGCTTCTGCTTTTGTTTGTAGTTTGTAGCTTTCTTAGGTTACGAAAGGAACAGAAACAGATTCTGACTATAATCTAACCCACTCCCTTTTCACCATAGAAATAAATTTGAAACAGCAATTATGTGCTACATAACTGCTGTTTGTTCTAGTATTATAATTTGTATGAAAGCTAGATAAATGCTCTTATATTTCCACAACAATTCCAGCCCCAACCAATTCTTAATGTTTCCAAAAGAACCCCCAGTTGCTGTTGTCCATAATGCTTCAATCTGGACAAAAAATGGTAGAGTAAAAAAAACGTTACTCTGCCATATCACTTCTGTAGCCATCCATTCGTTATTCAGGGTCACTGGGTCTAATAAGACCCATTAAAGTATATAAAATGAGGTTGTTGTGACATGTTGAATCCATTGTGGTTCTATTTGACATATGATACTCACATTTGTGTCAGACTGGCAGGAGGTCTCAACCGTGGTGAAACAATACGATACCTCAACACCGACAATGTTGCCAGGCTGAAGATCTCCACTCCAACTGTCACTGAAGTCATGAATCCCAGGAGGACACAGGTCCCACCACCGAGCTGCCAGTTCTGGAAACCAGCACTCAGAAGCACACAGGGCAGGGTGAGCAGGGCGCCCAGGTCTGCCAGGCTAAGGTTGAGAAGCAGAATGGAGCTTGGCTTGGACCGACTGCGGGGGTTCTTCATCAGCACCAGCCACAGCAGCAAGTGGCCCCCAACTCCAACCAAAAGAGAGACCAGGCTTACCATCGGCAGCACCACAGTGAAGGAGATGGTGGTGTTGGTGGAGACCACATTAAAGAGGAGGTTGACAATTGCAGGCATGGTTCCCAAAAATCCGACAATACTGAACTGTGAAAAGACATAGTTGTAGGATGGTTGAGCTGAAGTGGGAAAGGAAGAAAAGCTGGAGCATCTGAATTTTTAAAAGCTAAACTCATGTAAACAAGATTTTGGAGTAGGAGCTGAAGTCACAGGTACTCATGAAGCAAATTAGTGTTCGGCAAAACGAGGAAGGCAAATGCCAATAACATAACAAAATTTGAAATTTAGATGAATGCAGAGAGCAATGACTTTTGAAAACTCATTTCAATAATTGACTGCTTCTAATGTATTATTCATGTTTATAATAAACGCTTCTCCACGATTCCTGATTTTCTTGCAAATCAAAGCTCACCAGATCCTTCTGTGACTGACAGGCCTGATGATTCAGATGAGACAATATGTCTCTCAGGAGATTTAGGCAACAAACATCCAGAGAGACACAGCAGCAAGTTAGCTGTATCATGACACAAACAATACACAGTTCATCTTGGCACGCTCAGACGGACGTGTTATAGAGAGGGAGGAGCCTTGATTGTTTTTCAGAGTGTAGCCAAAACACATATAAGTCAGTGGAGAAGAGCTGCCGATTCTGGTGATGAGCACACAGATAAAGTAAAATTTGTCAAACAAGTAAAATGAGAGTTGATACAGTAAAGTAATTTATGCTTAAGGGGACTCATTATGCTCATTTGTTGATCTGTATGTTTCTTATGGGACTGTGTAACAGTAGCTTTGTCTGAAATTAAAAAAAAAAAGATTTTTGTTCAGTCCCTCTTTGTGCATCCCAAAATTCATCCAGTATCTGATAAAGGTTCTGTCACTTTAAGACTTCACTTATTGAAAGTCTAATTTATTTCAGCCTATGCTCATTGTGGGAACACTTTATCCACTTAACAGTGTGTAAGTTTACTTTTATAAGTAAAATGTGTGTGTGTGTGTGTGTATGTGTGTGTGTGTGTGAGAGAGATAGCGAGAGAAGAGAGACAGAGAGAGAGAGAGAGAGAGAGAGAGAGAGAGAGTGTGTGTGTGTAGGAGTATTGCACTTTATGTTTATTTCTGGATTCATTGACCAATGAACAAGTAAAACAAGCTTCAAAACTGTTAGAGATGTTGGCTACACAGAATTTTTTTAACCTGATTAACACTTTAGAGAAAAGTTTATTGGCTAATTTGCTTGTTAAAAAGAAAGTTTATCACAGTTTAAGAAATGCAATCGTGTTAGGTAGCTAAATTAAACAATTAAAACATTTTTTAGTAACCTTTTATTGATATTACAAAGTAATAACTGAAACTGTCAAGACTACTGAAAACATCTTATAATGTTGAAGTGACATCTAAAGCAGCAAAGATATTAAATGCTCCAATTTACACATCAGCAATTAGATTCAGTGCTTTATGTTGTTGTAGGTCAATTATAGTCCAGTATGTAAAAACATCTGGTTTAATGTATTCAGGAGTACAGGGAAGTTATTAAATTGTTATATTACATTAAAATATGATGCCTACTGACCTGATTATCTACTGTATGGTGTCTTTATTTGATTTATTATTTAGTAAATCTGCATTCCTCAGCTTCTTCATTTGGTACAATTTTTCAGATGCTTGTTGACACACATGTTAAGCTTAGTTATTACCATAATAATAATATGGCATATTTAAATTAATTAAGTTCACTTACTCTCATTTTTCTCCAAATCTGATCATCAGTGTTAAAGAGGGTCTGTTTGAAGCAACAGACAAACAAAATTATTTCATCCATTGCGTCATGCTTGGTTTTATGCAGTCTCACTCAACCTAAACATGACCATCCAAATTATATTTTTGGAGGTGGGGCATTATTGTAAAAACTTTAATACTGCTTAAACAGCCTTAAATAGAGATCATTAGAAAGCAAACACTTACACTGTTTGAAGGGAAATAACATATCAGCAGCCTGAGTCAAGCCTTACTAATTTTTATGTCACATATTATGGGCGTAACTCTAAAATTGCCCATAGGTGTGAGTGTGTGTGTGAATGGTTGTTTGTCTTTGAATGTGGCCCTGCGATGGACTG
>JAOWBL010000009.1:5893519-5930662 GCA_028564865.1 Zenarchopterus dispar | reverse complement strand
TGGGAGAGCTTGTCTTGGAGCAGAGCTGGCCGGATGGTGTTGAACGCAGAACTGAAGTCCACAAACAGGATTCTGGCTCCGGTATGAAGATATGAAACCAAAATGTATTGCGTATCAATGTGTAAACTTGTTTGTATTTTTCTTAAATGAGAATTATGAGGCTTTCTTGTGCAGGTATTTACTGGAAAAATCAGGATAAAAGCCAGAGATGGAGCATGAATGCTGATCTCTCACGGTGAAGCAGATGATAGTTTAACAGACTGTAGATAAGGAGAGAGTAGGGATTGCTGCTCATCAACATCCATCTCCCACCCATTTTACATGTGTTACTCTTGGGTAGTAGCATCTGCTCATTCTCAGCGGGTGGAGGGGTGTTTTAGGGCTAAGGAGGCAGATCTGGGCTTCTCCCATTACCGCCTACCCTGCAAGCTGAAGAAGGAGATGGTGCAGTCATAGCTGCACAAAAAGCATGAAGTGGGAAAAAAAACATGGCAATATATTTGTTTTGCTATTAACTTTCTATCAGTTGTCAATATCGTTTAATAAAAGACACAAGAGTTTTGACTAAACTTTAAATTAATCAAAATCTTGTGTTTTCTTTTATAAGCTGCCTAATAGGGGAAAAAGAATAAAATGCTTAAGTAATGGGTGACAACACTGCTGATCAGGTAATCCAACTTCATTTTCTTTGATGACCAACGGATGAAAATAAAATAATATTTCCAGTTAACACTGAATTCTGCCAAATTAGCATTTTTTTAGCCTATTTATTGAGAGCCAGTCTTACATTCCAATTCACAAAAGCTTTTTCCTTCTAAACCACCATAATGTTTTTCTTTCAGTAAATATAAAAAATTTGAACTATTCTCAACAAATATGCAGCTTTTGTTAGAGCTGGGAAGCAAGTGCTCTTCTGCACCTTCACAAAAATAACAGGTTAACCTTAACCGTAAATCCTAAAAATGATATGCTATTATGATCCAAAGGGGAAAATAAGTGAGTTTAGATATGTGGACTTACAACCTCATCAACATAATCCTTTTAAAATCGACGGCAACCACAGTGGATGGTTGTATGGGATAAAAGTAATATAAGTGGGACAATACACTAACGCTTACAGGAGATTATATGCCCAAAAAAAAAAAACAAAAAAAAACAAAGCAGATAAACTACTTATGATTCTGACCTGGTTATCATTTGTGGATGCACTTCTACTGGCTTGTTTATCTGTGTGAGAAGTTGGCGCTGCATTTGGGGCAGCACTGTTGGGTTCAAAGCCACAGCTTCATCTACCGTATCACATTATATCACAGGGCTTTGTAGCATTTTCTCGAGAAATTAATGTGCATTTAATAATAAAAATGTGTCTTTGTGAACAAGGTCAGCCTTGAGGTTTATTTATCTCTGCCTCAGAAAAGCGTACATACCCTTGGAGGAGAGGGAGGTCTTTGAGAGATTGAGGAGGCGGAGGCCTTTGTTGAGGCGACAGACCTGTTGAATCAGGTTGGAGACTCCTGCAAGAGGAGATAGAGGATGCAATTAATTAAAAAAGAAGGACTAAAAGCTTTGACAGCAAACATTTTCACATATCTTTTTCTAGAAAAAAAATACTAATTTGAGCTTTGAACTGTTAAATGTAAATTTTTCAAACATTCTAAACATGAACCAAACATTTCATACAATTTGATAAATTGCATTGGACATGACGCTGTTGAATAGTTTTAAAAATAGTTCAACAAAATAATCAATCATCGCATAAAGTAAGACAACAGATGGCAGATTAATCATGACAGATAATGCACAGACATGCAGTTTTGGCTGCTTAGTTCAAAAGAAGATTTTTTTTCCTCCCATAGACAATTACACTTAAAGTTAAAAAAGAAAACATCATGCAATTTCCATCTTACTTTGTCTCTCACACAAACACGCACACAGAGGCCAAGCGAGACTGCTTGAAGCAAGGTTTCAGTTCAGTCATTTATTCAACACACTGCTGCCATGATAACATGAAAGGCTGTTCTTTATTTAGAAAATTACTTTATTTCTCTGTAATGTCTAAACTTATTTCATGGTTCCTGCATCTCTCTTGCATTCTTGTTTCTTGGCAAGATGTGCATGAATGTATTACGTATTAAACATCATGATAGTAGAAGCTAAAGCTATTTTGTAAATCACAAGAATAAACATTTCTGCCCTGTCAATAAATAAACACAAACACACACACGCCCAAGGGTGATAAGTGTGAGCTCAAATAATTCACTGAGGCAAGTAGAAGTGACAAGTGGCAGACCTGAGGACATGAATTAGCTAATGAGTGATACTGGCGTGCCAGCAAAGCCTGACCCTGGCTCTTTCTCTCTCTTTCTCTCTGTCTTTCTCACACATACACACACACACACAGCTCAGTCTGACCCACTCTATTCTCTACTTGCATACAAACACACAAATATAGAGTACAAAGTGATTGGAATATTTTTATCTCAACTGTAGTTGCAAACACAGCGATGTTCAAAAGATTAAGGTTGTTAAAAAAAGTCAAATAAAATGGAATATCTTCTTAAGGATCACTTGCTCCATATACACTCACTGGCCACTTCATTAGGTACACCTGGTATAGCTGACAAAAGTGGTGATACACACATATGCATACTTTACTAGGTATACCACATGTATCTAATAAAGTGGCCAACAAGTGTAGCTTAAAAGACTGATGAGACAAAGAAGAAAAGAGAATTAAAAAAACTGAGAACAAAAGTGCTGCAAGGACACTGGTTGATTTTGAATTCTTTGAAAGCAAGCAAAAGCTGTGGTGAAACAACAACAATGGCAAATTGAAAAGCGTCAAGAGCGAAGAAGCAGTGGGAGGGAGAAGAGTTCACAGAGTTGCTACCTTGGTTGTCAAGTGTGTTATGAGCCAGGTTGAGAGAGTGAATCACAGAGGCTGGGTTCTCTGACAATGCCGACGCCATCTTCTGTGGAAAATCCCTGCGGACAACATTAAAAAAGGAAACTGAATTCTCTGTAAAACTCCAAATGTTATGCAAGTATCAAAGGCTGAATCTGTCAAGATTGTTTTCCTGATATTGCACTGTTTCATCTATAAATGCTAAATCTTTTTATTCATGGAAGCAGACTGAAAATAAAATGTAAAGAAAAAGTATCCAAAAACTAAATGCTGCATAGAAACCCACAAACTCACCATTGTTCAGTAATGCCACTTCCTGATATTTCTT
Organism: Zenarchopterus dispar; assembly: GCA_028564865.1. Classification (NCBI taxonomy): domain Eukaryota; kingdom Metazoa; phylum Chordata; class Actinopteri; order Beloniformes; family Zenarchopteridae; genus Zenarchopterus; species Zenarchopterus dispar. The sequence continues at coordinate 5,927,429 of JAOWBL010000009.1, read as the reverse complement.
TCTGCAGGACGTGAGTGAATGTAGTTTTTGTGTTAAAAAAAAAAAAAAAGTTGGCAAAACAGTACAAAGATTTATTTTTGCAGCTTTAATATTTTATTTAAATAATAATTTGGCACAGCTAATTCTTTGCACACAAGTGAGTACACTCTATTGCCCACAGGAACACAGCTGCAGAAAATTATTACCCGACTTATTTGCCATGACCCTTCTCTTCAGGAAACGCTGAACACAGTGTTTAAAGTAGCTAACTGGTTGGCTCACTTTCACTGTTCTCATAAACCCTTTTCCAGACATAGAAATAATTTGTCAAAAACAAATACTCCAAACTGCAAATATTCAAAGCTAGCTACAAAAAAAAAAACAAGCTTAAGAATCAAATATTAGTCACATAATAAAACAAAAGAGAATATTGGACTTTTATTTGTCTGCTGGCCAAAGACTCAACTCAGAAGGAATGCTAATGTTCATCCATGTCTGCTGTTTGCCAACACTTTTGTTAAGATTGTTCATTCACAAGTGGCAGAACAAATCAATTATACAATAATCACTTTAAAGAACCCCTCCAGGCATCACTGAATACATTAAGATGCTCTACTTTGAACAATTTTGAATGTATTGAACAATAAAAATCAGTCTAAACAAAAACACATACACACATTATATATATGTATCATACATACACACACATATACACACGTACTGTGTGAAAAAGTGTTTGCCTCCTTTCTGATTTTTTGTTTTTTGCATGTTCGTCACACTTGAATGTCTCGGCTCAAACAAATTTAAATATTAAACAAAGATAATGCAAGTAAACACAAAATGCAGTTTTTAAATGAAGGTTTTTATTATTAAGGGGGGAAAAAAATCCAAACCTACATGGTCCTGTGTGAAAAGGTGATTGCCCCCTAAACCTAATAACTGGTTGGGCCACCCTTAGCAGCAACAGTGGCCATCAAGCGTTTGACTTTATGTTTCGGAACATCCAGTGCCACCGAGCTGCACCTCAGACTGTCCAAGAGTTAAATGATGTGCTGGTCCAGATCTGGGAGGAGCTGGTTTCATTAGGAGCATGCTCTGATGTTGTCAGGCATGCACACAAGAACATGGGGTCATGCAAACTACCGAGTACACAACTTTGAGTTATTGTAATGAAATTTAAGGAAAATTGACTACTCTGTCGCACAATTTTTTCACAATAACATTGTGCCTTTGAATTCTGTGTTCTGTAGGTTGATCATTTTCATGTCCATCAAACAATGTGGCATTCTTTCATTGCCAACGCACTTTATATCAGTATAGATATCCAGCATTACTTTTTTCCCCCTCCACTGAGATCTAATTCATTTTCAGTTGTTCTGTTAATTTTTTGAGGAGTGCATATTTTGGAGCTGTAGTAGCCTTTACTTGAAAGTAACATGGAGAGGAAATAGGCCAGAGAGAGAGAGGGAAGATATGCAGCAAAGGGTCACAGACCAGGAGTCAAAACCTGTGCCAGCTGCATGAGGACTGCATACATATGGGGTATCTGCTCAAGAAAGTGAGCAATCCAGCACCCTAATTCCCAGTTAAAATTAGTACAGTGTCTTTTGTCACAAACACTACATATGCCTGCAATAAAATCTGAAGCAACAACGTGAGGAGTGGCCATATTCAAATTCATGAGCTCCTCTTCAAAGCAAATATAGCAAAAACAAACTGTTACTACTTGGTTCTTCATGTCCTTTATATGTTGTTTGATAATAATTTTGAATCATATATCAAGTCCTATTTAGAGTTTTTAGTTTGGTTATGTGATCTAATAAATTGCCTTTGAGTGCAGCCTTTTTTCTTTTAAATGGTGAGCGATGCTTCTGGAGCTTTGCTAAAAGTGAGCATCAAACAAAAATTGCCTTCTCTATTGAAGTGCTGCACTACCAGCAAAGCATAAAAACTTCACCATTACAGTAAGCAGCAGTAAATCATTTTTGCCCCGAGGCAGCAAATATATCTCAATTAATGCAAAATAAAGCAAAAGCTCTCCTAAATGATACTAGCTGTTGAAGGTGAAGCCCAGTATTTTACTGATATCTCACTGCATGCACACTACAGTACCATCAGCAGACATGGGGGAGGTTTTATTAGAGGTTAAGAGAGGTGAGAATTGGAGAAAAAGGAAGAGAGACAGGTTTGGAAAGGTCAAGACAGCAGAGAGAGAGCGAGAAAAGGCACAGGAGTGAGATGGACAAAGGAGAGGGAGTGAGACAAGAGTGAAAGTGATAAGACAGAAATGGAGGTTAAGAGGAGAGGGGAGCGAACAGATTTGACTGAAAGGACACAATGGGAGAGGTGAAGAAGCATTTGAGAGGTGAGGGTGCAAGGAGAGAAAAATGGAGAGGAAATTAGATTAAACTCAGGGAAGTGACAAGCAGAACTGATGAAACCTACGATTTGAGTCCTGCATTCTCCAACGTGAGCTCCTCCAGACTGTTAGACTTGCTGATTGTGTGCAGGACCTGGTCCACCACCTCCGACCCCTGACAGAAAACACACAGCACGTACATTTGTGACAGGGGTTTCCAGTTTAAATAGTTGGAAAATGTAAGACTAAACCACAAACAAAAAAAGAAAGTGATTTTCATAAGTCCTTAATCTCCACAAAAAAAATTTCAAGTGAATAATTATTTGTCATGTAAAATACTTTTTTGTTTTTAAATGCTGGTGTAAAATGCAGACACCCAGGTCATGGAAACTCTCAAAGAGTTGAAACAAGATAAACAGAATTGAATTGGATTTCCAGTTGCCATGTTTCACGTAAGCAAAGCCCATTTCTTTCCTAAGGACCACAATCTCCTCTGTGAATTTAATTTTCATCTTTCTTTTTCATCTAAATCCAAAAACCGAAAGATTTAATAATATATTTCTCAATAAGTGCAAAGTAGCACATCAAACAGAATCTGAGAAGCATCTTGCATCTTTACATTAAAAAAAATTAAACAGTCATAAAAAAAAGGTTTGTTAGTTTATCACCATCAGTCAAATCATGCTTTTATAAAACTGCATTTTAAAGAAAAGCTTTGAAAAACAAACAATAAGAAAGAAAAGGAAAAACAAACTTTAATGTACTTACAGTTTCTCTTGAGATGATTTTAGGTTCTGTAGTAAACTGATCATTTTTAATTTATTTAGAGATTATAATTATTTGTGTTTATTCTAAACATGTTGTTTAAATGATATACAGAGGTGGATGATGGATTAAGAAGAGCATGAAACATGAAATTGTGAAACTGGATAAGTTCCAAGAGTGTGGGATCATCTCGCCCTTTTATATTTATATGTGTTTAAATGAACATTTAAAGAAGATGAATGAAAAATTTGGGAAAAGAAAGTGATGGACTGCAATAACTAAATGCAACTACTTTTACTTAAATAAAGGTCTAAACTAGGAAATTAAAGTAGCTGCACTTTTCAAATTTCCTTCAAATCCATTTCAAATCTCCCTTAATTTACCTTACAGCTTCACATAATGGTACTTGCTTTTCATAATTGATTGTGTTGTGTAAAATGTGTTAATCTCATAAGATATTGACTCAAAGAAGACAAAATATGAGTAACAGAAACTGGGATAAAATTTTGAATTTATGTCACCTAATTAGAAATGTTCTTTGGCAAATGTTTAGTTGTACAAATATCACCATTGTTCATTTTCCACAAATGTGTATATTTGCTTTACTTTTGCTTCAGCTTGTACAAAGGAAATATTATGATGGGGTCTGGGAGCTGACAGTTTTACTTTCTGAAGCAATGAAACTGGGGAAATGATCAGCAAATTAATGAATACTTTCAAAATTCAAGTCTGGCATGCTAAACTCCACCTCCGTATTTGTACAGTCCTTTAAAACTTAATAGTTCTGTGATAAATGACGAATTAAAACCTTCATCAATCATGGCACTGATCTGATGAACTGATGCAGCAGGAGACTTTCCTTGTCTGCTAATTATCTCCAGAAAACATGTACCTTATAGCTCAAACAGTGCGCTGATGCAAGGATCCTGTTGTTAAAATTGATGTGTGCAGAGGGAGAGAGAACATTTATGAAATCTGACATTCAGTTCCGTGATCCCTCCATTTCCAAATGTGCAATGTAGGATGGCATAGCTTATATTCAAGGCAAACAAAAGAAACTTTTTAACAAAATGACTGACCCAGTCAAACTTGTTACTTGACTTAATGTGAACAGCTGTGAATAAGCATTATGAGTTGACCAAACACTAAACTAGATCAGTCAGCCGTGAAGCAGGGGAAACTCAGTGCCTTACATGATGTTACCTGTGGCCTGTTGAATCCACTGTTTGTGTTGCTTTACTGTAGGTTTATCAGAGATGTGAGGATATGGAATTTGTAACACACTCTTCTGATGTTTTTTTTTTCTAATAAAAGCATTGTTTCATCTGAGACACCCGTCTATTGTAAGGTTAAACAGATGTATAACTTCACAGAGGATGGTGCTTGATTTACTATCAAAGAAGCTTTTTATGACTCAAAGCTGTGAACAACTAAGACAATAGGTCAAGAATTTTCTCCTATTCACTATATTTAAACACAGACACTATACTGCCATCTGATTTTATGACCTATAGAAAAATAGTAAAAATGGTAAATTTCTTTCAGTGACAAGTACAACAGTACAACAGTTCTTCAGCACTGATGAGCAAATGCAACATTGCTGTTTTTAGTGCAAATATCAATGTCAAGAATGCATGAATGACACATGATTGAGTTTTGTGAAATATTTGAGGATGAGTCATCCATATCAGCACATGCAGAATCGGACTTAATATTTTCCTGTAATAGGCCAGGTGGCAGAGGTGATGTGAGAATAAATTAAAGCTTGAACTATTGGTAGTCTGCATTTAGCATCAAGGTTTAAAAATGAGGGAACAATCTTTAGCAAGAAAAAAAACAAGAAAAATGTATTACTATGCGCATGTCTTTGCAGTACAGCTTGGTGAACCAGGTGTTGTACGCAATGGATGCCACGATCACTGCCAAGTCCCTGGAAAGTAGAAACACACACACGACATATTAGAGTGATTAGATATTAAACAGAAATATTTAAACCAGCAAAGTCCATCTGTTAAAAATTATTTGATGCCATTGATCTATAAATCCCCATTGTCTTGAGCCAAACTTTTTCTTCGCTTCCTTTTAGGTAAAAAGCAGTTTATCATAGTGGCAGAGAGGACACCATGGGCAGGGCTGCTTTCCAGAAGATGAGTGATACTGCAGCCCCACTGTGGAGAGGCAGGGAATAAAAAAAAAAAAAAAAAAAGAGAAAGAGAGAGAGAGAGAGAGAGAGAGAGAGAGAGAGATGTGGAGATCGATGGCTGGGTCAGTGGATTATTCAATAAAGCCACAGTTTGATTTCAGCTACAGACCTCAAAAACACCGCTATATCCAGAGATGCAGTGTTGTGGACACAGACGGAGCCCACAGATTTGTGTTTTTAAAGGGGGAAAGGGAGAGGAGAGAGCTTCAGAATCCTCCAAGGTCCTGCTGAAGCCATACTGCTGCTACACCTGCTATACATCATCTGACAAACAAGCAGCGACGCAGAGAAAGTGGAGGCAGAGAGAAAGAAACCCGGGGAGAGGAAGAAAAAAAGGATGATACAGAGAGTAAAGTGGAAAGAAAAAAAGAGGAAGAAAGAGGGTAATCTAGCCAGGGAGGGTCCTGTTGCCAGTAACCACAGTATCAAGGACATAACAGTTTATCTCAGATATAAAATGCCTACAAGCTGTAGAGCTGGCTCAGTACTAACAGCAGACATCAGACCAGTCCACTGTGACTAATGCAGCCGAGTCTGTGTGTCAACACACGATGCACATGTCAAGATTCATCATGAATAATGATTCATATTTGACAGCAGAACATGTTATTGACCTCTATGTAATCTCAGTCAGTCTTGGAGTGTGATTTAGCTTGTGTCAGCTTGCAATTGTAAAGTACAAGCTGAAAGAGGTCACACTGAGAGGAAAAAGCTAAAGAGGAAAAGAGGTTGGCTTCAGTAACAGAGTAATAGCCTTTAATACATCTAATTTGTACGCTCAACGCTTGAAGAGATATGAGCTGAAGGTTGTGGCATAACCCCAACAGTCCCATGATGGACGTAAAAGGTGTGACTGCCAGACAGCCCATGAATCTAAGTGGAGAAGTGTGCTTTTGGATGATAAAACATTTTTTAAAAATCTAAGAATGTTGAAAAGCTCTTAGCTGGTATACAGAAATAGTTTACAAGCTGTGAAACTTGCTAAAGGCGGGTGTTAGTCAGGACTTGGGTGTTAAATCCATTCCCACTTTTTACCATTTACGATGCCACATCTACAAAACCGTGGATGAACACTGCATCTTGCTTCAAGTTTTCCAGAATTATGACTTAATTTGAAGTCATTTAATTCTATTAATTTCTCAGTAAGTCAAAACATTTTAACGGGTACTAAAACATTTACATGGCTGTACAAAGTTAGCACAAATGTCCTGTTTTTCAGTTTCATCCCATCTGCATGCATGTTTAAGTCAACAAACATCACCCGGTGCAAGTCAATCGCTTTGAGATATTGGGACATGAGATTAATTATTTCTTTTCCTGAGAGTTTTGGGAACTCTCATAACAAGCAGCAGCCTGTTAGTTTAACTTTTCCCAAAGTTTCTGACCTAAATAAATGTTGTCATGTGCAGAAGTGAGTACCCCTTCTTTAATACAAATTTGTATAGTTTTTATACAATTGGTCTTGAGTTGCAGACAAACAATGTCAGACATATAGATTACTATCTCCCCACTGTGTTTTCGTCTAGTGAATATGAACCTGAATTTGAAGATAAGTGGCACAATTTCAAGAAAACCTAACTTCCTTTGAAAGGACTGCCTGGTAAAAAAAAAAGAGAAACGAAAGCGAGGTTCATCTGAAAAAAAAAGGACTTCTAGACCAATGTCTTAAAGACAAATGAGACCTAAGTGGATTGTTTAGGGCTTTAATCCCATGAACTGCATCACACATTTGGTGAAAATCAAAACATTTCAGAAGTAACCCTTCACATCAACTAGCTGTTCTGCAGCTGCAGAAAGTGGGTACCTTGCAGTGACTGAATTTACGATACACTCCGAGGTATGCCAGTGTATTTTAGATTCAAGGACCACCTGTCCAAGATCTAAAGCTTGGTCAAAAGTGCTTCGTGCAGCAGTGTGACAATCCAAATCCCACCAGCAAATCTACATCAGAAAGCCTGAAAAATGAAAGAACCACAGTTTTAGACTGAAATGCTATGCTGGGATATCAGGACAGCTGTGCAGAAAGGAACACCCAAAAACATAAATAAAGCAAAGTGTGGAGGAATATTTGGCAAAAAATTCCTCCACAACAAGGTGTTATAATGATGATGTCATGAAGGAAATGACTACCTCAAGTCATTGCTGCTAAAAATTGATTTACAAGCTACTGAACCACGGGAGGAAACTAGTTTTGTCCATTTTGTTGTTGTTGAACAAATTCTGTACTGTATGTATGAATGAATCTATCAATCAAATTCTAAGACCCTCTAAAATCAGATGGTTTTTATTGTTGTCACATAAAGAAAAATATATATACAATTATGCAACAAGAACATGGAATTTGAAGATGGGACTAAGTTTTGCACCCACCTATAGTTAACCTCGTTCCATCCAAAAAACAAAACAAAACAAAATTCTTACCCACAGCTTTAAGTTCTCTGACAACCGTCCTAAATAAATAAATAAATAAATAAATAAGTTGTGATCAACTAAAAGGCTAATTGCCATTCTAAACATCAGGCAAAACCTTTTCAAACAATGCCCTGCTTGTCTGGCAGTCCTATAGTTATGAGTATGAGTATGAGTATAGATTAAACATTCTTTAAGAAATTTCAGCGTAATCTTCAAGGGTACTTGGCGACCTTAAAACAGAAAATGCTATGTATGCACCATTTCTACATGATAAGCCAATATCAGCAGAAGATTCTTCATTGTGAGCAGACAAAAACTAAAGCAATGTCAGTCTTCTCCTTGAATTGTCAAACTCTTCCTCTGAGCTCAAAGTGCACCATTGGCATCAATGTAGCTGGAAAGTTCGGGGTGACAAAGCTTTCATCACCTGTGCTTGCATGTTTAAAATTTATAACCATCTGGACTGTATTTTAATTGGGTATTAAAAAAAAGATCAGAGAGGGTGCCTGCTGTCCACATTAGAGGTCCACCATTGACTTGAACAGTAAATCAACAACCATCAATAGTTAAACCCGACCCCATTTTGATGTGTCCTGAGGTGGTTTTGGTGGAAAGGTCCTTCGAATAGCAACGAGCCAAGATAATTAGTTACAACAGAAGGTGGAACGTTGACGAAATAAAGTCAACACAGTCAAAGTGTTTTTATTTTCTGCGGAGCACAGATATGTTTGGTAAATGCCAGAGCTATCCATCTGAAAGACTGCATTTGTAGTGACAGGCAAAAAGGTCAGCTGGTGTCATTGAAAGCGTTTTACATATTTATAATAAACCAATCCCTCTCTCCTGATAGAAGACAGTTATATTCGAAGCATATGAATGGGCTTTAGTGCAGCGATAAATCAATGTACCAGTCTTGCATGAAAAACATGACTCAGGTCCTGCACTGGTGACAAATTATAGGAAAGGTTGCAACATCTTGGTAACAGGAAAAATTAAACCTTTAAGTTGAAATTAAGCTGGGAACTGCTTAGATGCTAATGTCTATTAGTATGTAGGTACGCAGTCTGAAGATTTACAGGCATGCCAAGAGGTGCCAAAACAGGTTTGTGAGCAACAAAGATATAACCAGGTTTCAAAAACTCATATACACAATACAAACAAATCTATGCATACGCAAAAATAGACTTAGTTATACATAATTTCCCCTTCTGCAACATGTTGTCAACCTGCAGAGCCAACAGTGACAGGCAATCTGAGAGCGACTCAGCCGAAGAAAGTGAATGAGGAGAATATTTGGGAAGAGGATAAAAAAAGGATGAGTTGGGGGCTGCAGAAAGCGGTGTTCCCTTTCAGCCAACAGGAATGTGTTTGAACAGACAGCAGTCAGCAAAAAAAGGCATCAACTTGTCATTCATTTCCATTCCCTCCATCTCAACGGGAGACAGAGGGAATGGAAATGTGGAAGTGAGTAACGTGCAACAAATTGCCTTGGGCATATGATCAAGAAAGGAAAACAAGAATAAATTTTTTAAAAAATCTGGGACTTTCCCTGTAAATTGCCTGGTGACACACACTTATAGCATTGGCCACTGGATTGTGTTCTCAAGGGAAGAATACATTTAAGCCAGATCTTAGAAGTCACAGACATACTGGAACAAAAAGAAAAAAAAAAGATGATCTGTTTACCTCACAGTATGCACCATATCAATATATAAGCATGAAGATATATCAATATATATTCACACCTCACTGCTGGATTGTCTTTCTGAACAATTGTGACTGTGAACAAGTTTAATATTCATTTGGACCAGACTTTGCCCCTAGAGGATATATATTTTTAAGTGTGAATTCTTCCTTCCTGATTGGGTGTGTTGTTGCAACTTATCAAAGTACAACCAATTCCATAAGGCTCAATATTTTACCTTGAATTTTCCATTTGCAAGTCAGTTGATGATTTTTTTTTTTTTTTTTGAAATGACTGGCTTCACTTTGGGCACACATGCTGCCTGAACGAGAAAGGAAGACTTGAAAACGCTGTGAGGTATAGAAGCAAATACACGCTGGCATCTTACAGCTGTTTCTGAGCCCTTGATTCTGCCTTTGACAATCATATCCGTTCCCTTCTGTGCAATATCACCATCTTCAAAAGCCAACAGAAGCACAAGATGGAAACGGTGAACAGACAACTGACACACTTCAGATTTTACCCAGAAAGGGTCTTGTTAAAGAGAAAAAAAAACACTTCACTGCCAAAAGGAGTGACAGCTGATGACATGAACATTACTGTGTGGGAAACATTTTTAAAAAAACATTGTGAAGCAGATAGAAAAGGAGAAAGTCTTCTGAAACTACAGTTCAGTGAAAAAGTAATAAGACAGCAATGAGTTATATTTTGTATATATATATATATATATATATATATATATATATAAAAAACACAGTATAATAATTTAATAAAGTTTAATAAAGTATTTGAAAAGTTGAAATTCACCACAGACATTTCTGTCCCGTTTCATAGAATTAACCATCAGGGATTGTATTTGTCATGACCAAATACATAGGATTTGATCACATTATTGATTGGAAACTCAGACAAACGTCATCAGTTTTGTTCAGTTAACTGATTATAATTTCAAGCTATGAAAGGTTGTTTACATTTTCATAGATTAAAAAAGGCATATTCTGTACTTTAAAAAAAAAAAGTTGGCAGGTTTCTGGGGTTTTTATGACACTCCTGTGACAGATTTTGGTTAAAATAGCACAGAGATACTATTCAACCCCCCTTTTTCTGTCATGTTTGTATGCTTTTGATACATGAGAGGATTTTAGAAGGTGGAGTCAGACACTTGACTCACTCCACACTCCTCTTGAGGGATGTGCCCCTTTAAAATCTGTTTTACAGCTTTGTCATATTCATTCCTAAGACCTGTGGATGCAATTTGATGTGTTGTTACAGAAATATAAAGATGGGAGAGCGGGTTAAGTCTACTCTTGGTTAAGTCTGTGAAATCAGAGTCGTTCACAGACTACAAATCTTTCAGACTTTGGTAACAACAAAAAATGCCTGAGCTATGTGGAAGTTTTGAGTCGGATGACACTTCAGACACCCAAATAGATCGAATAAAAGATTTAGTGTGCAACGCCTCTGTTAAACTGCCATTCGTAAGCAACTTCACTTGTCACAAAAAGTCTGTATTTTGAACAGTATACAAGACAGAAGAGAAGATGCAATTGTAAAGAGATGTATTTTGTTTCTCTCTTTAAAATGGACAATCAATTGTTGTAATTTACAAACAACAAAAACTTGTAAATGGTATTCAGGAATACTTTAGTTGTGGTGATTATTGCCAGTTTTTTTTTTTAAATTTGACAAATATGAATCAGATCGTTGGATTGCAGAATCTTAAATGGCAGCATTCAGTGTCTCTGCTGAGGTGAACTGTTACAAAAAGAAATATTATACACACATACACACGTACACACAGAGACCAAAGATGGGGTCATCTGCCATTAGGACATTATTTACACACTCCTATGACATACCACCAACCGTTTTAAATTTTTTTCTCGCTGTGCAGGCTTTATCTGCACGAGTCAGATATATGGAAGTATTTTATATTTCATTGGCAAACCCCTTGAGACAAAGGATTCAGTGTGTGACAGAGGAATGTCACAATTAACTCTAGGAATAATTAAAGTATTGTGAACTGATCAAACACAGATGGATGTAATGTGATACACAGTAATGTAGATAAATATGATCAGCCTCTTACTAGAGATCAGTCCATTATAGTAATAATGCAGCACAGAGTCCTTATAGGAGTGCATGCAGAACGTCTGTTTCTGCAGTTAAACTTATATAGTGAACTAGAAATAAATTGCTACAAGTTAAAGAGTCAAACGACAAATAAAGTAATGTAAACGACAAAATATTTCTGTCTTCAATTCAAATGTTTCACATATGGTATCAGGACATAATGAAGAATCATCTCCTGATCAATAAATACAATCCCAGATTAACAAAGACTCCACATGACATTTTATGCAGAGCCATACATTTTTAAGGAAAAATTAAATCAAACTGCTGCTTAAGTGTGTGAAGAACCAAGTACCACTCCCCCCACCCCTCCACTGCATCTATCAGAGTTAAGAGGGTAAGTAGTAGTCAGGTACAGCTAATTAAATGCATTTGATTTTAGTAAACATCAGCAACTGTAAGCTCCCTCATAAAAGCAGAGGTTTTGGCAGTTTGCTGGTTTGGAGCATTCAGATGTGCGTCAAAAAAGATGAAAGAACCCTGATGCTTTGATCACAGGTAGAAAACGGTAGTTCATCACTGGGCATTAAGAAAGGTTCAAAGACAGCTGTTGTAAAGATTTTGCAACTAAAAATAGCCAGGGGCAAATCTCTAACTGCTTCAGAAATATAAGCTGTCTTGGTTGCAAACTACGTCTACTAACCAACGCACAGAAATAAAGCATTGGATGAGCTGCTGATCAGTTACCGCATTGGTGCCATTGGGTAAAAAACAAAAAGTAAAAACAGTATACAGTAAATAGGTGCCAGAGAACAAATTCAAAGAAAGAAGTGATTCTGACAGAACCATGGCAGCTGGAGCCTTTTCTGTATGCATCCTGCACTGCTTGTAGTGACTGTGCCAGAAGAACACAAAATGGAAAGAATGGGGAAGGAATTGTCACTTTTGGGTGGATGGCAAATCAGTGAGTGTATCACACACTGCTGCAGAAAGTCCATTAGCTCATATAAACTAGTTTTGATTAATTTCAACTCGCTTTGGAGCCAACCACAATTCAGCAAACACCATAAACACCAATTTGCCCATACACATCAAACATAATTTAGGAACCAACTTCTCTAGAAGTTTGTTATAAAGTCTACATAATTGAGAATTTATAAGACAGTTAAAAATCTGACAGTGTGAAGTTATCTTTAAATGAATAATTGTTTGCCACATATCAATCTGGGAAGGGGTGTGAGGCTACTTCCAGGCAACATGGAGTCCATCAGTCTGCACTGAGAAAGGGGGCATATTGAAGACCAGTCTTCACAGGGGTAGACATCTCAGCAAGTGCACTTTATAGAAAATACCCCAATAAAAATAAAAATAAAATAAAATAAAGCACAGAAGTTCAAGCAACAATGTCCTTCAGATAGATCAGATCAATGTACAATATTAAGGTTCAGTATTAAGGTATATTAAGGTCCAGTGTATGACAAAACAAAATGCATTGCAATGAAAAAAAAAAAAAAAAAACATCAGCCCAGTTATTTTGACACACTGCCAGTGAGGAGCAGATATCTTAAACTGCCCCATTAGGCTTTATAAAAGGACCATTGTTTGCAAATCTATAACCATCTGTGACCAAGAAAAGGTTATTACATCTGCTGTACATTGAAGTATTCAATTAAACCTTCATGACTAGAGAAGTCACCCAGTCTAGGTTTTTTGAAACAAGATTAAAGAGAGGGGGGAAAAATCCTGAAAAAGGCTGCAGTAGAGTTCTGGCAGACAATGGCAAAGGATGATGCCAAATAGCTGACTGATGTGCATAACCCACAAACACCAGCCAGATATTGACTGTAACAAAGCTGACAAAGATCAAATGTTTGGACAATTTTGTTCCAATATTTTCTGTCCCTTCAATGCCCCCTGATGCAGATGTAAACACCCACAAATTAATCAGCACATGTCAAATCCAATGCGCTAGAGGACAGAGGCAGCACTGGCTGCACCACATGCTGCTGCAGTCAAAGTTTAGCCAAAGTTATTGTGTCTTTATAAATGACACTGTTGTAGCTAAAATGTCAGCAAACTGTGTTACCTGCTGTCAAGATGGCTGAAATCCAGCAAGTTGAACTCCCTGTTGTCCTGAGAGTGGTAGATTGTGTCAACATCCTAGAAAACAGACAAATAAAACAAGAGAAAGAAACTATAAACTGAGTGAGTGAAAACAAAGAACAATATGTGCTTTTCTAACTTTACCAACAGATACTCATCACTAAAAACAAGTTTGTAGAGTCATGATAATCCTTACCCATTGTACTTCTTCTTTACAGCCAATTCCATTGTAGTCGCAAAGTGCAGCATAAGTCTCAGAAAAACCACCTGAAATGTGGAGAAGACCCAAATCACTCAGAATCTTCAAAACTCAACTAAAGAAAAGAAAAGAGGCACGAACTACAAAGGGAAGAGGCCAAAGTTGAAAGAGGACATCAGAATGTGACTCAGACGGCAAAGAGGAAGAGAGACTACCTGCAGATATTGAGCTGAGATGAAAGCACGTAGTGATACGATCAAAGAGCTCTACATGTAGATTAAGAGGATTACCAGCAGAAAGTGAGTGGATCTTGCAAGTTTAGTCCTCTGGCCCACTTACGAATATGTCCCTAAAATGTTTGAGTTAATCAGTGCATCTACTTGTGTGTGTGTGAGGACACCTTTCTGGACACATTAATGTCTGTGAGTGATGCAAATAGAAAAGTAGTAGACTAACCACATGTTTTTGGAGGCTCTAATGATGACTCAGAGTTTGGTGAAAACTTGTGACTCCCATCAGGCAGGTCTTCCTCTGCTCGACAAATTGGAGGACTGACGGGGGGAAAATATGACAATCACTTTAATTTTGTTTTCTCAAATTTGCATTTTCCATACAATCCCATGAACATCTGATTTACCATTGTAAATCAATTGCTTTCAGATACCTAATGGCTATTGGGTTTGAACATAGAATTACACACAGTGAAATGTTCATTTGAAAAAACTCCTGTTCTGCGTGTTCTCAAAGGGCTTTGACAATAAATCAATGTCCACCCACAACCATACTGGGTGTCATTAGTCATGTCTCTTTCATAAACGTCACACAAACAACAGCTGTTAAGCTTGTTAACCAGTGACGAGTCAAAATGTTAATGTTTGAACTGGGATTGTTGAATTTGCTTCATCTCATCCTATCTGTGATATCTGTCAGTTTAACCATAAGCAGTAAACAAAAGTAGCAACTCCTATGTCTTACACTCTACTTATGATTTAAAAAAACTACAAGAGACAACTAGAACAAGTGTCAGAAAACTATTAGTCCATCCATTTTCTACTACTTATCCAGGACCCAGCATTGATCACCAGACCCACCTCACCTCAGCCATTTCTCCCCTTGTTCTACTGGGGTGCCATCAAGGCAACTTAGAAATACAGTCTCAGTTATGTCTTAATAGGACATGTTCTCTCTTTGACACTAACCAACACTCATCTTAACCACCTCAACTGGTTCCAGTGCATGTGAAGGAGAAGAAATGGCCCTTTTTTCCTACCTTTCAGAGTATTTGAAGAAAGCTTTTGATCAGTAGGTTATATTTGTGATCTCATGGTTTCAGTCACAAGCCATAGTTCATATGTGTGAGGGCTGTAACAAAGGCTGAATGGAGTACAGTTCTACTGTCACTTGTGAACAATATCCGAAGATGCTTAAAACATTTTCAAGTGAGACATCAACTCGCTCTCAACTCAAAGTGAACGGGTCCACCTTTTTCCAACTGAGGACCCTGTTATAAGACAAAACCACTCATGACTGAGCTCTCTGCTTAAAAAAAAAAAAAAAAAAGCCAACAAGACCAAGTCAACTGCAAACAGAAAAGATCTAATTCTGAGCCAAATGACCTGGAAGCACTCCACCCCCTGGCCAACTCTGTCCATAAATGTTACGGACAGAAGCTATGATAAAGGGCAGCATTGGTCCAAAAAGGCACGGGGAATGGGACTGACCTACTGGTGACATTATGAACCAAGATCTCGCTCAAGTTGGGTGAAGTTACTGAAGTATTTAAACAACTCTCCAGTGTCAAGACCTCAGGGCTGGATGAGATTTACAAGTTCTGGAAGGAAGTTGAACACACTATCTTGGTTGACATATCTATGCAAGATAACATGAAGATTAGGTACAGTGGCTCTGGACCGGTTGATCAGGATGGCTGCCTTTACTAAAAATGGGGAATAGAGGATGTGCTCCAACTACAGGGGAAAAATCACACACCTCTGGGAAACTTCATGCCAGGGTGCTAGGGGAGACTCCTGTTGATAGCTGAACATCAGAATCATCAGAAACAAATGTCGGTCATGGAACACTGGACCAGTTCACAAATACAGTAAAGGGTACACGGCAGTTAGCCCAACCAGACTCTGTGCTTTGTGGACTTGGACAAGGCTTACAGGTGTGTCTTTTGTGGCACTTGTGGGAGGAGCTTAGCAAGTATGGGGTTTGGTTACAAATTAGGCCCCATCATAAACCATTCGGCCCAGTTTCTAAAACATGCACGATTTTTTTTTTTAAGTAATAAATGAATAAATGTAACAATTTAAAAATTACATTTGTGAACCAATAAATTCAATAATTAAGATAGCTGACTCAAATCTACAAAACATTGAAGTAAAAAGTCAGGCTTCTCATAAAGCATCCCCTTAAATGGCCCTGATAGCTACTTAATTCTACCTTCTAAATTAAATAGCAATCCATCCCATAATAGTCAAGACATTGTAGTAAAATTTAATAGTGCTGCACCTATGTGTAGAACTGTGGTTATTACAGGGTCTGCAGGGTTGCAAGCTTGCATCTCTGAAAACTGGTGCTGTGGTTTTGAAGACCTCAGTTACAGGTTGGACAAAAAAGGCACGTGATTCTATATAACAGGTTTTTCCTTCTTAAACTGTGAAGTACCCTTGAACAAAGCAGTGAAGTCACTTTTTAAGTGGTGCACTGAAGTGCACATGGGCATAGTAAAAGGCTGCTCCCAAGCTGAAGTGTAACCCACTTATCCCTAAAAGAAATCATAATAATTCATTCATTCATCTTTAAGTGAATAAATAACCACAAGAAAAGTTAACTAAGACATTTTAATACTACTTAGTGAAACACTGTTTTATAATTAGAGGAATATCGTGCAGCTGTCTTATTTACATTGAAAAAGATGCTAATTTGTTGATTATAGCAGCTTCAGGCTGAGCTAAGATGTACAAGTGTCTAGGTGTAAAAATTGCTTGTGATATTGCTTTAGTTATATATATATATATATATATAAAAAGCAGATCCCCGTTTTAAGCTCCACACAGCAAATGTATAAAAAGAAGATTAGTCATGTTGTTCCCCCCCAAAACTGTCATTAAAAAAAAAGACATCAAGGATGCAGATAAGTGTGAATCTTGGATTATAAAACATAAGTATAATCGCAAGTGTTGAAGCATGATACCATTATTGATCCTGAAGACTTAAATAGAATGAAGCTCAACTTTTTTTCCTCATGAAAACTGAAACCATGCGCTGTATGCCCAAGAATCCACAAAGATAGTAGTGAATTACACATGCTGTGCTTTTAAAAGAATATCAAAGTAATTCTGATGAATTTAACACACATCCTCCATCTGGTTGGTCAACAAATCTCACACAACACCTGATAAAATCTGTGACCTTAATCCTAATCTTATCACCATATTCATCATCTGTACACTATTTTTATGCGTCCTGCATTGTGTACTTTAAACCTGCAACAATAATCGGTTACATGGCTGCACAAGCCAACCCACATCATCCCTCCCATTGTTATCTCTGTTTCTTTTATTCTTTCAAAATGTTCTCACTAGAAGCGATCATCATCTGTCATGCTCCAAATGGAAAATAGCTTTTAAAATGGATGGTAAAAGGGCAGAGATAGTCTTGTGCACGTCAATATCAAAAGTAAAGCGAATGCTACTGCTTTTAGCAATTGTGGATGAGACACATGAGATGGACAAAACTCTTCTTTTTCCTTGCATGCTCATTCTGCAGTTTTATGATTAAGGGAGTGGGGGAATCCATGGGATTAGCACAACTCTAACTTCAGGATTTTCTTTTGTGATTGTTCACTATGCTTTCCTTTTTTCAAAAAAAAAAAAAGAAAAAAGGCAGAGGACATCAAGTCCCAACTCCAGTTTTGTGCAAGATGCTTTATACCTGGAGGGTTGAGTCTAAAGCTCACTGCGTTGACTACCTAAACTGCTGTACAAAAAAAACAAACAAAAAAAAAAAACAAAAAACATAATGCCTGTAGCCAACAGCACACTCAGCATCAGCAGGCCAATTTAATTCAACTGGTGCTGATTTTTAAGGTGCAACATAAAACACAAATAAATTGAATGCAAATTGCAGAGAGACAAGAATGATTTTGACTGCTGAACAGGAAAACCATGACACTGCCAGCTCCTCCTCTCACAGGGCAGCGTTTACAGTGGAGAGCCAGTTTTTGCTCCCATGAGTACACAACACAAACACAAAGACTCTCTCCTTGAGGGCTTACGCATAAATTGAGTTGTTGAAGACTCTGGAGAGGGCGTAGTTGATGTGGCTGACCACATGCTCAAGCTGGTCCTGGCTCTGAAGTCTCAATGAGTAGGTGGTCTTGTCTGTATCAATGACAACCTGTACAGGGACAATACTGTTTTTATACTTGGACACTTAACATTCATTTGATGATGAAAAATGTGCAGGATGTGTGCGTCTAACCTGGTGTTCTGGGTAGGTGTTCATTGCTCTGATTTCCAAAAAGTTGAAAGTGACCTCCATCTGAAAACAATGAAAACATCTCAGTGGTCCACACCAGCACAAACACAAATTTGTCTTTTAGAAAACTTTTTAAAGATAAGAGATTGTAAGAGATTACATCCAAGCTTCTAAAAAGAACTCTGTGCAAGAAATTCTATGATAAATATCAAGTGGTCAAGTGGAATCCAGCCATGCTGCTTTCAACACAAAATAAATTTATGAATAAAAAAATTTAATTTAAGTGTTGACATTTTCACTACCTTTTGTATTGTTTAGCCCAGATCCCCCCCCCAAAAAAACAAAACATTTTGGGATACTGAAGAGATGCTTTATTTGTTTGGTTGATGAGGACTGAGATATTCAATTTTCTGAGATGCACATCTAAATGACACAGTCACCAGGAAGCATATCAGTGTTGATGTTTTCCCACTGTGAATACTGAATACCCAAAGACAACAACGTGTAAGATAAGAATAACCTGCGGAGGAACAACACTGTTCATCCATTACTTGAAACACTATCTTCTTGCTGATCATGTCCAAGTATATAGTCTATTAGACTAAAATAAAGCAAGTGCAGTACACAGATAGCAGCCTCTCTTGTTGACCATCTAATATTATTTCTTAGAAAATTGGAAACTGCAGAACAGATCTTTAAGTAAAGTGGAATCAGCCAGAAACACTGCAATACACTCACCTCCAGCAACCATATTTTCACTAAATTATATTAGTTAAATTAGCACAAATTTAAAAGCAGAGACAAATGGAACAATGGCTTAGTAGAAACAACACTGTCCAGCTACCAGCATCTCTGAAACTTGTGTGTAAAGAGAAAAGGAAAAGAAACTCTCCACAGGCTGCAAAACTAGTGTTAATATTTGTATATACCCAAGTGTAGGATAAGTCACCAACAGCCTTTAACCATTTCCCAGGAAGTGACTAAAATGATTTAAAATGCCTCCAAAATGAGGTTTTTGTCTTTGCTGGGAAAGATACTGTCATAAAGGTCATAAATAGCACAAGGCACTTAAACACTGATGTCATTAGGAATTCAAAATATGAATGTGGGATTGCTCTTCTGCAACTCTTTCCAAGAAGGCTAATAAAGATATTTCGCAAAATGTCTACTACCTCTCTCGTGTTATCCCACTTATCATTTTTATTGTCATCATTATTCATTGTTGCAGTCTTTCCATAATATTATCACCACAGTCAATGTTATCTTCTTTCTCCTGCTCTGAAAAGTCTCTTTTTCCTTCTCAAGTCTATCAAATTAGCATGAGATCAAGGCTGGCAAGTGAAAGTCATAAAATTCCACTGAGAGTGGGGAACATTTACCTTGGTGGGCACTTTGACAGCAAAGAGATACAGTCTCCATGTTGCCAGGACCTGGGGGGAGAACACATTTATTTTTCTGTCAGTGAAAAGGAAATGCAAAATGCAAATCAAAGCAAAATATAGCAGAGCAAAAACATCCCATAAAGAGAGCAAATCACCTCTGAAGTTCATCCAAATGGCACATAAGTCATACAAAGTACTCTAGACATTAGCAAGCAGATGATAGCGTGCTTAAAAGTGTTTGTGAAATATAACGCTGAAATTGCAAGTCACATCACAGCCCAAGTTATTGCAGAGGACTGTTAAGATTGTCTTAATAAGAGCTACTTTTTAAAATAAGTACCACTTATTTAGTAAATGCTTCAAGAAACCAGAGAGGAAACTGTTAAGGTATAAAAAAAAAATTTAAAAAGGCTTTCTGCTTTAAAGTGTCTGGGGTAAAGTAAGAAAAGCAAAATTGGATTATATTCACATCTCCCCATACAATTAATCTCATTCATAATTCAAAAATCCCTAATTAGCATACCCCATGCATGCACTGTGCATCTCTACCCCTCCTAAGCTCCTTCTCTAACCCATGGCCACATTTCTCTGTTCTATTTTGTGTTCTATTTTTTTTTAAAATCAGCATTATATCAAATCCCCCCTCCCCCTGCTTTGTACATAATTTTATCCCCTCCATCATGTCATTCTTCTAAATATTCTCTTCATCTAGTTCATTTTCCACATCTTTTTGCTTTAATTCTTCAACTCTCCATCTTCTTCCTTGACATTTTGTCTCGTCTGGTCTGTACTTGTCCCAACACCTCACTCTAACCCCTCCTGCACTCATCTCCCCCCTCTTCACACAACTCCCCTGTCTCCTTTCCCAATTCAGTTTTTTTATTCTTTTTCTGCTCCGTCGCTTTCAATTCCTCAAGGCCTCTCTGTGCTGAATGGCTAATGGCGCCCTGCTGGGAAGAAGTGAGAGGAAGCGAGAAAATGAAACATACAAAAGAAAAGAAGGAGATACAGGAGGCGACTGAAAGACTAGGACACTAGATTTCTGATGATAGAGTCTTCAGATTCACTTGTGCTACCCCAGAAAAGCCAGCCTCACAGATCATCCCAGTGTCTTAACTATGTAGACATCCATAAGAGACTCCCACAGAAGAGAGGAACAAAGAACTGGCTGAAAAGGAGGACACAAAATAATAAGCCTCCACAAGGAGAAAAAAAAAAATCTTTCCTCAGCTTAGTGAAGTACTTATGCTGGAGATGACTGGTCCAATCAAACCTCAATGAAAATTTTGAGAACAGTTACAAATCCAAGCAGTAATGTAGGACCTACTGGCCCACAGAGGTAAGATGTAAACAATTCATCATAATGTGGAAGACAGGAGCATTCAGGAGCCCCGTTTCCTGAGAAACGGTCTCACATAAACAAAGGTATCAATAATTGAACATATCCAGTGCTGAAACAAGCTTTGTCCGGACTTCCCCCTTTTTTTGATGCTTCATTTGCAGCTTGTTGAGGTATAAATGATGATCGATATTCCATTATTCTTATTCATATAGGTTATGTGGAGAAGTCTATGGATGGTATTTATAAAAATGTCCAAATATATAAGTGTATAGAAGACATGTTTAGCCATTCTCTTCCTCCAAACTTAAAATTGTTATTTTACTATCGACTCACTGTACTCAACAGTGCCCCATCAAAAATCTGTGGCAGGATAACTGCTGATACAAATAATTTATAAAGACGGTGGGTTCCAAAGAGAATTTTTCCTGTGAAAGACAGGGTTTTTACCAACAACGAACAATACAAAGTAATCTGATACTATGCTCTTTTGAAGCCCATCTATCCTGATAAAGCACTGCAATTAACAAGTTAGATATGGACCACAACAAAAAACTATGTAGTTTTTCTTTTTATACTAAAGATCCCACAGCTTATTTTCTCCATTTTTCCACTGCTTCTGAGTATAGCATTTTTAACCCACAGCCACTCATGAAGGATGTTGGATCTATTGTGGAGCCCTGCATTTCTGACCATGAATCCAGACTAGTGGTGGTGGCTGTGTACAATTTAAAAAATTAATTAATTAATTTTAAAAAAAGTGTAAAACTTGTGGTTTGAGCATTGAGAAACATACTTATTTATTCATTTTTGTCTTGTAGCACCTAAAGTGTAGCTGGACAACATGGAATATGAATATATGATACCATAAATAATTTGAACCATTTAAAGTCAAGACAACAGAGGCTTGTTCTGCTTTGCTAGAGTAAGTGGCCAGTTAAGTGGTGGAAAACTCAGTGATGTTCAAACATTTGCTATTATTTAAAATCACTTTCAATTCAATTCAATTTTATTTATATAGCATCTAATACAATAGAAGCTGTCTCTATGCAGTTTCCAGAGACCCAGAGCATGACCCCCCATGAATTATTACATAAACAGCAGCAGGTAAAAACTCCCCTATTTTAGTCACTTCTAGATAATCACAGTTGAGCAGCCACCTTTCCTGTCCAAATCCATTTTAATGCAGATGGATTAACCCAAGATACCACCTGATTTAGAAGACCTGAAATCTACCACCAGAATCAGCTCAGTGCAAAATGGTTTCACTTCAGCAGATAAGAAGTTGAAAAAAATGACATTCATATATTTTGCATAAAATAAGTCATTTAAAACAACAAAGCAGATCCAACACTCATGTTCCACACATGCATGTGCAACTTGCATGTGTGGAACATAACTTGCAATTAGGTCATAGCATGGAAAAGTGCTTGTGAATTTCTGATATTACAGGAAACAAAAAGATGTAAGCCTGACTGGTATTCAAACATTATAAGCTTCTTCTTTCACATCACTTTTTTGTAATCATCCACCATTAATTCACTCTAACAGAGCACATAATTGAAAACACTACGCTCAGGTGATGACTAAGATGCAAGTATTGGGAGATTATAGTTTATACAGCATAAAAGCTCAATCAAAAATTTCTTCACTGCAGCCACACATTACAGCAAAAATTGTTGCTTTAGATTAAGTTTCTGCAACTTCATCTTCAGACAGGAGGAATTTTCAAACTAAAAACAGTACTGTCTTGGCATATTAAAGTAACAGCTATTATCACAATAGACTGAGTCTGCAGGCCTTTACTCGGCACACAGTAAACACCGATTTTAAGATCTTCTAGCTCATAAATAATCTCAGATAGTGGTGATTAGCAGCCACAGTTTTGTATGTGGACAGCACAGCAAAAGTTAGACACAAGTTTAACTCATTTCACACCCAATGAAAAAGGGCCAAAAAAAAAAAAAAAAAGTTGGGGAAAAAGTTCAACGGGTACTTGCCAGGTTATTTCACCCACACATAGTTGTCTATTTGGTGGCAGAGATGTGTTAAAAACAAAAAATGAGTCTGGTGGACTTATGGGAAGAAGTCTTAAGAATCATCCTTAACAAAAGTCAAGATTGCTTATTTCAAGTAAGTTTGGACCACTTCAAGCATTTTTAGTTGCAAATTCTAACATGTTTTGTCTGATAATTATTAAACTGGTAAACTGCTCCTCTAGATGTGTTAAAATTTGACAACTGCTAGCAAAACAAAACAAAGAAAAAGAAATACAGGCTTTACAGAAATTATTAAAAAAAACATGTGTAAGGGACAGCTCAGCGTTTTTTAGAGCTTTAATAAAATATATATTATAATAATATATAATATATAATAAAATATATAATATATAATAAAAGGATGGTTTATTGTTCAGTGTAGGAAATGCCTAAAGAGCATATCCACACATTTGCCCTTTCCAGACATGGGATGCAACACAGTTAACAGCTTCATCAATGCGTCAAATCCATCACATTCAGCCACTGGTCACATTAATGTTAATCTTCCTCACGCCTTATTCAGGCTGTGAAAGTGACTGAGAGAGGCACAGTGCTCACGCTAGATTGCACACTAAATCAAGTGAGGCCTGATAGCAAACTCCTCACAGAGTGTCTGTTTTCTCACAACGATGTGTCATATCACTATAACAATTCATATTAATAGGACGAGTGTACGATTGTGTAAAACACAGCTTTGCTGGGTGGAAGCGATTGTATTTTTCAGTAGCTTTTCTTCACGATTAAGCTAATTCTAATTACATTCGTCTGAACAGCTATGGTGTGTCCAACTAACCTACCACTGCTGTGCCTCCATGTTTGATAATGTGACGGCTGCAGTTCAGACTTTTAATCATAACTAGGTCCATTGTATAGTACTCAAAAAACATTTTAAGGGAACACATATCACATATCAGAAAATGACTGATTTCAAGTCTTTACTGATGTGCACTTTAGAATATGTTGAAAACCAAAATCTATGAGCAGTGAAATTAGTGGAAACCAAATAATCATTCACCACTTACAATCAACTGATATCCAGAAGTTTGACTGACTTCATGTTTGACTACAAAGATTGAATGTTTAATTTTTGGGGCTAATATAGTTAAAGTGTCACAAAATGTTACAGGAAGGAACCAGTGGGTCACACAGACATGACCCCAGCAGTTTCAGCTGCTATCGCATTGGTGAGAAGTTGTGGATGTCTGCATCACATCAGTAGTGTGCTGCAAGTTTAGAAAGGCAAGGAGAAAGGCAAAGACATGACTTGTCTGTATCAGTCTGTGATGAACTAGTTGCTTTCATGGGCTAGGCTGGCACAGATTGCACACTGATGCTCATTTGTTGATGTCAAGCTGCAGGAGATATGTGACAATGTGCAAATAACATTGACCTATTTATGGATGAGTTAAATATGGAAAAGTACACCATGCTTATCCTTTGCTGGATAGGCAGCCTACTTCTCACCATGGTGTCACCATTTTTGGAAATGAGTATTTAAATTAAAAAAATAAAATCTCTCTGTACATAAATAATAAATAAGCAAAAATAAAATAAACAGCTGAAAATCCTTAGATCAGACAGCACAAGCCATCATCAGACAGCTTTTTCACACAGGAACTGCCATCCACTCATGAACTTTTTAAAGCTATCAGACTCCACTGTCAAAAACTGTAACTTTATTTTCCCCAACAGTTTTTCCATTATAATACATCAGTTAAATTCTAAAACAAAGTTATGGATAGGGTGTGAATTCAGAATAGATACAGCCCCTTAAGATATGCATAATAAAAGGCATATCCCAATAATATCACATTGGAAGATTTTTAGCTCTTTAGCTTTGTTGGAATGTATTTCACTTTTAAGGGTGGCCATTGTTCAGTGGGTAGCTGTCCTCCATCTAGATGATTGGTAGCCCCGTCACATGTCGAACTGTCCTTGGATAGGACACTAACAAAATAGGCAAAATAAGCCAAAGTCCTGAAATCTCTTCTTCATGTGTCAACTGAACTACTTACTTGGATTTATGACCAAAAAAAAGCAGCAACTGGTCAGAGATGTCTGTACCATTGGTCATTCTTATATACTTTTTGCACACATACAAATTCATAATTACCTTTGCCTGTCTGTAGGGTCCCTATCCACACTATCTTAAAAGACATTTTTGAGTCTTATCAAAAACTTAAAGTAGCAATTTATTTTGAAGGGAACTCTGTTGACCCATGTGAAAATATTTAGTGCTATTTTGCAGCAAACACATTCACTATTTTGATTCAAAACTGCTTTGATTCACATTGTTTTGTTCCTTCACTATCTAATAACAGACGAAAGGTTGTTTTAAGTCTATAATGTCCCTTCACAAGGCAGTTCACTGTTCCGAGGTCAGCTTTGCTGTGTGATTAGACTATAGCACAGCAATGCAATAAACACAACTTTTTGCAAAATATTGCCTGAAGCTATTGCAGGAAGAAGATAAGCAGAGCATTCATGTTGAATCATCTTTGGTGTCAGATTGAGGTTTTGAAACAATTTTGGCAGCTCATATAAATGGCATCACTTCACATCGACATCCAATTATTCAATATAAATGTGAGCTCAGACGCATGAAGACACAGAGGTGAAACAGAGAGCAGCAAGTTTGTCAGGATATAGATTAACAACATGCCATGTAACACCGCTCATTGCAGTTTGTTCCTATTATAAACCCAAAGTTGGAGAACAAGCTCATTCTCATTTGTTCTAGAAATCCACTCATATTTTGCACCAATGCATGGACAGCAGTATGAATCAAATTATCAACAGGGAGAGTTAGTATTGGTATTAATAAATTTGTAATGACTATGCCTGCTGCTGGTTAGACACAAGGAATATGTGTGATCTTCTTCAGCTCCTGCAAAGTCAAAGATTTTAAGAAGAGTTGACAGCAAAATAATCACCAAATTCACAATTCACAAAAACAACTATCAGTCACAGGCATTAAATGTACTTGCTTGCTCTAAACTGTACCATCCATTGTAAAATTGTGAATATGAACCACAATAAGTTGCTTTGGTTCAAAAAAAAAAAATTAAAAACAAGATTTTAAAGCTTGTTTTTTTTTAAACCAAGAGCAGAGATACAAAAAAGAATGAGGGCTAAATAACACTTCTTAAAACTAATAACATATTCTTTCAAATGAAAGTAATATTTTAACATGAAAAAAAGTATTTTGTGCCACTTCAAAAGTACCCACTGGTTTGCTACTTTTCAGTGAAGTAACACAATTTAACTGCAACTTTTCTTTCATTGAAAATTGTTGGAACAGAAAAATTGGTAATACATTGTTGTTTTTTCTAAAATTGTTATTTAATTGTAGCACTCAGAAGGTGGTAGATGCTTAAATTGAGCAGTTACCAAAGAAAAGTATTACTGGTCCTTTCTCTGACACAGATATATTACCAGTCTTCAGCTTTAAAAAAATGAATAAATAAGTCTTTATTCATCAAGTCACCAGGATAAATTATGCAGCTATTAGATTAATTAGCACAAACAGCCAGAGCTCAAGTCCCACTAGTCTGAAGCAGAATATTTGGCTTCTGGTAGCACTTTCCTGGAGAGATCAGTCAAAACTCCCAAATTCTTCTAAATGAACTGGTAAACTTTTTTTAATCTAGTGAGCCAAGTGATCAGCAGGTGGCAATCTGAAAAAGTGATGAAGAAGTGGGGATAGAAAAGGACTGGAACACGGAGATGATGGGATGAGGATTGCAAAGGTGCCCTTGCTGTGATGGCACAGTGTCAGAAGCTCCAGTTCAAAGTGCCAGCCAGGCGGCCGGCCCCCGAAGCAAGACTGCGAGAGCTGGGTGGAAGTGATGTGTCATTCAGAGGGAGCGCATGCACAAAACAACACATTTATCCCCATCTACATGTGTGTGTTTGCATGCTCACAGAGTAGAGAGGGTAGAGGGCTTTTATTAATCATAAGCTCCGAGGCTGTGGGTTTTGCACTTCAAATAAGATAGTGCAAATATAAGTGTGTCTCTGGCTTGAGTCTGAATGTGCACACTGCAGCGATGCCTCTGAGGGAACATGTAGAAGATCAGTGCCAGGCTCCCCCCGCAGGACTTTTAGCTTGGCCACAGGGGCATTTGAAAACCCACACATGCAAAAACATCCAAAAAAAAAATCAGAGACGCTATAATGGAGAAAGAAAAAGCCAGCATGCAAATACTGCAAGCACACATAAAGATAAAGATGCACAACAGCTCGCTAAGCTGGCTTTAGACTACACTTGCCCATCTCACACACACAGAGTCAGCGCCCATCACTGCAGTTACTCTGCTTCATAAAAAACAAAATCCTGCCACCAGTCAGATGACATTCACGTAAGTGGGTGTGTGAATGACAAGGGGATACTGGGAGTACTGGTCCCGCAGGTTCTGCTTCACAAGTGGACTTCAGAATGATGAAACAAGACAGAGAGGAGGAGATAAATAAGGGGGTGGGGGGTGGTACAAAGCTCAAAAACAAAGTATTTGTGAGATTCTGCCACTATAACTCCTAAATTAAAGATGCCAAAAAAGTATTGTGAAATCCAACTTCTGAAACTGAGAAAAAGATATGGATAATGAGGACGTTTTGCAGTTGAACTATGTCTGGTGTAAGAAAAGACTGAGGAAAGAAATATTAGGGACTGGAGGGTAAGAGGGATTAAATGACTGAGCCAAGAGGCAGGGAAATAAAGAAAAAGATGAGTAAATAAGAATGAAGTATGAGATGAAGATCAGCAGTGAGTGAAATCAAATGGATGAAAATAAAAGGGAGTGAAGGACAGGAAGTGGCAGATACAGAAGGATCATGTCAACAGAGGTGAAAAGGAGACAAAAGAAGAGGAGACACAAAAAAGACTGAGATACCCTGATGACACATGCACGTGTTTACTCACAATTTCACAGAAGGATAGAGAAAGTCAGCATTCACACGTCACAGGCTTTCCGCTTAAGGCTACCAACATGCTATGATAAAGAAAGCTCTGTCATAATTACAGCACAGAGCACTTGCCATGCACTGTAAGATGGTAAATCTCAATACTTGCAGAGAACATGACTCCATAGTGACAACCTTGCAGGGAAAAACGCTTCAAAAGAAACTCATAAATGATGCTGTGGTGAACTCTTACACAAGCACATTTGTGCTGGTGAGAGGCCGAAAGAATGCACTCTTCAGCCGTGAGCACTGCGTTCCTGCTTTGTATGCAGCTTTCTATCAAAGCCCAACGCAGCTGGAAAGCATGGACTGTGTGAGGCACTGAGGCATCTCCAAAGTCCTGTACCACCTTTTTAAATTATGCAATTCAGTCTGTTGCAAAAAGAAAAAAAAAAAGAATCTGGCAAACAATAACAAAAAAAAAAAAAGCACAGCTGACTGGGTTTTCAAAAGATAAACCTCATTCTTTCCCACACACACACACAAAATGGCTAGAAATACACATTTCTTGCCTTAATTTAATTTTTTTTTTCTTTCAAATAGTCTTGTTGTCTGCTCAAGACATGCACTCATAACCTATGGAACTTGTTGCAAATCAATTAATTGGCATGAAATAAGATGATCTGTAAGCGAATATATACTGCCAATTTTTCTTTCACTTTAAAAGTCCTTGCTTGTTCACAAATCCTTACAGTTTTACCTCATAGCTCAATTTCTGCTTTTTCTCCTCCTTTCATTTTTCATTCTTGGATCCCAGTGAAATAAGTTCATCAAGCATCCCAGCCCATAGAATGCCAGACTTGGTGCTGAAGTTACCACCTCCATAAGGGTGTTTGATTTCACAGTACATCCTCCAGATGATGTCTAGTTAAGTTTCAACTCTCATCCTTCCTTCCTCACATCTCTTTGTCCTGTCAGCAGCATCCCAGCTGTAAGCCGGATATGTGATTTAACATCCTCATTTTACATGCAAGCAAGACTGAAATCAAGACAGATATGATGTCAACTATGATCTTATCGGGCGTTGTGCTCTGAAAATTTGTAACTGCTGGATAAAGTGCAGTTTCACCCGACATTATTTCATCTGCTTTTTTGTAACTCATCACACAGTTTCATACTAGAATTTCAATTTTCATTCAGTTTTATTTGTACAGTGCAAATTTGATAGAAACAGTAACCTCAGAGCCCTTTATGGAGAGGGCAAACAAATTTAACGCAAGGCCAGTTAAAAATAGTGAAACTTGGTCCAGTTGTAATCCAGTGATATCCCATTTCTATCCAATGTGTCAAAATCAAATTAATTTTCATAGCTGAATTTTCAGCCTACAACAATTCTTAAAAGAAAAAAAAGTAGCCTTTAAAAAGGAAACCAACAGGTTGGACTGAATCTTGGCTTGAATTTGATTCCCCAATCTTGTAGATGCACGAGGTGATAGCAGAAAGGAAAAATTCCCTTTTAACAAGAAGAAATATCGAGGGAAACCAGGCTCATGAAGAGCAGCCATCTGCCTCAATCGGCTGGGGAGTGAGAGGACAGGACAAAGAAACAAACAAAGGGATGTATCCAGGGATATATGGTATGATACACAAAAAGAAAAAGCAAGAAAACATATACACAAAGTAATCAAAGTGCATGCATACATGGAAAGTTAAAAAAAAAAAAAAGAAAAAAAAAGCAGAGCATCATGGGATGTTCTTCAGGGATGGTTCAGTCATTTGGTCTATCTTCAGCCACAAACAGATCATTTTAAGCCCAATCTTTAAGATGGAGAGCGTGTCTGAATCTCAAACAACAACTGGCACCCGTCCACATGAGAGGCCTGATACCTGAAGGCCTTGGCTCTCATTCTCCTTTTAAAATTTCTGGGAAACACAGGTAAACCTGCAATCCACGAGCAAAGTATTCTGCTGGGATAACTATTAAGTTTTTGAACTAAGAAAGAAAGAAATTACTTAACAGAAAATCAGCTCTTGTAAAAATGCTATATGCAAGCACAGACGTTAACTACTGGCACTGGTTAACACCTAGTCTGAATACTTTGTGTTTTACAGTAACATTATGAACATAAGAACAAACATTCATCTAAAATATAATAGATGACTTCAATGCCAACCATAAACTAGGTGACCTGGCAAAAGCTTTAGAAAGATTTTCAAGTAGTTAATGCAGAGTATCTTAACCTTGCATCTATAGACTATAAATTAAAAAAATAAATAAATAACCACTTCAGAAAGAGTGGGAATCACTTCATGACTACAACAAACACATTGCTTCAACTGGTTATCTGTGCAAATGAAACCTCATTTGTATGAGAAAAGACTAAAGACTTACTATAATATTAAAACATGTTTGATTTTATTGCCATCCAAGACAGAAAATACTGAATCTGACTGACATTTTATATCAAACAACTGCATTTGAAGATGCATGCTCCCTCTCAAGCCAGACTTTTCATGGTTTTCTTCCTACTGTGGGACTTCTTCCTACTGTGTAAAGTGTTTGCACCATGAGGATTTTTCCAAGTTTTATGCTTCCTTTCTTAGTTGAACTTCCATACAAACCATGTTTTTATGAAACCAATGTTTTCTGAACTTAACATCCTTGTTCAAAAAGCAGCCCTGTTATTGAAAATCTGCAGTCTCCATGTAGGAAGTGAGATGATCCTGTTACGTCCAGAGCCACAGGAGACACTGGACTGCTATACAAATCAACGGGGTGCCACTCGAATGCCTTTGAGCAGCGAGGAGTGTTCCACCTGCACAGGCTTGCATTTTCCACCGCTGAAGTACTTCAAAGTCTTCAACACAAGTCGGTGGTGTAGACTACAGAGGAACTGAAGAATTTAGGAGTGGAGCGGGAACAGAAGCAATTTAGCAACTTCAAAGAGAAATAAAATTTGATAATTAAAAACAGACCGCACCAATATAAAAAATGCAAATGCCACTGAAAAACATGTGTGTGAAGGTCAATCAGATTTATGAGAGCTGAATGTCGGATTCAAAGAAGGAAATATGGAACTGCAAAGAAATGTGTGGATAAATTAGATAAGCAAGGGCCATCCATGATAAAAACAGAGTCCCAAATAGTATTTTGATATGAGGACCCCCTGAACATTGACATGAAAAGCACATCTTATCACAACAATTATAACTGACACAATAAATAAACAAACAAAAAAAAGAGAAGTCAGTGCACAAGCTAGCAAATTATTTTAAAGCTCCTTTCCTATCCATAACAAAAGCTCCTTTCATTTGAAAATTAAACCAGAAACAAATACACCTAAAATAAATGTGTCACATGATTTATCACAATGACAGACTGAACTGGACTGTACATACATTTGTAAACTTAAAGTGCTTTTCTGTGTGAAATGCCTTGAGATGGCTTTGTTGGGAATTGGTGCTATACAAGTAAACTGACGTTAACTGAATTGAAATGATTGAATGTCCAGCAGCCTGTACACAAAGACTGGACTTTCATAATGTCAAACTGCATCTGAAAACATGTGTGTACTCATAATATGATCAGGTTTCTACCCCTGAGATAGCATGGACAATAATATTGTATACACAACCTTCAAGTAAAGCTTGAGCATCCTCTTGTTTTATTTTCTTGTTTCTTCTCATCTACATAGGACTCAAAGTGGTTTTAACCAGCCATCTCTTTACCTGAAGCAGTCATCTGGTCTGAGCCATCATTGGTCAGGCGTTAACTGTCAATCATGGCAGTAATGTCTGTTGTATTGTCAGATAGACCTGAGACCTCCCTTCTCTCCTCTCCTCTCCCTCTAATAACTGATTTGATTCGACACATGACGATATTGAAAGCAACAGCTAGAGGGCTTCCCCTTTGTTTAAGGCAATAGTGCTGTGATAAACAAATGTCCTGCATTCTCCCCAAAAAATTGAGGGTACTACACTGTTAAAAAAAAAAAAAAAAAAAAAAACAGGACTTCAGTTAATCAATTACCTTAAAACAACTATTGGTCACTAAAACTAAAAAAAAAAAATAATTGATTTTTAAAATGCATTCATGTATGTTGATTAAAACAATTTTGAATTATTTTTCATTTCATTTCACACAGTTTTTGGTTTCAGTTTAAAAAAAAAGTAACAATAAAATCAAAAGAGTATAATTCAAATTTATTAGCATGATCAAAGATACAGAAAATTGTTCAGTTTTTCTCATTTAAGAATCCTTAGTTTTAACCACAAAGCACTTCCGCCCCAGAGTCTTTTGTGCCCAATGGGATCAGGTCACCACGCGCTTCACGAGTGCAGGTCTGACATTTTTACACAGGTAAGACCTTTTCAATTGTCTTTTTACACAAGTAAATTTTTTAATACAAGTAGTGGTACCAAGTTTGCTTAAAAACATTGTGCAGTATTATAAATACAAATTAAACTAATAAGGATGAATATAACAATTGTGTTTTAACAATTTTTTTTTTTTTTAAAACCATGCTCTGAACTGACAAGGCAGTTGGCACAAAATTACACTTTGAGGCTTTACAGCTTACTCTTTTCGGAAGCAACTTTCTCCAGAAAAATGTTACACCATATGAAATTGAATTTTAAGAAACTTCCCAGTGAATTGTAACCTCCCTCCTAACTTTGATAAGTTCCATCAAAGGCCACACAGTGCTCAAACGTGGGAGCTCTCTCGTCCAGTGGTGAGTGATCACTAGAAAAATGGACTAGATTATGTGTGTTTGTCCAAACTTTAGTTGCTACACATTGCTGTTTATAGTTCAGTGTAGCTACACTTGACAGATGTCTTGTGGTTAAGTTGGTGATGGGACGCCCAATTAAAATGCTACCCTGTATCCTTTTTTTCCTTTTGTCTTTTTTTTTTAATCTCAAGTTCATTTAGCGTAGAAGTTCAAGGAGTATGTTGCCTACTCTACAGATTAAATATCTCATTTAGACATTCATGTTAAAATATAAACAGACTCCAAATTATGACAAGAAAAGGCTATTAGAAACCAGAATCTACCCAAATGGATTTTATTTTTACCCAAATTTTGAAAGAATTTTGAGTGAGAGCACTTAAAATATGATGCACTCGAGTGAGTGCATCATATAACTACTTCAAACTGACATGAAAGTACTCATACCCACAGTGAATTATTTTTAAATTAAGAAAGGATGCTTTTCATGTTAAAATGTACTTTCATTATGTTTAGTTGTAACATCATATAGCTAAACCTGTAGATAAATACAGTTACAGAATCATTTTTAATGTTGGGAAGTTAATGTAAATTTATCTGACTCTGCTGTGCTTTATCAGAAAGAACCACGTCTGCTACATGTTTAGGAACATACGGCTCAACATTTTATGTTACATAAAATAATTTTATATTAAAGAACTAAAATATAAGTTTGTGTCAGTGAGACCTCTGGAAAAAAAAAGTTCCCTGTTAAGAGACCAACAGTCTTTGTGAGGAAGAGTACAAGTCAATCAAGTTTTTTTGTTTCATTTTTGTTGGTGGTTTTAAAATCTATTTACTTTTTTTTTTTATTTACAGACTCAAATTAATATTTAAAAACATTTGAGTTTATGCTCATTAATAGCAGAACTTCAGGCTGCAACCATTTACGCATATTTTTCTACCATTTGTTGTCTAACTTAACAAGGCATGTCAGTGTGAGAGAAGGAGAAAGGATAAGGATATGATTATTACATAGCACCTCTGGCTACTGGTTCATTTTCCAAAGGAAACAAGAATTCTGACCTTTTTGTGACACCACAGTCCAAATTTCTGGTGACAATGAGATTGGAATCAGTGGTTGATATTGGTTTGAAAAAGAAAGAAACTCTGCCCTTACAATGAGAAACTCTCACACGGTAATGAAAACAAATAGTTAAGGAAGCAGCATTTATTTAACAGAATTCTGTGTCACTGAAAATTTGAAAAAAAAAATA
>JAOWBL010000009.1:5868211-5884202 GCA_028564865.1 Zenarchopterus dispar | reverse complement strand
GATGGATGGATGGATGGATGGATGGATGGATGGATGGATGGATGGATGGATGGATGGATGGATGGATGGATAGATGAGCATTAGTTTATGGACAGCTCTGTGATGGTCTCACCACAGCATATCTATTGGGGCTGTGGTCTGAATTTTGACTTAAGACGTTCCAAAACCTTGATTTTTGAAAATTTTTCAGCTGCCCTGATGTATCTTGTTTTAGAGTGTTTTCAAATTTGACCACGCTTTAGCTGTCACACAGATCACCTCACTTTTGGCTGCAAAATACTTTGGTGTAGAGAAGTTCATGGTCATGGTTCACTCTGTGATTGCAAAGTACCCATGTACCACGGCTCCAAAACAACCTCATATCAGTAATACCTGGCAGCACTTTTCCTCTTCAGTGTATTGAGAGGGTACTTAGTATTGCCTACTTTTTTTTTTCTTTTTGGTTTAATTTTTATCAAATAAATAAGGGCAAAATAAGTTTTATGCTATTGTTTGCCTATAGTTTGATTTGATTTTTTTTTTTTACACAAAAAAACAAAGGATTAAAGGAACTGTACCAGTCGATCGCTGCACAAAGAAGCTTAGTAGTGTCATATGTAAATGTGGATAATAGAGCAAGCACTGGGCTGCATGCTTAGCAGGGTTTTTGTATGGTTAGTAGCTTGTATTAAGCAAATGCTCCACACTTATGGGGCCTGATAACAGAATGTGTTGCCTCAAGTAATGCCATGTCACCAAAAACAAGACAAGAAGCAATTCCACTAAAGGCTTCTGGCTAATAAAACCCTCTGTCTACTTCTGCTCACACTGAATAGGCCTCAGTCTGTCAGCAGTGTGGCAATGTGTACTGCATATGCATAAACATATATTTCACACATGTTAGACTATTGTTCCATAGTCCACAATTGATCAGTGAGTGACTTTAATTAACCACTTCTTTTATCTGTTCTTGTGCCTCATACGTGTAAATACCTCTTGTGTAATTTAGCCTGAAGTTCTTATTCACTAATTACGCCTTCTAATCCCCCCACCAATACCAGCACCACCTTCCAAAACCAACTCCATCCCCAGGTCTCCCCTGCTACACTATGGATTCTCTGTCAGCTCGCTATGGGGAGATCGAACTCTCATTAAGATTGTTAATGAAGATTTAATTTTCCACTTCAAAAGAACCAGTGAACTCTGAAAGCATCAGCACCAAAACGCATGAGCGGAGGTGGGCAAGGGCTAAAAGTACAAGACCAGAGTTAAAAGTGGTTGTTCAACATTAAACTGTGAGGAAAGAAGTTGTCAAGTCTGAAAAGTTGTATGCTCAGCTCGAGCTGCATGTGTTCTGAGGATGCCTTTTACAGCTCCATGCTGGAAATACAAAGACAATTGCAAGTACAACACACACGCTCAGAAGCATGCGCACACACAGGAATGCTCGCTCTCACACTGTGCTGAGTAGCCAGAGGGACCAAATGTGTCAGGAAGGTTCAAACAGAATGAGGAATTTCCATGTACTTCACTTCTCCCATACACACATATACCCACGTGCACAGCTCATACACCAACTCATGTGTCCTCTGATGCAATCCTGCAGCAGAGTGTGCAGCTCTCCATTACAGTGCATACTTAGACACTCCCAGGTGTACAGCTTTAACAGAGCTCATTTTATCTCCAGCTTCGCCATTATACTATGATCAATTATGCATGCTGTAATTATTGACAGTGGCGTGACAGCACATCTAACCTACCTTACTGCATTGCAGTGTTGATGCTTGAGGGAGACTGATAAAATGTATATGCAGAAGCTGTAAATTGATAAGAGTGCTCTGTTGGTTGCACGTTGGTGTGTTTTATCAGTTTGGTTGTGGTTAAAGCAAGTTAAAGCGCTGTTTCGCCTCAAACTGAATTTCCTATCCTCTTTAGATACAGGATGCTGCTTCTGTGGGGGTGCACGGCAGCCTCAAGAATCTCATAATTATGGGGACGCATAGTTTCTGACTGAGATGGTGAGGCTTTTTCTTCTGCAGAATCAGCTCTAACCCACTCGCAAATATGATTTTATATAATGAAACAGACTAGCATATTAACTGCTAATATGCCTCCCTCTATCCTTTCCCCTCTCTCTCTTCGCTTCCCTCTCTTTCCTGACTTCAGGCGGGTATTATCATTGTAATCAAGCGAAGACCCAGTTAACACGATCATTCTCTAAACCATCATGTAGCAATAATCCCCTCCTTCATATTTGATTATTGTAATAAATCTTTTTAACTAGCTATTCAGTCACACAGCAGTGGTGCACATCTCCACAATCCATCATTCGGCAGGACAAATGCTGCGGGATCCAGGAGCGCTGCAAAGGTTGATGAAGGGGTCTCATATATTTGCGAGCGGCTGTCAAGTTTGCTTTATTTGCTTGTGCTCTGGAGTTCAAATTTTTTTTTTTTTTATTATTTCTTCATACCTATGCAAAATCAGAGAACACCCATCTAGAGACACACACTCTATCCTCCACTCCCATACCCCTCTACCACTTTGTCTAAAAGCATTTATCAGTCTATTGGACCTTCTGTCTGTCTTCTATTAGTGACCTCACATCCTCCCATTGTCTTGCATGTATACATATACACTAAATGTCCATGGTTTGTAAGTTTCAAAGGGCCAGTTTTGATAAGCTACCTACTCACATCAAGATGTGCATGTAAGGTGTGCTCAAATTTGTATGCACTGAAAATAGCCCTTCTCAGACACACTCAGATACGCACGCACACAGCTCACAAAAATGCAACAGGGTGTGACTC
The DNA here is from genome assembly GCA_028564865.1 of Zenarchopterus dispar. Lineage (NCBI taxonomy): Eukaryota > Metazoa > Chordata > Actinopteri > Beloniformes > Zenarchopteridae > Zenarchopterus > Zenarchopterus dispar. Next base: position 5,881,413 of record JAOWBL010000009.1, on the reverse strand, counting down.
CCAAAAATTAGGGAAGCTGCAGAAAGGAACACAGGCCAGCTTTGACTCGCACCTTTGAAATAGTTCATTTTTTATTGAAATTTACAAAAAGGAAAAAGTACAACAGAAATAAATACAGTTTGTTGAACACACAACAGTGGAATGGTATCGAGATCGTGCAGGAGCTTAGACATCGCAGGGAGGAGGGACGCAGAACCGATGGGGTCAAGTTGCTCTAAGTAAAGATGACCCTGAAAGGGAATAGGTCAAACCCTTCACCTTGTACCCTTAACTACATACAGCAATGTCACAATTTTCACTATATATTTTTTTTAACAGAGAAGTTGAAAGCTAGGCTGGCCATTTTAATTTCTTAACGCATCGAAGCTAGCCAGAAGAGTGTAAATTTGCTGAGAAGTGCTCCAGAGATTGCAGGCCCTAATTTCATCCAAAACAACTGATTCAACTAATCACGCCTTTGATGGAACCAATTTGCTGGTCTCAGGAGGTGCGAAAATCAGCTCTGTGAAGTGGTTCAGTCAGCACAGCACTCCTAAACTCTGAAATAAGACAAATCAAGAGAATCATCACTTTGATTTTGACCAATCAGCCAGAGCAGTGCTTTGAATTAACAAACATGAGACACCTAGAGCCAATCAAGACTCTGGAACGAACCATATGATTAGAAAGGAGAGAAAGGTCACTTTGTGATATGACATGTTAATTGTTTTTGCAATGGCTGCCCAAGAAGTGTTCATACAGTTTTGAATATGTGTGCATGTGTGACAAAGTTGGCACATTACATATTAACGTTGGAGGAAATTCTTTATAGGTGATGCGTTGACAAAACAGCACATCAGTACACTCAGCAATATTTGAGCTTATTGGAAAAAAGGGCTGTGATGGACTGCCGATCTGTCCAGGTTGTACCCCTGCCTTTCGCCTGAAATGGGCTGGGATTGGCTCCAGCAGAACCCTGTGACCCAGTAGATGGATTCAGTGGGTATAGAAAATGAATGGGTGAAAAAAAGGGTCCCAAGTTTTAAGGGAGTTGTTTAGGGTGTACCTCTGAAATTAGGAAACAATTAAGAACCACAAAAGGAGGTTTTACAGATAACCTTTGTATGTTGCAGCCTGTTTCAGTTTTAGTTGTTGTTTCTATCAGTTCATTAAATGTTATACATCTAGGAAAATTACTTCAAACTCCAACTGTGCAAAAAAAAAAAAAAAAAAAGAGATCCTTTTTTTCTGCCGGGATTGCAATTAAATTTGTTTTTTAGGCACAGTTCACTTACTCACATAGACCCACATACCAAAAAAAAAAAGAAAAGAAAGAAGTTGGGAACACTGTGTAAAATCAACATAATTGAATTATTTGCAAATCTCATTATTAGAGTGGAACATAGGAAGCATATCAAGTGATGAAAGTTAAGTATTTTACTATTTCGTTAAAAATATTAACTCATTTTGAATTTGATGGATGCAACATACCCCAAAAATGTTGTGAAAAAAGTTGGGACTTGGACAACAGAAAAAAATATAAAGATGGGCAGAGGTTTATTGATCTCAAAAAAACAAACCAAACCAAAAACTAATCTATATCTACAAATTTAAAACAAATGTTTTAAGCTTAGAAATTCAAAGTCAAGTTCTTTACATTATCTCTTTATCTATAGTACACATCAAAGGAAACATCTGAAGAAATCACTGTCTGTATGGGATCAATCAATACTGGATGGATCTCAGGTAGCACTGCATTAAAAACAGGTATGAATCTGATCTGGAAATCAATTTCATCCGCTCAGGAACACTTCCTGAAATCACTAAGACCACAGTTCCCAGTAGCATCCACAAATGCAGGTTAAAGCTCTATCATGCAAAGAAGAAGCCAGATATGAACATGTGACAGCAATGTCACTGTTGAGCCTTCATTTACAAAAGATTGAGGTGAAATATCCTGTGGTCAGACCAACTGTGATGAGTCTTGACCTTTCGCCAATTGAAAGTATTTATTGCATCATCTTGACTGGGCTGTTAAGCAGCTCAAATCCTGTATCAAAGAAGGGCAGGACAACGTTCCTCCACTCACAAACCTCCAGCTGCTAGTTGTCTCAGTTGTTAAAAGAAGAGAAGATGAAATGTAGCAAGAGGCCCCACACCCCACACCACCACACACACACACCACCCCCAAATCTTTTTGCTGCTATGAAGTTCAAAATGACCCTTTTTTGTGTCCTTATAATGGTTCATTTTCTCAGTTTAAGCATTCAATATGTTGTCTATGTTTTATTAGCAGTTGAAAAAAATAAAAAAAGATTAATGTGGGTTTATATTTTACACAGTGTCCCAATATTTTTGGAGATGAAGTTGTACATGTATAGAAGTGTTTGATTAAATCTGTTTTGGTATTTCAAAGCCGTATGCATATCTGACTGTTCTACTGTAGTTGGAGGTGGTGTTGGTGCACTTGGAGCTGTTTAGAAACCAAAAGTGACAGACGAGCATGTGCACTTGAAGTGTTTGTTTGCAACCGTGATAGGTTTATTATTTACCTCAGACCAATCCAGCCTCTATGGGTTTTTTTTCTTTGCTTGTATAGTTGCTGCTCACTTAAGAGGTGCAAAGTCTTAACAGAAATTTCTACACATAAATGCGTACAGAACCTGGTGCAGGACCTTAAGTGATGCCGTTTTAGTCACTTTGGCTGTATAATGTAACTTTTTTTTTCAGTACTTATTTATTTTTATTCATACTGCAGCAATGTGATTTAATTGTAATCCTCTTCAGGGATTAATGAACTATGATTGAACTGCGATGAATTAAGAGCTTAATTAACTAATATGATTAAAAAAGCTTTGATGATTTGTCTGAAAGCTTGCATTGTCGCCTAACTGAACTGCTTTTTCACTAATTTCTCATCAATGTTGTTCACTGTCACAACAGTTGACTTGGTCTCCACAATATTACTGATAGAAAGAACAACTGAGATGATTGAAAAGCACTCACACCGCAATAAACAAGCATTTTTCTTTACAGAAGATTTAAAAATAAAAGCTCACACATACAGCATCGTTGATTAGACAAAAGATCTCCCCAAGGTTCTGCACCCCCACACCCTTCCCAAGTCCTTATCCAGTACGTCTACCTCAGTACTGACACCAGCCAGACTGCACAGGGGCACTGCATGGGGAGGTCTGTGGCTCAGGTAACAGGTAGAGAGGTGTATAGCATGTGGGTTCCTTTCAGTGAGAAGCCTGACCATCTTATAGATTAATTAACATATGACAACAAGACTGTGGTGGACCAGACTTGTGGACAGTTGCAAAGCTTCTAGCTTGGCTTCATTCCTGGATAACGTGACAGTGATGCAGCGATAACAGACAGCAGAAACATTTCTGCCACGGTACACCAAAGACATCTACATTAAAACTTGGAGTGTTCACAAAATTAGAGTTTTTTTCTTGGAAAAAAAAACAAGATGCAATATTAATCTTAAGGTGAACTTGCTGAAATGTGCGAAAGATGAAAGAAGCCACTTTCCCTTAATGTACACTTTTATTAAATTCCCAAAGAGAGGTAACTATCTATAAAACCTCCATTTCTCTCAGGCATGGTAAAGTCATTACATACTCAATTATTTTACCTTGAAGAATTGTAATACAGATTTTAGGGGGGAAATGATTGCTGATTTGTCCGCCTTTGAAAGGAATTTCCTCTTAGGCCACAGGATTTTCGTCAAATTGTTTTCTCACTGGGACAGGCTTGCCAACAGGCTTCCTGCAACAACAATACGGTTTTGCACAACAAGCTTCTACCCGAGGCCACATGTAAAATGTAATCCTTAGCTTGTCCACATCAAGACCAGATCTACTACATGACAAACCCACATACAGATGTTTAAAACATGGTGTTGTTTTTCAGTCCCGCTCAGATGATCCATTTCTAATCTACAGAACATACAAAGAGTCCCAACACTGCTCCATTTGGACATCTAAATTCTTTTTTTTAAAACTCTTTCTTTTTTATTTTGTTTTATATACTCTATTTAGCAATAATATTCAGTGGTATTTACATTTGACATGATTTTACATACAGTCAGACATTTTATCATTTATCATTGACATCTTATAAAACAACTGCAATTTTTGACATTATTCATGATCTATTATTGAACATCACACAGTATAAAAGTGCATTCCAGCTGAAAACTCCAGCTCATCTGCTTTATGACCCCTAACGGCAACACAAGGCCTGTAGTATGAGTTTCTGTGGTGTTGTTCCCTTGCGATCCCATTAAAAGACCTTAAAAGAAATTTTTAACCTGGGCAGTACGAGTGTTAAAGTGGAAACTGATTGCCATTTGAAAATTTTTCCTTCTAAATTTTTTCTTTTTTCAAAAAAATCATGCATACCATTTTTATCAAGGTGCTTAATTTGAGACTACAGTAGAGTGGGTGGGGGTGATGATTTAAAACTAAAAACAGCAGACTTCCACCTTGAAAACATTTAAACAATCTTGAAAAGAGTGATAATTACTCAGAAAAGCAGATTAGCTGTGGGTGGCTCGGCTTTTAGAATTTTCTGTCGTACAATCAAAGCCTTATGATGTTAATCATTTCTTTTGTGTCTGTGTGTGCTTATGCGTGAAACTCTGTAAACATATCAACACTCAACTAGAAAAAGCTGGGGGTTGGGGGAGACAAAGAGAAAGGGATCACCTCCCTAAATCATTTAAATTTTTCACAATGTCTGTTTTCCTTGTGGGCTGAAAGGAGGAAGAATCTTTTTCAGGACTTAAATGATTCATCATTTTCATTTGGAATGGAATAGCAAGGTGAATTATTCACTTTTCTGCCGCTGCATATGGAGTAAAACGTAACAATGTTCTGTACAATTTCCCCACTTATGAGATAATTTTAGTCTCCATACATTCTTGCCATCCTATTACCTTATTATCCAAATATGGGACACCCCCAAACCCCCAGTCCCCCCAATCACGTCATCTCCTCCTCCCTCTGGAGCGTTATCCTAGTTTCTAAACTTCCTTGTTAAATGTTTGTACTTACACATCCTTCAGAAACCTCAGCTTACAGCTTCTGTGGAGTAGTCCTTGGCCTCATCATTAAATCGTTTCTGGGTATCAGGATTTTTAACCTGCCCATTTCTGTTTAAAATCCCACAAGTGCTCTCAACTAAGTGAATATATAGAGTGTAGTTGTGTTCACACTTTCCATATTCCTGCCCACACCAACATGAAGTTCAAACTAGCAAATACAGTGAGGTACATCTTCTTGTTTCCTGCTGTTTCTCATTCCGTACATGAGAACTGAATTAAATTGAGTCTGGGATGTTTAGAATTGTTTTTCTTTGTCCAAGGAACAACAAATTGTTGCTGCCCCGAGCCGCAGCAGCCTCTGCATTGTCTCAGTATCTGTGCTCAACCGTATCAGCGTTTCAACACTTATTGCTTTAAATTACATCAATCACTCCCTCTCCTGCCCTCGCGTTCTCCATCCTCCCTAGGCTCATTTTTCTCTGTCTGTTTTTATTACTTTTCCTCTTCATCTTTCTCCCCTTTAACTTCTCTTCACATTATTCTAACTCTAGTTGCCTTTTCATCATCTTTCTATTCCCTCCCTTCCTCTCTACCTCCTTTGCCCCTACTTGTTTCATTTTTTTTCTTCCTCAGTCTTCCCCTTCGTGTCCAACCTGTTCACTTCCCTCTTTCTTCTCTTTGTTTTCCGGGTCATCTTTCTTCTCCCTTTCCTTTTTAGCAACCTCTTCAGTTGTTTCTTTATCCTCTCTCTCTTTTTCCCTATCTCTGAAGAGCTGGGCTAGTTTCTGGAACTGGGGACCCCATTCTTCTAGCCCTGCCCCCCAATCCTCTTTCTCACCTTCGCTCTCAAGTGAACTGAGGGATCCAGCCCTGGACCCGGTCCCCTCCAGGCCGTACACCTGCACAGAGTCGTAAGGTGGCTGTGAGGGGTCAAAAGTGACCTGGGCAAGGCGTAGTCGTAAGAACTCCCCCACCCTCAGTGCCAAGGAGGGACCCCCTGGGCCCGGTTGCCCTCTTGCCGCCTCCATTCCAGGAACCCAACTGGGGCCGTAGCCCATTACTCCACCATACGCTCCCCGTGGCTGCCCTGGGAAAGGTAAAAGCTGGGGGCTCATATCCCTCCTGCCCAAAACATACCCTCCCAGACCCACTCGATCACGCCAGTCTCCAAGGAAGCCAGATGCTTCTGAGTAGACAGATGAAGTCCCTGTTAGTGATATCCCTCCATTCTCCCTTTCTGGCCTCGCTACTACAAAGTTGCTCCCCATCTCCAGTCCTCCTCTCCCCAGGGTGCCAGGGTAGTCCCTTGGTCCAGATGCTTCCCCTTGTAGGACTGTGGCATAGTTGCGTCCATTCAGAGGTTGCTGTTGTCCATCTGTGGAGGCTACCCGATTCCCACCTGCACTTCCACTTCCACTGGAGTCAGGGTCAGCCAGAATGGAGCTTTTATTTTTTGGGGACGAGCCAACACGAGAGGCCCTGCGACCTGCCAATGGGAGCGTAGCTGAGTCACACACCCAACCTCCGGCACCGTGAGTCTGGCCAATCATGGAGCCGGATCGGGTCATGACGAGGTTGTGCTCCCTGGGCAATGTTTCCGACTGCACCTGGAGGGAACATACACAAACGTGAGCGGTTTCCGTCTGGAGCTGGACTGGCTGTTAGGTTTAGTTACAGAAGAATTAAATTTAGATGAGACAACTTGCAAATGCAAGAGTGAAAATTTTATAACAGACATAGTAAAAGAAGAAAGATGGGGAGAGAGAGATGACATAGTGGCCTGATGAAGGAAAAGCAGATGATAAAAAATATGATTTAGCTGACAGAAAGACAGACACTGAGCAGAACAGTGTGGAGGAAAAGAAGAGTTAGATGAAGGCATTGATATTAATTGTACTCCAGAATGAGATAACACTGCATAGTGAAAAGGAGATGGAGAGGCAAGTGACAGAGAGATAGAATATTTGAAAATTAAATAAAGTAGGAATGGGAGAGCTTTGCAATGACCTTATAAATAAAAGAAAACACAGACAAAAATGAACAGTGGGACATAAATGTGCTGATATATCTGAACCATTATCTTCTCCCAGTATTACCTTCACATTTATGCTGCTTTATAAAGATTAAAAAAAATTTTAAAAAAAAGGTAATGTGCAATAGCTGATATCATCTAGCGTACTTGAATGGCAACTTAATAATTCCATTATGTTTTCTTAATTACTTTGTTACATATTTTTTGCTTATTCAAATGAATAATTAAGTCTTTCATTCCACTTTAATTATATTTCCTTTGCAGCCATCTATCATTATTCAAGTAAATTTATTCAACCTAATTAATGATTTATAGCAACATCTCTTGCTCATCTCTTTTCTCCTTCTGGTAACATCTGTCCATGTTTTTTGCATTTCACAGTGTACAATGTGTAAATATGCCAGTTTCACACTAAATGCTTAAGAAATATATGATTAACACAATGAAGATTTGAGGGCATAATTTGCAGAAGCATTACGGTGCTTCTAACAAAGCAATAATAATATAAACTATATAACCTTGTATTTCCATTAACTTCTCCAAAGATGCAGCAGACTGGAACAAAAAAACTTTCATTATTTGATTACATGAACTTAAACTACAAGAAAACTGTCTTCTGTATTTTATTCCTGGCATATACTATTCCAAACCAGACACTCAGAATAGATCTGTGGGAGAATCAAAAGCTGAACTACTGTCTTCCCGCTCTGCCTTTTTTAGAAAATTGAGCTAATTGTCATTCTTACCCAGTCCACATCTTGGTTGGGGTTCATTTTGTCCTCACTGCTCCCCTCTGTGCAGTTACTTGCAGGTCCTGTCCCTCCTCCTCTCTCCTGATAGTCACTGATCCTTGGCGTCCCTCCATCCGATGTGCTCACCGCACTCTGAGGCGCGGTCCCATCTCGGCTTCCTGTGCGACTCTCCGTTTGGCTTCCTGTACTGAGGTCAGTGGGAGCTACGTACACAGCTCCCGACTCCATCGGCCCAACAATGGCTCCCTGGTTCTGGATGACCAAAGAGTGGTCTGGTTGGCCTCCAGGAAAGCGATATGCCAGCTCTGCCAAGCCTTGGTCAAATGTTCCACCTGGCGTGCGGCGGAGAACAGGTAAAGTGTGGCTGCTGTAGCACAGACGACCATAAAGGGCTCCTCCTGGTCCTGAAAAGTTTTGGTCCACACCTGGATTCTGAGCCCAGGTGTAGGTGCGAGCTTTGTCTTGACAATGCTGGGTATATCGACTATGAGACACAATGGGAAATCCTCATCAAAGTCTTACATCTGACATTTTTTTCAAAAAATGTGCATTGTGAACCCTTCACAAAACTGTTATGCCTTTGACCTCTACTACAGCTATCTTGTTTCTAAACTTCCATTTTTTTTAGAAAAACCCTCAACTGTACGGTTTATCTACATCCAGTTATTTCCTTTATTCCTTCATCTGTAGTTGTCTAACTTTCGCTCCAGTCATTGATGACATTGTCTTCTCTGTTAAAACAAAAACTCCTTTGATCATTGTTGAGCCTTTTTTTTTTTTTTTGTCAAACCACTCAAAAGAGCCTGTTAAAAGAGTTAATCTTGGTTCACCTTTGTTTAAAGAGTTATAAATAGTAGAAGTCAAATCAACATTTTCATGTCTATTTTTAGCTAAATGACCCTTTTGTTTATGTGGCTTTGCTTCAGCCCATCCCTGCTTCTTCTTCTTCTGTCTTCTTTCCACTTAGCCCTCCACTCAACAAAGTTCATGTTAGTCTTCACCTGAACAAGTTACTCTGACTCTTCTGCCATTTAAACTCTAAATGGCACCCTCATTACTCTCGCTGAGTCATACAAATGAGCGAATCTCGGCAGCATCTAATGTGAGGCAGCTGCTATGAGGACTAGAACTGGCTCTCATAAGAACAAGGGTGGTTTGCCCACCTCAGGTTAGAAAAGAGCACTGCCTCAAGTGGAGGAATATCTTGGAGTCCTATTCATAAAGGGGGGAATAGGACAGAGTGGGAGACTGACAAGTGTGGGCTTTGTCTGCAGTGATGCTGAAGCTGTGCTGCTCTCTCTCTTCGTGCAGAGAGCGCTGAGCCAAACGGCAAAGCTGTGGACTTAACAGTCTATGTCCCAAATCACCTCCAGGTTCATGAGGTGTGGGTAGTGACCGAAGGAATGAGATAGCAAATACAACTGGTTGAAATGAGCTTCCTCCAAAGAGTGTCTGATGGGAGTTCAGTCACCCAAGAACAGCCTCTGCATTCAAAGAAGCCAGCTGAAGTGGTGAATAGGACAAAAGGATGACTGCCTTCTTTAACTGAAAAACTTTTGTGATTTTATATTCATCTCTGACCTTAAATATGGAGATGATCTTTATTGTCATGATACACTCCAGCATCAAAGAGCACTATGTTTTACAACAAATGACACATTTAGCACTCATCATTAGTCTTTGAATCAATTGCTGAATCGACTTTATTATATTTAAAAATATATAGCCATATCACGTCATTTGTCTATAAAACTCTATTGTTTAGACTTCCAAACTAATTTTGTCATCAGGTCTTTTTTCTACTCAGTGAAAGACCTGAGTAGTAGAGCAAATTTGTAATTAAAGAGTTATTATCCTGATTTAGTTTTGACCTCCTTTATGCAGCATAACTTTTATGAATGCAATTATTAAAGACTACTACTTTTGAGAAACATTTACAGCTTTTGGTATGAAGACAAAAATGTAAATATTATCCAGGTTTCAAGTCCTCAAAGTCAATAAAAATGCAATGCCTTAAACACAACCTGCAGCATTAAAGTTACCACAAAGTTTAGCAATCAACCTCTCAGTGACAAAGTGTCAAGAAATGAAAAAAAAGAAACATTAAGAGCATTATTGCAGGTATATTGCACCGGATTGCATTAGATCCAGACAGTTTTTCATGCTTCTGTGTCCACCTCCATAAATTGCAAGAAGCAATTTCAGATAAACTACAGGCAGCCTTTGTACTTGTTTATGGCCACTCCATATGGCTTGCATGAATTCAGGAGCTAATTATTGGTCCAAAGGCAATAACAATTTTTCACAGGAACATCAAAGTGGGTGCAAACAACTCTCTGATGTAGTCGAACATAAATGAACCTCAGCAAAATGAGATCAACAAAGTGGTCTTTTACGACTGCCAAGCTTGATAGCCTTCTGTTTTACCGTTTTGATCAATGACTGATTAAGACCTGGGAGCTGGGGCTCTGTTAGTTACTTAAGTGGATCAGCTAAGTACTGGACAGTGATGAAAGTTTTTACTCCAAAGAGGTAAATTTGTTTCTCCACTTTACTTTAGCATGCAGTAGGAGGCCAGCTGCAAGATCTGACATGATTAAATATGTATCACCACATGTAAATGAACACCAGCACACGATCCTCCACCTGCTTACATATTTCTGCTGTCTAGCGTGCGATAGCCATGGGAGCGTGAACTGTGCGGAGCGCTCTGGAGCGCGGCGATGTCAAAGGCGGCCGTGTCAGCCTCGCCTCCTCCCTCGTCATCATACGTTATGATGTTCTCGCGTACATCGTCCTCCTCCAGCGGTGACAGGGAGTCGCGCTTCTGACGGCGCAGAGACAACGAGAGGGCGCTCACCGCTGCCGAGGGGGGTGGTGACAGGAATGAAGGATATGGAGGCATGAGGCAGAAATTAGAAAAAAAAAAGAATGATGAAGAATGGAGAAGGGGGAAGAAGTCACAAGGGAAATAAAGGGAAAGAAGCAGAGAAGAGAGTGAGCGAGGGAGACAAATTCACAGAGAAGAAAAGGTGAAACACATGAAGACAAAACGAAAACAGACGAGGCCTTAGGTTAGAGGGCTGGTATATCATATCAGCACACAGCATGCCTCCACTCTGTAATTGACTTTGAGCTCCAGCTGGGCAAATGGTTGCCATATTCTCTCATGGCTCCATGACTCTTATTACATATTCGCCGAGCAGAGAGCTACATTTGACCCCAGGCTGTGGAAATGAGCCAAGCTGTGGAGGTTCATCTACACGTGTTTAACTCAGACACCTGTGATAAAATCCAACCAAGAACACATTCCCAAGAATTTACAAGAACCGTTAATTAACTTAGTAACTTGGGAAATGTTATTAATGTACAAACCAGATGGCTGACAAATTAAAAGAAAACTCTTTCGATTCTAACCCAGATATTTCCTCTGGCAAGGTCAGCTCTAATCACAGCTAACGTAACATTTCCAAGTGATTACAGGATCCTCCAGAAGCAGCATAATAAAATGTCACCACTGCCGCCTTTGCAAAAAAAAAAAAAAATTCAAACGCTCAGTTGCTTTAAGTCGAGGTGCTGAGAAGGCTTTGGCTCCCGGCCAGCATCATTGTCATTTTTGTTCAGTCCGCTGGATCACCACTCATGCCTTGTTGATAGAGGCATTATCATTCAGGAGGAAGCCAGTTCGGCTGAGACATAAATGCAACACGGCGTGAAGGTGATCACACATACCAGCTTTGATGGAGTTAAGAATTTAGTTTACTAAGTGACAAGAAAATGCACATAACTTTGCAGCAAGTTTGCGGCAAATGATCTCTCAAATCATGCCATTACAACCTTAATTCTAAAACAGTGGGGATGCTATTTAAATGTAAATGAATACAAAATGCAATCATTTGCATATCTTCTAAAACTATGACATATTCACAATAGAACCCAGACAATAAACCAGATGTTACATTTGTGACATTTTACCTAAAAAAAGAAAAAAAAGTTTATTTTGCATTTTTATAGCAGAAATATGCCTGAGTACGCCTCATCATATACAGTGCATATTGTTTAAAGATTCAGAGAATCTGGAGAGACGTGGGCGACACGGCCGACCATCAGTACTGGATGATCTTCGGGCTCTCTCTCTGCAGTAAGAACAAGTCTGATTCTGCAATGGAAATCATTAAAGCGTTATTGTGAAGCGATGTGTGAACATGATCAAGAAACGCAGCTGTCCTCCCTGCAACAAACCTCATTTAAAACAGACTGATGCAAAGTGGAAAACTGTTCTGTCATCAGACAAACTTAAATTCGTAACTCTTCTTGGAAGCTATGGACACTGCTGCCCCGAACTAAAAACCAAACGGACCATCTGGTTCGCCATCGGTGCTAAGTTTAAAGGCCTGCATCTCTGACAATATGGACCCGTGGATTGGACCCAGCTCAGAATTACCTCTAAATGACCTCTAAAATATTCCTTCCTTCCCTGGCAGATATTTCCACGTATTGTCATCACCCTGATTTATATTGTATATATCCTTTGTTGAATAAAGTTTGGGGAAATTAAGTATGTGTCTTGTTATTTCTGGCTTTTTTTTATTTCTGTTTTTATTTTTTTATTTTGTCACTATTTCTTTTTGAATAGCAAGTTATGCCAAGTTATTTTCTGCTGCTGCCTTCGGTGGTTAAAAATAACCCATTTGGTGTTTGCAAGCAAAAATGACGTGTGTATTTATTCGCGTACTGCGCGGGAATGCCAGATCAAATGACTGTAGACGCATTTGGGTTCTCATTTTAATGCCAGGTATGAACACACATGCTAATCACTGGCTATGATTGGATTTCTGAGGACATGGTAATACAAGTCTGAGCAGAGCCTCAGTACCCATGGAGTGGGCAGCTTCACATCTGATGCGTACATATACACCCACTGGCCACTTAATTCGGTATATCAGGTGTATCTAATAACTTGGTCGGCGAGCCTTTTGCTTTTAGAGCAGCACATGCTCCCATCTTTAAGCTTTTTCAGGAGAGACTTTCCATCTTCCAGAAAGATAATGCTAAACATCAAACCGCACACATAATGAAAAATGAAAGCATGGCTTTTTAATAGAAGAGTCCTGAATTGACCTACTTCCAATTATGAACTGAAAAAACACAGCAAAGAAAACCCAGGTCTGTTGAGGAGCTCATATTTTATATTGGACACAAATGAGACGACTTTTCTCTCTAGAAAAAAGAAGCAACTGGTCTTCTCATATCCCATACATATATGATGCATTCTTAAATGATGAAGGGGTGCTACACAGTGGTAAACATCACCTAGTTCAAACTTGCTGAAGACGTGACGCTGTTAAATTAAAAATTTCCCTTTCTTTCTTTCCCACATTCT
>JAOWBL010000009.1:5854040-5868111 GCA_028564865.1 Zenarchopterus dispar | reverse complement strand
ACACACACACACACACACACACACACACACACACACACACACACACACACACACAAACACACACACACACACACATAATGTACATAACCTTTAATAAGCAGCTTACAGCCATGCTGATAGAGCTGTGAGGGTAGATATACCTCTGTTAGCAATTAACACTTTAAAACTGACTTCCTTTAGCCTTGGATGTCTGCCTTTACTGAAAGCTGAGACTATGATTTAGAGTGGTTTCACCTGCTTAACATTGATTTAACCAGACTTTAATAAAGGTTTTGATAAGTATAAGATTAGGAGGATACGAGAGAAGAAACGACAGTAAAAAGGCACATTGCAGCTGACAAGTCTTTCCTCATGTGCGGGGAAATGTTAAAAGTCCCAGGTCTCAGTTTTTGCTGCTAAAGAAACAGGGATCAATGTATGTTTACTGCAAGGAAAAAAATCTGCTTTCTTGAGTACTCGTGTCATTCTGTTTCACCAAAACTGTTCTTCGGTCAATCTCCACAGTAGCTCATACTATAATATGTGTTCTAAGATTCGGAAAAGGAAATATTGTTTCTGGTCTTTCAAACAACAAGGGAGAGACAGACAATGGTTAAGCGAGCTGGAAGGTAAATGTGAAGAGGAGGACTTCATCATGACAACAACAGAACGGGATCAAGAAAAACATCTTTGATCCATTTATTTTCTCTCCCTGCTTTATCCTGTTACCCTGCTCATCACCGGGTGTACAATGAAAAGTTTAAGATGTAAAGTCTTAAAGAAAGAGTAAAACACCTCTGCACAGCTAAATCTTTTACAAATATTATCCATTAATGATGTGCTTTAATAGACTGGTTGTTTATTATTAGTGCTGTAAGTAACTGTCCTTTGATTTGAGAAGGCACAACGATCAAAAATGTTTCAGAATTGGAGATGAGAGTTAATAATTAATAATAATTTAAGAGACAGAAGCAGTCTTAGTTTCTGTGAAAAGGAAAAAGCAACACCAGGGAGTTGGACAATGCTGCATCCAGATTTCTTAAGGCGAAGGACTGTCCCTTTCTCCTCATAAGAACACTTGGAAGATAAATTGTTTGCGCCTTCATGCCTCTGCAGATTTCATGTATCTTTCAGGCCAGTAATCACTCAAAAACCACAGAAAACGTATTCCCCACTTCTGAACTCCATGTAGCACGAGTGTGTTGAGTATAAATACATGAGCCTTGTGTTTAATGTTGAGCTGAAAAGTGAAAGCAAGTGGAGCTGTGGACTGCTTAGATGGTGATGCACAGTTTCCATGTGCATCACTGTCACGGTTGCGGGAGTGTTGAATCCAAATGCAGGAGACCAGGAGGTGAGACTACTAAAAGTCCTGTAAAAAGTGTTGCACTCACATCTGGTTCACATCTGAATTTCATATATCTAGTAACCAATCCCATATTAATCCTTTTCCACCATGTTGAGCATATTTGTAATGAGAACTTTCAGGAGTTACCAGCGGTTCTGTAAAGTAACGGTGTGCTGATTGCTGTTGTCTAACGGTGTCATCATGAATGTACAATAAAGTGCTATGCCTCTGTCATAGCTACACTATGTGCAATTTGCTTTGTAACCACTACAACTACTGGGGAAAGTGTATTTGAGATAAATAGAGATGTGGATTTTGTTGAAGTGTAAGGATGCTTGTAAATAAAGATGAGTGGACCAGGCCAGCGTGACACAAAGACAGATAATAAAATGATAGAAATGTAAGAGAGAGCTTTATGTTGACTTTAGAAATGAAACAAAAAAGGAAAAGCTGGGAAAGAAAAGGTTAGTGTCCTTGTGTGTTTTTCAGAGAGCTGAGGGACATTGGACTGACATCTACTATTACTGTGGAGCTCGTCTTTGGACCCATTTCTGTTGAAACCTTAAGGCTCAATGGTCATGTGTGTCTAACTCTGATTTGTGGGCTTCATGTTCTGAGATTTTTTCATCATAGTTCTG
Organism: Zenarchopterus dispar; assembly: GCA_028564865.1. NCBI lineage: Eukaryota > Metazoa > Chordata > Actinopteri > Beloniformes > Zenarchopteridae > Zenarchopterus > Zenarchopterus dispar. The sequence continues at coordinate 5,866,146 of JAOWBL010000009.1, read as the reverse complement.
GCATCCTTTTGTGGATGTTAAAACTTTTTATAACTTTGCACTGACATTTCAGTTAAAAAAATAAAAAATAACCAAACAATGATTCTCTTTCAGAATTTGGCAGAGAATTTTGACCCATAATCTCTTCTTGTTTGAAAAAACTCAACCTTTGCTGGATACTCCATTTATATTCAATTCTCACACCCTCATCTGTCAACAATTAAACTCATGCTGAAAATATATGCTGTTTATCCACTTTTTATTATTTCTGCTGTAGATTCCAGAACTGTTTAACTTTCATAGTAACTATAGAACATAATCAGTTGTGACACTGAAGATAATTTCTTATATACTTGTAGAAAAATCAGTGGGCGTCAAACTAATTAGAAAATTACAAATTGAAGTTTTTGCTTCATCTTGGAAAACTTCCCAACTTTTCTGCAAATGGGATGCTGTAGTATTTCAGTACTGGGAAAAGCTGTGATATTTTGAAACTCAATTATTGCATGTTTCTAACACATATGTGATAATATCACCAATATTCTAGCAGTACACATTTAATAATGTATAAATAAAAATGGTTAGTACCACGCAATGAAATGCTAAAAGAAAGTTTTCACTGGTTAATAAACTAGTCTGGTCATGTTGCTAAATGTTTTCCCAAAACACCTTTGGCATTTAAGAGATTATTCATTAAAAACATTAATAATGAAAATAATCATGGAAATCTTCCATCTCCTTTGGTTTGTTTGAACTCCCAGTTATATCAGCCTTAAATTGGAATATTTCCATTATGACCCACTGTTTAAACAAGCACAAAAAAAACGTCCTTTGAGGATTTCATCTCGTTCTCCACTCTCTCATCATTTTCAGTCACTCTCAAATTGAAAATAATTGATCTATAGCTCCTGTGAACGCACACCACCTCACTGTCACACACTGCCCTCCTGTTATACACCCACACACTCTACAAATGGAACCTTCCTGTGATGCACTGCTCCAAAAGTCCTTTTTGAAATTCTAATTTCTATACAATTTCCCTTTTAAATTTGCTTCACAGTAAGCAGAAATTAATTAGCTAACCTGCATGCTAGACTGGCAATGCATAATACCTCTCCTCTAAAGGAGGCCGACCCACAGTCACACACAGTGCACACATCTTAGAGTCGAACAACCACAGGGCGAGGCTTCAAATCACAGAGGTGCTGATTCTCCCTACCTTTACTGTAATTGAAAGAAAACAAGAAGATGCTATGTAAATGCAGGTGAGCACATGCATGTTTACGCTCACCTGCTAATGTTTGTACATCACACTGTGCACATACGGCGTACGAGACTTGTGCGCTTGGAGCCCTGCAGTCCTTGGCAGCTTGAGTTCTTTTCTGATTTTGAGCACTCTGAATCAAGATCACACATCACATTTGTCTGATGACAAATGCAGCTTTGGACATGTCTGCCAACAAGCACAGCTGCAGAGTCGAGAGAACAAAGGCTCTTCTAAATCTCCCTTTTGACTTTGTCTGCTGCCTTCCCTCTGTCACTTGTCTCTTGCCTTCTGTCTCTGTCTTATTCCGCTGTCATGGGTCCTGCGTCTTCTTTTTTTTTTAAACTTATGAAGAAGAAGTTGGCCTGTCTCTCTTTTTCTTCCTCTATTGCTCTATCTCTCCCTTTTTTTCCTGTGAGGAGATTAACGCAATCTCTCCTCCGCACGAGAAAACAAACACAGATAATCCTGGGCGCGCTGCTGGCGTGTGACCGAGGATTAGCCAGCCGTTTTAAGTGAGAGCATATGGAAATAATAACGGCAAACTGACACATGCATGAGCTAGTTTGTCCCCCAGGTAAGAGAAATGAAAGGCGCACAAATAGAAGGCTTATACAGCTCAGAGCACCCTAAAACATACCTCAAAAGGGAAACCTCATGAATCGGGCTGTCGACTGATTTGTGTTAATGCTGCTGGGAGATACATACTGTGGCATCTAGTGGGCCCACTTTGTCACATAAAATGCTATTAAGTACACTATACATGTGTAATGAGGTATTTTGAAGTTAGGGCATTATTCTACATTCGTTTGCTCTCGAAGCCTTTTTCTTTTCTCCTTTTTTTTTTGTATCCTAATACATGCAGCTACAAACCTGAACAAACCATTTCCATGTGAAGTAGGTTCTTATATCCATCAGCTTCTAATTGCTCCACAATATTGTGAGTGATTAGTAGATTAACATCAAGGCTACCCAAACCTGTAGAGACTGGTTTTGGCTGCCATAAATGTTACCCTCTGGCCATTAGAAAGCATTGCAGCGGAGCCACGTCAAGGGGCCACCAGGTTGGGAGTGAGGAACTAATTCTTCAATTACCGTCTACTTGCACCACTGCCTTGCTTCCATGCTGTGTGAAAAAAGAAAAAACTCTCTTATCCTTAATAAGTGCATTCATTAAAGGCCATATGTAATAAGTAAATAAGTGGAGTGGAGCGGAGCTGACCATTCTGGGAGCACAGAGGAGCACAATAAATGGAAGGAAAAAAAATAACTAGAAAGAGGAAATTAATTCCAAATGAATAAAAGGCTGGCTGATGTGTGTATCATTATGTGGCTGTTTGTGCCTGTGTCTTGTTATGCGTGTGTGTGTGAATACGAATGAGGCAGACCTGGGCTGACTCACAGCCACAGACAAGCATCACACGCCACGTGACATGGCCGCCAGACAGAAGGCAGGGCAAGGATGGGGTGAGGGAGTCTGCAAGATGCAGGGTTAGGAGGGGATGTGTGTGCATCCATTTGCATTTCAGTTTCTGCTGAAATAACAGTAGACCCTCCTCCCCTACTCTCCCTGCATTTTGGTGCATATGTGGACATGTGTGGAACAGACACGAGAGGAGTAACAACATGAACAGAGACAGCAGCTGATGATATGGGGGGTGGTTGGTAGAGAATTCTTTTTATTGCTGGGGTCTCTGTGGGACTGGTGGGTAATGTGTAGTGATAAGCAGCAGGCGACTTCAGTCGACACCCAGACTTGCAGGCTGTTAATGACCCAGCTTTGTCACAACTGCCGCCCATCCATGACGATAATGTGTTCCCCCCTCTCCGCTCCTGGCCACGTCTTCTGGAGTCACCTGACTCTGAATGTCTGCCTCCCTCTTCTGCATTTTCTCATCACATTTTTTCTCTCTCCATCTTCTTCAAACTACTCCCAAATCCTTTCTCTAGCTCTCTCAGTTTTGACTCCGCGTTTTCCTAATCTGCTGTTAACCCTCCCGCAGCTCCCACCCACCTCCCATCTGACACATCCATCCGAGGTAAAGGCGAGCACTGTTTTCCTTCCCAGCTTTAGTCAGAGAGCTCCTCTGAGCCTTTTTCCTTCAATTCCCCCTTCCGTTTAAACAGAGGGAGCACCGAGGTCAAGTGAGTTATATTGATTTGTATATGTCTCTCTGTGGTTTATTGTTGGATGTGTAAGTGCGCATCCACATTCCTGCGTGTCCCTGCCTGTTTGGGCAGGAGGACGTCTCTCGTAGATCAGCGGTTAAAGAGATTCAGCCCACAGCAACAAGATGGCCATCGAGGTCAAGGCCAGCTCTCTGGCAACACAAATTGTTCTGCTTGGAAATCCTTCCCTCACAGGAGGGTCACAGATCATCTTACCCCCACCCAACCCCCCGTTTGAATTCCTCACAGCGTGAAAACCATCTGACTTTAAACATGGACAGCAGAACGCAGCAGCATCATATTCACATATGATTCGCAAAAAGTAAGTAGGGCTATATTTATTCAGTATTTTATTTTATTTTATTTTATTGTTTGTTTGTTTGTTTAATGAAGTGAAAACTGAGGAGGCGGTTAGCGCTAATTTTACGCTTTGTTTGTTTTAATTCTATTCGAGTTGTAGACTGCTTCAGATTTTCATTACTAAAGTGTAGATTCCTTGAAAGACTAAATCCCTCGCAGCTAAATTCTGTCCTGCTTTCTTTTCTTTTTTTTTAATTAATGTCAAGTTTCTCAGGAGTACACATCTACCAAAAATTCAGAACAAGATGATGTAAACAGCCCAAAAAATGGTACCTCAACTCACCTGTACATATTCAGAGTACGTTCCATTCTGCTTGCAAACATTAAAAATCATTACCCATGGAAGTTGGGATTTTTTTCATTTTTCATAATATTTCATATGTGGCAGTAACCCTGTTCAAATCTATTTCTCAGCCTCTCTTGGTGTCTTTGAGGAGGGATTAAAGTCGCACAAAGCAGCATAAAGGAGGCCATGTTGAAATACTAATTGTGTTTTTTGTTTGGTGTCTCTGAGAACGCCGAGCCTGAATCCAGTGGGAGGAATATTGTGGGTGGGAGATGTTTGCTCTATTTGTTTACTGTACATGTCATTTTCCTACATGTTCCACCAGTAACTCCCCCACCACCACCACTACCTCCCCACTCACTTTCTTATGTTGTCTCCCTTCCTACCCAGCTGTAAGGATTTCTCTTTTAAAACTTATTTAACCTCTCACCATATACTATATAGATAGGTATTTCTACCTCCCTGTGCTTTTCAGTCTCTAGCTGTGCTTAAATCTCCGTGAGGCTGTCACTGATTTTGCAACTCTTGCTGTCTCTGCCTATCTCTCACTGTCTATTTGCACATCTCTCTCTGGTTCTCTCCAACTCTTTTTTTCCTTGTTATACTGTATTTTCTGCTGTCACAGCCACACAGGACCTCATTTAAACACTCCTCCTCCGCCTCGCCAGTCTCTCCTCTCCTTCATTCTCACTCATTCCCCTCATTCAGGGCCTTTGCCTTCCATTTCGTTCTTCTTGCATACCTTCCAGTCTCCAGCTCTCTCCCTACTCCTCTGCTCCTCTTCAAAGAAGCTCTTAGCAGTCCTTGAAATCCCGCTCTACATGCTACCTCAAGGAGGGGGATTGTTTTTCACTGAATCCTACAAACCTAAGGCAGAGAACTGACACGGTGATAAATTCACACACATTCCCTGTTTCCACATGCCCACATGCTTTCCAGAACACATGCTGTACAGAAACAGTAAAAGTTCACAAAATGCATTTTTTTAAAATATACAAACAGCCATACATTTGGAAGATTATGCGAGATGAATGCTTTTTGTGTGTTTTCTGAAACAGCCTGTTCATGTCTGTTTCTAAAAAACAATAAACTATCAGAAACTTAAAGGAAGCCAAAAAAATAAATTCAAACTCCACACTCCAGTCAAAATGGGGACAGTATAGCTGCCCAAAGTAAGTTGCTCTAGCCTCATGTGTTAAACGAGAAAATGCACAGTCCCTATTCGCCAGTACTATGGCATTAATTCAAAGCCAAATGTATTGCAAATCAAAACCCCAAATCTGGTCACTAAAACCTAAAATCCGAGAACGAAAACACAAATTCTGTAACCAGGAAATCAAAATCTCAAACCAAGACTGTAATGACTTTTCTCAGTTATACTTGTCTTTTCTAAAACCATCTCATAATCATCTTTCTCAGTTACCTTGGTTTTTTTATTATTTATTTATTTATTTGCAATTTTGAAACCTGTCAGCACTGCATGAATCTACTGTGGGCAGGCGGGGCACAGTTCAGATCAATACATTTGACATTGAATTAACACTATAGTAACTTGACTTACTCACCATTGAAGCTAGTGAAATATATTATAACTACCAAAACAAAAATCAGTAGTGGTCCACTGACCAATCTAAAAGAAACACTGCAAATTCCTCACCAAACTTCATTTCTTTGTCAATGAGTTGTCTCCAATGGGGTAAAGCGCTGCTGATATTTACTTTGGTTTCAGCTCTGTATTCATCTGCTCTTTTTCACTTCTCATCGAGGCTTTTTTTTTCTTTTTCCCTGTACTGAATGGTTGAGGTGGTGGCAAGCTTCTCTTCCCGAGACCTTCAGCCATCCTTGCTGGTTCTGTTTATCTATTCTAAAATGGTAATTTGGGGGTGGGACCTACATGACTGACAACAAGTTCAAGTACATCCACAAACTGTGGAACTTCTTCGTGTCATCGTGTTGTACTGAGGCTGCTATGTTGCTCACTACTGCCACACATGGCCAAAACTGGTATCACAAGACTGGAATGCCTGAAGCTAGTTTTTGGCATGCAAACTTGATATCTTTCTTAGCAGTCAAACACAAAATCATCATTTTTGTAAGATGACAGCATTTATTTCATTCTCTTCTTGTAGAGATTTGTAGATTTAAAATGATAATTTGTGAATTTCAACTTCACTGTATAAAGGTGGGGGTTTCTCTATAATCCATTTTCAACTTAATTAATCACATTTTTGATGCTATTTCCTAATTCTTTTACATGTGCTTACTGCCATCAAGGCAAACTAAGTTTTCATAAGGTAGGAGTTCTCACTCTGAACATTTAATCTGCTATCTATTTATGAATAAAATATGGGTATATAGGATCTAGAAATCATTACACACAGTAAAAAAAAAATATATATATTTAAATTAGAGTTGCATATTGGCTGGGATAATATAGGTACTTGAAACATTTAAGAGTGTGACCTGCACTGATTTTGCTAAAAGCAGTCCAGGAGGGAAGGAGAAGCCTACATGTAGAGACATTTCCATCTTGTTTGCATTATATTGCAAATACTGTAGATGAAATGGAATGACAACAGTCAATTTTTATGCCATGCCATGAAACCACAAGTTTACTGCTGCAGTTGTCTCGGGGCTGCCCACTGATGCGACTTTAACAGTTTTTGGAAAAGAAAAGCCTTGTTTAGGCACAGAGAGAAAAAAAAAGAACCAGCAGTGTTGTTAATGGTATCATTTCATTGTTGTGATCTTTCCATGGGATTTTTCTAATTACAGTGCAATACTAGTGACCTGTGTAGTAAATTCAAGGCAAGCTACAAAGGTAAAATCAAAGGTAAAAGCCCTGAGATCAGAAATCCTCTGACATCATTAAAATGAACACATGTGTGTTTTTACTGAAGCATAAAAGACACTTCTGAAAATTTTGTTTGAAATGAAAGTGTGGAATATGAAACAGGCTTCCAACAGAGGAACCACCTCTGCACTGTCTGCATATCAAACTTGGCACAGAAGGCCCCTCCTCTGTACAGACACATATGCACTTTAACAACTGGTTATAAGAGGGTGTCAGCACTCATCACCCCCTCTGTGCACACACGTCTTCATAAGAATGTGATTATTGTGGGTGACAGAGGCTTAGGGAATGGCTGTTTGAAACTGAAATAATCCAGTATTACGCTAAAGGGATCTATTAGCCAGCTGCTCTCAGAATGGAGCAGAAGAGCTTCACTGATCCCTCTGTACATGCAAATGCTCTGTATGGACAACCCTTGCTGAAAAGCATGAGTCAAAACTCCCTATCAGTGGTCAAAACACTTCTTTTCACAGCTTTTTGCACTCAGATCAGCTACTGGAGGCATTTGCATTTGGATAGCGGTTGCTTGATTGATTTTCATACAGATGTTTGATTATGTTTGCTGTATATAGATGGAAATATTTATGTGAAAAACAAGGCTGATTTATAGCAAGTGAATTGAGCATAACTTTGTTAAAAAGCATCAATTCATTCATCTGATGGGAGTCAGATACACAGAAAAGATAGGATGAATAGAGATTAACTAGTTTAAAGGCTTCACTAAAAAGGCTGCTAATTGATGAACTGTGTAAATTCTTGCAGGATTACCCTGTTTCCTGTGTATTTCCAAGTAATTCCAGGTTAATTGGCTTAGACGACATGTTGTTAGCTAAGATTTCACTGAAAACAGCACGTCTCTAAAAATTGTGCCACATTACCTCATCATCTGCTCCACTTTCTTCCTTTGCAAACACATTTCTCTATATTTTTATCTGTTTGTCCCCTTTTACCACCATCTTTCTTACACTCAGACAGGACTTTTCTCTCTTCTTGTGCAACGCCTTCTTTCAACACCTTCTCCCACCTGACCTCTTCTCTACCTTGTCTCACCTTGTTGAGCGTGATGACCGCCTCTTGGTTCACTCCGGTGATGTTGAAGATGTCCCCACTATCCAAGTCCAGGATGGTGTATTCCAGTTTAGCGTTCTCGCCAAGATCGGCATCAGTCGCTGAGATCCGTCCGATCTCGGCACCGGGGATGGCCAGCTCGGAAACGGAGAAGGACCATGACTCTGTAAACAGACACGAAGGCAACATGTTAGAGACACTGTCACTTTATTGGCAGCTACATGCTTTATTTGTCAGTTAAACATTTCATTTTGTCTCTTGAACTGTTTTCAAATGACTGCCTCCCACCTTGACGGTGCCAATATTTACAGCAATTCATTCAGATAAGGCAGCATTTAGTTCGACTGAACTGAGAGGATGAAGGAGAGAGATAAAGCAGGAGGAAGGCAAGGGGGTGTGTGTGAGCACTTGGCTCAAACAATAATATTAAAAGCCAGATAGAAATTGGCCAGAACAACTGCTGTAAAAAATAGCTAAATTACGAGAGGCTAGGATTAAGAAACAGAACACTGAAGATAAAGCAAATGGGAAAAAAAAACTGTAGTTAAGAGAAGCTTCACCATCGCCTGCAGATTTTAACATGAACTAACATGTTGATATAAATACTTATCACAATCACCTGTGTTTTAGTCCCTGAGTTTTCTATCCCTTCCCCTGCTAACAAATATTGATCAAGATTTCAGTGCCAACCCCTGTGGACAGGACAGCAGTGCATTGTCTTTGTTTCTGCAGTTCACAACTGGTTCACATATTAAAAAAAATGAAGAACAAGAAACAAGATGACTTTCTCTGCAAAGGAAAACATTCACACGACCGTGTGAATTTAAATATAGTCCTCCCATCATACTTTATCTGAGCGCACACACAGCCACCAGCAGCAAGGATAAGTGCACAAGGACAAGCAAAAAAAATTGAGCGAGGAAAAAGGTTAAATATCAGCATTTGGCTTGCACACAAATAACAGAGCAGCTTGCTCAAACTGAGCTCTTATCTGTTCAGCTAAAGCTAAAGGAATCAGATACACCTGTAAACATGAGAGAGAACAACAACAACACAAGCACGATGGGATGACAGAGTAAAAGATAGCCTACACTCTAACAAGACAGTATCAGTGCCAGCACACAGTCAGATGAATTCTGCAAATGTGAAGACATCATGGCGTAACAAACTATGAGGGTATTTCAGTTTGTGGATCGGGATTACAGACTTCAGAGTGTTATTTGCTGCCAAAGTCATCCCTCAGGCTGTTCCACGGTTGTCTTTTCTAGTTTGCTGAAGTCAAACCTGCAACAGAGGCTGTCCTTGAAATAATTGTTAATATATTTTAAAAAAAAATGGTTTTCCTTCCTTCTAAAGGCAGAGAATGACACTATTGGAGTGACAACAGGATGTACTTTCTCTCTATTGTTAAAGGTCTGTTATGCTTGAGCAAAATACTGAGATGTTCGATTAATCTTCCACCACTGAAACTGAAAAATTGCTTTCACTGTTCAGATTTTTCATGTCTTTTTCAGTCACTTGACTATATTTTCTGTCTATGTGTTTTGTCAACAGAAAACACTATGGTATGGTGGTTCAGCACTGTCATCTTAAAAGAAAAATGTTTCCGTTTTTCATCTCACTTGGGCTTTATTTGTGTAGGATGTGCAAGTTATCCCAAGGTTTGGATCTTAAGTGTCTTCCCTTGTCTGTTCTTTCTTTATTTTTTCTTAATATTCAATCACATTAAATTAGAAAAAAAACTGTTTTATTTCAAACACCTCATAGATTTGCATTAAAATGGAGGAAGAAACAAATAAGTGAAGTCTAGAATAAGTTTCCCTAATTTTTACATTAACCTCACCTCATTGAAGGAAAGATTGTAATTCTAAAACATTAAGAGAGCATTGATTGAAAGTCAGCTGAACATTTCCAGACAATGACTTAAAAAAAAAAATCTAACAAAGTTCCAACAAACTGACAATTTTTTTGATTTTTAACTTTGTTAATCAATGATAAATCTATTTATGACACAATGGAAACAAATGAAAAAGCAAACTTAGTTCTGTGAACATTAAAGTTTAGGAAATGCTGAAAATATAACCTAAAAGAGAAGAAAGCAATTGACTGGATTACTTTCAGCAAAATGCAGGGGAATTAAAAGCAAAGGAAGAGGTTTGTGGATATTCATCACTTTCTCCAGAAATGATCTGAGTAACAGCTTGTTTTCTGGTTTTCTCTGTCTGCAGAGGTAAACCACATAGGGGGTGATTGGTGCAGTATCTTCATGAATAACAGCTGATTTTTCTCAGAACATGATTTTGGTTGCAAGAGTGCTGTAAAATGTCACCATTAACAGAAACTCCTGCAGTGGACACTAGCAGAAGAAAATACAATATTACAAAGGGTAATGTACCAGGTATATGATTGATCCTTCGACACAATATAAACCTTTAAAACGTAACATGAAATTCATCTTGGAAAAGGTCTTTTTTCATGATGTGCATACAGACATACTGATTGACTGCATCAGTATTTTTAACATGATAATGATGTAAGTTGACAGGTTTGACGTTTGAAAATGGTAAAGCTTACCACTGTCTGACTCATTTTTTAATTTGTGCTGTAGTTACTCCCACTTATTGACTTTGTTGTGCTGAGGTACAAAAAAAATGAAAGTGCCTTATCTGCAGAAACTGAATGCCATTTCAAATTACCTATGACAGAAGAAGGAGTTAACCTTATGTTGAAATATTTCTAAAATAAGAAATCAAGAATCAACATGTTAATGTTGCGGTCTCAACAGCTATGGTGTAAATTCTTTCATGTTCAAGATGAATAAAACTGTTAAAAGGAAAGTTAATTTTCTCTTTTTCATCCACAGGGATGACTCAACATCCCAAGATCTTGGTGAAATGTCTATGACCAAAATACTACAGAGACAGAATACCACACGACCTTTTTCAACTATGAATTTACAGCTCTTTTGTGAGCCACTCTGCTTCATTTCATCCATCTTTTCCAGAGAGTATGCCTTATTTACAATCTCCTACAGCTTTTAAAAAACAAAACCTTGTATGTTGTGTTGTTGTTTGTTCAAGATTGTATTGACCTTATTTTAAGACCTAGTGAGGACAAAAGTGATGGCTTTTTGTTACTTTGTTTGTTTCTTTACTTAATTTTATGTGTTAAGTTAACCTTTAGAAATGGATGAGGGTGCACTTTCTTTTTCCACTTGTCTGTACACTGCTTTCCAGGCTGTTTTATAAACTGGGTGCCTGCTATCAAGGACTGGTTCCCATGAGTGAAATGTGCCATCAAATTAGTAACTATGAAATAAAATAAAATAAAATTAGGAGGAATAAATGATTTAATGTCACTAGAGCACTTCAGTCTTTGAGCACTGCTGGATACAAAACTATTAGCTAGACTTGAACTGTTATTCATAAGGCCATTCATTAAGCTTTCAATACCCAAACCCAGCTGTTTTTATTATTATTCTTTATTTATTTCTGTACTTGAAACTATTAGTTTCACTGAGTCAATTCTGTTTCATCAAAATTACATAGAAATTGAAACTACAACAGCAAATATGTGAGAATATGATCAAGTAATTTGTCCTGTATGCATTTGTTAGCATAATAATTCAATTGTTTTTTTTTTCTTTCCCAGGTGTCTAATATGTATAAATGGTTCATACCAAATTCACCACATATATATGCATCTTGATCTTGCATCAGAGGGGTTTTTTGTGCACGAGTGTGTGAGTGTGTTTCTTTCACCAGCCCTCTTGACAGTCAACTATATTTTATTGACCCCTTAAAAAACCTGATTCTGTCAAAGAGGACTAAAATCACAGACATCTGGGACACGAGAGAGCAGAAATGAGAAAACAAGACAATGGTGGGTGCAACTTGGTGACTGTGTGGTGTGTTGTAGTGTGTAAGTGAGTGTGTAACATGTTGTTGGAATAAAATGATAGAAATGTTAAGGTAAGAAAAACAGGCATATACAAAAAGAAAATAACAGACAGAGAAGGGGAGGAGCATTCCTTGTTTAGTTTTATAATCGTGTGTGTTGTGTGTATGTGTGTCTGAAATGCGTGTGGGATGTGTGTTGACCTGTGAGTACATTTAAATGCCCTTGT
>JAOWBL010000009.1:5801097-5833207 GCA_028564865.1 Zenarchopterus dispar | reverse complement strand
CTCCCACACACCCACACAGACATGTACACACAAACACACACACACAAACATACACACACACACACACATTTGGCAGGAAACACAAATATTCCTTGAAAATAGCTATACTAGTTTATGGTGGAACTGTGGAAGTGGATGATATGACAAGTGTGATTCCTCCGCACACATTTTTCTGCCGCACTGACTAAAATGATTGTGTGCTGAGGGTGTTTTAAAACAGTAACAGATGGGAGAGTGTATGATAAGGGACATGAGGATACCGGGTGTATAAAGAGCACCCACACTGAGAGTGAGACTCAGGATTGTTTGTGTGCCTGTAGGCCTGACAGGAGATGACAGAGCATGTCACTGCTCTGCGTCCCCATTGCCTCACCTCTGGCAGACCATGGAAGTGTGCACAAATGTGTGCATGTGCCTGCAAGTGTGTGCATGCATGTTTGTATATGTGTGTGTGTGTGTTTGTATTCTTACTATATAGGAACTTAAGACTTTTTTTAAACTATGGAATTACAATTTCCTATACGAAGGTGATTTTGCTGAAATGTGAAATATTTCTGGCACAACATTCCACTCTGTATTTATTTTGACAGGCACAATGACAACTGTGTTCCTCCCTCAAAGATCAAGGCAGTAACCCACCAGTCACCACTCACCATGACTAGAGTTTTTAGTGGAAAAAATTCTGTCCATTTTATCTACCGCATATATTAACCATCATCTTTGTAATGGCAGTGTAAGTTTGCCCCCGGTGATAATCCTAATGATGGCCTGCCTGAGCTTCATGATGCCATCATTAAGCAACACGTAGGCCACCTGCTAAAACACATCAGTCCAACAGAAACTGGCCAGTGGGAGCTGATGCAGCTTTAAGTATGGAGAAGACCACGGAAATTTCCCATCTGCAAATATTGCATCTGTATTCTTAGTATTCTTATACTAAGTATTCTTATGTCGCAACTGGGTATAGAGAACTGCATAAGGGGATCACTTTTGAGACCGTAACCACATGTGGAAAAAGAGGTTGACAGTTGAGGTTCACACCGTGCTCGGAGTGAGAGATTCTGCCCTCAGGTTAAAAGAGAAAGGCCCTCTCAGGTTGGCAAGGGATCAGCTTTCCAAGGCAATAAGCAACGATAAAAGACAAAAATACACAGAGGACTAATGAAGACTTCTGTTACACTAAAGTATATTTTTCAGGATGTCCAAGGTTAAGATTAGGGAATAAGATAAACAAATAATGGTTAAAATTAGAGTAAGGGTTTGTGATAACTGTGCACACTGAATGAAAGTCAATATAATAACGACTGTACAAGCCTGTGTGTGTGTCATTGAGCAAGAGTGTATGTGTAATATTAACATAGAGTTCCAGAGATGCAGAGGAAGGTTTGGGGGCACAGAACAGAGTCGTGTGATTTTTTTTTTTTTTAAGTAGTCTTTTAACACACCCCCTCAACTCCCCTTTGTTGTCTGTACTCCTCTTTGCCATTTTTTTAATGTCTCATTCAAGCTAAAGGAAATAATACCGTCTTTATCCCTCTCGATTCCTTCCATTACATTCACTCCCCCGCTCCCTTTTCTTGTGCTTTTGTGTCCTTGTTTCTTCTCTCTGTAGCATCCTATACATACCCAGAAACCTTCCTCACCCACTTCCCTCTTTGCATTAGCCTTCAGACAACTTAATCATGCCTTTACTTTTCCAGGGAAATTCTCACATTTGAACTTAATCACGTAACAAAGCACAATCACTTGCACCTTTCTCTGAATTTTTACCCACCAATTCACACTTGGTTGCAGCTCTCGGTCTCCAGAGGAATGGGCTGGTGATATTTATGACGAAGGCCATTGTGGCTACTCCCTCTATCGCTCTTCCCTCTCTCTGTCTCATTTCCCTTGTGCATAAAATGACACTGATCTTATCAGCACTACCTATGTAGTCATCTGTCAGGCCATCTATCTTTCCATCCATCAAATTGCTGGGAGAGTGATGGCTCCCTCAGTGTCTTTATGTCGCACTGTTGGCAAGCCAAAGGTTGTTTGGGAACCACATAAAAATGGGAAGTGACACCTGTGCCTCTGTCTACAGACTTGTCACTGAGAAGGGTTGTAGCTTTTCAAACGGTTCTTGCAGGCACAGCAGAGAAGCCAAAAAAAAATCTTGTGTGTTGAAAATGCCGCTCATACTGTCACAGCACACTGAATCAACATTTTGCCATTTGGCAGCTTACAGATTTACTGGAGAAGCTAGAGCTGTTTTAGACCTCTCTCGCTTGTTTGCAAGTCACGTTTCACCATCAGGAGAAAGACATAGTGACATTTTAATTTCAAAGAGAAGAAAATGGCTATGAATAATTTCTGAAAACATTTTTTGTTCAAAGGATTTTGAAAGTTGGCCTTGTGCATTTAAGGCGTTTTTTTAATGGGGTGAATGGCATTTATTGTAGCTTGTGTGTTTGTGTTTGTTGGTTAAATGTTATATGAAATAATTATTGCAGCTACGATAAATAAAAACCTCAAGTTTTAGATCACAATTTAACTAATTTCAATGTGCGAGCATGAGAAGACTAGACTTAAAAGTGTCAAATTATATATAATTTCAGCATTCTAATTTTAATCTCTAGTGCTCCTACAGTAGCTTTGTACCCAGCATTACTCTAAAAGCCTGTAATTATTTATGAACAATAAAGATTAAAAAAATCACGCAAGGAGGATCTGCCTAAAAACAAGCAGGTTTGGCTTGGATGGTTTTTTGTTTGTTTGTTTGTTTTGTTTTTGTTTTTGTTTTTTTGTAGGTCAAATTCCTGGTGGCTTTCCAGTAGGCAGAGTTAATAGCTCAAGAACATGCAGCACTTCTGTTGTTAGCCAGCAACACACTATCAGTGCCACATCTTCAATATTTCTCATAAATTACCCCAATACTTCAAATTGAAATGGGAAATGGATCACATGATCGCTGCTGTGCAGTAATGAACTTTTCAAATGACAGTTGATGCTTTTGAGCTTTTTTTTTTTTTTTTTTTTTTACACCAGAGAGATTTGGCATTTTAAAAAACGTCTCCAATAGGAAGCATTCTGAGCAAGTGGTTGCCAAGTACTTTGTGGATAGGAATACTACATCATACATTTGCTTCATTCTTTGACCCTGAGGTCACAGATAAGATAAGTAATCATGATAACACTGTAGATAAATCAGAAAATATGGAAAAGCATAATATGATCACCTCAAGTAATGTGAAAATATGCTTTCTAGGAATTTGCAAGGTGTTAGGCATCAGCCCTGATTCTACTTTTGAATCTTGTAAAATGGATTTTACCATTAAGATCTTTAACTTTAATACTAGTGGATTGGTAATACGTTTATTATTAATAATTTTTATTCTTCTTTTCCTTTCAACTGCTCCCTTCAGGGGTCACCACAGCAAGTCATCCATCTCGATCTAACTCTATCCTCTGCATCCTCTTCTCTCACACCAACCACTCTCATGTCCTCCTTCACTTCATCTATATGTCTCCTCTTTAGTCTGCCTCTAGGCCTCCTTTTTGGCTGTTTCCACTTTAGCATCCTTTTCCCAATAAATTCCCTATCCCTCCTATGTACATGTCTAAACCACCTCAGTCTGGCCTCTCTGATTTTATCTCCAAAACATCTAACATCTGTCGTCCCTCTGATGTACTCATTCCTGATCATGTCCAAGCTTGTCACTCTCAAAGAGAACCTCAACATTTTCATTACTGCTACCTCTAGCTCTGTCTCCTGTCTCTTCCTCAGTGCATCTTTCTCCAAACAATACAACATCGCTGGTCTCACCACTGTCTTGTACACCTATCCTTTCCTCTTTTCCACACTCTCCATTGCCCTGGACTGTTCCTTTTAAGTACTTAACATCCTCCACTTTCTTTATCTCCTCTCCCTGTAACCTCACTGTTGCACTTGCATCTCTCTCATTCACACACAAGTACTCTGTCTTGCTGTGGCTAATCTTCATCCACATCTAGAGCATACCTCCACCTCTCTAAATTTTCCTCCACCTGCTCACTGCTCATGGTTAATCCTTGTTGCAGTCCCACCTCCACCTTGAATTCCTCTGTCACGCCTACATCACACCTCACCACCGTCTTACAGCTCTCACACATGTCCTGCACCACTCTAACATACTTCTCTACCACTCTCGACTTCCTCATACAGTACCACAGCTCCTCTCTCAGTACCCTGTCATAAGCTTTTCTAGATCTACAAAGACACAATGAAGCGCCCTCTGGTTTTCCCTGTACTTCTCCATCAACATCCTCAAAGCAAATATTGCATCTGTAGTACTCCTTGGCATAAAGCCATACTGCTGCTCACAAATGATCACTTCTGTCATTAGCCTAGTTTCTGTGACTCTTTCCCACAACCTCGTTGTATGGCACATCAACTTTATTAAAAGATGCAGTCATCCTGTGTGCTCCTACCTCCACACTTAAGTATATGTTCCTGCCTCTTCTGGAAGAAAGTATTCACTGCAGCCATTTCCATTCTTTTTTCAAAGTCTACCACCATCTGTCCCTCTGCATTCCTGTCCTGGATGCCAAACCTGCCCATCACTTCCTCATCACCTCTGTTACCTGCATCAACATGTCCATTGAAGTCTTCTCCAATCACCACTCACTCACCTCTGAGGATACTCTGCATCACTCCATCCAACTCACTCCAGAATTTCTCCTTCTCTTCTAACTCACATCCAACTTGTAGGGCATAACCACTGACAACATTAAACAACACTCCTTCAGTTTCTGGATTTAGACTCATTACCATCTGACACTCTTTTCAGCTCCAGAACATTTCTAACAAACTTCTCTTTCAAAATAACTCCTGCTCTGTTCATCTTCCCATAAGCACCATGACAGAACAGCTTAAATTCTGCTCGTAGACTCCTGGACTTGCTGCCTTTTCATCTGGTCTTCTGGACACATAATATATCCACTTTCCTCCTCTGCATCATGACCACCTACTCTCTACTTTTTCCTGTCATAGTCCCTACATTCAAAGTCCCTACTCTCAGTCCTAGCCTCTTGACCTTCCTCTTTCTCTCTGCCTATCAAGACACCTTCCTCTTCTCTTCCTTCTTCAATCCACAGTAGTCTAGGTTCCATCAGCACCCTGCAGGTAAACAGCACTGCTGGCAATCATTAACTCAGGCCTCGAATGATCCGGTGTGGAAATCAGATTTATGACTTGCATGATTGATTATTTAGCATAGGTTTTATGTTGGATACCCTTCCTGACACAACCCTCTACACTTATCACTTATCTGTGGACCTACATCCTAACCCCCTACCCCTAGACGTCATTGTTAACAACTTTTATTCACTGGTGAAAAATAAATAGTGCAGAGAAAAAAAAGAACAGGGAAGGAGGATTGGGATTGTCTTGTAAGTTCCACTGTCAAACTCTTCTGGTGGTCCTCTTCCAGTTGACTTCTCATTTGTAATTATCTTTGTTAGACATAATCAGAGGCAACACTGGAACATCTTCCACTAGACTTGGCTGCTCATGAATGTATGACTAATATAACTGGCTCAATAATGAGTTGGTTATATTAAACAGGGAAATGAGATCTATTTTCATTGTGATGTTACTGGTATTTTGATTTTCTTTTTTTCAGGAGTTGGTATATGTAGTATATTACCAGAAAATTAACACTGACACAGTACATCTTGTTTTTTCTAGGTATGTTTTACTTTATAAAAGAGTTAAGTCAATTTTTCCCGTGGGAGTTCAGCATCAGAGTACAGATATCCATGAAATATTTATATTCTCCAATAAAACACATGTAAAAACATGTATGAATGAATCCTTACATTATAGCAATGGTCTGGAATTTCATATCGGCCCAAGCACAACACATTGGCCCAATTACAGTCATACGTAGTTGTGGAGGAATGAATTTCCAGTGGAGTACAGATGTACTCCACTGGCACGTGTAGCACATGTTCAGTGGGTTTGTTACAGAAAGTTAATCATTTGAGGTGTTATATCATACCCAGTACTTTTATTTACTCTCAGTTAGTCATCCACACTGGTCTATTATAATTAACAGCTTAATTGAGCAAAGAGATGACATTGAGAAACTCTCTTGAAGCATTTTTTTTTGTTACATCTGCCTGACTTGTTAGCTGCACATATCCAAAATTCAGTGATTATTTTATATTAAAATGTAGATGATCTTGAGTTATATTCAAAAAGGTACAATTATAGTTCAAAAAATTGGGGAAAAAAAATCAAACTATAACCTCCCCCCTTACAAAAAAAGAAAGAAAAAGAAAAATTGGGCATTAAAATTTGGACTTCCTGGTGTGGACATGCAATATTCAGGAAAGTACTGGTAGGGCATTACTAGACAATGTCTTTCTTAAGATAAGGGAATTGAAAAACATCTTGATGAGAATGAAAAAAGTCCTTACTACATAATGAGTTAAAGTTGCAGACAGGTGCTGCTATAGATGCAAAGGCTGAATAAGTCCAGTCAATCTGGATTTGTAGGACACCAACCCCCATTTTTCAAACCTAGTTTGAAAAGTTTTTCCTTTTAATCTTTGATCATATCTCTATCATCGATAGGGTTGGTGGGGAAGGGGGTAGGTGCATGGATTGGATCCACTTTTTTACTGTTAAGAACTTTGTGCTGCATTTTAGTGTACAAAAAGTGCTATATAAATAAACCTTGAGTTGATGAGTGATTTCATGCACACAAATACTTGTTAAAGTACAAAAGTTTTTTTCTTTAATAATATGCCTGCAGAACTGCAAAGCTAAGGCATCTAAACTAATGCTGATGTCCAAATCCATATAGTGCTTGATGAATACATTTTTGCTTAAAAAATAAATAAGAAATGTGGTCAGAAAAAGGTTCAAATATATGTCATGTTCTCAAAAAAAAAGAAAAAGAAAAAAGAAAAAACACAATCTGCATGGTAGCCTACTTTCCCTCTGCTATACTGTCTCCTCTGTGCATAAGAAATCCCCTGACAATGTGTAAACAACAAACCCACTTAATTCCTAAAATAATGTTTTGGATAAAGAGACATTCTATGGTGCAGTACAAAGACAAAACCTTCAAAGCTGGGTTTGTTTTGTGCTTTTGATAAGGTTATCATAGACAACCAATACCTGGTTTATGGGCTCCAGTGCTATCTTCTCCTTCTCTCTCTGCGGCCCACCACATAAAATAAACTATTTGACCTTGGGATGCACAGGGGTTAGATTTGAGTGTGTGCTTTTAAAAGTTCAGATATGTGACTGAGTAGAGGAGCAGGACAGCTGGCTTTGTGACAGAGCTCACAGAGAGAAAAAGGCAAGCAGAGGATCTGAGCTATATGAATACAAAAATGTAGGAATATATGGATTGTTCACACACAGCCAAAGTCTGGGAGTCAATATTCGTTAAAGAACATAAATGCAGGGAGTCATCAGCAAGACAAGGAAAGGCAACAGTGAAGAGAAATTAGATTGTGAGATTGCAAAGAAGTCACTGATACTGTGAGACTTTTCCTCCTTTGGAGAGATCAGAAAGAGCTTCGTTTTCCCCAAAGAAGCCCTCTGGATTTCCCAGAATCCCAGTCCTAGACATCATATTTGATGCTGAATGAACTTGACCAATAAACCTACCGCCCCAAGACATCATTAGTTCAATTTTGACTTTGAAGCCAGTGTTCTGTTAAAAAAGAAACCTTCATCATATGTCAATCCAAGCCCTGTAAGCTACTTTCTTGCACTTCTCCAATTTTCTTTTATCAACCCGTTCTTTTCAAAGCAGTAACAATGTTTACCTTCTATGACCTGCAAAATAGTTTAGAAATATTTATTTATGAGTAATTTTTGTGTGTAAAAATGGTTTGTCAGCTTCTATGAAGATACCAAACAAATATTTTAATAATATGAGAATCAAACTCAACAGTTACTTTGATACATGAGTGACAATTTGAATTCTAACTTTCATAAGCATCCTCATAAAAAATAGAGGATGCCACTGTTCTATTAACCCATAGGTAATTTAATTACTTTTAGTTATGAGTATGACAAATCATGTCACGGCTTAATTTTTAAAAAAGCAGCACATTTATTTCACATGTCACATTTAATCAAAATTGCATTCATTTCCTAACATTAAGCAAAGAGGTTTTGTTGCTCGGGTTTAGCCTCGGACAAACGTCTCCATCTGAATCTTGGTTTCTGATGTAATAACTGTGCAGTCTGTAAGCTCCTGACCCACCCCCTCTATCTCCTGCAGACTTTCAAGTAGTTCAGAAAAGAGGCACTTTATTCAATCAAAGAGAAGAAAAAAAACATTGCCTCCAGATCCTGCTAGAGTAGCAACACAAAGACTTAAGAAAGAAATCAAATTATTGTGTATGAATGCGGGGGACTTAGTTTGGACAACTAGAATGACCTTTAAGGGCAAAAAGTCCAAAAACAAACTTCCATATTTACTCCATATAAAGTGCATTAACTTTAGTGGGTTTTTTTCTTTTAGTAATTAACAGAAGAGAATAAAAAAAAGACAGCTACCTTACAGCTAACAATAAAAGAAGAAAATGTTAATTATTAATAAATAAGTTAAAATTTTAGTTTAATATAGATTCCTTTTAAGCTCTTGAGTGCCTAGTACTGAGAGAATGGTAAATGAGCATTGTCAGAACAAGAAGGGGTTAATATGGCCAAAGCCCTTGTTCGTCAGAGAAAATACACTACTTTGAGGGGAAAAAAAGACAAAGGAAACAGAAGTGATCTAAAATGGAGGTTTCAGACTAAAAACTGTCTTTACCAAAAGAAAGAGTTTGAGTTCAGGCACAGTAGAAGACAATTTATACAACATAAGGTCCACGCAAAAACCAGATAATAGCTTGAAAATTAAGGGCTGAGTCTATAGTTGCATGTTCCTAAATGTACTGAACATGTGTTCTCAAAGGAAATTTTCCATGAATAAGTACTTAAAATTTTTGAATTTCTAGAGCCCAAAATTATGGGCAAGTGATGCATTTTCAACTTTCCATACTTACAAATTTATTTTATCAAATGTGCATGTCATCTTTACTAGTGACCTGGCTGGTAGTGACTTGTAAGGGAAAAAACAACAAAATAAAAACAGCACACAGCTAGTAGGACACTTATTTTAGAGTTAGTTATTTTAGAGTTATGCAGCCACCAGCTCACCCATCTAGCAACGGTCATGTGTTGGTAGACAAAGTAGAATTTTATGCATGGCCCAAAATTATTGGTACCTGTGTCTCAAACAAAAAAAAAAGGAAACCTAAATAGTTACCATATATAAGCCATGCAAACAACACAGATGGAATGGTGTGGATCACATATTGTACATATTTAGGAGCTATCTGTAAGACACATTTCTGTCAAGTTCTAATCATTGTTCTAACGGTGTTTGGCATCTAGACTGACAGTATATTAGACACAATGCATAGTACTTTAACCCCCCATCTCATTCTTAGAGTCAGAACCTATAGCAGGACGGTGGGGTGGTGAGATTTTTCTTTTCTTTTTTGCTTTAATAGCAGAGACTTTGGTAGTCGTGCATCCTTTGGCAATGCAGAGACGGACATTTTTTCCTCCTTAAATAGACAAATGAAGTAATAGAAGCAAATTACTATTATAGAGGGGTGTATATGAGAACAAAAATTTGTTTCTGCATCTGCCACAACAAACTCTGGAAACATCTCATTTTGGGATTCTGGAAGCACACATTGCCAATCTGTTTTCCTGGCAACTAGGATGTGTTCTAACATCTGGAAATATTTTGAATAATATCTGGCAAGCTATAGCAATGGTACATGATAATCCAATTTAATCTATTAATTTGTAAACTTTTTATTCATTCATTCACAACAGAACTTAGAAAACATCAAATATTGAAAATTAGATGTTTTACCATTTTATTGACTAGAATTAGTTCTTTTTTATTTTAAAGCAAAACAATGCTTTTAGATATTTGAGACAACAGCTACACAAGACTGAATTAGCAAGAAATAGCTAAAGGGTCATTGCGTAACTATTGGGTCGACTGAATTAAATTATAATTGGTAAAAGGTCAGTGCCATGACTGGGTATTAAAAAAAACATCGTAGAAAGGCACAATCTTACAGAAGTATGATTGGGTAGAGGTTCACCAATCAACAAAAGACTGTCGACAAATTGTGAGACTATTTCACACTCATTCCTGAATGTAAAATTGCAAAGACCTTAAGAAGTTATCATCTACAGTACATAATATGACCACAAGATTCTGGAAATGTGGAGAAATGTTCAGAAAGGAGAAGGTTGAAAATCAATTGATGCCTGTAATCTTTAAGTACTTATGCAGGTTTTTATTTAGGACAGGAACAACTACATAATGGAAATTACAGCATGTGCATAACTTCTGAAAGTCATTTTCTAAAATCAGTTTGTCGTGCCATCAACATATGCAGGTAAAAGCTCTCTCATGCAAAGAACAAAAAGTTTGATGTGCACTTGATTCAGAATTGCTGCATTTTTTCCCAAAGCTCAATTGAAACAAATCTTAGTTTGAAACTAATTTTGGTAAATATCAAAACAGGGAAGAGAGATCATCTAAGTTTTTAGTTCACAACTCTGATTCTGATGGGATGGTGCATTAGTGTGTAGAATGAACACATTTGAAAATGAAACAATTGTGCTGAAAGATCTATATATGCTTCAGATAACATCCAGATAACATTTTTCTCAGGGAAGGCTTTGATCTTTCAACAAGACAATATTAAACCACGTACTCCATCCATTCCAAAACCATGGCTTTGTAGTAGAAAATTCCAAGTGCTGAACAAACTTTAAAAGGCAATTTATTTTTACCAGTAGTATTTTTAAACTGGATTTGAAGCAGGATGTGAATATTACATTTCATACTGTGTAAAGTCATAATATGAGCTGGTATGATGATTGAAAAAAAATCCTTGGATTCTTAAATCCTTGTTAACTAAAAAGTGGGTGCTATAGAGTAGTAAAAATCTGTCCCACCATTTTTAAAATGTGTTGCCACCAGCAAATCCAAATCTCGCTCATTTCTGAGCGATATTTTGTCAGTTTAAACATTTGATATGTCACCAGATCATCACAGGTTCTCACTGCGGCCAAATTAAAACGATCAATTCATATAATATGCAAGTCATCATGTAACGGGGTGAAAAAAGGGAGTGCTCAGTAAAAAGGTGCTCAGACAAAGACAGAATGCACAAACTCCCCACAGAAAGACCCAACCAGGGGTCTTGAACCAGGAAGCTTCCTGCTTCAAGATAACAGCGTTAACCCCAGGAAACCCTGACATTAATACTCCATCTGGAAATGTTATTAGTAAAAATTGTAAAACCAAATATTGTTGTATTCATGTCTGTACTATGAGAACTTCAAACACATAAGCAAATATTAGCTTTATATTATGTAAATGTTCAAATGAAATTCCAATCAGTATTATTTACTCAAAATTCCTCCTACACCTTTCAATGGCTTTTGCTTTTCATTTTTCTTATAGGTTATGCAATTACCTCCATTTTGAAACATTGATTATAAAATTATATCTTTCCTCTCAGCCCCTATTAAAAAAACAGTTAAAGTGCAAGAGCTATAACTCAATTCTTCTTTTTATCTGAGAGAAGATCAGCAGTTAAATTGGAGGGGACAGAGTTAGTACAGATGACAAATGGCAGAAAGGGTGACATTAAGCATAGGATGACAAAAACGCTGGCTATCGACAGCACTTGGTTCACTTGATCCTTTACCGTACGAGTTAATGGCATGTCCCCCTGAAGGTAATAAAGGTCACACCTTATTAATTTGTTTGGCGGTTTAATGAAAGCAGATTTAATTAACAACGGCCTTCATCCAACAACAGAGGCAGTCAAACACAATGAAGTGTGAAGTGTTGCATGAAGAGCTCTATACATAGCACATCCACCTCCTCACTCAAAGAATGATTAACAGTAAACTGTCCAACCCAGAAAATAATAATGCATTAGAAGACAAGGCCACAGGAGTAAGTACAAATTTAATATGCCAACAATAAGTCAAAAGCTACCAAGGAGGTAGGCATTTTATATCTATTGTTTGCACTATAAAAACTTTATGATTACAGACAGTGAAATGCTATATTAACACTCTTAAAGAGTTATAAGTAAAACAGTTACTGTGGGACATCACGTATAGATGGTGTTGAGAATGGTAGCTTATCTATCATTGTAAAGGCAAGTTAAGTCCCTGGCTAAATGTTTGATGAGGTACTTTGCAGCCCTGCAGGAGTCTCTGGTGCCTGACTGCAGCTGTGAAAATCCTGACAGGACCTGCAGGTCAAAGAGGTCTGAGAACTCATCCACCCTCTGGTGCAAAACAAACACAGTGTTTAAACTATGAAGCAGATGATCGTTTGTTTTCTATTCCATTCACATTTTATGATAATCAGAGCTAGAAAGTTACCACAGAGCCAACAAAATAAGTTATTCCTTCTAGTTCGCAGAGAAGACATTTCCTTTCTGAAGAGGCAGTGCCAAATGCATGCGCATGTGTGCAAGCAGAGACCAATACATGTCCAAAATGCAGTATTTTCTCTGCCTGCCTGGTTACTCTTTAGGTCTCTTTGTGTTGCTGTGTGAGCTGCTGAGATACTCACTTTTGACGAAATGGGGAGGGTTGTCATTGACATCTGTGAGCTTGACAGTAACGGTGGTGGTCCCAGATAATCCTCCCAGATGGCCCCCCATGTCTTTGGCCTGAAGTACCACTAAATACTGATCCTGGGTCTCCCTGTCCATGTCAGGCACTGCTGTGCGTAGAATACCTGGAGAAAAAACAGAAACTAGCATCAGGACCAGCATGAAGTTTTTAAAGCAGGGATTTTACAGCGGAAAAAAATAGCACCAAATGGCCATAATATATCTGTGAGAGAGTAAAAAGGTTTTTGTGATCAATATTTATGGCTCCGTGATTATCCAGCACTGAACCTTCTGGCTTCCAAACACGCTTTTTATCTTCCGCTCTGACTTGAAACAAATGCTCCGTGTGTAGTGCGTTTTCATTCAGATCTGTCTTATATATTTCACTGCAGGATATTTTGTTAATCTACAGGAATGTTATCACACCTTTCATATTATGAGCTCGTCTCATTGTTACACATGAACTAATGCTAATTAAAACATTAATGGTTAACAATCACTCATTTAGCTTTTTTGGATCAGCAACATGCCATTACAAATACTATTAACACATGCCGTGATCAGCCTTCATGGATTAATATAATGAAGTAGCTCTGCATTAATGGCTGTGGCAGGGGAAGCTGAATGAACTGCTTTCCCAACACAGAACAGCAAATAGAGCCAGCTTGAACTACATATCCCATGAAGTGGTTAGAGAGAAAATTTTAATAGACACTGTGACCTTTTATTGATGACTTATTAACATTTATAACAGCACATTTAACGGCCCATTATGAACTGGGAAAGTCATGACCCTTTATTTAAGGCTTCATCAAAACTGCAGTTACACGTGTTAGTAAGTCATTAATAAAATGTTGTGCATTTCTTGATTTCCAAGCCATTTAGCCTACAGCTATAAATGTTAATAATGGTTTTAATGGGGTTTGGTCCAGATGCTCTACAGCTCCTTCTTACAAACTGCTTGGTTCACTGGAGAAACGTTAAACTTATTAGAGATATAAATTAACTAGTAAAGCAATAAACTTGCTTATTTGTTTTTGATTTGCATGATATGGCTGTTTAATTTGTGTGCTTTTATCATCTAAGTTTTCGAACAAACTCAATGACAACCAACGCATCAGCTGAATGTTACTTTATTAAATCTTCTGTTCAAAGCATATCTTCCTTACTTTCCTTTGCTGACTTAATAAAAAGGAAAACAGAAGAGTCCCTTTTTTGTTGAATGAGAGCATATATATTTTATGTGAATGACATAAGTGCCAATGAAAAAATTCAGACAAAATGCAAACCTATAATTTTATGATAGAGTCATTAAATGGACTGGTCTTGGAGCATTCTGTTACATCTCAATACCTCCTTGTGGCCACTGACAGCTGGGTTAGGCTGCACACACCCCCATAACCCTTAAAAAAAGGATGAAGCAATAATACATCAGAGATCTAGCTCAAAGTAAACTTATTTAGCCTCAAGCCTCCATTTCACCACCAAAGATCTCCAGCCACAACTTAAAATCATGCTACATTAACCTTTTATAGGGTACTTAATGAAATACTTGGAATTTATAAGTTTTAACCCTAAAGGGTCATTGGAGAATATAAGACTTTTTTTGTTTAGTTTAGCTTTTTTTCTTCTATGTATGGTAAGTTATGTTACCATTTTCCCAGTAAATGGTTCACTGTACCAAATAGGCAAAAAACTAAGATTGTTTTGATCTTGATTTTTCATATTTGCTATGAACTCTCACTAGAACTTACAAAGTTCGGACACAGAAAAATGACAGACTGGTCAATGCTCAAGTATTACTTCTTCAATTGTTTAGTAGCCTGATAAGGGCATCTGACTTTCTGTGAGCTCTTTTTGTTGTTGTTTTTGTCATTCCCAAGTCTTAAATTTGAAAATCCAGCATCAGTGAAATACTTATTATTCAAGCTAAAGTTCTTATTATTAGTCTTGAAACAAACCCTTATACAGTCAGAAATAGATCGCACGTGAAACCCAAGACTCATTGAGCAGATGTCATGAGGTTATTTTGACTCACCTACCAACTGCGAGCTGGGTGTTGTGTTTTCTTTGTTTTTTTTAGCCTGGGCCAGTTCAATGCATGACTCATGATGATATTTGCTTAAATGATGGATCAGTACTAAATGTTGATGACTGAACTGTGTGGAAGTGTGTGACATTACAAATAGGTAGGAGTATTAGATAACTAATTAGATCACTTTTACTGAGCGGGGATAGAACATTCAGATTAGTGAGAGGCGCAGTTTTGTTTTTTTCCTTCCTTCCTTTGCCAAAATTTGGAAAGAGAAACAAAATAGTTAATCTATACCATCCCCATTTTTCTTTTTAAGATGTTTTCGGGGAACCAAAACTAGTGTAATAGTAATTAAATGTACCACTTTAATTTCCATGTGACATTGACGAAAAAGAAGAAGAACATGAAGAAGAACTTGATAATGAAAGGATAATAGAGATAGCTATTTGTCTTACACACCTGGTGGAGGAAATGCATGCCACACAGGGAAAATTTGTCCCATTACATCTGAATCTGAGCCATACTGATCACTGGAAATGAGGCTCAATGTCACTTGTGGACTTAAAGTTGTGCAAAAATGCCACAACTTTGAGTAATTGAAGCACATTGACTCTGGCAGACAAATGTATGCTTGACGGTTTTTTTAAGCCTTTTCGAAAGTTAAGGCACAAAATCAAAATGCATTGTCATCAAGCCACAGCATTTCCTGACATTTTGACAGTTTTTCTGACATTTTGGAGACTTAGTTTCCATTTGACAGTATCAATACATAATTTAATGTCCCAGTGAAGACAAATGGAAACACACACACACACACACGCACACACAGCTTCACACATTTATGAGCACACATATGTGAAGAAGGCCATATTGAAAGAGATAAATCACCAAATGACAACAGCTAGACATGCTGACAGAGCGTAAAATCTCGTTTTGTGTCTCACGCTCTTTAACAGCATACCAAAACACAACGCTTACACGCATTTAACATCGATCACTTATTCTGTGTAAACGGCCCCATCCTGCTACATATGATTGGACATTGCATATCGAAAACGGGCTGCTTGTGGTCCACAAGAGTCAACAGCTCAAGTTGAATAACATTTAG
Organism: Zenarchopterus dispar; assembly: GCA_028564865.1. Classification (NCBI taxonomy): domain Eukaryota; kingdom Metazoa; phylum Chordata; class Actinopteri; order Beloniformes; family Zenarchopteridae; genus Zenarchopterus; species Zenarchopterus dispar. The sequence continues at coordinate 5,817,356 of JAOWBL010000009.1, read as the reverse complement.
CAAGGGTTGTTTTGTGCTAACAAACTCACAGAAATATGTCAAGGTTTATGATCAGATTCCACAAAAAAACATTCTCAGCTCATGAATAAATGTGCTTATTTTGAATGATGTGTTTGATGATGGAGCCAATAAGGCATGGCAGGATTGAGAAAGAGGAAAAAGAAGGTAGACGTGCAGAAAACCATAGCTTGTCTAATAGCTCAGTGTCATGACTAATACATGCTATGTAGAAATAGGCTTAAATGCCTCAATTAGCATTTCAAAAAGTGCCACAACTTCCACCAAACAAGATTTCAAAAATGCACAACACAAATAGTGGCCACCTGTGACCCATGTGTGCAAAACAAACACTCATAATCCATTCTATTTCTATGCACACTGTCTATCAAAACACCATCTAAAGCATCTGACAGTTAGAACGCCATGTCTGCATCAACAGCGCTATGATTTGCCCTCCAAGGTAAAGTGCAAAAAAAAGGTAATCATCATAAAAATAAATATATACAAACAATTGGCCCTCCACTCAGTAATAAAGCTTTTTGCCCTAAGGTGACATGTTGCAGAAACATGAAAAAACACACAACAGACACACTCTCTGAAACCCTCTGTAATCTGTTCCTCCTTTATAGTTCACAAACCTTTCCATACGTTTGTCTTTCAAAATGCTGTTTATCTTTTTTGACAAGCCGAAATAATAACATTAGGCCACTGCTGTGTCTTGGTATCAGGCATGCAGAGCCTGGCAGCGTGGATGTATTTTTGCCAACTCATTCCAGCGCGGGAGGAGGGACCCCAAGAGAGAGGTGTATGATTGAGGGGCCGAGCATGAGTGGGAGTCTGTGGGCTTAGGCAGAGAGTGGTTGAGGGGGCACAAGAGGGAAATGGGGAGAGGTAAAGACGGATGACTAAGTGTGACAAGGGAACAAGCGACACACAGGTGGGTGAAGATTAAACATTGTATGTCTGTGTGTGTGTGCCTGTGTGTGTACATATCGAACTCCACACCTTCCATCTGTGATAGAATGGTCATGTACACCTGGGTTTACATGTGTGTGGGTATTTGTGTGTGTGGGTGTGGTTCATGATTCAAGACTAAATTCACTTGTTTGCAGTTCAATGTCTGGAGTATATTTGTTTTTCTGCAGCGCGTGTGCGCGTGTTTTCCTTCCAACATCTGCCCATCTTTTACATTTCCCCGCCGGTTTGTGTTGTGATGAGAGCACACACTCGCTCACCTGTCTGGGGATCGACGGAGAAGTACTGCTGGCCCTGCACCAGTGTGTACACAAGCTTGGCGTTGTTCCCATACGTTGGGTCATCAGCATCTGTTGCTGTCACCTGGATTATAGACGTGCCTGCAGGGAGGACAGACAAGGAGGGATAGAGGAGAGGAGGAAATATGGAGAAGAAAAATAAGCAAAGCGAGGCAATGGGAAGAAAAACAGACAAGTTAGACTACAAGAACACTTTAAAGGTGTAAGAAGGGTTTATATGAAGAATATCTCCACTTTTCTTGCGGCACGTTTTTATTGTTTTACCAACAGAAGTGTGACAAATACTTCATTTGTCACCCCTTCCGCCCCTCCCCAACTCGATAAACTCACCCTCATCTCTCCTACCACTCACCTTCTTTCCCCCTCCACTCCCTTGATTCTCTCTGTCTCACTTCATTTCTCTTCATCTCCGTCTCCAATTCCCTCTCGCTCCCTCTCTCAATCAGACCGTCTGTCTCCTCAACAGGCCTCCCTCTCATACCCTTAAATCTCCTTTTTACGGATCATGGACCGTCAATTTGGCAGGATATTTTTTTCTTAAGTTGTCGGCAAAAATAGGGATGCATGCATATATGAATGGCAGTAAGCACACATCTCATTTGTTGCGTATTTGTAAAGGTCTGCATTTGTACACAAGTGCAGGCAGAATGACTATTCCCAGAAGAACTCCAGTCAGATGAGGAGGAAGGCAGCAGCTGGTGGTTTATTTCTGATCAAAGCCCAGATGCAGTGGCAATGGAGAAAAAAGAGGAAGGGAATGTATCCCTGCATGTGTATGTCTGTGGAAAAGTGGAATGTGGGGTGTGACATCAGCTAACTATTGGATTGATCTTTTGCAAGAACTTAAGAATCATAGGGAATTTAAGAATCACAGTCAGATTGTTGATGTAGGGTGTACAAAGACTGCACCTTAGTGAACCCAACACACAGAAGAGATCTGAATTGGGTCTACAACCTTTTATGGCTTTAAATATTACTAATAATGTATTACTGTGAACGGACTGGCTTCATTCTACAATATTTAATTTCTACAACACTCTGGTATGAACCACATATAAATAAGTTAAGAACAGATTTAAATTTAAGCCATGCAAGAGAATTAAAAATCTACTACTAATTTTAAAAAAGGACATCAGCAGAGAGTAGTAGCATCTAAAGGTATTTGCAGGGTAAAGTCTAACATAGATCTGTTTGCAGCAAACTTTACTGAATAACAAGGCAGTGGGTACACACAACAACAGTTACTCCATTAATCTAAATATGGGTTAAAGGCAGTAGTGAGCATTTAAAGGGCATGTTTTTCCCACTTTGTTCAACTGTTTGATCCCCTGAACACTGGTATATACTTATAGCAGGTTGGCATGAAATGGGGGTACAGAGAAAGAGGAAAGGTTCACAAGCAGCGCTGCAAGCACCGATGGATGGGTTCTTGCAAGTGTGGTAAAAGTGACAGAAATCTGATTTCTTGGGGCCTTGGTTAGCTCAGTAGATAAAGCCGGTACATCATATGCAGAGGCTATCGCCCTCATCCAGGCAGTGAAGGTTCGAATCCTGGCCTGTTGCTTCTTACTGGATGCTCCAACCCCCACTGTAACCCCCTACCTATTTCCTGTCTGGCTATTTTCAGAAGAAAGACCACTAGAGCCACAGAATCTTTAAAAAAAAGAAGAAGAAGAAGAAATCTAATTTATTTTCTTTATATTGCAGAAAGTAGAATTTTAAAAAAGTCAACACATTCAAAATACAAAATTATTGAATATTTTATCAATCTAATACTAATAATTCAACATTATTTAGAGCTATCTTGTGCTAACGATACAGATATAAGTGCATTTCTGCAAAGGCAGTGTGAATATTTACTGCTATTTATTCTTTTTAAGATCCTGTTTCTACAGTTTTTTTGTACTGGTGCTTCTTGCACTGCTGTTTTCTGTTAATATTTTTGCATTGTTCCATGCTCATAGTGTCTCACAAGTCTGTGATGTCACAATAACTTGCAAATATGAAAAGCTCAATGATTTACATATTTTAAAACTGAGATTGTCTAGAACAAAGTAAGAGGGTTGTGTTACGTCAGAGTATTTAATTTATTAGTAACTTCAGACACCCAAATGGATAGGGAGGTAGTGGAAGCACAACAGGACTTTCACTGTAAAGTCCCATGATGTTTATTTGTTTGTCTGTTTGTTTTTTTGTTTGTTTTGTTTTGTTTTTTCATACATTGTTCTTAAAGGACTCAGACCTCTAAATATTGTTCTTTTCACATTTGCAGGTGCTATCTGGTTAAATTGGGGGGGGGCTACCATTTGTTGTTAAAAATAAATAAATAATCATATTTTGAATTGTACTCTCCATTCTTCTAGAAATGTGTTCTCCATTTTTGAGTTTCCATGGCAACTGGTCCCATGACAATGACAGTGATGACACCAGGAGAGAAATATATTTGGCTGTTATTTTAAATCCCCATTCCTACCATTTCTGAAAACTAGAGAGAAAAAATATTACATGACTGTCTGGATGTTGCCTTGTTTTTTTCTTTTCAGAGTGCTCGTAACTGACACCAGTTTGCTTACAAACTACAAAGAGTCTGCTTATGACGCTCCTTGTTTATCTTTATGCTTTTTTTCTCCCTGCTATAGATGTTACAGATTACATCCCGAGGACATCAGCAGATAAGTGCACAGAAATGTTTCCTTTGACAACAATAACAACTAATCAGACTTTTGCTTCGAGCAGCACGGCTTTGAGGTTGATGCAACAAGTGCAGGGCAGAGGCAAACTTATTGGTATGCACACTGTCAACCATGCACCACAGTCAGTCACACTCCACAAGGATCAAATATTCACACTGCCACTCATCCTGGTGGAACGCATGTTCTTACAATAAGATGTGCGTCCTCTGAGGAGAAAGAGCGGGAAGCTAGGAACCCCTCATATCTACATATGTATGAAGATACTGAGTTTTAATATCAAGGTTAAATTTTAAATGTGACTCACTCTCCCAGAATGCAGATGCCCATCTGGAAAGATGTTTACACACAGTCAAGTGAAACCAACACACTTTGCACACAAACATTTCAGGCCGGGGAATTGGCTCTGTTCCAGTGCACCTTGCTTCAGCATCTCTGTCATATGAGACACAAACTCCCCACTCCTCCCGTGCCTCACCCTTCAATGTCTCATGTAACGAGTCTTTGATAGGATCCTCACCACAGCTCTATCTCCTCAGTCATGCATGCTACAAAGCGCCTTGGTAAATATTGAATTGTCGAGTAAATATTGAATCCATGATTGACTGAACAACTCAATCTGAAGATGGAGAGGCTGCGAGGAGCAGACGCTCATAAGGCAGCTGATAGGATTACTAAATACAGCTGGGCAGCATCACCCCGTCTTCTTTAGACACTGTTCCAGCAGTCTGCTGGCAGGGGTCATCATCTAATCTAAATAAAACAATTCAGCACAAGAGGGACCTTGATGTTTGAGGTGGGAAAAAAGTTTCAGAGGCAGATGGCAAGGACCCTGGACCAAATTCAACTTTTCTAAACTAATAGGTTTAAGGGTGAATTATTTGCAATAATACCTAACATTCTGGCAAATTCCTAGATGCAGTTAAGATTGCTTTAAACAGAAGGAGTGCTTCTCAAAGGAGGACCAATTTCAGGGGGCTGAGTGAAGTTTAAATGGAGATTAGAGTACTTTTTGTACATACAAACTCTTTCCTACAGGCACTCTGCAGTCATGACTTGAATAACAATTTCAGGCACTTATTGTAACAAAAACCTTACACTGAAATAAAAAAAAGAAAAACCCAATCTCTCACCTTTACTGTAATTTCAATCCTCCTATCCAGGTTTCAATCAGATTGTAAATGTTTTTGTTTATTTTTTTGGTTTTGTTCTGCTGTTACAGAAACAAGATCGGGTCACAGAGGCTGTGACATGTACTCTTCTGCCATCTTCAAATGAAAAGCCAATAAAAATAGGCAATACATTTTATATTTTTAAAAAATATTCTCTATTACTTGTATCCACTGTCATTCAAGTCAGTAGAAGGTTTTCTTAGCATTAAAAAAATGGCTCCAATCAGTCTATGAGAAACTGAGTTTTCCCATCTTTAACTTCACATTTATTTAATTAATATTTTCCACTTGACCGACAGATGTTTCCAGGTTTTGTTTTTAATAAACTATTTATCATAAAGGTGGATATAAACTTTTCTCTCTTCTTATGAAATGATTTTAATTAAAGAAAGGAATTTTAAAAAAAGGAATGTTTCTAAAAATAAAAGTATTCTTACCATAGATTAAAGTGTAGTGGATATTTTTAATAATTTAGAAGAATCCACCAGTGCTGCCACACTTTTATTAACAAACTGAACTATTTTAGTTTTTTAAAAAAATGTTTGCAAATGCAGACCTTAACTATTGCAAATGCAATAGATTCTTGCAGCTTTGGTGTGCAGGTCAACATCCAGGGCAGAATGCAAATGTCATTAGAAGCCAGAATTGATTATTCATGCTTGGAGTCAAAAGGTTTCAGCTTTGTCCATACATATAAGCTACTCATCCCAATTTAAAGACATTGTCAGCGACCAAATGAGCTGGGAGGAAAATCCATACTGCTAGGACACCGAGTCCCAAAGCAGCAAAGCAGCAATCAAATATGAATAGATTGCATCTGTAATATGCACCATAGATGTATCATGTGATGCATGTCTATTTCTACTGTTATTTGTGTGTTTAAACAGTTTGTACAAATAATAAAACTGATTATGTTTGGTTATTAAAAGCTTGGAAAAATACATTCTCATGCATGCAAGTGCTAATGCACAAATAAGACAAATAGCCTATAAAAGCCATTTAGATGATTACATAACACAGAAGCTTCCTATACTAATAACCACATTAATATTATAACCCATACTGCTTGACCTGTGCATAATCACAAACTGCACATCTTTTAAATTAGTGACTGCAGATAGACCATATGTATTATTGTTTCCTGTGCTGCGACATGGTTGCAGTTAGTTAATCAACAAAAGGGAAGCGGTTCATGCATCCAGCCAGCAGCTTTGGTGGCATTCCCATTAATAATCATCTAATAATAAGATTTATTTCAGATTGCACTTGCATTGTATGTCAATAGATTTCACATTTCCATATTCCATCCATCAATCCTCTACATCCACTTATTCCTATTAAGGGTCAAAGGGATCTGCTGGAGCTTATCCCAGCTCTCTTTGGGTGAGCAGCAGTTCACCCAAATCCCACGCAAGCACAAAGAGAAAATGTAAACTCTACACAAGACCCCTGCTGAGATTCAAATCAGGAATCTTCATGCTGTGAGGTAATAGTACTAACCACCATGCTGTACCAATTTGTATATTTACATTTTATCTTATTTTTGAATGTTAGAAAGATACTGTATGTTTGTCTGCTCTTGCACACATCCACTGTCTCCAGTCATGACTTTTTCTCAGTTTAGTTTGAACAGGTGCAAATAGATTTATTTGCACATAAAAAGAGAAAAAAAAAGAAAGAAAAAAAAATTCCCAAATTACCTGCTAACTCAGGCAATTCTCATATAAAATAATTTAAAACTAATGTGTTAAGTCCTAAACATAAGTTACTCTTAACTGTTTATTTTTCTGGGCTTTAATGCTGCATACCTGCATCAACATCTCAGAGAAAGTATTATCATGGGACTCTTGAAGAGAGTTTTATGGGATGATTAAGCACATGTCCAATATATAACAGCATTATAGCAGGATAATTGCCCTTCATTATGTGCTACTTTTAGCTTGTGTCTGCACTGGGGGCCATTTTGAAGCTGCATTTGGGTGATAAAAGCTCTGCAAAGGGCACCTCGGACTCCACAGTTGCTTCTCCTAAAATTCTGGTGCCTGAAATCCTGAAGCCATATAAATGCCATATTAACCGAAAACTCTTTTGGAAGACCTAAACCTAAAAAAAAATAAGGAATGCAACTATCATTTTATTTGAGCGTGAGGATTACTGAGTTGGTCAGTCATCAGTTGTTCAAAGATTAATCCCAAGCAAGCAACTTCTTTCATCTTTTTCTGTTTTTTTTAGGGGTCACCACAATGCATCATTGTGTTCTGCATATTGATTTAGCAGTATATTTTTATGTTGGATACCTTTCCTGACACGCGTCTCATCACTGATATATGTTCGGGAACAGTGCTGTAAGAACGTTGGCTTGTGAACCATTAGTCACTGGAGCATTGGGGGCGTTATGGGATTCAGTGTCCTGCCTTGGGATACTACAGTACATGATGGAAATTGATCTGGCAACCTCCCGATAAGAGGGCAACCAGCTATTGGCTTATGGTGTAAAGTAAGAACTTGCAGTTTTTAAACAGCTGCTTTTTCTCAGCATTTATTTTCAAATACATACATAATTCTGAAATGGAGATAAGAGTTGTTTAATTTCACACAAGATAAAAGGATTCTGATAAATATCTATGCAAATGTGGAACAGTGGTATTATCAGACAGACTGCTGCCTGTGCCAGGACCCCAGCATGGCACAAATAAAATCTGCACTTTGAAGAACAGTCAGTCAAAATTCAAGAGCATAACCAGCTGTATTAAAGCTTTTTTGCTTACTATAAGCTATATCAAGATTTTAGTTTTGAATAACATTTCTAAATCATAATTTTTCTAAAGCTTCTCACTACACTTAAGCTTGTAGATTTTGCCTCCAGTCAATCAATTTTAGACTTATGGTGAAGCTGAAAGGGTTACCTGTATTCTGTTTTTGTTTTTTTGTTTTGTTTTTGTTTTTACAATTTCATGTTGCTGTGTACATTAGTTGTGAAAAGTAGTGGCATATCTATTTTATAACTAATGCGGCTGTTTATGTCATACAGCTAAACAGAATCATCTCAAACTTTAAATTTAATTCTCAAAAGAAGCATGTTTTGCTGACATTATATTAACTAAATATTCTCTGATACTGATGACCTGGCAACTTGTCTACAAAGTGCTCGGACTCTCCCATGTATTACCTGGGATCAGCTCCAATCTCCCTGATTGGGACTAAAGTGGGTACAGAAAATAAATAAATGAATGTATCCTATTATAATAAGTCATTTTGTAACCTGTATTATATTATTTATTTTTGAATATCAGTTGTTGAGAATGAACTTATCACTAAAATTTTTTTTTTTGAGGGGATGGGGGTTAATTTACACAGTTTTTTTTTTCCTTCCAACAACTGATACAAAACTGTTGAATAAAATGTGATCAGGCACTCATACGAAAATGAAAATATGCAACATTTGTGCAAAAGCAGAATACCCTCTTTGGAGAACATTTTGGGACAAGTGGAATGTTTTGGAGTTTAACCGAAGTGACTGACTGGTTCTTTATTTTGATTAAACAGAAATAAAATGCTACACTCTCATGTACAGACTGTAACTTGTGACCAACTATGTTAACACAAGTTCTTTTCCCTGATTATTTAGATTTAAATAAGGTTATTTATCTTTTGATTTTAATCCTATTACTTAGTCATAGTGCACAGATGAAAAATAGAGAAGAAATATGAAATAAGTGTTTAGGGGCTTGATTTCACCAAGTTACCAAACTTAATTGAAACTTGGCCAATGGAGCAACGAGGTAGTTGTGTGATAATTATGTCACCATGTACTAACCTTTTCCAAATGAATAGCTGGTCAAATAATTATATTTAACTATTCACCATTGGCAGATAGCCCTGTGGAAGCAATTATTGTATGACTATAAGAAAAATAGAACAAAGAGCTGAGAATATTTAGAAAAACACATAGAATAGATCTCAATACTGGGGTACACATGCTCAGAGAAAAATAAGAAATAAAGGGACTGTGGATTACAGTATACATTATAAAGTTAATATTCATATGAATTTAGAAAGTGAAATGGTACCACAAATATTGTGTTCTAAAAAAAATAAAAAATAAAAAAACCATTGTGACCAGTCTTTAAGTCAAAAAACAAAACCACAATGCTGACCTTTACCAACTTCGCCAGCTTGTAGTATCGCTACACTTCTTGCAAGCTAGGGAATTGTTTAGCTTACTGTTAGTTGCACAGCACGTGCAGCCCACACAAATTAAAACAACAGGTATCTGTACTGTAAGTCTTTTGTGCATATTTACTTCAGAAACCTTCGTTCAAAATTACTTCACATTGCTGTGGTTCTAGCTGCCAGAAGCTAACTGGCTAAATTTGGAAACACTGGTGTTGCTGAACTGTTAGGTAGGATTCATGGAGTGTTTTAGAATTTTTGTTGCTTCCCATGCACAAGGATGTGGTTGTGATATATGTCATCAAATGTAACTGTTATGTTCTTTAAGTAGAGTTTTGTATGTGAAAAGCCACAATGGTTTACACTGTTCAAGTGGCAGCAAAGGTGCTGCCAATCGTATGTGGATGACCAGACTTCCTGGATGTCCAACAGCAAGACTTAGTGACTTTAAGTGTGAACCCTGCTTTACAGCTGACTCTCCCACCCTTATTTCATTACCGATATTTGCCATCTCAGGCACGGTGGCACTGTAGGGGCCGTCTTCAAAGACAGGAGGATTGTCGTTGATGTCCTGCACCCGGATTATGAACTGCGACGAGGGCTCCAGAGGACGTTCAGTCAGCCTGTCAATGGCTGTCGCGATGAGACGGAACTCATCCTTCTCCTCACGGTCCAGTGGTTTGGTGACGTGGATGTTTCCCGTTTTCTCGTCTATCACAAAGATCGCGCCTGCTCCCTCGCCTTGCAGGACATACTTAGTGCGGCCATCATTCCTGTCCATGTCAGTGTGGAGCTAGGTGAAAGGACAGGTGAAGAGAGGGTTTTTTAAAAAATGGAAGAAATAGTAAAAAAAAAAAAAAAAAAAGGTTGTGAAAGGTAGGGACATAAAAATAATGGAAAGGGTAGGAAGGAAAGAAGGGAAGTAAACAGCAGTTAAAAATTAAAGCTGTTTTTCAAGACAGGCAGTGAAGACAAAACAAGCAGATTATCCTCTGCATGCCTCTAGGGTATAAATGAATTTAAACACAAGCAGATAAATGAAATGGGTACAATACCTCCCTTTCTCACTCACACTTTCTTTCCATTGTCCTGTGCTTCATCGTTCTTTTTTCACAGCACTGCAGAGGCAGTTATGAACCTAGATCTCCCTAATCTCAAAGATATCCAGAAAACATGCTCTACTGCTTACACATAAAGTCTATCCTTATCCCAGCTGCTGTAGGCAGCAAGAGCTTACTAGTTACTAGTCAGTTCACACACAGTTCTCTGACTATTTTACGAAAGAACTAAATCAAAGGAACAATGAACAGTAGTCCAATCAATTACTCCCTTACTAATGGGTGTATATGAGTGAGAGTAGAGGGGTGCAAGGCAGCGGGACATTTGGTATCGATCATGGCACTGTGTTGCATTTTATTGGATCAGCGCCTGGTGGGATGGCAAAGAAGCAGAGCAACCAGGATCCTCTCATGCAGGGCGAGGTAATATCAGGGAAGGCTCCACACTGTCCTCTGCCCCCGACGAGAGACAAGTCAGCGGGATGCAGCGAGCACACCAAGATTCAATCTCATTACCCCACACCTATCGAATAGCAACTGTGATGAAAAAAAAGACTATGCTAAATTAGGCTTCACTCACAAGAAAGTGTGACATTGTGACTTCGGCTAGAGAGAAGATGTGGTAAGCACATTTGCTAAATGAAATGAGAATGGATACTGTGAATCGAAATGTTCATTTATTTTGAGAATCACCATATTCATGGGTGTGGGGATGGTGTGGCTGAAACAGCTTCTCAGGGGCTAAACGATAACTGTCACAGTCAGTGCAAAATGTTGAACTTGCAAAGTATTTCTAAATCCTCCAAAAAGACACAACCAAGACTGAAACCAAAGTCAGTCAGGAGCCCTTTAGCAGCTCGATGGACTCTATCATTGGAAAGCAAATTTGACTCTGGTCTTATCATTCTTAAGACTCTAGTTTTTCGAAGAAAGTGCACGCTGATTAAAAAGGCCCTCTACTTTTTTAGAGGGCTTTTTTTTAATCAGTATGCACTTTCTTCTATGGTGAGAATGTGGAAGGTCACCCCAAGCTAAATATAATTTTTACAATGCGAGGTGAGAGAGGAATTTTAACATGCAGTGTTGTATGCTCGCCACCCACTCGGCTTCTGCATCCGAGAATGAAGAAAATCAGATTACGACACACTTTGTGGCAGTATTCTCAGGTAGGAATACCACTACTCTTTTAAGAGATAAATAGTTGCTGTTATATCAATATTCAAAGCTGATTTAAAAAAAAAACATATAACTCCTGTTAATTTTTTGCAGTGTTTTTCCTTCAAAGCAAGTTTAGCTCTTGCAGGGGTAACACATGGTGACAAGTTCTCAGGGTTGAAAAATCAGAATGACAGCATACACTGAAACTTGAAAACACATGCTCAGGGTTAATTCACATGTTGGTATGTGTGAGCATGTTAAAGATACTACTCTTTCTGTGGCCAATATGCAGGCCAGGAATGTTAATATTAAAGTCATGCATTTGGCAGACAAGTTAATTATGATGCCAAGGTGCTTTTGGCAGCCTTCAGATGATATTTTGATACTTTCCTCTGCTGTAATAAGAGGCTGGGCCCTCAGTGTTATAATAGCTTATTAATATTTCATTATATAAGTTATATCATTATTCTCTCTCTTTTTTCCAGGCCATTTTCAGTATCCATGTGGGACACTTCTTTAAGGCTCCTTTCTCTCAGTTATTTTGATGAGTAAGAGCAGGAAGGGCACAAAATAACAAATGACGTTAAAGATGTGCTTTTCATATGTCCTGCTGAGTCATGACAGTGTGACAGTGAGTCAGCATGCAGGACTGTGAAAAGGAAGAAGTTACAATTTAAACCATTGTTAATAACCTTATTCATGCTCTTGTTACCTTGCTGTGTCCTGCTGAAGTGTAAGTAAAGAAGATGCATCCACATCCTATAAAGTTTTGTTGTTGTTTTGTAATTGTTTTCCTGTCGTATGATGAACACCCTATTTCCCTTAGCCAGATTCTTTGTGTACACCTGGCCACACACACCAGCCCTCTGCAGACCGTAAATGCTATGATTGCCTCTGAAACCTGCAAAATTGCTCCTGACTGTCCAACTGGTCCAGGCAGATGGTCGCCCTCCCTGTATCTGCTTTCGCTAGAGATTTCCTTTGTGTTAAGTCTGTTTGTTTTCACTCCATCCGAGAAAACTTTTTATGAAGTGCTACTGTATAAATTAAACTGAATTATGTTCAATTGATTTCACCGCTAGTGTGGGATCTGGTTCCTGACTGTTGTTGTGTGGGCTCAAAGTGAAATGGACAAAGACAAGGAGTAATAATAACAGTCCATTTAGGAACTTGTCACAGATCATACATTTAGGATTCACTGTATTGATATGTGACATCTATTTGGATTCACAGTCATAAAGCAGATGGATCTATTGTCAGTACATGTACATCTTATCCATTGTACAACAAACAAATTGCATCTAAGTAGTTTAAATTTTGACTTGCGCAGAGTTTAGGGTTCTTTTGATCTTTAGAGGAGGCCAGCTGAGGGCAATTGCCCAAAACATCCGGCTGGTCAGGACCCCGATAGGAGCCTGGCTCGTCTTTCTCCTTAACGAAGAGCCATTAACTATCAAAGTCTTAACAGCCCTGCAGCTTAACGAGGGGACTTAACGAGCTTCTTAATGAAGCCCCGGCCATCATTACTACAGTGAGTGGTGGCAGTGCTGACTGAGAGCACTGCTAAGTCATCCTGAAGCAAAAGAGCCCAGCCTGAGGAACCCAAATCCATTTAAAGCTGACCTTTCACCCTTTTCCTTTCACCCCTTTCTGTTCCTGCAAGATTAAGTGGAAAGTACAATAAGGAAACACAGTTAACCAGATGTAATGACTAGGGATATTTTTTGGCTACAGAAATGAAACGGCTTTGAAATCTCTGTCATCTTTTTTCAGACTATAAAAACAACAGAGCAATGTTATAGAAAACGAAATTAGCTACCATCATATTTTTCCTGTTTATACAAAACGATGTGACATCTCATAAGTCTTGCGTTTCATATCCTGTTGATATACTATCAAACATCAAACTTCAAAAAAACACAGAGCCACTGCCCACAAAAGAAAAATTTAGCGATATGTCACCTTTGCTTGGAGAGTGATTTGAGTCCGATAAGCTGCCATTTCCATTTTATTTGATAATGTTGTGTATGCATCAGCCAGCCTCTCCAGACTCCTAAATCTCTTCAATTATTTATATTATCATAAGGTAATATGCTTATACTCATATACTCAATTTCACATTTTTGCAATAACCATAAATCATGACGTGTGCAGAAAAAGTACTCTCTGGCAACCTCTAAATCACTTAAATAACTAATATTCCATACGCGCAACTTTACATTTACGCTGCATAATCAATCAAAAAACCCAGAGAAAATGTGTTTTTTTCCACGGCTGTGCATTAGCCTAATGAATGTGTATGTTTCCCTTGTCAGTGTTTGTGTGTGTGTATCTGTGTGTGGTCGCTATGCTTGCTAAAATGGAGAAGAGGTTGCACAAGCAAGAAAAATAACGGTGAGAAAACAAGCTGGTAGCTCACATGAAATGCCAGAAGGCATACTGAAGCAAGACAGGGCACTGCTGAGCCCCATGATTGGCAGCAGAGTTCAATTCCCTGAACACATCAGGGAAAGTTTGCAAGGGCATGCACGCAGGTGTGAGAATATCTCCCGATCTCCTCAGCAAGCCCATGGAGGAGGGGAAGCTTTTCATCTTCTCTTTGGTGACTTCAAAAGAGCCAGAGGCTTACGGGACAACCGCAAGCTAGGCTGGATGGATGTAAAGCTGCGGGATGGGACTGAGCCAGCTCTATCATATCAGCCAGGGGATGTCAAGCAGGGTAGAGGGTCAACCAATTGATTTGAAGCAAGGCCACCAATTCAGAGAAATGTCTGGAAAAAAATACACATATCAGGGAAAACAGGAGGAAATTAATTTGGGACACGGACATATGAGTTCAGAGACCCTGTTTGAAATGAAAACTTGCTCTGGTGGCCAGCTTCCCTGCTGCCATCAGATCATCATTTTTACTAGAGGGCATGTGCAGAAATTTGCACATTTGGGTTCATGTGTGTCTTCATGGATATGATTCTTTTCCTCTTTTTATGACGTGTCGAGTGTGCTTCTGCCCCAAAGAGAAGCTAATTTTAGCTGATTTCAATGTCCTGTTTAGTAAAATATGCACATGGAGCACAATTATGACCAAAAATGAATAATGCTTGGTGGGAAATGAGTATGAAGCCTATTTGTCATTTATAGATGAGGAGCTGATTAAATAAACATTATTATATTAGATATCATTAGTATTCATCATAGCTTAAAACTTATAGAATCTCACATCATTCACTTGAATTCATTTTTGACAAGCTGTTGGTACTGAATTTGATCGCTGCATCAAGTCTTCCCCTACACTATCCAGAGATTCTCAATCTAGTTAAGGTATGCATTCTGTGGTGGAAAATCCATGTGTGTATATGAAGTCTCACACTCCCCAAATAACTTGCCCTTGCAAGAAGGGAAGAAATGTTTGGTGAAAAATGACAGTCATTCAGTAAATTAAGGTAGCCTCATTTTTGGGGGCACATAACATTGCAGAACATTAAACTAACCAGCTGAAGCAGCTCCAGATCATCATACCAAACTCACAGTTTGGTCTGTATATGCCATGTGTGATGTCTACATTCCTTAATCTGGAACTCTTCTCACCTCAATGCTCCCATTGCTATTTGGTAAGTCCCAACTAATCACACCAAATAACTTCATCCGCCAAGAATCCAGTGTTTATGCTCCTTAAATTATTGTCCTCTTTTTATTTGTTTAGCATCAGTGACACAGCGGTGTAACTCTTAATAGGCAGCTCTTTTGTTCACACCTTCCATACAAGGAGAACTCAGTTTTGCTATTTAACAGTGACATGAATTCTATCGTTGAATGACTTCAGTTTGAGTTGAGTCTTCTCTTAAAACCATCAGTGTATTTTCCCTATGACCTCATTTCTTCTTTAACGACAACGTTTAACCTCAATTCTTCCACATTTTGATGATGTGTTGGTAAGTTCACCCTTATACAACTAACATAACTTCCACATCCATCAGATATCTCTTCTAATATGGTTGCTTTAAGAAGAAAAAGCTCCTTACTGCATCAATTAGGGATAATAATTACCTTGTGCAGTGCTAAAAGATAAATGATGGAGTCTTTTACTTGTTTATTTAGTTAAATCTTTTTCTTGCACTGTGTTTTTTTTCTTTTGGGAGTTATTAATTAATCTGTTGAAGTCATTTAACACTGAACTATTTCACCCATGTATTAGTAATATAGTCTGATTTTCACAACTTCGCTGTCAACGTTGTCAGGGAAGTAAACAAAGGATTTCTTTTTTGCAAATTCCTTTGACTGTTGACTCTTTGAAATAATATTTCAGCATACTTGATGCAAATTTTAGAGTATAAAAAACAGGGAGTGCAATTCCAAACATCTAACAGAGGCTATGTGGATTTCCATTTGCTTCATTTGCATATAAACACACACATATGTTGGAAGGAGGTGTAAAAACAAGGCTGAGAAGATAGCCGTGGTACTTTAGTCCTGTGGTATTTTGGCCAAAGTATTTTATAAAGGCCTCGGGAAATTGTCTAGTTTTTTGTTTTTTTTTTAAAAGAGTACATGTCTCCTTCAAAGAGAGTGGTGTAATGACTATGAGTCTCCTTCTGTCATGGCAAAACCTCGACTTGGCAGAGTTATAACCCAGAGTGGACAAGGAGCCAAGGTGTGACTAAGATTGTGTGTGTGTGTGTGTGTGTGTGTGTGTGTGTGTGTGTGTGTGTGTGTGTGTGTGTGTGTGTGTGTGTGTGT
>JAOWBL010000009.1:5786370-5796813 GCA_028564865.1 Zenarchopterus dispar | reverse complement strand
TGTGTGTGTGTGTGCGCGCGTGCTGAAGGGATAGATAAAAAGACAGTGTTGATAGAAAGCAGAGTCAGACAATGCACTTCTGGAAAATGTTTCATGCTCTTTTTGGCAACTTCTGTGATCCTGAACAAATATCTAAAAACAAAAACTTAGATGCAGTATAAAGACATTTCAACAATTCCCCCAGCAATAGTGGGTGGTGGCGGGTACTTTGCTGACTCCTTTTTACAAGTAGTCTGTTTTTATTTTATTTTATTTTTTTAGAGTGTGTCTGAAAATATTACATCAGATAAAGTGCTTAAAAAATATCCTCTAAAAATTACACCAGATGCTGTTTCACAAATTGTACTATAATTTATTATCAATTCAGAAGCAGAGCCTTTGTCTCCTTTTGACATCCCAGATAAGAGTCTTGGCTCTGGTTTCTCATTTTAGTAGAGATTTATTCTGACTCAGCTGCCTGAAATTACACCAAAAATACAACACAAAGGCTGATTTTTAAGGAGAGCGAACGGTAACACATCTTTAAAAGAAAAAAAAAGAGTATGATTTATGTGACTAATTGTGCTCATGTCTGGCAAAATAAATGTTGTGAAACATTGGCAACAATGTTTGAATTTGGCCTGTACTGGATCTGTCTAACAGAGCTCTTCTGAACACTTGGGCCATTTTCCTCACCTCCATACCACATAACTGTCATCATTAAAACACAATCAGGTGCCTGATTAGAAAGAAAAAAAATCAAGGCAGCATTGACCTCTCAACCTATAGATCCTACACTGAAGCAAAATAAAAAAATCATATTAAGTTCTATAAGAGTATTATTCAGTTGTGTTCGATAACTGTCTAATGCGATGGGGTACCAACAGTGGCCTGGGTGTACTCCAAGTGTCAGCACTATCATATGGGCATTTGTGCAGCCTGGCATTGTTCCCTTCTTGAGTCCCATACAATATTCTGGCATTAATACCTGCCTGACACAGCAGATTGGCACTAATGACTTTACATGGAGTGCCATCTGTAAGCTGGACTGCTGGCTCTTCGATCTTCTCCATGCCCACTAATAAAGCTTCATAGCATTCTGCTTAGACTTCATCAGTCATGATACAAAGGCAGAAGCAGCTAAATTAAATGTTGGCTAAACAGCAGGATGGCTGCACAGAAACCTTTTCAAGGTCCTGCCCATCTGTGTGCATGTGGATATTTTACTGAAAAGCACAAAGCAGTTTGGGAATTTTTGTCTATTCAAAGATGAAGCACTCACACTTACACAAACCAACTTCTTACTCTGCGGCTTCCAATAGCCTGCAGCAGTCACACAGCGATCATTACTATTCATTTGCTCTGCAAACTGGCTACACAGGCTTATAAATTAGCTCATCTAACTGCAGCTGGGTACTGAGACAGTTGGCGCATTACAGTGCTGGGATCAGAGACACCTTCTGTCCATTCGACATGACTCCCCCTTCCATGACCCTCTCTCTTCCAAAGAGGGGATTGGCAAATTGACATTCTCCCATCACTGACTGAAATAAATTAGGGAACTGGCCAAAAGAATAGCAACTCTATGTGTGCTCTGCTGAGGAAGCATGCAGTGATATTTGCTGTAAAACCAAGTGTAAATCAGTGCGAATGAAATATCATAAGAAGGACCTCTTACACCAAGAGGGAGGAGAGCTGACATGTCTGACCTACAGGGAAATGAGGGAATACTAGGACTACTCGGCCTTTCTGCCTTGAGGGGAGGATCAATGGTAGAAGGAAAAAGCAAAGCTATTAATTCTGCGGGGTATGTCAATTCCCATTGGTGTGTGCAGATTGGTAGTGATCATGACTAGCCTCTTGGGCAGACAAGATCTGGGGTTTTGCTGCACCTCAGTGGACCATTGATTCATTGAAGTTTTTACGACTACCTGGAAGGCACTACATCGCACCAGAGGAATGTAAATCAATTCTAATTGCAGGGTTATAACAATGCATAAGAGAAAAAAAAACTTTGAGCATGACTTTGGGGTTAAATTATGCTAATCATCCCCTAGATGATAAAATAAGCTTCGTAAGAAACTTCTAACAGTGTTTTACATTTTTATGAAATATTCATAAAAACAGTTCACAGCCTTTTTCTTTTTCCTTACCCGTCCGATGAGCACAGGTTCTGGCCCAGCGTATTCTTCAATCACAAAGAACTGGTTCCAGATCCAGCTCCTCCTGCTGCGAGAGCGTGACCCCTTCCCCTCCATATGGTCATGTGCATACTCCTCCACTTCCAACTCAGCTTCTTCAAACACAAGACCATTTCCGTTTTCTGAGTCGACTGCACGCATCCCAGAGTCTTTTATATTGTGGTTCCATTCGGGGGCAGGGGGAAGCCTCAGGACATGACTGCTGTTGACAAGTTTGTTGTCTTCATTTGTAGGGTACTGAGCTGTGCTGGGTTCTGTTTCAGCATCATGAGCTGACTCTGTTAATGGGTCTCTATGGGAATCTGCTGCTCTGTTCCCCAGTTTCCCTCCCAGGGGTTGCAATGTCAGCACTGGTGGAAGAGAATCATTTGTCTCAGAGGAAACATGCATTTGGGTATGTTTTGTCGATGTAAATGGGGGTTCTGTTTGGCTGATCATCAGATCTTTCTCCGAGCTGAGGCTCACCCCACTCCGAGGTGATGACAGAAAATGGGCAAGATGTTTGCTCTTGGCCTCATCACCATCAGACCCCTGTATCCCCAAGTTGCCCTGTCCTTTAGTTAAACCTGGCTTGACTTCATTTAAAGGAGTAATTTGAGCATTGACAGCTTGCTCTTGATCAAGATCTGGATGAGTGACTGGACTTGCATAAGGAAATGCTGTCTGATTATCAAATCCAGTATGAGGCTGAGTGACAGCCGTATCTTGTCGCTGCACCTTCTGAGCCTCTAACTGTCCATGATTAACGTCAATCAAATCTCTTTTTCTACTTCGGCTGCCTTTGCTTGGGAAGCTGAGGCTAGGAATGTTTTGCATTTGTGAATTAACAATCCTAACTAAGTTCTCTTTTGACAGCAGCTTCAGTACTCCATAACCACCTGTGAGATTAAGCTTTCGGTTTGAATCTATACCGAACCCTTTACTAGGTATACCTGTGGCATGGACGCTCAACTCAGGTCTGCTCCTGGACCTCGAGCCTGATTTGAACCTGGTTCTATTAGAGTGGAGATCTGACTTGTGATGGAGCATGAGTGCTTTCTCTGACCTTCCTGTTTTGAAGGTGTCAGCACTCTTGGTATTGTTTTTTACTTTCCTTACATCCTGGTTTAATGCCTTATTACTGGCCAATATGTATGTTGTCACCTCCTTTTTACTGACAGAGTCAACTTCACGCTTGGGTTTGAAAGACTGCCTCTCCTTGTTAGCCACTGATGGGGGATGGCTCTGCAGCATTTTGGAGTGAGGAAATGATCCAGTGTCACTTCCCTGCTCGTGACTAATCAGATTTCTAAGCGTCACCATGGCCATTGCATTCAGATCCACATTGGCATCCCATTGGTCAGCAGATCTGCTCTCATCTAGCTTCACCATGCGCGATCCACCCAGTCCTCTCCTGCGAACAGTCTTACTGGTCGAGGTACCTCCCGTGAGCTCCTCCCACAGGCAAAGAAAAACTAATAGGAGCAGAATTTTTGCAGTCATCTTGTCTTGTGCGGAGATGTCCTAATTTGAGCAAGGTTTGCAGAGATGCAGGTCTTGTTTTCCAGTTCTCTTCATTCTCACCTTCATGCCCCTCCTCTCACTCTCCCATTCTGTGTCCTTCACACTGAGCTGGAGGGTAGGTGTCAATCACTCCGTTTCTCTTTTTTTCTGACACTTTCTAATATCTTCCTCTATCTCACAAAGCCTCCCGCAGCTTTTTTTCCTCTTGTGAAGCGTCTCATTCAGTTTTCCACAGAGACTTGAACACCCTGAGAGGAAAGATAAAGATAATTAAGCCAAAACTTTAATCATTCTGCTGCATTAATTAAAAACAGAGCTGCATAGACAGGTGGGAGAACTCATAGACAAGCGGGACAGACCTTTTAATAAGGCGCCAATCACTTTTTCACAAGTACAAAAGGCTTTTTAGACCCAGAACATGCTTTCATATATACCCTCATAATGACATAAATACTTTTCCTTCACATCTCTAGGATAGACAAGAAACAAAGATAGGTAGGATGACACAAGAAAATACCCTGAGCGTTTAATAAGAGGAATAAATGTCAAGGATATTTAACAGCCGCATGATAAAAGGACCAACTAGGATGCAAAACAGCCATATCCTCACATCACTTTGATGTGTGATTAATTAGCTGGAATAATATTGTTCTTGGATTAGTTAGCTATCATGTCAGTTCAGATGCAAACAACTAATGCAGTTGTTCTTTGTTGGCTACTGTGCTTCAAGTGAGCTAAGAGTCCCTAGACTCTTGTGCATCCGACTCATGCTTCAAGCGTGTCTCTCACGCACTTAAGCCACAAATTGAAAATCCTACGCTAAATCAAAATGTCAGCTATCAATCAGTGGGCTTGTTTTACCATATGAGCAGATGTTCTTCAGTGGGTGTTTCAGAAAACCCAGCCTACACATCTGACAAGTCAATAAATTGACTATTTGACAAACTGCATAAACAAAACAACCTTCCCATTGGTTCAACATAGAGCAAGATAAGTGCAATACAGTAAAGTTTAGTTTCAGCGATTTGAGCTGACACCTTTTGAACATTGAACACACAAACTCCAGTCACTGACACCTCAGCAGGTATGAAGACAGAAAAAGCATAAAAATCAGTTCACATTGCCATAGTTTACATGTCCTCTGTTCTGTTTACACATCTGTAGCCCATAGGTCTTGTCAGTGTTTAAAAAAAACAGTACTATTTGAACTAATTTCAGTTTGAACAAATTTCACGTGACTTCTCTTGAAATGACATCAGTGTTTTTCTCTACACATGGCACCCTGCCCCCTTTCTGTATTTGCAATAAGGAAGCCATGTAGAATGCAAATACTTCTTGTTTTAGAGTACCATTAAACATATTTGAAGTCAGTGTTCACAGACTAATACCAATATTCCAATTCTGTGAGCAGTTTATTTGTTTACTTATCTATTTATTTATTAACTCAAGTACCACATCAACATTCAGGCAACATGGAGACTTTATATGAAATCTATTAATGTGGCAGAGATTATGTGGAGGTACAAATGAGTTTATTTCTGCTTGGGAATCTAACCTCTGCATGAAATAATCAATAACCTTTTATTTCTCTTATTTACTGCTTTCTGGTTGCATAATTGCAAAATGGAATGTTGTTTTTGCAAACAGTAACCAAAAATTAGTTTGCCCGGATTAGTCTGCCCTTTAGAACAAATACGCAAAATTGAGGCGGCAGCAGTTGATAAATCACGACTTTCTGACATCACGACTCAATAGCATCTATTCCCAGTTCTCTCCTCTAAGTGATAAAATGCCTGAACTTCTTAAACTCCATGTCAAAGTTATTAATATCATCAACAGAATTTATTTCTTCAAGGCATGTAAGACATTACACAGAGTCTTTAGAAGCTTCCACTGAAGTCTCAATGATGTACAAATTTCAAGTGGGAAGTGGTTTATTTCAGCTAATTATATTTTTTGCTGGTCAAATGAATATACTTTGTAAAAAGTGAATGAAATGCCTGTAAAGTTTGTGAAATGTGGGTGTTAGGGATTAAGCACTGCAAGTTTCTGAGTGTATGACACTTGCTGCAGTGTGGCATTCATTGACAGACCTTGTCAGCACATTCACTGGGCCATGACTGAAGTTGGAAGGTTCCTCCTGGAATAGGTTTCACCTTTTTCTTCTTTCATCTTCTACTGAGCATCCTCAGGTTCATCTCTTTCAGCCTCCCTTTCTCTAAGCAACCTCTTTTGATGAACAGTGAAAGGAAAAAAAACTATCCACCCCTCCGCAGCTCCGATTCCTCTCTCCCCACCTCTCCCACTCACCACCTGTCTCTTCTTTAGTCCATCTATCTCTGCGAATCTCTGTTCATTCTCTCTGTTTAGTTTGCCATTGTTTTAGTATCCTGTCCTCTCCACTGCTCGATTCCATCCTCTTTCCCTCCTTCTCATCTCTGTCAATCACAGGCCTGTCACAGCGTCCCTCAACCTCACTGCACTCAGACTTCAATCAATCAGCCAATCTCCTTCGTCGGCCTTGCAACATGGAAAGTGACAGGTGTCTTGTCAGCTACCATGCTGATGACAGGCAACAGCACTATAATTGTCCATATAAATCTAGTCATCAAAATAAAAAAAAAAAAGGTGCCAAACAGGATGTTTCCGGTAGTTACAAGAGACTTGCTGAGAAAAGCTGAACAGATTTCGCAGAATAAGTTATTCCTAAACGTGACAGGAGCTGTTACGGAGGACGTGAGGCTGGGATTGACTGAGTGTTATCTCAAATGTACAGCACGAGGAGCCGATCAGGGTGAAGTCAATGACAAAGCTCCCTCTCGCTCTCCCTCCCTTCCTCCCTCCCAGAGGAACTTATCAGCTTGGAGTTTGATGGCCAGGCAATCACTGCCACAGGCACCTTGTTAACAATCCTGGGGCAGATGGTTGGATACAGGACACTGTTGCCCACTGAGCACAAATTTAAAACATTTTTTTCTTGTCTGTGTGTGTGAGAGGTTCAGATGACGTGAGTTTTTTTTTTTTTTAAAAACACCAAAGTATGAAAGAAAGAGCCTTTTATTATTTGATTCCTCTACGTTTTATATTTTCAAGAGATAAGTTTCCCCCGGAAGAGTCGAGACATGTCTGTGATGCACTGATTGATGCCATGGCCTTTCACATTGTGCTGGGCACCTTTGCTGAGAGCTGTTGTTAGGTCATTATCCTGGGTGCATCGGCCAACACAGTGCAAGGGTAGATAATTGGGTGCTTCTGTAAGATGCAGAAGGGAGCTCATGCTTTCTCATTACACTTCTTTAAAATGATATAGTATAACTGTTGTTTTCGAATGAGGATAAGGACAGGAATTCCAGACTTGCCTTTACATAGAGTATAATGAGAAAAGTAAATTAGCTAAATGGAGGGTGATGTAGTTAACAGCTATAGCAATTAAAAAATAAAGTTGAAGTATATTTTTCTAGGGACCTTATTATGGTTTTCTGTTTTTATTTTTTTAAATTTTTTACCTATAGTGTTGTTATGATGAATTATCATATTAGATGTAATCAGCAGTTCAAGAACTGAGGTAAAGTATGTTTTAGTCTTCCTGTGCACAAAATACTTAGTGTTAATTGTGCTGAGAACACTTCCTTCTGAAGATTTTTTTTGCTAACATTATGCTTGAGGGGGGGAATATTTCTGTGTTCATATTCTCCAGGAAGTCCATGTTCCGATGTGTAAGGTAGTCAATAGTTACTCTTCAATTTCTTGTGCTTTCTATTAAGAACTTAGCTTTTTTTGAACGTGTGTTTGGTACTGACAGAAAGTTATTCTGACCATGACTCGCTGGTTACAGTTTGTTTTTCCAGGTCAGGAATGAAGTAAATGTATTCGGGGGGGTTTCAACACCAGTTCGTGGAGAACTGTTTATGAACAAGGTTCAGTATGCTGCTGGATTTGCAGACACTAAAGCTGAAAGTTAGTCCTCCTTCAAGGCTAGAAGCCAGTGGGGTGGTAAGTAAACTGTCTGCGTTGTGTCAGACTTTTATTGCAAGCACTGTGGGTAGACGAACCATAGTTTCAAAGTCCCACCCTTTAATGTTCTGTTTCATAGCAAAAAATAAAAAAATATGGAGTCAAAAATAGTTTGCTGACATCATCTTTAAATTTTATTTTTGTATTGAGAGCAGAAGTTTTATGACAAAGTCAGCATTTAACATTTCCTCTAGTGTATGCAGAAAAACACCTTTTATATACATGCTGAATGACTAAAAAAAATGACGTTTTGCATAATGTTACACAATATCAGATCATGAGCAAAATATTGACCAAACAGAGAAGTCCAGCTATAATCTTTGCTGTCATGGTTTGCTTTGCCATCCACTTTAACATTTTTAAATAAATGTTGGGGTTGAAGTGTTCGGTGTGTTTACAGAAAACACTGAAAACATAGCACTGATAAAATGTTGATAAGTTTAAAACATGTCTGAACAGCAATGGGAGTTGTACTCATTAATGAACCATTTGCTCGGCCCCTCAAAAACATTCCTGGATTCCAAACTAAGAATCCAGGAATTGAACCAATCAGACAACATCTCAGTCTTGTTTGTTTTGAAATAATTACAGACTTTTGAAGCTCTGATTGGTGCAAATCTACTCCAGATGTATCAGAGATTAAAACTAAATAGCTGAAAATAAGCATATAGCCAATTTGAAATGTTTATACCCACATTACTCACAATCTACTGTTTTTCTGTGCACACCTACATCATGTGTCTCAGCAAACTGATTAATTGATACAACAAATAACTTAATTATTTTCCCCCTTATCGCACCTGATCCCTCTTAAAACTCATCAGCTCTAATCTTTTGGTTCGTTAATACTGAAGGCAGATCTTCTCCATCGATCGCGAGCTGTCACCAGCTTAACAAGACTGAAAATTTTAATCACAACCCACCGTGTCACTAGCTGTCTATACCCACTTTCTATAGATAGCCCATCTATTGATCAGGCAACCCTGTAGATTGTACAACACTGCACCATCATTCTCATCCATTCCACAATAATGAACAAAAACAAAGTTCTGTTGGCAAAGTCATTGATTCTCCACAGGAAAAGAAAAAAAACAAAAAAGGGTGGTGTTTATTTACTATTGTGTGCAGGAGGCAAGATACTTGGACTTACAAAACTTCATTCATCTACCCTCTCAAATGCACATTCACAAAGTCACTGAGGAACCAAAAAACCTGAGCACCACTTATATCTGCATTGGTAAGAAACACAAAGCAAGCTCAGAGGACTGCCTCTCTGGACGCAGCACAGTCAAAGAGAAGAAAGAGAGCACTTGCTCACCCTGGGATGGAAAGAAAAAGCAGCCGCCTCAAAAGAATTATGCATAGAGTAACAAAGGAAAACTTCAGACACTGTTCTGGGTTTATGAGTATGTGTGAAAGGAGAAGATGGGTGGTGAAAAGATGGAGGGAGGGTGAGAGAGGGCTGGGGAGAGTGGGAGTAGGGGGAAGAGATGTCACCTTTGGACAACCAACTAGTTAGTTTTAAGTGCAAAGCCCAGAAAAGCAACTCCATCCTCACCTTGAACCTCTGCTGATAAAAGCACATCCTTCAAGGTGTAAGGAAGTGAGATGTATGGGTACTCTTTCTGGCTATGTCCCTAGCTTCATCTGCACTTCAGTCTTACTGATATACTAACAGCAGGTGTTAACATCTCTTGGGAAAGCATTAAGCAATAGGACATGGACATATAGCAACTCCCTGGAGAGACTATAAGTTTACAGAAACTGTGGCAGCCTTGTTTTCCACAGTAAAAGACACTTGTATGAATTCACAATTTGAAATAGTGGAGGCTCTTAGAAAAACAAACAGTCCACTTAAGGGTGTGTTTTGTTTTGGTTTTTTTGTTTTTTTTGTCTGTTGGTAAGATTATATCTAAAAATACTCTGTAACAGAGCAGTGACAGGGGGCTTTGGATTTGCATGGCTTTACAATAAATCCTAAGTCTTTAAATAAAAAGCAACTGGACGTCTTCCTCTTGTTTCCTGAAGATGTTTCACTCCTCATTTGAAAGGCTTCTTCTTCTAGGCGACTGATGGGGCATGTCAGCTTTATAAGCTGTTGTAGAAACATTCATTCTTGAGAGTTTTTGGATTAGATGTCTGTCTCTGATCCAAGCAGCCGTCAAATGGGATTGTTGTCAAATGGGATGCTTTGGTCCCATAATTAGGAGGTATGAATGTAAAGTGCTTAATTTGTTACAAAACCTGTGGATCTAAACACATGCATACACACGAAAACTAAAATTGATATAAGTGCTTGAAATGCTATCCGTGAGTGGAAAACTGTCATCACAATGGAATATTTTTCGATCTGCCAGCACACCGAGCATCATACACAATCAAAAAGTATATTCACAATCACTTACACTGTGGGCAAAAATGTCTTCAAATACAAGACTGTGATGATTCTACCTCTGTCCTTTCATCTGCTCATTTCTCACTCACTTTTCATCCTTACTTCTGAGGCTGTGGAAGCAGGATTAGTGTCTAGCTTCTCTCTTATGTTCAGCCCTCAGTATGAGCCCTAAAGAATCTTTAAATGCACATTCAATAAAAAACAAAACTTTGTTCACGCAACAGTTCCGTTTGGTTGTTGTTGAAACAGGAAGTAATGTGACAATGCTGATATTGCTTTGAATTCTTGTACTTGTACTTCAGTTGTCACCACTACAGCAGCCAAAAAATCTTGTCTAATGGTATTTCTGTT
>JAOWBL010000009.1:5765505-5786270 GCA_028564865.1 Zenarchopterus dispar | reverse complement strand
GCTTTGAATTCTTGTACTTGTACTTCAGTTGTCACCACTACAGCAGCCAAAAAATCTTGTCTAATGGTATTTCTGTTCCTATTGTCCTTGTTGTGTATTACTTGGATTTCTAGAGGTGTTTGACATTATGTGGTCCACTATGACAATGGTTAGTAATCACTGGCAAAGTTATTAAATTAAATCAGGATGGGAGATTTTAGATCTCAAAACTTCTAGTGGTAGGCTAAACAAAAATATTACCAGTGTAGGTGATTTTACTTTTACTACAGGGGCTCTCTACCAAAGTTTTATCACATCTATGCTGCCAACAGTGTCTCTACCTCTAGGGCTTCAAAAGTCTGACTGAGCGTATGTTAAGCAGCTTTGACAGTATAGGATGGGTTGAGCGTGCATTCACTCAACCACTCACATTTGTGCGCACAGGGAAGACATCTACCCTGGTGAGCCTACATCCCTGCTTGTGAATACAGTTGTGATGCAGAAATGCTCCTTTTCCCTCATGGACACTATTTTGGATCATGTTTATTCACATGGTTTCATTTGTGTGCCCTGTGTTGCCATGCTCAGGTTTTAAATCTAATTAGATGCTATATGAACAGACATGAAGTCACCTGGAGAGAAAAGTCATGACTTTATTATGTGTTGGAATACAAAAATCACAAAAATCTAGCCATACTTGAGTATGTTATTCTTTTGTCTCATCTGAACTAGCAGCCAATGTAAAAAAAAAAAATCATTGTGCCTTTTTGTTCTATGGTGTGTTGCATGTTGAGACAATTCTTCATGATCTCAAGGTAAATCAAATTTAGTATTTCCCATATTTTGCTTTGCTTTACGAAGTGCAGCACAGTGAGGCCATGAGTGTAGTGGTTTTGCTAGAACCCTATGAAAACACTTTTAAAATACTTTTCTCCAGTCACAAAAATGCATTTCTTGAGAAAGTAAGGAAAAGGGAAACTTTTTGTCATGTGTTCCCTGTCAGCAGTTTCCAAAGTACTCCATCCAAGAGTTACTGTACGCCTGACAGGTCGCGAGCAGTTTTAATTTGGAGATAAACACTTAAATTGTAACCAGGGTAGTTTGAACTTTTAGGACCAGATCTGTGTCTGCTGTACACAGCAAAAGCAAAGCGCCACTGCAGCTGCTTTATCTTAGGCAACAGAATATAAACTGTGAGAGGTGCTATAAAGATCAAATAAATCTTGACAGGAGACAGTTCAAAGAACCACAGAGCCAGGAGACGTGCCAGTAGGTCACGACAGGGACAATATTTGTAGGCCATATTTTACTGCCTTGGCAGGGGTTCAAGTTGTTCGAAGTCTGATTTGTCTGGCCATGAGGTAAAGTGCTGTCAAAGAGTGTGGAGATATACCAAGAGTGACAGCACTAACCCACTGAAGGATTCAAAATCTGCTCTCAATTCAGACCTTTTACAAAGCTGTTAATTATGCATAAATATCAAAGTGTGTGCAGTGTTGGGGGGTAAAAAGGTAGAAATTTTGTGCTACACCAAATGCTTCCCCAGTGTGCGCCCTCACCTCCTCTTCAGGGTGAATGATCCTGGTTCTGCCTGCATCATACAGCTGCAGCAAATTATTGTTGTGCCACTGAACTTTAACAACATCTGACATCTCTTCACCTGTGGGCCTCTCTGCTGCGTCTTTGCCGAGAACTTGAAGGAGCTGATCAGCTCCAATGATCTTCATGCACAAAGGTCAGGGGGATGTTTTGGTATCGGACAGCTCATCTGCTTTGAGCCTGTTTCTCTCTCAAGGTAGGCACTTGGCCTGTGTTTTCTGAATAGTGAGTCATCAGCTGCCACAGCAGTAACTGAAATTACACCTGATGCCTATCAAGCCTGTCTGCCTTCTTCTTCCACCTGGCTGCGTGTGCAACATCAAAAAGCTATCTGATCCTTTCAACAAGCTGACTGACATTTCAACAGAAATGCTCAGGAACACAAGGCAGACTTCAGCTCTGTTAAGTTGTGTATGTGCGAATACAATTTGTAAATGTTTGAGAATAAAAAAGTGCATCATGCACATTCTAAAAGAAAGTTTAAGTCAAATGATTCCCAAGTCATCCCATGAGCCACAAAGCATCACAAGACAACTTGATAGAGTTAGTCTTTACAACCTTAACTGCACAGTTTGTGTTTTGTCTGAGGTGCACTTTTTTGACTTCTCTTTTTCTTCCTCAGGTGCTGCTTGTTTACCTTTCAAGGGCATTCTTTGGAGAGGGAGAACAAGACAGTGGCGGAGAGGGCATGGTGAGATGGGAAAGGGTCGTTTTAGAGATTAATAAACACATCACGTCCAAGGTTGTCTGTGATAATGTGTGATACATCCAGGAGGAGATGGCACATTTTAAAACGGCACCAAGGCCACTGGCCAACATGAAGAGTGAATAATGACACCAATACACCACCTTAATCACCCCACTTTTCTCTTCAATATATGTTCAGGTTTTTTTCTGATCTCCTGTCAAACCAGCAGCAGAGTCAATGAAAGAAAGACTGAATTCACTTTCTATTAATGACCTTCTGATACAATCAATAATCTGAATGTGTTAAATTTGATCTGAATGAAGACTCAACAGGAGTTCAAGGTTTCAGTTTCCTGTCTAAAACTGTCTGGGTAATAGGTCATACTTAGACCTGCAAAACAATGTTGAAGTACGAATCAAAACAACTGGAAAAAAAGACTAAGGCATTCATCTGGTCTCCAAACTCTCAGAATATCAATCTGATGGGGTTTCATTCCGATTGATAACCTTAATCTTGACTCAACCGCACAACCCAAAAACCCCAAAGGATCTTTCATTTCTATCTCAGTAACAGACGCTGCATGTTTGACGTCCCAGACTTATGTTGGACCTATAATTATTTTTTTATCTTCTAATTTTAAATTATGTTGTCTTTTTTTAACTCTTCCACCTGTCTATCTTCTGGAATGAAGTTTGTAGGGCATTTGTAAGGCATTTTCCTCAAATTCCTCAAAATGACTTTTACCCTTTTTTTTCAGCCAAAAAAAAGACATTTACCTGTTGCATCTTAAAAAAAAAAAAATCATGACCAATGTCACAGATGTAATGTTCTCCTTTTTACATTTGTGAATTCCTCACGTTGCTCTGAATATTGTAGTAAATCCTTCCTTAACTTCTTCTATACCGCTCCTCCTGACATTTCTCCAGAATTTGATGATACTCTTGATTACAGCCTCACTACTTATTTAGCTTTCTTGGTTGCACATTTTGAACATTTGTCTACCAGCTTGTCTTCAACGCTCCATCACATGCAGGAATGCAAACGTGACTGATTGCTGCCGCTGCCCTTGAAAGTCTTTGTCTGTTCGTGTAATTTAAAGTATTATATCTCATGTTGGTTTTGACTTCTTACATTTTTCTACTCCCTCATGTTTTCTGATTGCTTGTCTGCTTTTGCTACACTCATTACCCACACTTGTGACTGCTCACTTTCACTCAGTATATCAGCCCCACTCTTCCAGATCATCATAACTATGCCAGCAGCACAGTCGTTCTTCTTCTTATTGGTCCTTTATGATCGTATTCAATTCTGCCCTCTGCTGAACTCTTGTCTGAAGTGGTTGCTCGTGTTAACTTGACTTCCTGTGTAGTGAGATCTTTGCTCTTTACTCTGCCTACAAGCACATCAGCTGCTTTCTGTTGTAAAATAAAACTCATCTATGCTTACATTAATGTATCAGCTCTAGGTCGAAACAGATGTCTGTCAACAGTACATAACAGTAAATGTAAACTTTGTTGCTGATGGTTTTCCTCCCACACAATTGCAGGTAGTTGCGATGTTAAATGGAGACTTGTGTAACAGCTGGTGCGAAGGACAGCAAAGTCAGAAGCACTTGCTGTTTGTCTCCATGTTATTGTTAAAGCGCATATGTGCATTATCTAATGGTAATGACCATACGATATAGATTTGAAAAATTAGGTAAGGATACATAGTGATCCATGAGAGCAAATCACAAAGTGAATGCATGCTTTAAGGCTTTTGGTGTCTCGCATTCAGATTACACTGAAATCCTAGTATTTACAAACTGAGACAGGCTGAAGTCTGCAGAGTATCAAGTACATCCTGTGGATCATAATGTAGTTGCTGATCAGTGTAAAGTATGGTATTGATCCATGCTTGAGAGACGGGGGGAGGTGGCTGAAAGTGACCTCTAAGAGACACTGCTCCTCAGCTGAACCATTTAAAGATGAGATTCAATCACATTTACTAATAAGCCATGGCACCAAAATCATTTGCAAATTTCACCAACCCTTTTTTTTAATCCATAGTAGCTCATAGAACAGATGCAAAATGTTGCATTATTAATTAATTTCCCTTCAGGGGTTAATAAAGTATTTTGAATTTTTAACTTTAATTGAATTGAATTGAGATTTTTACAATTTCATTAAGAAATGTTAGCTCATTTTGAAGTTAATGGTAGCAGCATGTCTCAAACAAATTGAACACAGGTAACGAAAGACTTTAAAGATAGGTGTTACTAAAAAAGACACTTGCTGCTGGATTAATTGCCAACATGTCATTGACATGATTGGGTATAAACAGAGCATCTATTCGCATGGGACTAGTGTTATCTGGGCACCTGAGGTTATTTAAAATAATTACAGAAGATATCTTTGATATTAATCCAGAGAGAATATGCCATGTCTGTGATATGGAAAGTCAAAATTCAACTGAAAATTATCTACCCTGTTTCAGCAAACATAAAGGTCATCAGAGATTTTTAATCCCATGTGAATGCACATCTCAGTAGTTCACTGATTTGTGAGCAGGGTTATTTAAAAAAAAATCTTGTAGTTACCTTTCTTTCTTCTTTCCCAATTTGACAGCTGCAGTACAGTAAAATATTCAAAAATCAGCTTAGATTCACCACATGTAGCCTAATAACAATATTTTGGCGGATAAAAATAAAGAAATTAGTCAGCAAAATTCTTCACATGGAGGAAAGACAATGAGATGATGGCATGGTAACCGCCATGCAATAAAAAAGTTTTCTATCTAGCATCAAGCTCAATACCTAGTTCAGCAGTAGAAAACATTTAGGTTACAATGGACGCTCTGATTACATGTACTGAATGGTATTGTTACTATGACAATGTGAGCACATAAACCTGTATGTCATTTTCAAGTTTTGTCACTGTCAAAATATGATGGGTTGTCCCTGAAGTCCAGCTGTAGTGTGTGATGAGTCTTCCAATTCAATATTCAAAGTTTATATTAATAAAATTTTTAATTGTTTAACAAAACAGGAAGCCTTGACAATACTATCTGCAAAATATAATAAAACGCGGACTTTGCTTATCCTGTGTGCTGCTCAAAACAGAGATGCTGGAGTGTTTTTTGAATGACTGCAGATAATACTAGTCCTGTGCAAATATAGCATTAGAGAGCCCGTCGTTCAGAAGCAAGTATGGGCAGAAGTTCATCGGTCTGCAAAACCCTGCATTTGCAAATCTTGAAACTCAGTGTAAAAGTGCAAAGACTTTGAATATTTCATCAGCTACAGAACATAATGTGAAAAGAGATTTTGATACTCCAGAGAAATCTTTGTGTACAACGGAAAAGGCTGAAAATCAATATTGTTGGATGCCCCTGATTTCCGGGCCTCAGGCGGCACCGCATTTAAAACAGGCAAGATTCTGTGATGAAAATCGCTGCATGGGCTCAAGTACACTTCTGGAAACCAGTGTTTTAGAAAACAGATTTCTGTGCCATCCACAAAAGCAGGTTAAAGCTGTGTCATGTATATAAGAAGCCATAAGTGAACATGATCCAGAAACACAGCCAAAGCTTATTTAAAATGGATTAAGGTCAAGTGGAAACCTGTCTTGTAGCAAGATCTTAGACTGTTTTAAAAGAAGTGGACAAACTTCCTGAGATGTCACCCACAGATTCTCTAAAGACTACTTTTAAAGCCTCTTTTTTTTTTGTCTTACCGCATGGTGCCATGTTAGTGTGAAATGACTCCATTCAACCCTGGTTAATCCAAAAAATGTGTAAATGGGTGGAAAGAGCAGGCATTGAAGCTTGCTGGAGCAAACCCACCTTCGTTCAGTTATAGAAAGTTAGCTGTTTCAGCCTGACTGGCTCATGCTTACTAATGGTACCATCTAATGTCCATTCTGACCAAATATCTCCAAAGATCCTTCAAATGAGGATCTTTGGAGAGGTCGCTGAAATAGCATCCAAAATGAGTACTGCTGGAGTTGAAACAGGACTAGCACAACCCTCCAGTGCTAGTAGGTTCTCATTGGGTTGTAGATGGAGATGGATTGGTGTCAGAAGAAGAAGGGATGCTACCCAGTGGCAAACATTTCCTTGTTTTTTATTATAATTATTTTTAGAGATGTTGCTGCCATGGAATTCAAAATTGCTTGTTTTGTTTTTTTTTTTTTCTCCTGAAGATGGTAGCTTTCCTCACTTCCAGTATTTGATGTTTTCTCTGTGAATAAAATATGGGTTTATGAGATTTGCATATCAATGCACTCTGACACAAGAATTGTTAGGATGTCTTGTGGTGACTGGAACCAGAACCACAGTTTTTACCAAAGCAACAGCTAACAAAGTGCTCGTCTTTCTCATATCTATTCAGTGTTCAGTGATCAGTGTTTTGTTTACAGTCATCTACCCTGAGGATGTTGTTATGTCCTCCTTCCTTATGATTTTCAGTCTAATTCATTCTTTTGCCTCTCTGGGTGAACGGCCCTTACAGCTAGTGCAGTCACAGCCTTGAATATCTCTTGTTAAAATCACACCCTTATTAGCATATATCCCCCTGCCATGTGTTTATGACTTCTACAGGTCTTCTTTTACCTCTACAGTTTGACTGACAGTTTATTTTTGTAATTTCAATGATGTTGCCCCAATCTCAAATTTGTTTTCCCTTTGTCTCTCTCTATTTGGGTCAGTCTGTCATCCTGTTTATTTTCCAGTGGCTCAGGAAGACGGAGCAGATTGCGACAAGTTTAAGTCACCGTCTCTGGCGGGTTGTAACTTGGAACCACCTTGGGTGAGGATCAGATAGAGGATGTGGAAATTCAAACTGAATTGTTTGTGCAGCAAGATGTAGTGCAACATCCAGTGACATGTCAGCAGTGCAGCAGTTGTTTCCTCCTCAGCGGGGCGGTTTTCAGCTGAAACAACAGCCGTCAGGGTGCGCAGTTCAAAATACTCCTCCTTTTTTTCCCCCTTTCTAGAAATACTTGTGGTAGCATTGTTTTTTACTAAGAGCTTCTGCGCAGTTAAGAATAATTCAAGGTGGTTGATGTATTTTGAAAGATTTCCAAGCAAAATTTCTCCCCTTCTGTAGTGTACCATGGTGACACTAGAGATAAAGGTTTGCTTGTGTAGTTTCAGGACAGTTTTCTCTTCTTTGGAGTGCGTTCCTGCTGAGTAATGTTGTGGAAATTAAGATGGCATTTCAACACTTTGACTATAAATCCAGTTAAAGATGTGATGGGCAGCTCAGAGCTCACATACACACACACACACACACACATACACACACACAAGCATCCTCTAAAACACACAAGTGCCTCACACCAATCTCAGTATCAAAAAGGAACAAAGCTACAGGGCTTTTATTACTTTACAAGGTTTTATCTGTGTCAGTAAAGGTGCAGTAATGATCCCACCTCCAGCATGTGAGGCCACAGAGGTGGGGGCTGAGGCCGGTCCTCCAACTCTTCCCCATGGCACCCCTTTTTCCCCTGCATCGGGGATGGAATAAGCAGTCATCTGACCATGGAGATCTCATTGGGAGAATCCCCTCCATGCTCATCTGCCCTCTGCTTTTGTCTCTAATATAGAGCTGGAGGAGCAAGGGCCACTGCCTTTAGAAAAGCTCTGTGTCTCTGCAATAAAAACCACATCTATGGCCATGGAGAAGCTTACACTGTAATCCTGCATGACGGATTGAGTCTGCCACTGCAGCACTCTCCCTTTCTTTTTCCATCTCTTTCCTTCCGTCTTCATTTTCCGCAGAAACTTATGTGGCAGCAGCGAGTAAGCATGCGGACACATGCATTTGTCAAACACGACGGAGCGCACGTGCTTGAGTGAGTACACATTCGCATGCTGCAAACACTTTTGCTTTTGTCACATCACCTTTTTAACCTGGGGGGGACTGCAGCTGTGTCTGCTAAAATTTTCCAGGACAGTCAAAAGACAGGAAAAAAGTAGTGGGAAATCGAAAATAGGTTTTCGTTTCTGCAAGTGAAAAATAACTGAATGCAAAAGATACCATCACAAAGACTTGCACAGGATAAGAGAATGAATCCCAGTGGGGAGTCTCAGCGAAAGCAAGTGCTGCAGAGGTATACAGATGACCTGGATTTTGAATCTAAGCTCCCATGGCATGGATTACTGCACACTGCTAGAAATGGCCTCTGCAATAGAGGACATTTATATGCTCATGGATCACCACTATTAGGACCCCTCTGAGCCTGATTTGCCTTTGTCTTTATCTATTCATCCTCATGTCACTTTCCATTTCTTTGTCTGTGTCGTCTTTCTTTACTCATTCACTGTTGTCTTCTCTGCCCCTCATTCTGATTTTGTTTCTCTGTCACTCTCAGTATTAGCCATTCAGAGATGTTTCAGTGGCATGTGGTAGAAGTTATCACCAAATCTCTCTCCCCACCTCACTCTATCTCACTAATCTTCGCTAATCTTCCAGCCCAGACCGAAGTGAGAATTAGTTTCACACTCTCCCTCATCAATCTCTTGCACCTCCCCTTCCTCTACCATCTTTTTTCACTTCATCTCTCTCTCTCTCCTCTGGATCAACCTCACCAGCTGCTTTCTTAATCCTCCTTGCTCAGTTTGTCTCCTCTCTTCTCCCTCATCTCACCTCTTCTTCTGCTTCATGTCATCAACAGAGCTGCAGAGGTCATTTCTGCTTTGCACTCTCGCGTCTGCCTCTGTCGCCTCCTCGATCCATTTCCACCTCTCTCTCCTAGATATCTTTTTTTCACGCTTCCTCTTCCAAAGGCTCTGGGGATTCTTGCATCTGACCCTGCCTGTTAACCCTGAGCAGTGTCCTTACCTGTACATTGTTGCACTTGAGCACAAACTTTCAGACAGAGCAGATGTTAGCACTCATCATCCAAACTGTTAAGACGCTTCAAAAAGTGAGTACCAAAATAAAGGAAAAAAGCTTTTGTCATTTACATTAAGCTAGCAGTAAAAAGTCTGGACACATTCATATCGGGTAGTTGTTTTCTAAGTCTTGACTGCAACTCTTAAAAAAAACAGTGAAATTGTACTACAGTGATGCTTTGGTTCGTAACAAGCTATTTAACTATGATGCAACGAGGAACTTTAAATCACCATGTTGGAGACAGATCTTGTGGTCAAGGAAAACATAAGTAGATTCCTGAAACTACTAAAATAAGGGCAACACATCATTATAATGTGAAAGAATTGTAGAATATTAAGAAATTGTTAAGAACAACTGTTGTAGGAAAACAAAGTCTTGAATGATCATGTTCAGAGATCTCTCAAATGTTTGATGAAATTTAATTGAAATGTTGGATATAAATGTTGGGCTCTGGAGATGTGGAAAACATTCACATGGCCAGATGAGTCCAGATTTTCAGAATGATGACAGCATTCACAGAGCGATGACAGGGTGGCAGATGATGATGATGCACCCGTGATGCATAGTGCCTACCATGCAAGCCTGAGGGGGCACAATCATGAGGTGGGTTTTATTCAGTTAGTCAGATTGAAGATCAGCAACATAATGTGGCCAAACATATGAGATCAGCTAACTACTTGAATATATTTAATGACCATGCTTTTTCAGTAATAAGAAGAATCTCTCTTCCCTACTGGCACTGTCATATTCCAAGATAACAGTAAGGTCCTTCAGGTTCAAGCTGTGAAACTAACCCCCAGAGTCCAGAGACCCTATCTTCTTTACCATGAATGGAAAATGTAAAAAAAATAAATGTAAAATAAATAAAAAATTTTAAATAAAAATTTTTAAAAAATTCTTTATAAACCAACATGTCATGGCAAAATCTTCATGCAGCTACCTGCAGAATGTGAGTCATAATCAAAGCTAAGAGTGATCCAACCTAGCCTTAGACTATTTTAGTCTTTTTGGCTGTGAGGTGTGGACAAAAAAAACTCAACACTATGCAGTATATTATGAGATGTCCTATATTATACCACCTTTTGTTTTTAGCCTTTTCAGAGTCTGTGATATGAGTTTTGCCTGCTACAAACCCATAGTAGCCCAATACAGTGAATGGGAATTGCCTACCACATCCATCAACATTCACATGAAAGCAACAGCACAGAGGAATTAATGAACTGCAAAGTTAAGAGACATAAATGGAAGCAATCCTCTTCGGTACATCATATTAGTAATACCAAAACATGCACATCTTCACCACACTTTATTTTGCTCAAACATGGATTTTCATAATCTAAATAAAGAGAAAAACCCAAGCCAAAAGACATAAAAATGAATCTTTTTTTTTTTTTTTCCTTTTTTGGCTGCTGATGTGATTTACACTGTTATTTGTCTGTTAATTGTCAAAATGTTACCACATTTTGTGAAATACTCACAATCACTGTTGCACCACAGGTAACAAAGACTTTATTTGGTGGCTAGAAATTCAAATTTTAAGGAGAAATTTTTATTAAATTTCCCTCCCAGCCTTCCTGCTTTGAGCTACCTTTCCTTTTTTTTTAAATTCAGCCGCTTTTTCTTTGCTGTCATACACATTTTATGTAACATGCTTGAGTACTGAAAGTCACATGGTTACAGTGAAGAAATCAGCTTTCATTAAATTCCATGAAAATAGATTTCATTAAAGATATCATTTTCATGGGTTACAGGCTGAAGGATCCCATCCCTTTGGATGATCCACATGCATTGATCGCTTACATTATTCTGACAAACATTGCTCTGTGGCTCAAAAATCAATTAAAAAAAATAAAAGAATTTGTATTCATCAGTATAAATACAAAGTTTTCTGCATCACATTTTCCGTGAGACCAAGCTGAAACAAATTATGTGCAATTTCTTTGCTCTAATTTCCTAACGTGCATATGTTTCTGTGTCAGAGCTGCATGAGGGAGAAAAGACTCATTTTGTCAAATACATGCCTTGTGTTATTTTCAACATCAAGTCCCCAGTGGAACATGCAAGTGAAAAGCGCTGACTGCGTTCTGGAGAAGCACAAAACTGTTTTAACAATCCAAATATGTAGCTCCTTTCTCCCTTGCTCTCTCTCTATATATAAGATCTGCCATTAAAAGTCATTTGTGACTTAAATAAATTGAATAAATAGATTCATGATCCCATTACCAATAAGTGTAATATGTCTGAAACAAAACCTTAGTGAGCACTCAATGCTCCTCATGCTTTGTTGTTTCTACAGTCCTGCAGATGTCTGACATCTTTAAAACACTCATACATTCAATCACTAAAAGGCCACTGGGAGAAGATAGCTTTGTTTTAAGGGCAATGCTGTTTTTAGAAATTTTAAAGACAGTGAAATGAATCCAAAGTTTCTTGCAATATTCCTTTGCCCCCAAACTACCTCTCAACCAGGTTTTAGGAAATTTTGCTTTTTAGTTTTTTTTTTTTATATATTCCAAGTAGTAAAATTAAAATGGACATAAGGCATATCACAGTACTTTATTTCAATAGATTTAATGGTCAAAGTGTCCCTAAAGACTGTCTGTCTGAATTTAATTCAACTTATTCTCCACATGAGCCAGTGTGTCACAGCAGAGAGCACCCATTTACATTTTAGAGTGGATTGCGAGGAACAATGAATATTAATTCCACCATGTCTCATTATCACAGTAGCATAATCATGATGAATGCTACCCTGCAACGAATGAGGCCTAAAATTTAAAAAAAAAAAAAGAAAAAGAAAAGAAAGGAAGGAGAGGTTCATGCTGGAAAAACTGCACATTAAGTAGACAAAGGAAGGCAAGCCAGGAAAATACCTTAAACTTCTGACCTTTTCACTGAGACATAAACTGACTTTTTGGACTTTGAACAAGGCTTAGATGCCTCTGTAACGTAAGCAGCCCCGTGAGGCCGCTCAGAGGTAACACTTAGATGTTTACTACTGTCGAAACAGTGTTCACTATGTTAGCATGCTAATTAGCACAATAACATAACCTGGCAACAAATTAGGGGATGACCAAAATTGTTATTCATCCTGAACAGAATATGAGCATCTTCATCAAATTTGATTGCAGTAATAACAAGCTCTTCTGGGATGTTTTACTAAAAACAAATATGGGGCTTCTCTATTAGTGTGCTTTAAGCATAACATGCATGAAATGTGTAGCTGGAGGAACAAAATAAGCTATTTGCTCTGCTTGTTTAACAAAAAACATACAGTAATAATATCTCCACTATAATATCTACAGCCTCTCTACTTGAGATAAATAGTCCAGATCCTGTTTGTGTAACAAAGTGTCCCAGGAGACCTTAATTCATGATGCTACAACGACCCACAAGACAAAATCCTTTCTCACTGTACTCAAAGTGTTGTGTTTGGAAGACGCTTAATGTGTAACTGAAAAGAAACCTTGAGCAAAGCCTGGGAACGCATGAGAGTGAGAGACGCTTTGAGTCAGATAAAGGTAACAAAAAGTAATAACCCAAGGAACAAGGGATGCCAAAGGGTAAAAAAAAAAGTAAAAGATTAGCGAGAGTGGGATAAAGAGATAAGGAGGGCATCCACATGATGAGAGACAAAAATGTTAAAAAAGGTAAAGGGATAAGAGAGTAATATGATGTATGGTAATCCCCACTCCTCCTTTTTCTGCCCTTGTTTTCATGGGAAAAAAAGTGAAGCAGGGGAAATGAGCCAAGTTAGGGCTAGAAAGAAGGATGGATGAGAGATGAGAATCACACTGAGCTAAAACTGATAAGGGATGATTCAGGAGTAGATGAATGCCATGCAAGGTTATTGTCTTAATCAGAAGTGGAGTGCCAACTGCAAGGCGTTTACAGTACAGCTCAGCTCGAGGAGCTGCTGTAACTCAAGTCGAGACTCTCAAGTAGGACCTGTGGATAATATGTGCAGCTGAAGCAGGAAAAGAGCTGGGTGTGAGTCATTAGCATGCATGCAACAAAGCATGAGAAATCACTTTAATAACACAGAATGCTAATGACAGTGATTGGCGTAATCACAGCAACACGGGCGGAAGGGGTGAGACAACAGGAGGTCACCCATTTCTCGAATTATTATTCCGTCATGTCGTTCCACCCCTGTTGATGCGACTCTGTCAAAAATAGCAGCACTTTGTCTCCCATTCTGATGCTGATTGAAGTTACCAACCTTGGTCCTGATGACTGGCAAATGATGTGTTCTTGTATTCTAATTGCAACATCTTCATCAATTTCTAAAATCAGCTGGAAACATCGTGACTCACCATCCCACATCGTCATGACTGATTCTCAGCTCTTCTATGAGTAAACACTGGACTACAAACACGATTTTCCTCAGTGTGTGTGTGTGTGTGTGTGTGTGTGTAGGAGTGAACAGTGTGCATGGCTGTTAACAGTCACTGCAACAACAACTGAGCTGCAAGTTGCATTCCCAGTAGGTACAGTGGGGCTATATGCACAATCGAGCCAATTAACCTGCACACGTCCGCTGGGACCTCCAGCTGTGGGGGAGACTGAGTTTTAACGCTGTAGCCCACCAAAGACAGGTTGGTAGAGGGCATCTGTCCGACAAATCAGCAAAGCTACACTTTGTAATCACGTTTCACACTACGCTAATCACTTCAGCCTGATTTATCACTCCTATAAAAACAATCTTTAAGTGATGTTAAAGGACAGCAACTGAAAGGGAGGGGAGACCAGTTAGACGGAGAGAAAAATGGAGATGCCAGAAGCGTGATCGTGTCAAAAAGAGCTGAGATTTGACTAAAGCTCACTAATTCAATCTTGGAAATCCGTCTGAGTGACTGAGCAGCGCCCCACTTGCCCTCCTCCTCCTCCTTTTGCTCCTCCCCACCTAGGCCTCATCCTTACCATTTGAGAGCAGAGCTCTCAACGTCTCTAATCCGGCTTCTGATAGCAGCACCCTGCAAGGAGGGAGACATCAACACCATACAAGGTTGGGAAGGAGCAAACTGAGTGGCAGAGGATGGAAGGCTGTGAAACAGAGTAAAAAGAAGATGATGAGCGGGGGGAGAATAACAGGTGTGACAAGTTGGTTACTTCAAATTCCTCTTTAATTAAAAGTCTAAATCCTCCTTACTTTGAAACCCTTACTTTATAATTAACACTTTGATCCTTCTATCACTTGAAAAGAAAAAAAACAATTAAAAACTTTTGAGATTTTTTTACTTTAAAACCCATTAATTAAAAATCACCAATGAACAATGGTGCAATATTGAGGCAGACCCCCACTTTGCTCATTAGCCGCTGGTTAATTGATCCTAACGGCGATGTTTACCAAAGGGATGCTACAGACGAAAACATTATCATTCTACCTCGCCTAATTGCAGTCTTTAAAGACGGATGGCCAAAAGGGAATTTGTATGTTTGAGATCACTGGAAAAGTGGATTTCAGAGCCTCCTCTGTGATATTGTCTCTGAGGGTTTCCAGCCACTTTCAAGTATTTTTAAAAGGTTATAAGACACCCAATATTACCTAAATGTTCTAGCTGAAAAGAAAAATAGAACATAGTAGAAATAAAAGCCCCGATAGTGGGAGCTGCTGTAGTTTCTGGTGGTCAGACATCAGTGTGATTCAGTCAGTTGTGCCCTCCCTCCACTTGCTCTTCCATTACCTAAAATCCTCCTTATTCTGTTTGTCGCCTCTTTTATCCCAAAATCCATCATAACAGCTCTCAACAGCAAATCACTGAATGTTTTTTATTTTTATTTTTCAGAGAACTGCAAATACAGTCACAACTCCCACGATTTATTAACTTTCTTTTGGCGCCCTCTCTCAAAACAATTTCGACTTTTATTTCCTCCTTACTTTGTCTCCCTGCCGCTCTCACCTCAGGTCGGGAGACAACTAATGAAAGTCTGCTCTCGGAGGAACACGGGTGAGACGTATCATGGTGCCTCTCAGCCGTCTCACCATGAAGCCAACTATAAAAAATTCAGGGCAGCTGCAGCTGTCACCACCCGCAAGCTTCTCTCCCAGTTAGCTGGTGCCACCTCATGCATCTATTTGCTGCTCTACTTTTTTCTCTCCATTTTTCATTTTTAAACGTTATAATTATGTTGTTATTATATCCTATCAGCGTTCGTGCCCCTCTCCTTCTGACCTGGTCTCTCCTCCTTTACTCATCTCCTTTGTGTGAGGTTGGTTGTCTTCACTTCTAATGTCTATTCTTCCTCTTATTGTCAAGCAAAGCATGATTTGACCCTGATTATTGTATTAATGTATTCCTTTTCCCAATGATGAAGCAAAAACAAGATGCAGATACTGATTTTCCCCAGTTATATTTTTCAGACGTCTTGACAGAAGCAAAAAGTAAAAGGGCATCTGGAAAGCATGTTTTGTTGCTGTTGTTATGAGTGATGATTTTATTTTTTTAGGGTGACCCTAGACCTGTCTCATTGCCTTGTTAACATGCTTGTGGTCCACTCTGACAGTTTGATTAGCAGTTCTAGATGTGGAGTCCTTATGCTGTATAATCAAGTCTGTCAATAAAGGCAAAGCACAGATTTTCCATCTGATGTTGACACAGAAAAATGATAAAAAGACTTACGACCACTGCTGCACAGATTTATTTCCGCATAAATAGGTAATGAACGTTGCGCTAATACAAGTATACAAGCACTGCATCCTGACAGATGTTTGAACTATTCTTCTTTATTGGCTTCTATTCCTTCATCATATATTAACTTCAATGTAAAAATGGATTTGTTTTGTCCCGGTGGAGCTTGCTGCTTTCTCACTTCACTATCTTCTTGCCTAAATGGCATAAAATCAAGCCAATCTTCTGCGATTTCTGCCTCCATTACAATACAGTGAAGATTAACTGAGTTGTATTTGTGGTGCTTAAAGGAATTCCAAGAACTGGAGTCTAGTTTGTCCAGATAATCCATAGACCTCATCATGAACTGTGAATGTGTGATAATAGAACATTTTTAGTGAAAATGTCTGGTGGTCTGTGAATTTCCCAGAGTAAACGCTCTGGTATTTCAAAGGGCAAATTCATGCATGAAATCGGTTTCATTTGTACATTTAGAGTCAGCCTGCATAAATTCTATGTTTCTTTGGTTAACTTGTGCGAATTTATTTTGTTGACCAACAGCAAACTGTTTTGACATTGCTGACCTCAGTAATGGACAGGCACCACTGTGTCCAAACTAGAGCAACCCTATTATCCGCATTGTATTATGCCTTTTATGCAATTTCCTCTATCAGGAGAGGGCTGTCTTCTTTCACGTATGTGTAGTGCTGCCAACAGGGACATCCTGTCTTAGGGTGATGCAGAAAATGGGGCCATGCATTTTTTTTTTCAACTTCAAGATGGGACTACTACTTCCTTGTAACGACTTCATTTGAAAAGCATCCACCCGATTCAAAATACTACAGGAAGTGTTCTGATGAGAATTAGGAGGACACCTCATCTTTTTACTAATTTTAGCTTTTTATCAGTGGCTCTTTTAAATCTTAAAAATAATTTAAAATTAATCTCCTACATATAAAGCACTTAAGGGCCGAACTCTATTGCATCTTGAAAGAACTGATGGCTCCACATCATCCCAAAAGAGCACTTCACTCTCAGACTGCAGGCTAATTTGTCATTCCTAGAGTTTTCAAAAGAAGAAGAATGGGAAGCCTTCAGTTATCCGGCTGCTCTCTGGTGGAAACACTTCCCAATTTGAGGTCAGGAGACAGAGACATTCTTTGCCTCCAAGACAAGACTTTAATCTTCAGTTATTGATAAAGTTTATAGCTAGGACTGGCTCTTTCAG
Organism: Zenarchopterus dispar; assembly: GCA_028564865.1. Lineage (NCBI taxonomy): Eukaryota > Metazoa > Chordata > Actinopteri > Beloniformes > Zenarchopteridae > Zenarchopterus > Zenarchopterus dispar. The sequence goes on along the minus strand of JAOWBL010000009.1, from coordinate 5,769,288 downwards.
GTGACCCTGACCAATCCTTTTAGTTATGCTGCTATATGCCTAGGCTGTTAGGGGACTTTCAAAGATTCAACATTTACTGAAACTCGAGTATGCACACCCTTTTATACAAAAAGAGCTGGAATAGACTCCAGCAGACCCCCATGAGCCTGAATAGGGATAAGCAGGTATAGTCGATGGATGGGTAGATGGATAAGTTTCTCCTCACAAAAGATGAATTTATAGGTGCAAACTTCAAATAAACTCAGTTCTACCCCCAGATAGGGTCAGTCCTTCCTCCCTTAGACATGTTTGAGTTCTAAAATACACATCCTTCAACTGTCTCTGTCATCATGGTATGGGAGTGGCAGTAGCATATCTGACTGGTTTAGGAAGGTAACCAATAACAGTGGACTGAGCAGGGAACTGGGAGCGGTGGAGCCCAAACACGAGCTCAAGGAGCATGCAAAAAATACAAGGTTCTAGGCTTTATTGTGGTGCTTGTTCAACATGAATAGGGATCAGGACCTTTTGGGTATTAAAACCCTAATAATGGATGAACATGAACATTGTATAAACCACCAAAGAAAAAACTGACAATACAGTTTAGATTTGTGAATCCAGCTAGCTCAAAACTAAAACTGTTCTCTTTCCCTCATCATGTTGACTCAGAACTCACAAGTTTAAATTAAATCGTTCTTCATGCCAAAATGACAAATCTCAGTTAATTTTTCCAGCTATGTTTCCCATTACTGTTTTCCTCTTGCCCACACAGTTCCCTCCCCATGTTTCTTTACACTCTCTGGTGGTCCCCGGTCTGTTTTCTAACCCTCATTTTTCCCTTCTTCCCTTTTCAGACAGTGAGTTGTCAATTATTCATAAGTCTCTCCACTCAGTAAAAGTGTCTTAATTGTCCATGCTTTTCTCCCATGCCTTGTCGTGCTCCTTTCAATGCTCACTCTGGCCCAGTGTTGTTCGCACTTTCCTCTTCCCCTCATCTCTGTCTCTTCTCCTTCTTCAGATCATTTCATCAGTGCACTTATACCTTTTTGTGAGCTCCCTCAGTCTTCCCTACATTGTCTTTACTCGGCCAACAATCTGACCCCCTCCAATTTATTTCAACTCTTTCCCGCACCTTTAGGTCATAAGTTTCATCTGCCGCGAGACTTTTTCATTCAATTAAAACCCTGGTGTTGCTGTTATCGTCTCCACTAATAATGATGGCCCTACATCTTGCTTGCTGTCACAGACATGATCATTAATATTATCACACTGAGACATGAACAAAATTGCATGCATGCACTAGTGTGTGTGTGTGTGTGTGTGTGTGTGTGTGTGTGTGTGTGTGTGTGTGTGTGTGTGTGTGTGTGTGTGTGTGTTGTGTGTGTGTGTTGTGTGGGCACGTGTGAGTGTGCAGACAGTATGAGCGATGTAGGGGGTGGATGGATGGATGGAGAGCCTGAGGAGAAAAGAGTAGGAGAATGGAATTGGAAGACAGTGGAGGAGAGTGACAGAGATTTTTGTGCCTAAGTATGTGTGCTTAAGTGTGTGTGTGTGGATACTGGGTGGGAAAGTGTTTGGCTGGTTGGAAGGTGGGTGTGTGTGTGTGTGTGTGTGTGGGTGACAGAAACAGGCGAAGCAAGCAGGAGTGATGAGATTATAACATGCGTGAGTGTGATGTGTGCATGCACAGCGTCTGTGTGCGTGGGTGGATGTGTGTGTGAGATTGATTGTGACGGTGTGTTTGTGTGTGTGTATGTGAGAGAGTGCGAGAGAGACAGAGAGAGAGAGAGAAGAATTCTGGAGTTTCAGGCAGGCAAGGAGAGATGTTGAGCTTGTACCAGGAGAGTGAAGGCCCCTTGAGGCTGTTGTTGCATTTTCAATCCAGGACACACACTGACATGAATGTAATTGGTGGAAACTAGCTCAGATTGTGGTTCCGTGGAAATGGAGACATAGTAGATCACTTATTCACTGTCTCTCTCACTTTGTCTGTCTTTATCTCTCTCTGTCTTCATCTCTCTACATATAAGCTAACCCAGTCATGTGTAAGTCAAATTCCCTTTGGAACAATTAGAGAACACTTCTCTGTGTCCTTATTCACAACTCCGCCTCCTCTTCTTTCTTCTACCTTCTTTTCTTTTGTATCTCAGTTTATGCCTTCCTAAGTATTTAAGTAGCTCAAATAAAAATAAATCTTTCCTTTGGCCAAAGATGGGGAGAGAGTGTTCACTTGTAGTAACAAGTTAAATATGCTCATTCTCAAATTAATACCACAAGGAAGTTGCTTTTTTTCTTTATTTTAAATATTATTATTGCACAACTGAACAGTAAATCGTTAATAAACATGTGTCATCCAGTGATCAAGATTGATTTCAGCTGTGCCAAAATAAAGAAAGTTTGTTTAACAGCATTCACTGGATTTACCAAGATGGGAAGCTTGAAGTAACAGTGTGGATTTTAGGGATATCATTCATTTTTAACAATAGTGGCACCAATACAGGTTTTTCAAGACTAATGCTTATTGATATCCTATAATAATAAAAGTTAATGAGAGAGATAAGAAAGTGAATGAATATGATTGAGAATGACATGAAAAACTGCTTACATGTAAAAAAATAATAATAATAATGTTATGACTTAATGTATCTCAGAAGCAAACAGAATAGACTAAAGACAATTTAGTCCACCCAAAAATGTCCTAACAGTTGTTTAAGAAGATCAACATTTTAACTAATTTTGTTGCCCCCTTCAAGCTGGGATAGGCTCCAGCAGACCCCTGTGTGGTTATAGAAATTAGATGGATGAATGAATGAATAACCCCGCAGAGAGTAAAATTAATGTCTAAGTCACAGTGTCATGTACACAGAAAAGGGAAAATTAACAGAATCCTGCAAGTCAATCTCTGTTTTAAAACTGAGTATAAACACAGATGATAAAATATGCTTTGCTGGGAATTGTCTACTGTCCCTAAACCAAGTAGAATCCACCGAAGTGAAGGGCAGTAAATCTTTACAATGAATTTGGCAACAGGCTTGTGACACCCTGCTGCTTTTTTCCTGCATCATCTTCCTTCGTTTTGCAGTGGAGACTGTGCTGCTCACGGATTTCCACCACTACAGTTTAAGCTGTATGTCTGGGGTTTCCTGTGAGGATATCAATCATTTTTAATGTTATAAATTAAATATGATGCAGTAAAATCAATTTATTACTAATTTTATAACCTTCATCTGACAAAACTGACCAAACTAAACTGGAGCTCGGAGGTCATGATGAAGACGTAGTGGTCGTAGCTTTAAATGCATTGCACTGCTTTAGGTTGATACTGTGTCTTATTTGCAGGTGTTTAATGATGTTGTTAGCATTGACCCCCCTTTGCACACCACGATGCTTGGCATTAAAATGCATTTAACATCACTCTCATAAAGTTTAGTAACGTGAGCCCACACTGTTTAACAGCTTTCCCATATTTAACAGTTTACACACATGTATGCGCGACATTGGTCATGCACACTATGTTATTATTCAAGGGTGGTACCCATCCCTAGTAGATTTACACAAGTTAAGAACATTTCCTGGAGCTCTTCATCACCAAATATTTGAACTGATGCTTTTAAACTCATTAATTCATATATGTAACTGCTTGTAGAGTTGTAACCAACTTGAAGAAGTCTAGAAGATGCAACTTGTCCCCATCAGCAGAGATGACGATGGTTCGAATGGGGGTGGGGTGTGTGTGTGTGTGTGTGTGGTCTGGTTTTCACCGGTTGTGGGGACAAATTTTTGTTCACACAGCCACGGCATGGG
>JAOWBL010000009.1:5721904-5765405 GCA_028564865.1 Zenarchopterus dispar | reverse complement strand
GGGGGGGGGGGGGGGGGAGGGGGGGGGGGGGGGGTAACAGGCTCATGAAAGATTCAATAAAAAAGGAAGGCAGATAGAAGATTCGGACTTCAGTATAACTGGGTTTTCCAACAGGACATTGATCCCAAATAAACAAACTACTCATAGAAAAGAGACAGCAGACTGTCATTGAGTTACTGGGATGCGCTTCCCAAAGACTGGACCTCAACAGCATCCAAAATGCATGTCCTGTGCTCAAAAACCAGGTCCATGCCAAGATCCCAACTACTTCGGATCAACACAACAAATTCAATTCGAGTTCAAATATCCAAACCAGCTTGCTAATGGCTACAAAAAGTTTTTAGGTCAAAAATGAAACTTGCTGTGGATGGCACATGTCATACAGTCATTCAAGTACATGGCACGAGGGCATCCATGTTTTTAGCTAAAAAATATGGGTATGTTTGACATCTTTCACCTGCACTACTGACGTCTGCACGCTGCTATTAAAATTCAAATTTATAAACAAGAAGAGAAAAGAGCATAGAATTTTTAAAAATTAAAATGCCAGCAGATCCTGACCTGAATAGCATAAATTTACTTTGCTTAACCCTATCTGTTTAAGAATTGAAATTTTGAAAAAAAAATGCAAGTTAGGTCATAAGTCATGTCTGGTTTGCCAGATGTCAGTGTGCTGGATCATCATGGTCAAATCTCGATTAAATCCAACATCTACTCATTTTTTCATTTGCACATTCCCACTCTGCTGCCCGAATGTCATAAAATAAGAAATCTCCCAGAAAGTTTGGAATATGCAGGAATAAAAAAGCAAGCGCAGATGAATTGTTGGTACTTTTTTCTATCGTTTTCAGAAAATAACTTTAGCAGGCACCCAGTTGGCTTCCTAACCATGAGTAATAAGACAGCTCCATTGCTCACGCAGAAAGGTGTTGCTTTTTTTTTCTCTCTCCCCCGTCATTTGTGATAAATAGCCATGAGCGGAGCTGAACTAAGGAAGTCTCAAAGGCCCAAAATTCTACACATTTTGAAACCAGCAGCCACAATGTCACTGGTTTCTTCTCCAGGGCTTAGCTGGGAGAGCAGCAGTGCAGGGGTTAATCCTCATGCTAAACTGTGCGCTGTTGCTTCTACATTCAATTACATGTGCTTAATACACCCGTTCAACCTTCCCCGTCAGTGCAGGAGAGAAGCCAATTCCTTCCTAATTCTGTTCAAAGGAGTGTGTCTTTAGAGGAGAGTCGGGCTTAAAATGCACGAGAGATAGCTGAGACTGGTGAGGCACTGCAAAATGATTTGGTTTCGTAAACATGTTACGCATAGCAAATTCATGCTGATTGGTGTCAGGCTGATTGATGAAGAGGGAGGCCAAGTTAATGAATGGAGCCCAAAAAAAAAAAAAGGCAGACAGTGAAGTGCACAAGTTGCAAGGAGTTGCAGTGTGAGGTTACTAAATGCCCCAGTTGAAGAAGTGGTTTAATACATTTGTACCCAAATATCAATGGTATATACCATGTCTTGTTCTGTGGAAAGAGAGAGGTCCTCATCTATAAGCTGGAGTGAACCCGCAGTTGTAAATCCACAGTGGGAAATATGTCTTAGATGTAAAATGCCAGTACAGAGGCAAGAAAAATCTGCAATGCCTCCATTTATTGCTGAAGCTCTTTCTTATAGTGTCACATTAATGTCAAATTTGGAGAGCACAAAAAAAAAACAGACTTACAAGCAAGTTATGTTATTATTACAGACAATTTCATCACTTGTGGTTGCAGGATTAAGAGCCGAAAACAGCCAAATGTGAATAAGATATCCTGTTTTACTTGGACATGATCTCTCCGCTGCTGCTGGAGGACATTCAGTGGTGGAGATCAATTAGTTCATTGACCAGCTCATGATTGGGCCCGCCCCCACAGAGAGTCAAAAGTCTGATTAAGTCGAGTTAAAAGCAACTTCTGGAGCACAGTATCCAAGAGGATGCAAATGCCCTCCAGCAGAAGAGAGGCAGAACTTGTTGGGCATGTGAAGAGGTCCTGGGCACTCGAAACAGGATCTCTTTCACACTTGAAAGGTTTTATCCTTTTGGATTTTGCAACTGCAAGTGATGGATTTGTCTGCGGGAATAATGCGACTTGCTCATGAGCTCTCGACAGTTGATTTAATGTGACATCATCCTTTTATCTATTAATGTCGCAAGGTAACAACTCAAAACCGCCTTTGTTATAAAGAAACTTCTCTCTACCTCTGAAGAATCACAATCAATAGACTCCTTTTTAACCTGCTGACAACAGCTTGTGACTCTTTCTTATTTATCCCTGCTAGCTGTTGTGCAGCGTGCATTCACTTCTTTTGAGCAACACGGTGCTTTACATTCACACAGTCCCCATATATTCACACCTGAGAGCTGCCCAGTACAGCCACGGACACCCACTGCTGGCCACTCAGCAGCTTCACTCAAACATTACTCATTCACTTTCTCCTTTCTTCTGCCTCACCAAAGGCCCTCATTCACCACAGATTTCTCATTTTCACAAACCATCTTGTTCACATTCAAAGCTCGTAAAGGAGTCATACATCAAGCAGCAGCAGTGGCTTATTGGGCTGATTGCGCATTGCGGCTTCACAGAGTTACGGTACACCACAGCGGCAGTTCCATTAATTGGAAAAGTGGCTTTTATTTGGGGGGCATGATTAAAATATGGTGTGCTGTGTTTTTGTGATAAGGACTTCTGGAGATTGAGAGATATGAGGAGAGTGCACTCAGAGAAAGGCGATGAGAGGAGAAGCCCGGAGGCCCAGCATGCTGGGTCACAATCCAGAGCCCGCGGGGGGGCACCAGCAGGAGGCGGAGCATCATCTGGTTGAGTGAAAATGGACTAGAAGCCTGTGTTTTATCTCTGTGGGTCTGCAAGAAACAGCAAAAAGATGGAGCTTCACAAAGTCATGAGTCTGGTCTCTGAAAGTCCGGGACAAAGAGTCCTCCTGGCAATAGTTGATTTTAGATTTGACCTAGAGTTACAGGGATGACATTTCCAACTAGAGAGGAGTAAATGTTCTGACACAGTTGTACTCAGTTACATATATATATATATATATATATATATATATATATATATATATATATATACACATACACACATAAACTCTGTTTCCCTTTGAAATTTTTCACTGCCTCCCCTCTCCTCCACTGCTGTTCAGTGACTGATGAATATTTATTCTGTTCACACTTTAGCATGGCCAGATTTCAGCTCAACCATTTATTACAGCTGGATATACTTCACATGTGAATGTGAGAATAGAGTTCCAGACTTAGAGACATTGTGTCTCTAAAGGCAAAATGTGTGAGTGTGTGTGTGTGTGTACTTTGTACTCTCCCCTACTTCTTGTCCTTGATTCCATGGTCTGGTTGCGTGACAGGCCCTAGGGTTTATGGAAATGGTGTGGAAACTGGCTTGGCTGACTGCTTTGGCTTCACTCCCTCGTCCATCCCTCCAGGGAACCTTTTGCTCCCCGTTTCTCATGCCACTAATTGCACCTCAAGGTGGGCTTTCCCCCTGGATAATTATCCATGTACGCTCCAAAGCGCTCAGCTTCCCAGAAGCCGTACTGGTTTGTATGGTGGGGCCAAGCCAAGGCTGCTTCAGGGAGGAAAGCAGCTGATCTTGGTCGGGGGTCCTCTCCTGGGAGGCTTAGTGGGGTGGAACTCAACCAGGTGGTGTGGGCAGATCACTGGTAACCACGGGATTGCTTGTAGACACACAAGCTTCAGGCTGCGCACAGCTAAACTTCCCTGCATGTCCCTTCACACTCAGCTCAGTGCAAACATCAGCACGCCTGGGTACTCTTTGTCAAAATAAAAATGGGCTCTATTTTCAATGGAACTTTGTTTAGAAGCGGCGGGCTGAGCGGTAGCGGTAGAGTAATTACATGAGGCAGCGTGTGCATTTTGAATGCAAACTAATGTTTCAGGAAAAACATTTCAAGGAAGAAGAAACGGCAGGAGAAAGAGGGGTGTTGAAGGAACTTTCTTTGCCAAAAAAAGGCTTTTGTATTGCTTTTAACCATAAGTGTTGCCCTTTGTAATTAACATAAGTGAATACCTTTCTGCTGCTATGAATTTTCATGAGAGGAGCTTTTTACTTTTTCCCATCTCGCATGCCTTTCCTTTTATCTCCCCCATTAAGTAAGCTCCAAAAGTGACCTCTTCCCCATTGAAGCCATACAGCCTTGCCTGGCCTTTCCGAGCATTAGCTAAGAAATGTCAATGGCCATTCATTTCCGAGGCTGACACAAGAGGATCAAGTGGTGGCAACAAATCGAAAAGCACCTTCACCAGGTGTGTTGACTTTAACTCCCGCAGACCTTGCAGGACTTTGACACTACTCTCTGCTAGCCATTAATCTGAGGCTCTGAGACTGAGCCAAGGAGCTATCAACCTTTTAAAGTGTCACTTTCAGAGGGAAATGGATTGCCCCGTTGGGAGGGGAAAGAGAAGAGAGACAGACAAGTAGAGGATAAAATATCTGAGGACAAACGACCGGTGTAATCAAATCACCCTCGTCGAAACATTATCATTCATTGCTTAACAGCTCCCTTCAGTGTGTTATTAGCGAGGTGTGTTTATGTACATGAGTACATTTGATCGCATTAGGAACCCTATTCCATCTAATGTAGCAAGCCATAAAAGAGACATTATTCACAGTTTCTTGAGATCTTAATAAAATCTCTGTGACACACTTCAGTCATATTATCGCAGGAATACTGAACAAAAGCACAACTTTGAGTCACATAAGCCCACAGCAACAGGTTCAAGAGGTGTAGTGATCTTTATTTTGCTGTGGTTATATTATGTCAAAGTTTTAAATTAGAAATGAAATAAATTCAAAAATAAATCCAAGGCAATCACATCACCTATTCGTTGATAGCAGGTTACAGTAGAAAGCAGCTAGTCAAACACAGATTAACATAAGGATCAGAGACATTGCGAAAGGAACAACATGAAGCAATATGTTACATTTGTTAGGAACTTTAATAAATCAGCATTGTTTCCAATTTTGTGAAGCAAAAACAACAAAAAATATAGTTGCAAACTATCAAACACTTAAATTCAGTTTTCAATTCAGTTTTGTCATTTAGGCAGCTAATTCCTTAGACAATATTTTCTCAGCTTTGATTATTTAAAATAAATAAATCAGCTAAAACTCACAGCCAATGAAGCTGATTTTAGGTTGTTGCAGAGTTTGCAGTAGAGCTCCACTGTGGGATACTTTAACACCTCCAATCTGGCAGAAATGGTTGTTATTCTGGTCCCACTTCTGCTGAACATTATCACTTTGCTACGATCTTTTGAGTTTTTTGTTTGCTTGCTTTTTAATTAAAATGTATATTTTGCAGAAAGTAGATGAAAAAAAATCAAATACTCTCAAATAGCCTTGACAAGATTACTGCAAAGTATCAAGTCTTGATATACACTGAGAAGAAAAGTACAACGTACAAAGATTAAAGGTCTTGACAATGAAACGTATTCTAAGAGAGGACTTTTATTCATCTACACATGATCAGAAACAGAAGAGTAGCTTCGAAGGAAGGATAGACCATTGTGATATCTCCAGACACTCACTCTTTTGGGTAACAAGTTTCTCCTACAAAACCAAAACGCATTTAAATCGAAAACAGATTTTTTTGTCAGCGCAGTTCTTGTTTCTTCATAATTCATGAAGTTCAGCAGTAAAATCTGAGCACACATAGTTGCACATTAGCAGTCTTTTGTCTTACTGTTGCTCCAACAGGTGCACGTGGGCGCTTGACAGTGAATGTTAAGAAACTCTTTCCACCTTTTATTTTCCACTGAGGGAGAATTTACTGACATGGGGGTGTGTTTGATAATATTGTTTCAAGCATATTTTGAGAAAAAAAATGAAAAAAAAAAGATCAGATTTACTCTTAAGAGGCACTGGTACATGTATGCCTTTGGACTTATGCAGTGTGCTGGTGCGTACAGTGTGAAAGTTAGTTTAGAGCCACCTACTGCTGATCTTTTAACTTTTAACCTCTGTGATGAAAACTTGAATAATTCAAAAAGCCTGTAAGGGTCCTCTACCAATATGAAGCATTATGTCTTCTTTTATGTACACAATCGATTGACAGAGCTGACCCTGGATATGTTTTATTCTGTTCTGGTTTTAATTTAGCTCCTCCTAGAGCAGAATACAAACTTGACAAAGATTGCAAATATTTGCTTGTTTTTTTTTTTCACTTTCTTAGAGAGAGAAAGAAGTAGATGGAGTTTAAAGGTACATTTCTTCTGCATTTAAATCTCAACAAACACCAGGTTTGTATTTATCTCCATGAATATTTTCTAATATTGAAAAAAAATGTACATGCTGCAACTTTCTTATTTAATAGCATGTGAGAAGTTGGTTAAATGGAGATGAAGAACCAAGGGTGATGCACTGGCTTGGCAAAAAGAAGATGCTATGAAGAAAAAAGGGTGGCATGTTAGGCATCGCTTTTACATTGTGGCTCAGTGGTGAAAAGAAAAGACCCTCTGGCCATGGAAACCAGTAAATGGCCTGACAAACACCCACCCCCACAAACACACTTACAGCAGCAACACCAGTCTCCACTCCCAAGTATCAGCTCATAAACTCACACAGACCATACTGCATGAACACATCTCTGCATTACCAGAGATAAGACAGAAATCCAAACACCTGACAAGACAAGTCAGAGGGATCCAGTGCCTCAAGGCAGAGGAGAAGAAGAGATGAGGCGAGTGAGCAAGAGAATGACGGATGAAGGGAGGAGAAATATTCATTGGGGATAGAGAGAGTGGCACTGGATGAAATGAAACAGGAAGGAGAGGCGGAGGACATAGAGGGGGAGTGGGAGGCGAGATGCCAAATAACGGGTGAGGAGAGCGGTGGAACCGAGTGTGGGAGGAGTGGGAATGGCATGAACTCCAAGCGTAAAAATGAAGAGGAAACTGGAAGCGGAGCTGCATTTGGAGGCACTAAGTGAGTCCGAGGACAGGGCTCAGGACAAGAAAGAGGAATGTGTTCTGCATGCAACCCGGATAAGAGCAAAAGAGACAGGGAGATAAACTGTCAAGAGAAACCAGTGAATCCAGTGTGACAGAGAGGGGACATGTATGCATTTAGATGTAGTCCTGTACGTGAAAAAGGCCAAAGCACAGCTAAAATATCTACCAAAGGATGTCTGAAAGAGTAGCAGTGAGAGGCAAAAGAGGGACAAAGTGGGTAAGCGAGAGGGTGGCGGTGATTCGTTGATGCTATCTGGGTGCGGGTAGATGTGTGTGACACAATCTCAAATTGGAAATCGCTGTTTCAATCTCGCCTCACTCCGTGGCTACCCGCTCCACTGATAACAAGAGCAGCCTAATTCTATTAAAAATATCCCGTGAGTGCATTGGTGGCTGAGACGATGACAGCCAGGAAGAGGAGCAGGGTGAGTGATGCTGGAAGAAGGAGGCCAAATGCAGGGGAAAAGGACAGAAAGAAGGCTGGCTGACTGAAGAAGCAAAGAAGAAAGCAAAGAAAAAAGTACATGAACCTTAAGTGCTCATATGGGAGGAAAGTTTAACCTGTCTTTTGCTATATCTCTTCACCCCATCTGCCCATCATCACTCCCAATCACTACATCTCAGCAAATCACCATACTCCATCTATCTAACTACCCATCTGTCTATTTATCGCTCCATCCATCTGCCATCTCTTATCACCCTCCACAAGCTACTGTTCTCATTTAAAACTACCTTTCATCTTACCTTCCAGTCCATTTTCCTCTGCCATGCCCGTTCATTTTTGATTCTTCAAATCCATTTAGTTAACTCATTTCGCAAACCATTTTCCAAAGAGCAAGCCAACCTCTCAGTCTGACAGCTCCTTGCTGTTTCATCTCCAAACTCCTTTGCCGTTATAGAGCTCTGAAACCTCTTTGCGCCTATGCCTGAATAAAAAAAAGTATTAAAACGGCCAGCTAATCGTGAATCTGCTAATATGATCCCTTTCACCAGTTACATTGCCTTTTTCAGAAAGACATTCTTTCAGGAAATGTAATAGTATAATCTTTAATACAAAGGCTACATTAAACCATCATAAGAAATAAATCAATCAATTTAAGCTTGAATACAAGTCTTAATCTCAAAACCTGAATGAATAAGTTTGCTATTTAAAATGTAACTTTAGAATATACAGTTGAATGATTAGTTACTTCTATCAGCTTAAATTTGCAAAACAGGACATCTCAACCTCACAACAAGACTTTCTGCCTCTGATTGGCCTGTTTCTTGCTAGGTTCAGATTACTGTTAAATGATCAGATTTTAATAAGCAAAATAAAGCCAGGTGAAGTATGCAGATGATTGACCATGTGTCAAACTCCAGCAAACACATCAGAGGACCATGCTTTGTTATTATTATTATTATTATTATTATTATTATTATTGTTGTTGTTGTTGTTGTTGTTTTTTATCTTTAATAATACAAGACTTTTTTAAAACAAGCACCTGGCAGATATCTTTCCACAATTTATTCATCAGCGATCTTACTGCCTGTTAATGTTTGATGATACGGGTAAAGCTCATAGCTGCTCAAAGCTGGTACCCAGCCCTTTTATTCATGAATTATTGAAAACAGTACTTTTTCTCTACATATAAATATTTACTTCTAATGGCATGCAGAGTTCTTTTATTATTTTAATAGTTCCCTCATATTCATACTCTAAAACAACTTGCTGATGTGTCCGCCTATATTCAATAGTATAAGTACAAGTATGTGCCCACTAACACATTTTTGCTTCCTTTTCATTTATTTATTTATTTTTTGGTCACACTTACATATTTCAGGTCATCAAACTCCTGTTAAATCAAGAACTAACTCTGACCCCAAATTTTTTTTTTTTTTTTTTTTTTGAAAAGCTGAGTTCAAATTCCCTAGCCAAACCCGGGCCTGTAGAATCAAGAAATCACTGAAATAGAACCTGTCTGAGAACACGAAGTCAGCTAAAAGACCTCAAAACTCCACACATCATGACCCAATCTAAAGACATTTCAGAACAGATGAGAAACAAATAACTCTGGAAAGGGCTGCAGAGCCATTTCTAAGACTTTATGACTGCAGCAAACCACAGTGGGTGTCATAATCCACAAACTGGCAAAACATGGAGCAGTGGTAAACCCTCCCAGGAGCAGCTGGTCTAGCAAAATTACTCCAAAAACACACTGACAACTTATCCTGGAAGTCACCCAGAACCCAGTGCTCTGGGTTCTGGGTTCTAAAGCACTGCAGGTCTCAGTTGTCTCATGCGTTAACAACTTAACAATAGGATAGAATCTGGACAAAAACTGCATCAGTGGCAGAGTTTCAATGTGAAACCACTGCTGACCAAAAAGATCACAAAAGCCTGTCTTGCATTTGCCAAAAAAACACAAAGCATCTCAATGATCCAACACCTTCTGGAAAATGTTCTATAGACTGGTGAGACAAAAGTAGAACTTACTGGAAGATGTGCATCCTGGTACATCTGGTATAAAAGTAAAACACTATTTCAGGTAAAGTACATACTGTCATACCAACAGTCAAACATGGTCGTGGTAGTGTGGTCTGGGGCTGGTTTGCTGTATGACTTTCTGTAATTGGTGGAACCATGGATTCTTCTCTCTAACAGAAAAGGACTTACGACCATCACCTTAAGCTCAGTCCCACTTGGATTATGCAGCAGGATAATGATCCCAAGCACATGAGCAGGTCCACTTCTAAATGAAAAAAAAAAGGAAAATGAAGATTTTGGAGTGGTCTAGCCAGAGTCTGGACTTAAATCTTTCTGAGATACAGTGGCATGACCTTAGACATAGAACATTCATGCTGAAAAACCCTCTAATGAATTAAAACTATAAGATTGAGCCAAAATTGCTCACTGCCAGCTATCACAAACGCTTGATTTCTGTTGTTGCTGCCAAATGTGGCACAACCACTTATTAGGTTTAAGGGACCATTCCTTTTTCACATAGGACCAGGCTGGTTTGTCTTTTGCAGCAACAGAAAATGTCATGTTTATGGCACCAAATTGATGCAGGGAATTTGATTGAGGCGGGACATAAACAGCTGACAATGGAAGCGATGGCAGCTGTTTTCCTCCATTGTTGCTGATTGATTTTTTTTTTCTTTTTTGGAGAGATCTGCATTCCTGCAAATGAAAAATGTGTTCCAGGATGCACGGTACTCAGTGCATGTATGTACCCAAAAGCCCACATGAACTATGTCTGTTCTCACTCAGGTAGCACTTTCACACATTTATGTATTTCTAGTCCAGGACTTGAAATTCATTTAAGTGACACAATCCATACCTAAAACAAATTAAAACTGACAAAATTCAAAATTAACAGGATGATTTCTGTGTCCACACAGCCCTGAAAACAAAATGAGTCAGCTGAGTCACATCAACAGAAAAATAGGTCACTAGTCTTCCAATAGTAGTCCAGCGCAGGGAAAGAAAAACAAGACTGGAAGAAAGAAAAAGGATTTGATGAATTTGGGGACAAAAGCGCCTGCTCTGCTTTTTCTCAAAAGCAGGATGATCTTTTGCTTTTTCTGAAGAAATTATGTAGTGGTAAAACAGCTGAAATTTTGTGGGCAGGGGTGGGGGGTGTTCACATGAAGTTGGTCTCAAATGAAAAGTAAACAGTTATGACTCCAGCAGCCAGGAAATGAAGTGCTGCAAAAATGAACTAATCAGCCACTCATGAGTTACTATCTGCTGAAGTCCGAGCCAACCACTTTTTATCCTTCTCTGTTTCTTTGCAGGCACAGAGACCGGGAGCACGCAGGGAGCGGATGCTCACTCAGCTGTGAATGAGACTTTGTATTTGTGTGTTGACCCACTGTTTGTGTTGCTTTACTCTGAATGCAGAAGGAGTGTGCATGTGTGGGTGCACAACTGCACTCATTACACATTTTGTTTCCCCATCTTCTGGTGATCATCACCTGCCACACCAATAAACTCGATCTGAAGCCCTGAATGTGAAAAGAGGGTTAAGGATGAAGTAGGGTGGAGAGCACAGAGGGAAAGCTTTGCAAGTGGGAGTCGTGGGGAGCGAGGAAAGAGAGAAAGAGACAGTGAGAGAGAAAAATTAGACAGTTGGGAGACAGTCAAAGCTGAGATAAGATACTTGGATTAGCGAGGAGAGAGCTAGCGAGTGAGAGATGAAGAGGCTGAGATAGAGAGAAGGGCAGTTGTGTAATCTTGGGCTCTGAGATGAGCTGGCTACTGCAATGACCAGAGCTCTATGTTCAGATTATAAAGGACGGAGGGATTGTGGAGAAATAGGTAGCAATATGATGTCCCTAACAAAGCTAAATCTATAGATGTATAAAGCTGGGGATCAAGACAATTACTTTGCAGATCTGTATGGCAACAGACACTTAATCCTTCCCTTTAAATATCACCTCTTTTAGCAAAAGCAAAACAAACACAAGACACAATTCTCAGACATACATTAATAAAACCTCAGACAAATGTTCCTCCAACACTAACGCCTCCTCTGCTGGAAACTAGTGTCAGTTGTGACCTGAAATGTTTACATCACTGAGTGACACACACTGCTGAGACTGTTCCAATAAATGCAAATTGAAAAGAAATTAAGAAAATGGGAGACTTATAAAGTTAAGATGAATAATCACTGCCAGTGAGACAATAATTTATACAAGAGAGTTGCTACTAAACAATGAGCCTTTGGGGTCTTTCTAATAATGGCTGCTTTAGCTGAAGCTTTTAAAAAACAATCAATAGAGTAATAACACTGTACAGAGCTAAATAGAATTGGTTAAAGCAACATATTTGAATGTAGGTGGGTGAAATAAGCAGAACCAAGGACAGCCACCTCTTCACAACAAATGTCAGAGATTTATAAACGATCATTTTGCCTGTTTTCGCAACTCACCTGACAAATGTTATTAATTGGTGGTGTTTTTTTTTTAATTTTTCTTTGTGTCCTCATTTTGATCATGTTCACACATAGAGTATTTCTAGCCGATGATCTTCTACCATGGACATTTTTAACCTGGCATCTGTTTTACTAAAAAATAAACTACATCATCACGGGTCCTACATGTACCCAAGTATTTTATTTTGGCAGTTTAGCACAAACCCACAAGCTATTCGCTGAATAGTTTGTTGTTGTGCCAATCTTTAATGACATCCAGCTCGATCCCTGATGAATCTATTGTCTTGAAGGTGGACCGCAATTTCGCCATGCTGGCTTGCACAGGTAGTGCTGGTCTCAGGACGGCTCCAGTAATAAGCTGCTACAGCAGGAGAGCTGGTTCATTTGCTCCAGTGCTAAGACCACCAAGACTACAGAGCCAAGTAAGGGTGCCCAAGAATTAACCCCATGGTTTAAAAGCTGACCAGCTGCAGTCCAAGACAGTGGAGCTGGAGTGAGTCCACAGAACAAGAGACTCAAGGAAAAGGCAGCTGAATGCTGTGGATGGCTGCCATTATAGCAATTTGGCTCCTTATTTTGTTAACAGATGCCAGTTACAGAGATGCAGGGGTTTGGGACTTGCATGTTGGAGACCAAGAGGCAGGACAACAAGTCCTTTTATAAGATTAAAAAAAAAATACTGCAAACATTCCCCTGTGATGTCACCCATAGTTCAGTTACTGCCTGTTAGCTATCTTAGCTTGGCCGATTTAGCTTATGTTAAACCATGATACTAATACTACATCACATTCATTCCAATCAAACCTGTCCACACATCCTCAAATCAAATGATACTATTTAAAGAACATCTGAAACAAGTGCTGCCAAAGTTGAAAGGAAGACTAGTGGTGCTGTGCTGGGATCCACCATCACTCTGCCCGCAACTCATGAGCCTAGGCGTGTTGCCCGTGGGTCAGTTAAAGCTACTAGCCCATCAGAGGCATCCTTGTTTCAGCTCTGACAGCACTCATTTTGGATTTCATTGGCTTGTGGTGCAGTTAGTCAACTTGGAAGGGTCCAGAAGTGATCAGATGGGAACGTTGCATGACAGCAGAAGCCAGCTGCTGCAAAAAGTAGTAGCTGATGAGCCAGTGGGAGTTCAGATTCATAACAGCACCTCAAGCCATATTATCTTTAAGCCAAGAATCACTATGCTCTGTTAGGTCTTTATTTGCAGCTGACAGTGTGAATTAAAAAACCTGACACAAAATATCAGATCAGTTTGCAGTCTGACCTATAGCTCTCCCTACCCTGCTGTCCAATCCATGCCATCTGTGCCGCCTGGTTCACAAAGCAGGGACCTGAGCTGCACAGTGATGAGAGTAGAGGGAAATCCCATCAACCATTGAATGTTAAAAAGTTGCTACATTTCAAAAACCTTTTTTTTTTTGGCTTATGATAGTAGAGATTTATAAATATTGTAGTGTCTCCAGTGGGACCATCAAAGAAATCTGGGTTTGTTGTGGGAAAAGATAGCCTCAGTTATTCCTGCTGGGGTTTTTTTTTCTTGCACTCTTGTTAGATCAAAATTGTAACTTCATTAATGCTGAGGATTCCTAATTTCTCGTGGGAGCAAAGACAGGCTTGCTAAGTGCAATCCTCTTCTTACCACATAATCAAATAGCTGTGCTGAGAAACTTCATCACCTGTGACAATTACCCTGAAGAGCAACTCTCAACTCTTGTCATAGTGCAAGAGTCCTCATTATAGTGAATGTGCCAGCCCCAAAATCAGGTAACTAAAATTAAGTTTAATGACCATATTCACCACGTGAACATTAGAAGATTTTAACACATTTTCTGTCAGTAAGGTATACTTTACAATGCATCACTTGTGAACAAGTCAATAAATTAATATAAGTGTAAGAACAATACTCTGCTTAAACAATATGCTTTACTGAAATAACTCACTCATTATATGTTCCTGGTCGATGTGTAAGAAGCTCAGTGTAAACATTCCGACTTCAGGGTTGAAGGTGAATCAATCTCCACCATGTTAAAATGTTCACACAGGCTGGTACAAAAAACAGTTTTTGTTTGCATAGTTTGATTTCAAATACATGAAACCTGTCTTGGGGGATGAATTTGTTTGTATCACAGCTAGCCAATGGCTAGCTGTTATCACTTTAGCTACTTAACACTGTTTGACATCTGAGCATAGAGTTTAAGGTGGTCATTTATTTTTTAAGAGAAAACATTTTGTTGTGCTGTTAATTGCACAAACAGAACTACCCATGACTGGCTGTGGCTTGGCCTGGAA
The DNA here is from genome assembly GCA_028564865.1 of Zenarchopterus dispar. NCBI lineage: Eukaryota > Metazoa > Chordata > Actinopteri > Beloniformes > Zenarchopteridae > Zenarchopterus > Zenarchopterus dispar. The sequence goes on along the minus strand of JAOWBL010000009.1, from coordinate 5,751,152 downwards.
GGGTCCCAGGATGAAGCTTAGCCAAGCAGAAGGCAACATGTGCTAACCTTGAGTCATCTAATTGGATCACGTCCTTCTGATGTCACCACTGAAACAACATTTGAAACAGGAGGTCCAAATGTTTGCCACGGTGAACCACTTCCAGATTTTTCCTAGTGGTAGTTTATGTGGACTAGATATCAGTGGTTATAGATATCAGTTCATGACAAAACTAGACTTGCCTACCTGCCACAAGTCTAAACCCACGAGCAGCAGGCCAAGTGATACTGGGGCCTGCAGAGCTCTGCTAGTCCTCATTTCAGCTCTGGCACCACTGGTTTGGGAATTTTTTTCTGGTACAAAAGCTTTATATGAGGAAGTTTGGACAGATTTGATCATAATGAAGTAATATAAATTACTGTCAAAGATTACCATAAACTAAGCCAAGCAAACTAAAATAACTGGTTTAGAAGCACCCTTCAGGAAACCTTTAGGTGAAAACTGATGGTCCAGTTCCTCTTATACAGTCTATGGTGTAAATAAAGAAAAGACTTAAAGGTGTTGTACTCTGGCCATTTTGAAGTAGTTAATACAATTTCCTTACATTTTATGAAAAAGTCTGTGACATGCTTTGATCAAAATACCACAGAAAGACAGAAGAGAAGCACCTTTTTTTAAACCCAGTTTTTGTGCCTCTGTTTATGGTACCCACTTGTAAATCGCAGAATCAGCCATTTGCTTCACTCTAACACCATCCTCTGCAGGGAGCTCCTTATGGAAATTTGCATTACAGCTTTGGACTACCGACTTCTACGGTACAATAAAAAAATGCAGCATGATAGGAAAGCGGGTGAAGATTAAGATGGGACAGCTGCATAATTCTAACAGATCTGGGTCTGTGATGTCACGGTACAATAAACCTGAACCACACAATGAATTACATATTTTTTAGATTCAGACTACCCACAACTACTTGAGAAGGTTGTGATTGTCTGAGTTTTTGCTATGGTTATCACTTGAGACATCCAAACATATGCACTCACACACCCGTTTAAACCAGAGTGATTCAGGCAGACTACTCCAACCAACATCTTGAAATCTAAGTGTGTGGAAGAACAACAGGAGCTTCTTGTTTGCAACAGATGGCCAGAACAGAAAAGTAAAGATAATGGCATCTCTTGATATAACTGGTCAATCAATACAATGCATCCAATTGATAGCTTCAAAGACTTAGCCTAAGCTCTGCTCTATTCTCAGTGGGCTGTCATTCACAACTGGGCTCCCCAGGCACATCTTAATCCAGCAGGAGACAGCTTTTCACTTTGTGACTGTCTGTGAAAGGCAAAACGTTACATATTGTCCATTTTGAAAGATACTAATAAGAAGCAATAGTGAGCTCATGGGGCTGAGTGGAGGGATTGGAGCTTTCAATAGAAAATGGTTTTGGGTGGGGTGATGGATGTGGCTCTGTTGAGAAACCACAATATGAGAATAGAACAGATTGCACAGGCTGCAATCAGGAAATCATCAAACAGCAGTTGGTTAAGGGTCTCTCTTGTTCCATGGCAGAAAAAAAGGACCCTGATGATGTGACACCAGGCTGAGAAGATGAATGAGACTTTTGGCCCTGGTTATAGATATTCAACATGGGGCTGCCTTTCTTCCATTGGCAGCAAGCTGAATGGGGGCTTGGCATTTGAGAGGAAGCCGAGAGATTTTCTGGCGGATTAATCCTTTCATTAGGGAAAGTGAGACGTTAATTGCGGCAACAGCTGCATCTCTCATGTTTACACGACTGACAGTATAAGCGCCATCCCTTTAAACAGAGAAAAAGCAATTATCAATAAATGCAGGGCAATCTTGCCATGATGAATTGAGCTCAAATTAGGCTTTCTTTTTCTCTGTACAGCATATTCGGGACGCAAACATCTGTGTTGGCTAGCAATATGTGGTTGTGAGCTGAATTGTCACACAACAAAGATTAAACACTTGACTTTCTGTGATGAGGAGCTCCAAGGGAGAGCGATCAAAGGTGAGTTAAGAATTTTTTTTCTTTTTTGAACTGATGAGGAGAAAGCGCAGGGGTGTAGTAAAGAAAAGGTGAAAAGATCTTGTGCACTGTGAGGGAGAAGGGAAACTGGAGGTGATGACACAAAGTTGAGCAACTTTAACTGAGAAGAGCCTGCCAAAAAAAATGAAATGTCAACATTTTGGACAACTGGAAAAAATGAGATGGTGTGGTTCTTTGTATCCTAATGGCTGGGCTTAAAAACAAGAATCAAATGAAAGATAGATGCGGTAATAGGATAACCTGAAACAAGGAAAGTGGGGAGTTTGACAGCAAGGAAGGAAGGATTGAGGACAAATAAAGCAGGGGGCCAAGTAGTAGTGAAAGGAGAAATAGGAAATGGAGAGCAAAGGAAGGCAGAGTAGCATTCACCGTTAGAGCCAATCAATTTTTTTGTCCCATCAATAATAGATGTGACTAGCACGGTGGGCTGTTATCTGTCAGACTTGACTGGTGGAAATACAATCCCCACTGGGAGACCACAGACACGCATACACCCATGCAAGCGCTAAAAAATGTCAACTTTCAAGGCACACACACTCACAGCACTGCTTACCAGCTAACCTTGAAGCAAGTGGCGGCAAAAGATAGAGAAAAATGAAATTCAACACAGATTGCAAACCATTTGGTCTCACTGACACTCTTGTTGTCATCGCTATGGTCACACAGCACTGATGCCACTGAAGAGCTCATTCATCAGCTGAGCCTTTTTCTTCCATTTCACATACGCCATCACTTCTTTTCTCACCCTCTTGTGTTGTGTCCTTTTATTTCTCACACTCACCATCTTTCAGTGGACCCAGCGTCACCTCACACGTGTGTACATCTGAGGACACTCTGCACTCATGCCTGCACTTTCTACCCTGTGCCAGTAATAACACCTGTATACACGCATACGCACACCGGCTTCAGGTTAGGTAACAGCTATCAGGCAGACCCGAGATTGCAGGCACGCGGAAGGAGCCTTTGCAGCAGAAACATGCTCTCGCTCAGCCCTTATCTGTCAGGACCCCCCTCATGTCGCTTTACTCAGATGTGTCACACCAGAACGCCCACACACTCCCTACTTATTTGCTTCATCTTCACCTGCACCCCCTGCAAGTACAAAACACAGAGAGGGGGATGTACTTCACACTTCTGATTGGGTGTATAAATATATATGTGGATGCACCTACAGATCAGAGGAATATCTGATCACACGCCTTTTTTGTCTTTGCTGACATTTACCATATTGCATGTCACTGCATATTGGTGCAGATGCATACAAAGAGATTGCGACAAAAGCTGAGCGGAAAATATCAGTGCATATGTTGTTCAGACAACACAGGATCTGAAAAACAACTGAGGGCAGCCTGACACACTCAAACACATCACACATCTTCAAGATGAAGAGCAAAGCTGATGTACTCAACTGGAATTCAACATTTTGTGGCCACTCATACAAGACAGAAAAATATAATTAGATGTTTAGAGGCATTTCAGCTGCCCAGTCGACAACATAACATTTTGAACTGAATGGTATTAAAGCATAGGCGGCCATAATATTTATGAGTCAGCTTATGCAACTCAGCTGTACATCAACAGTATAGTCATTATCACATCACGTAATCAGAGATGACAAAGACTCTGTGGCACCTAAAAGCACTTCACATGCACAAATGAGGGGCAGTGGGTAAGTAAGAAGTTATAGAACACATGATAACAGGCAATTATCATCTATGGATAAACCGGTGATTTATTTATTCCTGGAGAGACGTTAAGCAGGTACAGGAACAATCTGTGCCTGCAGTGTGTACTTGAATTTATGTTTGCTGACGGCTTTTAAATTACGTGTCATTCATGGTTTTAAACAAAGAGGAGCCCCAGGAAAGCAGATTTATATTGAAAATTGCTTCCTGGGTACAGGTCTTTTAGAGAAGACAATAATGCATCATGTTTGCTTCTGTAAGTGTGATTCAAGTGTTCAGTGTGTGGTGATACACAACCATTCTCTCTGCTGACAGAAATAGACCACTGACCACTGGCCACTGATTACTTCACCAGATATGACACTATTTACAATGATATTCATCTGTTTTGTTAAACAACATCAGTTTTTTTTCTGCGCTGCAAATCCAAAAAGGTTTTTAAGAGGCAACAGATCCTCACTGAAAGAACACAGTGAGGACAGGATGTAATAGGTTTGTTCCCAGTAAACATCATGGCAAAAAAAACATGTAACAGGCTCACATGTGTCTTCAAAGCTATGACACTGGTTAATAGTGAATTTATATTATTTAAAGCCTCCTGATCATAGTACTGCATGCTAGAATTACCTTATTAAGACTAGTTTTCACATTTTTTTTCTCTATTGATCTCCCTTTGTTAATGTTTACAATCAGATCTTCTATCCATCAACATGTTTATTGGACCCCATCACAAGTAGACTATTAAAGGATGCCCTACGCTTTATCAGCACCTCCATACTTGATCAAAACAGTTAATCTCCATCCACTAGTCAATTCTAATCTAATCAAATGCATTCAAGTTAGCTGTAATTAAACCATTTTAAAAAACTAGTTCTTGCTCTTAAGGCTATGTCTGATTATCTAACCTTGCTTTTATCTAAAATATTCAATGGAATTATTGTATTAAATCAATTAATTTCTCCTTTTCTTAATATTGGTTTGTGTGAAATGTTTCCGTTTGGATTGACACCATAGCAGTACACAGTAACACATAGTTAAATTACATTATTTAAAGTTGATGACCAAATGAGCTCCCTGTGGCCTCTGGTAATGGCTTTGTGTCTGTGCCAGTGCTGCGTTTAACATCATTGATCACAAGATCTCATTACGAAGAACTGAACCGAACACCAGGATCAAAGACTGATTTGGACTGATTTAAATGACTCTAATCTCTCAGATTTCAGTTTGCTCATGTAAATCTCATGTCTTCCACACAGTGAGTTGTAACGCTCAGCTCTGATCTTGTTACATGTTCATATGCTGTTTTGGGGAGCAATGTTATCAGAAAACACAACCAACATTGTCATTGTTATTCTTAAGACATTGAGCTCAATTTTTAAGTGAAACCTCAATTTATAAAGTTGTAAGATAGTTTTGGAGACATAGATGCCCAATAAACACTATAAGCCAAGCCATATACATAAGTGTACTTGGCTTACAGTACTAGTGTGAGGAACTTAGTCTTTTTTTTTTTTAGTAGTAGTAGTAGTTATATTTCATGAATTTTAGCGGCATTCTTTCACCTGTGTAATAACATCAGAATCAGAAGCATCTTTTGCCAAAACAATACTGAAAAACTGACCCATAAAATTACCATATAAGGTACTACTGCAATGCCATTTTATTGAGATATCAAAATGTTGGGTATTGAAGAACCTTATTGCTGATCCAAAACAACTGACCAGAGAAGAGAAGGTTCACGCCGAGATCTTTACATTGGCTTTCTGAAAAATATGGTATAGAAATCCAAATCATTTTCATTATATATAAAGTTCCTAATGGTCTTACCTTAAAAAATCTAATTATTCCATATCACACAAGAAATCTTTATTATGAGAATGTTGACCTTGTGTGAGCTCATGTTACACAAATACAATAATGCATTTTTATGAACTTTACCTGAAACATATCATGAAGAAGTGTAACATATTAGGCCGCATAGTTTCAATGATTATTTTTTTCTGTCAAAGAGCATATCTTAAATAAGGTTCATATTTGTATGGCCAGTGTTGTAACATGAAACAAGCTGTGTCTGTGGAAATGAATTGTCAACAGGTGTTCTTGTTTTATGCTAGGTCTTGCTGTTCCCTCTAAGTAGATGTATAATATCGTATATCTGTGTCACAGTCTCAAAGGGATGGCCTCCCAGCCAGAAGTTATAAACATGAAAATATGCATCATGTTTATTGTCTTACGTGAGGAAGTTGTATGTTTGGAAATATATGACACGGTGAGAGTTGAGGAGGATCACAGCAGAGATTTAACTTGCTAAGAGTTTTGTTGTTGTTGTTTCATAGAAGAGACGAGGTACTCTGAACTGAAAGAAATGCGGCCAAGTTTTTGAGAGGATAAGAACAAAGGGCATTTCTAAAAGACATAGACATAGAGCAAATTGGATGAATGTGCAGTACATTCAGGGTAACATTCATTCAAAAGCAAAATGCATGAACACAATCTCCTAATGCAGGAATCATTTTGTTGCAGAGCTACAGTTCAAAGTGCCTATCTGGCCATCGCAATATGGCCCATTCATGGTCTGTTTAGCTTTTGTTCGCACAACAATAACATGGTTTATCATGTAAGTGTAGACGGTTAAGAGACCACTGACATGCAAAGTAAGTAAATGTGGTATTTTGACAAAAGACTGGGGTAATTGATGCGTTTTTGAAAAATGACATATCTTCAGTTGCTTGTGCAGTTAAAAATAAACAAAAAAAATGTGATTTCAACGTGCGAATCATTAAAAAAAACTGATAAATCAATTACTAGAAGGCCATTTAAACTATCAAATCCTCTTTATTGCTCCATTTTCATTTTCCAGACCAACATTACTCAGAGTTTTATTAATAGCAATACAGTAGGTGTTAAAATAGCTTGGTTGAGTGTACGGATACAATATGCTAGGGGGGAAAGTAATATGATAATAAAAAGTATAAAGGCATTTCTAGGGCAGGACCGACGGAGGAAAATTGCTTCCCAAGAACTGAGCATGGCTCCCCGATGAGCAGCTCACGAATGGGGGGGGAAAAAAAAAAAACCTGAAAATTCATAGTCCACTTGAAACGAGATGGATGACAAGACTTTAAAGAACAAAGGACATTCAACATCATGTATGATGCACAGTAGAGCAGATTCTCCATATCAAGCATGCTCTATTGAGCTCGAAACCCGGATCCAGCTCTATAGCCGTGAAATTCCTGCCATGTAGGCCAAGCCAAAACAAATGTTATGTCAATGCAATAATAAACGAGCTTTGTATTTGAGTGCGACCATGATAATTAGTCTCAGGACGGTATGTTAGCAGAGAGAAAACTCATAAAATATGTCTGTTTGGCATGCACTCAAGAACAAATCTGCATTCTAAGTGCGTGGGCTGTTACACTAATGTTCTACACAGTTCAGATCTGGCACAGGCACAGTCGGAAAACTTTATTTGGAGAAAAGATGCTGACGGTTCCAGGAGGCAGGCGAGAGAGATTACTGAGTCAGCGCACACATACGGATGTGCACCCTTTTTCAGACACACACACAATGCACGTGCCATTATGCCACACATTGCAAGCCAAAAAAAAAAAAGGAAGGTCCTTTCTGTTGACTCAATTGCCCATTTGGCCAAGAGACCACATGCATCACAATTCAAGGTTCCTGTTGAAACTGGGGCCAGCACCCAAGAGCACAGCAACCCAAGGTCAGGGAGACAATAATGATGTTTATGAAGTCTAAATCCACAAAATAAGATTCCCTCTGTATGTCCCCAAGTGCCTACCTGTCGAGCATGCTTCTATTGTGACCGAACGCTAAAGGTCTGCTTTGCAATTTCAGCTGGAAGCTGCATCACATTGTGTGGCGGAGCTGAGGGAGGAGGCTAAGGAAAGTGCACATAAACCCATGTACCAAGTGAGGTGAATTATAAGATTAATTGTCCCAGTCCTAGTACACCTACAGGGCACGCAGTGACCTGTTGACAGTGTTAATCACCTCATTCTGAACCTCTTCTGTTTGCTTGGGGAAGTGGGAAAATATCCAGCAGTTAAGAGCTGGCAAAACACTGCAGTAAAAAGAAAAAAAAAAAAGCACAGCAAAGATTTTTGCTGCCCATCAGGTGGGCCAAAAGATCCTAGTGGGCTCTCTGGTTCAAGATGCGAGTGGCTTGCTCAAATTGCCACACAGTGTGGATTCACAGTTTCAGTTAAAACACTATTTCCTCTTCCATGAAAACCCCTCCTGAGAAACAACGAGCACATCTTGGCCAAGTCCTGAGGAACTGACAAATAAAGAAGAGACTTCGTATTTCTTTGAATTTTTGCCGCTGTTTTTTGTTCTCCTCCCCTTTTATTTCCTTAGCATTAACTGCGCAAATAAAATTAGACATTTGGATTAAAGCATCAAATGGACAGAAATGAGGCTTGAGCATAGATTTTTCAGAGGAGAATCGTTCCATGCATAATTGAAGTATGCTTTCATACTGATCAAACACACACACACTCTGACTTAAATGCAAAAAAATAAAAAATAAAATAATCATTTAAAAAATCTGTAGGAAAAATAAGTCTTAGTTGGTGTTGTAATTAAACAGTGCTGGGCTGATATCCTCATCCAGTATGCCTGAAATGTGCCTCTGATAAATCAAAGTAGATAACATAGATATAGGATAAATATAATATCACATAGCAGCTAAATTATATCTAATCCTTCAGAAATGCAGCCATGCGCATCGGGGTTTGATAGGGACTGGCCACCCTAACTACAAAAGTCTTCTCACACTCTCAACACAAAGACACAGCCCAAACTGCTGCAATTATCATCTGAGCTCAGTGCTCCTGGAGGCCAGAGTATCGATGATTCATTTTGTGTTTTATCAGAGACACGGGCGTGCCATTAAAAAGAGATCAGTCAACCACCAGGCATGAGGAGTCTACTTCTAATTGGTCATTCATCAAAAGTCCTTCTAAAGTGGATCACAGCCCTGAAATATCACACATGACAACCGAACTCCGCCACATTAAATGGGCTGCCGATGAGGCTCGTGCTCTGTGGCTCGCCCCGTGCGACTTTAGAGGGGCTCGAAAATGCATAGATCCACACACACTTGGACACGTGTGCAGCACGAGAGATCTGGTACACAGTGGGAAAAGGCTGTCAGCTCTAATATGAATCATGATAGAGTGCATCACACCTAACTACGAAAAATCGCGGTATTTATCAATGCAATTTGATTCCGAGATAAGCACGAACAAACAGTTCCTTTGCCTCTGTATTTTTAGCTTCAAAAACCTTCCCTGAGGTGCTGGCATTTCATCTGCTCAATATCATCAGTCAACCTTTAAAAAGATGCTTTCAACCATTTCACTTCACAGCAGGTCCGGCATGTTTTCACAGAGACAGAGCACTGGTTTGAAAATATCTCCTTCTGTCTGTCTCTCGGTTGTCTTTGTTCAGCTTAGCAACCATCAGGACACACACAGATGAAGCATTTTCAACTCAGTCTCTTTCCTTTCGCCACGTGCGGGGAATTCTCCCTTTCATCCATTTCCTGATGCACTCTAACTAAGACAGTTTTCGGTCATGTCCCAGAATTATGCATGCTAGCTTTGTAGCATTTCACACACACACACACAAGCAGCTGCGCATCTGCTGAGTGTTCATCCATCTCTGATTCTCTCATTTTCTGGTTTGAGCATTTTGGTGTTTTTCTCCCGTTCCGAGCTGCTGGATCAGCTGGGGTCTGGTTCATCACTAAGCAGCTGCCCGGAGGCCAAGAAACAGAGAGGCAACCGCTGTTAGTGTGGTTACTGAGCTAGGTCTGAGTTAAAACACGCTGAAAAACAACCACATGTAAGCCCATCTGTAAGCATGTGCACACACAGTTATCTGTTGTGTCTCCTTGAGGCACAATACTGCTGAGAGAAGATTCTTCGGAGAGAAATTCAGATGGTGTTTGATGTGTGGATAAAGATTTAGGTGAGGCTGTAGTAGCACCTTCTCCATATCCAAACTCAGTCGAAGCCTGGAACTGTTGTGTAGACTTGAGTATGAAACTCAGAAACTCATAGCCTTATGACTTCTTAGATGTAAAGAATACTTCTAAACTAGCCTGTCTTTGACTTTGTGAATTAAGATCCATAAAGGCCTTTTTTAAGATAGTCACTCAGTGGGAATCAAGCATGTGTCGCTCTCTGAACTGGGAATTGCCGCTATCATTTCATCATCGTCATACAATAATTCAGTATGTAATGTGGATCCAAGTCTCTGAGCAGCAGAGGAACAGACACAAGGTCTTTCTAAGCCAAGGCAGTGTCCTGCAGGACCGGCTATTTAACACAGGAATAAGCCAATTATCTTCATGGAGAGGGCAAATTTACAATAGGATTTACTAAATTCCTACTGGACTCCCTTGTCAGGGGTGGCAGTGGTACAGGAACCTTCGGCATAAGCTGTTGTAGGTTATGTTGTAGGTCCCTGCCCCCAAGCTGATGTCATGCAAGCCACTCTGCAGATTCACATCATCACACGAGGTCACTCCTGCATCAATCTGCACAGCATGTGACCAGAATGACTCTGAGCCTTAGGAAAGATGAGTCGAAATAAAGATGTTTATTGGTAAAAGTAAAATGTAAGAATAAATATAAGTGATCTGTGCAAGCCTTCTTGATGGAAATGCAATTATCCATCCATTTTCTATACCCACTGAATCCATCTGCTGGAGCCAATCCCAGCCCATTTTAGGTGAGAGGCAGGGGTACACCTGGACAGGTCAATAGTCCATCACAGGGCCACATACATAAACAAACTACTACGCACACTCACACCTACAGGCAATTCAGAGTTGTCAATCAACCTAATGTTTTTGGACCATGGGAGGAAACCAGAGTACCTGGAGAAAACCCACACAAGGACAGGGAGAACATGTAAACTCCACACAGAAAGACTCCTGCCAGCCCGGGAGTTGAACCAGGAACCTTCTTGCTGTGAGGCAACAGTGCTAACCACCAAGCCACCGTGCTGCTGGAAATGCAGTTATTACAAAAGAAAAAACTGCTAGCTCTCTTTGTGTGATAAATTTGATTCCAAAGCACCGGTTACAGTTATTTCCAGTTTTTGTTGCAAAGCTTGTTAAAGTTTTCTTAAACTGTGCTGTAAATGAAAAAAAAATCAGTAGCTGCAGTTAGTGCTTTCAATTTCACAAGCTCTCATGACTTCAGAAATAAGAACAAGAAAATCCACTGAAAGTGTGTAAAATTAAAAACTGCTATTCCATTCAGCTTTTAAAACTAATAATGTTAATGTGCAGTCTAAAGAGAGAAAATCTCATTTAACATTTAACGTAACGATTTCAAATTCCATGTGTGAAAGCATTAATAGTGGCCTCTTATTTCAGCACAGCTCAGTGAGATTTGACCCTCTTCATGGATTCTACCCTCATTATCCTTGTACATGCAAGTAATGCAAGCTGGGCACTGTGACTGATATGCCTGTTCTTTGATCTGTTCCTCACTTTTACATTTTCGTCCTCTCGCCACCATGACTCATGATTAAGAGGCATAGCTGGGGTGGCCAGTAGGGAGGATTGAGAGCATTCCCGGTGGGCCGCTTAACAGGTGGATCAGTGTTCCAGTCAGAAAAATAGGGCTTTTTGACTATCTGCTTAAAGTCCATGTGCTTTGCTGATGGAAATATCAGCATTTCACTAGATCTGATAGACACTATCTTCTCTCCAAAATTGTTATGGCTGGCTGAAACAACACAGTACTATTTCAAAAGATTTTGTTATTCCACATCCATAGCATAGCCTTTAAAAATATTTCAAAAATAAAAGATAAAATGGACAGTGCAAACATGTAATCAGGTGTTAAAAGGCTCAATTTTAAATGTAAAAAAAAAAAGGTGTTGGAGGATTACACAGTCAAATTTATATATTCTAAGAGGGCAGATGAGCATGGAAACAATTACATCTGTCATTTTAGATGACTCCAAAATGTCATGTTGTCAGTGTGCTGCCAAATAAATTACCCAGTCAATAGTTGAAGAATTTAATTGAGATGTTATTTAATTAGGAAAGGTTAAAGAAGTTTTTTTGGGGAAAAAAATAAGCGTGACCTGCATATCCAGTAAAATAGCGATTAAAGTGCCACAGGATGATTCGTGCAATGTGCACAGCAACACAGACAATTACATAACAGATATGTTAACTTGTCTTCATCGTGGAAGCTTTTCCCCCTAATTAAATACGTTTCAAATTTGTTTAATTTTTGTACACATGACATTAAGTGGTTTTATAGAGCACCTTTTCTACCTGAAAGTCACATAGTCCGTCCCTCAGCATCACTTCAGTCTGACCATGGTAAAACCTGAACTCCACAGTGAAGAAGTCAGGTTTACATGAGGTCTACATGAGGGCATCCAAAACATAACAGCAGGCATGGCTTATGACTAGAGAATCTACCTAGTATAATAAACTCCAATTTCTTGAAGTGTATTGTGCCTTCAACAAAGCAGAGTGTTTGGTATGTTATCAAATGGCACTATAACAATATATTTGTTGCAGAACCTATCACTTATACGAGGCACTCACTTAAAAACTCAATTTAAAAAAAATCCCTAAAATTCACAACAAATTCAAGGACCAGCTGACTGTTTGAGTTGAGGATAAAAACTCTCAGGAGGTTAGTGGTGCTGTGGGCCTCACCATGCAGTCATCTATAGTAAAATAGCTGAAAATGTTACGATAAGCTAATCGCAAATGAATGAAGAAGAGGCTAAAGTTTTAGTTCAGAACAAATGAAAATGAATGCTGGTTAGCGTTATCTTAATGGCATTTAAAGGTCTGCCTGAATGGTCTGAATGCTGCGTTTACAAATCCACAAATAAAGGGGATTTGTGTCTGATAGCAGCACTACATCAAAGGTAGAACCAAATTTCAAATCCCACAAGACGCCCTCAGAGGCTGACGTGTAACACTAGTCATTACTCCATCAGCTGTGACAGAAGTGTGCAACACGGAAAAGCCCTACAGCTCTTTTCATATTTCACACTAGAGACACTGAGTAGGCTGAATATTGTTTACTGGTTTATTTGTGCATAAACGGGGGGGTGGAGTTGGAGGGGGCTCCATCCAGTAATCAGGAGAGCTATTTTATGACTGGTTTCAATAGGACTGAAAGAAGCTTCTCTATCTTGTGAAATTTTAAGATGGCCTTCAATAATTAATGCTTTATGAAAAACTCAGTTTTATTTCCCACAAAAAAGTTGCAGATAGATAGTTGTGTTTACTTTAAAAATAGGAAAACCTGCCAGACAAAAGTCCCACAGGTCAAGACTTTATAAATCTGTGCACATCTAGTCTAAGCCTCGAGTCAGCTGACCTCACATCTTGTCACATAAACCTGACATCAAGTCCCCATGAAATAAGGGCACTGATGGGATATTAATCTGATTCATAAATGTGATGTAATTGAAGAGCAACTCCAAAATAGTAGAGAGAGAGGTCATTGTAGTCTGCTGATTTCAGTCAACTTTAGTGGTTCTGGATTGTTTACCATTAACCACAAGCTCACACGTACGCACTGAAAGCGCCTTGAAAGTTACATCAACGTAAGCTGAAACTGAATTGGGAGTTCTGTGAGAATCACGGGGCATAGTTGTTTCCTTCAAAAGTTGGAGAGTTTTCAACTTTTGACGCTTCGCCGCAAGCATCGGTGAATCAAATTTTAGCTACTCAGTCAGGGCCAGCCAATGAAATCATACATGGGGGGGAAAGGGCTAATTTGAGTAGCAAGCAGAGAGAGATTTAACTGGTTATTTATGGTTTAATGAAGGCGTGTCAGAAGCACCACCTGTAAAGCATTAACACAGAGTAGCTGTGAGCCCGCACTGCTGTGTGGGCTCACAGCTACTCTTCTACCTTGCATACTTATATAACATCTTGCACATGCATTCCTGTGACTTTTGAAAAGTAATGTCGGAAAATGCTAAATATTACTATTCAACACTAAATATCTGGATCCTGTTCTGCTTCCCATCAGAAATAACAAGAGAGAAGCTCATTTTTACATCAGCACTCCAGCAGGCCTACTTCAGACCTAGGGGCCAAGCATCCTCTGCCCTGTCTTTTCCTCAATTCAACATAGTACAGTAAAAATCCTAATACACAAAACACTCATGCACACACTCACACAAACACCAACACACTCAGCCTGGGGCAGCCTCCTGTCTTTCTTTATTATAATGTTCCCAGTGAAGCGAGATGCAGTTCTTTTTCCACCGGAGCACTCCTTCATTCCAGCCATCCAAACAGCCATCTAACATCAAGCTGGGACTTGCTTTCACCACTCTAGCTTAGAGATTCAGTCCACACAGGCAGTAATGCCGACCCCCTGCCGGTACCAGAAAGAGAATGCATCTTCACACTTTCAGTTTGTGTAAAAGCAGGAGAAGATTGAGGCACAGAATATGCGAGTGAGAATGCACAGGCACTTGGCTGGTTTTAAGATATCAAGATGAGACAAGTGCTTTTGTCTCTAATTGAAATTGTGCACGAATAAATGCAGTGGCACCTGCCACACATCCCTGCATTACCACTTCCGTGTGAGGAAATGCTGTTGTTGATCTATGAACAATTAGACCGTGACAGAGTCTGCAGCACCATCCCGCAGGCTTCCACGGAGGAAAAACACTGCACTGCTAGACATAGTCATTTCCTCTAAATGACTACCCCCGCCTATCCTCCCTTACCAGGGGAGGGTGGTTCCATGTCTCAACATCACTCTACTAAGGCTGGGGTCAGTATGTCCTCCTCTAACTTCTGTCTGGGGATGCTGGAGGCCTAGTGCAATTTTCGAGAATGATGCCAAAAAGCGTGAAGGATTTTCAAGCTAATTCCCACACTTTTCCTGTGAGAATCAAGCTGTGAAACCTCTGGAAAATTTCCCTTCTTACAAATCTGCATCAGCAATAATTTGTCTTCCCCTCCTTCAATGCACAATAACCATCAAAGAGCACTGAGGGGAGGTATAGCACATCATTCTCCATATCTACCTGGAATATAAAAGGAGCATCATATGTGGGTGAAAAATGGCTCGTCAGTCACTCGCCTTGAGTAGGTAATTGGAGATGATATAGTTGAGATCCAGCTCTGAGCAAAGTCAATACAGAGTCATGGGCCTTATTACTCCCTCTTCAAAAGACTGACACTAGAGGAAAAGTACTCTGTCGAAGGTTTTATACAGCTCATTCCATTTTCCTGATGTCTGAAAAGCAAAGGGAGTAGAGCAAAAGCAGGCTCTGAAGTGATGTTTGATCCTGGAAACTCCTTGTTTCCTTTTCCGTTTGAAACAGTCAGTAAGGGAATTCAGCCACTGCATCATCCCTGTGCACAGGTGCTCTAGGGAATGATGTTGAGGACTAAGCAATCATCCTCCCCACCTCCACCCCATCCCACCAAAAGATCCCAAAGAGGTCATGTTGTCTGATTCATTTCACTCATTTGTCTGCGAAGAAATGGTACACAGCTATCATCTGCCACAAAGACATTCCCACTAAGCAGAAAACCCCCCATGGGTGTTCAACTTGTGGGTTCTAGCATTCTCGTTAGAAGAAAATCAAAAGGAAATTGGGGAATCACTGATCATTTGCCATATCCCCTGTGTATCTTCTGAGGCTATATTTCCCTCCACTAAATGCACGTCAGCATGTTTGGACACATCTACAGCATCTTGAAACACACATCATTGACAGAATTTAATTGAATCGTTAAAGGAAGAGAGCCAGTGTTGTTTTTGGCAGGGCCTTGGTAATAAATCTGTCATCCTGGTAGAGACTTCTAAGGCAACACAAGCAAAAGAGTCAAAAAGGCTGTGGAAGATTGGCAGGTGAATATAGTCTAAGAAAACCATCATACAAGACAAGCAATTTTTGATTCCCTGTGCATCCTCGATTCCAGTTTCTCCCCTCAACTCATAACCCAGCACTTCTTATAGAGCATGTCTTTCCTTGGAGTATTTACAGCTACCGTTGTTCCATCTGTCATTCTTTTTCAACAAAACATCATCTATCAGGAACTCCTTCCTTGCAGTTGGTGAAAAACACAAAATTAAATCACATTGATGAGACTTGGTGCGTCCTTCATATGGCACAATAATGGCACATCTACTTTTTCAGTGGGTTTTATGGGCAACCGAGTGAATAGGTACTTTCAGACAGCAGGAAGTGTTTCATAGTTCAATACTAAAAGCTAGTGTTCAAATGGTATGCACTGCAATGTTCTTTTAGCACTTAAGTACTCACACATTCACACGCGTACTCATAAAGCACTTCTTATTATATATGTGTATGGTAAACTGAAATCTAAATGAAACAAAGAGGAATGGCACAATCAGAGGTTACTGAGTCATTACACAACAGAGGAATTACACGCACCGACTGGTTGTTACATCATTTCAGCTTTCCTAGCTGTAGTGCAAATGCAGAACAGAAAACAGGTTCTTTGAAGTGTATTGTTCTTCTGGAACCGTACCAGTCTCCACGACCCTCACAGGGGTCACTTACACTCATTAACCTTGGTGCAAAACAAACATGATAGAGGAATGACATATGAACTGGCTAAACACTTTTGACATTGTATTAAAAAAAAAGATCCACTGTAGCCTGTTGTCAGTTTGATTCAAATGAGAATAATTGGAAACAACTAACTGGACTTTGACACAGATGTGAATTTTAAATAGCGATGAACAAACCATTTCAAATGCTTAAATTGTTAGTGTTTATGGCATTCAAATTAGCCGGTTTAAAATGAATTGAGAAACCACTCACTGGCATCTTCAACAACAATATTCCTGTTCACCAACAGTTTGGCAACCTTTAGATGTTTTGAAGCAGTAAAAAGCTTTTTTCTAATCTTAGTTTTGATTTTATTTGAAGGAATATTTATCATCAAGCTCTCCTGGTGCCCTGTACCCTTTATCTGCAAAAAAAAAAAAATGCCCAAAGTAACTTTGGACTTCCATCACTATTATCTCTTGTGACAACTGTGTATCACTTAGTAGAGCAATGCAACACATCAATATTGATGAATCTAGACCACAGAGCTACATGGCAGAAGAAAATAAAAAAAACTGAGAGTAAAAGAAGAGAATAAAACTTAAGAGGCTGAGCAAGAGAATGAACTGAGGTACATCTTGGGCATCAGTGTAAAAGCCACTTAACCTCCATACAGGCTAAAAACTGCAAAAGTTTCTTTGTGCTGCTTCAGATGTTTCATTATCACCCCCTGATGTCTCTGAATCCTGCTCAAAACTGTGGCAAAAACTTTAACAGTATTCATAAATATGGTCAACATTTCAAAACATGACACTGCAACAAGCACAAGAGCTCAAATGCACTCTTGTTCACTACAACTTTAATAAAGGTAAACCCCCCATTTTTGAACATTAGACCTTAGGTTTTTTGTTTTGTTTTGTTTTGTTTTGTTTTTAAAGAAAGAAAGCTTGTAATCTACAGTATCTTTTATGTGCACCATGATTCTCTATTTAAATCCAGAGTACTGAAGGGAGGTTGAAGTAACAGTGGAAGTGACATAAAAAAAAAACGTGACGTATAGTGGCTCTGTGTAAATGAAAAAAGCAAGCCACTTCTTGAAATGTTACAAAACAGAACCAGCTCTGAAATTGCACTTGTAAAAGTCCAGCACCTTGTTCAGCTCCACCAAAAGGTGATAAGAGAGCCCTGGAGACTGTTTGGTGCAAATGTACCGAATTCCTCCCAGACAGAGCACCTCGGATCTAGTCCAGGGAAAATTGCTGAAAGGTACTCATGCAATCAAGGAATATGATGCG
Source organism: Zenarchopterus dispar (assembly GCA_028564865.1). Taxonomy (NCBI): domain Eukaryota; kingdom Metazoa; phylum Chordata; class Actinopteri; order Beloniformes; family Zenarchopteridae; genus Zenarchopterus; species Zenarchopterus dispar. The sequence goes on along the minus strand of JAOWBL010000009.1, from coordinate 5,733,549 downwards.
GGAAAAAAAGACTAACACCTTCACAGATAAATCATACTTTTGTAATAAACGGGTCCAGCTGTGGTGTTCAGTGATGTCAATACACGAGCTTTCCATCATCATGTCTCTAAGTGATCACAGCCATTTCCTCAAAGCTCTTCGTGCGTGGCAAAGCTCTGCACTTGAGAACTGACCTCAGCCAAATACACGACTGTATCAGATGCTTCTTTTTTTTTCTTTGCGGCGTCAAGAAATTATATATAGATTTGGAACCCACTTTTCTTGCTCTTCCACAAATATATTACGCAGCAGGCTGTAATAATCGATATAACTTGAGAAGGTAGGTCACGAATCCAAGTAAATCTATCTCACAGAAGTGGATGCTTAAGGTCCCACAGAAACATGATGCTGTTTTATTAGCGCTCGGGGTAAAAAGCAGAGGGTTTTGCAAAGGCACGAGCGCGTCAGCGTCACCCCTACTAATGAAGTCAAATAGGCTACCTATTATGCCCGACTTATAGGGTCGCGTAATGAACGCACGCAATTACGCCCGGTTTTTGAGGTGACTCGCAGACGACCGACCTCATTAGAGGCGCGCTGAACCGCAGACAAATCCGCACATACGGAGACGGGAAAGCGTTTGCCCCGGGGCGTCGGTGCTCCGTATGTGACTGTGTCTGTCCGGCGCTGCGTCGCTCAGATGGGAATGGATTCGAAAGCGTGGAGAAACAAAAAAAAAAAGAAAGAAAGAAAGAAAGGGATTTAAAAAATAGATAATAAAAATGCGCCTGTACAGATTTTGAACGCAAAAAAAAAAAGTGAAATGCCCCTCACTTGTCATCGGTGGCGTACTCGGATAACAAATATGGTCGAATTGATAAGCGCATCGATAAGGCAATCAATCAGTGTCAGATAGCCAGCAGTTATCACGGCACTTAAATTCCCTCACATAAAAGCGCGTATTACTGTGTGCGCCAGTCTCCTTAACCAAGCGCTCCCAAATAGGACTCTCTCTTCAATGTCGGCCATTACGAAATTGGACCCAGTACAATGTTTTGTTTTTTTTTTCCCTCTGAGTACAATTCAAATGCAATTTTGCACTTTAATTCAGTGGGTATACTTTTACAAGGACACAGCTGAATCTCACAAAAGCGCACGGAGTCGGTCCATCGTGAGAATCAAACACACGCTTTTGTTTCACTGGTCAGGAAAAAAATGACAGAAAGAAAAAGACCGACAGAATGATGACAAACGTTTAAGTATGTCCCGAACCTCGTTTTCAATCCAACATGTCTTAGTGAATCTTAAGCAGTGATGCCGAAGAGCGGGCGCGGAGAAAAGCAATTCCCAAATACAAAACGACGGGAAACTGGGTCTGATCATCAGCCAATCTGAGCGAAGTAAAAGAAAAAAGAAGGCATGCATGCTTATAACGATGAAATCAAGCGGACAAATTCGTGTAGAAATGATGTTACCTCTGAGTGTCGGATCTCGGTGATGGTCACAAGTTTCTCCTCCGGTCGCTTGTGCTGCTGTCCGACGTTCACAAAACTGAGTCCAAGAAGGACAAACGCTGTTATCAGCCGTCTCTCCCTCTCTCCTTCTCTCTCGCACTCTCTCGCTCCAGCTCTTCTCTGTCTTCACGATGTTAACGTGACTCTTGAAAATCCCCCGGCATGTTTCTTCTTAAACCCCCGTCTCTAATTTCCACGATTTTGTGCCTGGGACCCCTCTCGTGCTCTTCATCACTGCTTTACCTCTTAGTGATTAACACTGGTACCCTGCCTATGTCCGTCAACACTGATGATAACAAGCATCACTGTGACTGAGTGATCATCAGCATCATCCATCATCTTAAGTTAGATTATATTCCTCTGGGAAGGTCTCCCTGAAATAGAAGAAATTAACATTGCAAATGCAGTCTTAGAGGGGGGGAAAAGCCTGTTTCATTAAAAAAAGACACCTTACTTTCTATTTAGGATAATAACATATAGCCAAAGCGTAGTCCTTTACAGTTTGCAGGTAACATGCTGTGTTATAACCATTATTAATGTATACATGAAAGAAGAGCCTTAATAAGGAATTCCTTATTAAGCCTCTAATTCAAGATTGCCTTATTTGCCACTTGCAACTTATTCTTTTCAGTGGATGTTGGTGTGATTTCATGTTTGGCTTGCAAACCATTACTGCATATGCTCCAATCCATGTGAGTAAATCCTCATTTAGAAACAGGCATTTTAAAAAGTGCATTTTCAGCAAATCAATTCTTAGTTCTTGTAAATTCCTAATTCGCATTCCCCCTAATGAAACAACTCCATCATAACATGCTGTCTCATGCTTCAGAGTTTCAGTATAAACTTGTAAAAAAAATGTTGTTCTCAGAAGATTTCTGAATGATTTTACTTTTCTTTTTTTTCTTTTCTTTTTTGAAGTTACTTGTATATTTTCTTCTTTCTTGTTCATCAGTATCAGCAGCAGGAGGGTGACATTAACATCACTAAAGACAAAACTGCTTTATAACCTGGTAACCTTTACTGAAATGACAACTGTTAACACTAGTAACAACTGGTTCAGTCTGAGACGGTGGCATCAGTAATTAAATTATTAGCCTGGACTTCATTGATTATGTCTATAAATGTATTGACAATAATGCTACAAATGACCAGAATCTAGCTTTAACAAGGAATGGTTAGACATTTCCAAGTGAGAAATTGTATGACTTATATAGATAATCTATGCTATTGAGAGGAACAGTGTTTAGGATAATCTTCATGCACACAAATCCTTAGATGAATATAATTATGTTCCCTGTGTAAATACATTAGATAAAGTCTTATGACAAGGGATCAGTGTCTTTAAAGACTTTGCTGCATTTGGGACTCATGGGACTTTTATCCCTTTCAGTGGCCTGGATCCACAATTTTCAATTTTCTTCTGCTCCTGGCAAAAGTCTGTGATCGTGTTTGAGTATTGAACAATTTTTATCTTTTTCTTTTCTTTTCTTTTCTTTGTTGTAACACTCAAGTGTATTATCATTTCTACTTAGGACCTGGCTCTGGCAGGCGAACTCAGGCGAGCACTGCTTTCTGCGCCCTACCTCCCAGTGCACACAGACCTCCCTGATGAGACTGCACAGAAGTATTAAAACAGGTGATTGCAATGACTACTCAATACAAGAACAGCATCTATTAAAGGCTGAGTCTTTGAAGCAAAATAAATGGTCTCCACTTTAACAACAAATGCAAGAGAAAAATCAATGAAAAATTTGAAAACAATTTCCATAAAAGAACTATTGGAAGGAATTTGTATAGATTTCCTCCTAGAGTGAATAATCTCTGGGCTCAGAGGCGCCTGGGATGGATCATCACACATCTACCATGGTCAAAAAGCCTCATTCTAGATTTTTTTTAAAGAAGAAGAAGAAATGGGACCCTTGGGCTCCAGACTAAAGACATTAAGGACCATCCAGGCAGTGATCAGCAACAAATCAAAAGGGCAGGCTCAGTGATGGTGTGGAGTTGTGTCAGTATCCTTGGCAAAGGTCATTTACACTTCTGGGATAGCAACATCAATGCAAACAAGTACACAGTGATTTTAGAGCACGAGATGCTGCCTTCAAGACCACATCTTTTCCAAGGATGTCTTTGCATTTGTTTATTTATAAAAATCAAGGCAGTATTGTATTGTGATGCCATATTTATTTGCTGAATTAATGTTTTCAGGTTTATGACACTGTGAGATGAGACACTTGACTCTTGGAGCACCAAGAGTACCTGTGCTCCTGTAAAGAGGTTTTGTAAAGTAGATGTAGTTACAATATAGCTTGCAGACAGTCTGCATTGTTCATTCTTATAATTTTAGATGAAATGTGTTGAAAAATATCCTCTGGAAAAGGCCAGTAAAGTGTCCCAAGCCACACAGCCCTCGCAAATATAGTGGGTTGCAAAGTCACTCTAAAGCTTTCATGAAGAATTTCTTGATAGAAAGTTGCACCAGAAGCACTTTAGAGTGTCCTAGAGAATTAGTGGTAGCAAACACAGTATTCCCAGCTGCTTAAAGTATTCTGACCTCATACTGCAGTTTCAGGAATTCTGAATCCCTGGTATCATTGCATTATCACAACATTAAAGCAGCTTGTGGGATTTTAGCTACTAATGCTTTGTTCAGAATGCGAGCAGATCAGATTTGTTTCTCAAATCAGATATTTAGGACAGACCATCAATCAGATCACATCAGATTTGTATGTCCAGACACCCCCAACCTCCTGGGGTGTATTAATGTAGTAACATGGTAAAAGTCAATAACAACTGATGTTGCTTTCTTGTGATGATGTGCAGAGGTGAGAGTCTGAAATGAGATGTCTGCAGAAACCCAATCAGGATATCATTTCAAACCACCTCCTAATGTGGTTCGGATCCAATTTGCACAAACTTTGCTTTCTAGCCTTTCAAACTGATCAAAAAAATCTACAGTTTACAGACCATTCGTAAACAGAGGCACCCTTTTGTTTTTAATAACTTTGCCGCATAAAAGCATGTGTACACATTTCTGTTTACGTTCTTCTTGAACACTGATTCACAGTTGGCGGTAACTTGCAAAGAAACATTGCATTAATCATATTTACAAATTGACACACTTCTTTGACTGTAAGGATACACACAAATCCAAACACAACTTTAGGTTGTTTACATAGAAAATCGGCAGGGTACTTTCAAGATATGGGGAAAAAGATTTTTTTGACATAATGAATTGCAAGTCAACCTTTTAAAAAGTCCCCACTAAAATCAGTGGCATATCTCTACAACTAAGAGACTGTTATCATCCGTAAAAACATAATTATGAACACCAAGCCATCGTCTGATTATGATCCGGTGATAAAATGATAATATTCATATTTATCAGATTATCTGTATCGTCATCGCAGTCTTTTTTCAGAAGGCCATTACCTCCATCCAAATCACTTGAGAACAAATTATACCTTATCTTCACACACATACTCTCGCTCACACATGCACACACACACTTCACAAGGCCTATATACCCTCCTCAATCATTACACATGCCGTAAGTCTTGTATCTTCAGTCTACAATGTAACTTGTAGATTGGCTACACCAAAAGCTCTTTGAAGAAAAGACGGGAGGAGGGCAGAGGGAGATGTATATGTGACCATTAGAAAGGTAAAAGAGAGGGACTGCTCTTTCTCCATTATAGAAACAGAGTATAACAGGGGCAGGCAGACGACAGCATGAAAGGACTGATTTATCCACCCGGGAGAGACTCTGTGTGAGTGTGTATGTGTGTCTTTATGCGTCTCAGGAAGAGAGATAGATAGGAAAGCAGTTGTGTGTGCCTTTTTTTATTATTTCTATCTCTCTAATATTGAACAATAGAGTGGGTGAGTACAATATTAAATTAAACATGCATTTGTGTGCGTGTGTGTGTGCGTTTGTGTGGGTTTTGAATGGATCGTCTTCTCTCCCACATCTGCCTGGATTTTCTGCAGCCCAGACACTCATTTTTACCATACATGTGTTTGGCAGGCAAACACAGTTGGCCAGCCTGCAGAAGCAGGCTGGATTTATTGTTCCCATGGCTAAATAACACAACTTGCACCACAAAATTTGAAAGAGCTCATTATGTCTTCAAAGCTTCACAAATTCAGGCATCACTTTGTCTCATCACTTTGTGTTTCAAGGGAAATAATACGTACTCTCCAAGTTAAAATTTCTAAACATTCAGTATTTTTACTTGGAGACCCACTTTACCTTTTTGGACATTAAAGTGAGGCAGAGCTTCCTCAGAGGCTTCTGCTGTTTGTCTGAAAGCGATGTTAACATTGACAACACACAACAATAATGCTTCTCCACCATCCACTGACTTGATGTTTTTTAGACCTGTGGGGGTATCAGAGTCTGTCCCAGGTTGGGTATTTCCTTGACAGGTTGTCCGTTCATCATTGGGCAATAAAGAGACAAAAAGGACAAACAGGTGATTAATGCGTCTGCATTGTATTGATGTTACAGCTATGGTTTGGGCTTGCCATAGCTGGGAACTCTGTAGCCTGATATGTATCTCCACAAAATTCTTACTACACATTGGGTCAACGCAGAACACAACAACTATGATTGGACCACTTGGTAGCTTTGCATTTCCCTCTGCATATTTCCAGCCAGCACTTCCTCTCTGTCGTTTTCCAACTGGAATGATAATTTCATGTAACTGTCGTTCCACATTTATCAGCTCCAAGTCACACAAGATCTGTCGCGTTTTAGTTGCCCCATCTCAGCCATAGGATGGAAGTAAATAAAAACACAGGACTGAAAGCAGAGAGAGCTGCTCAAAGGAAGCCACGGCGCCAACCAGCATTTATGGAGTAATTACAGGCACAAGCACAACAATGTAGTTCACCAGCTCTGCATAGTTGTGATGCAGAAGCATAAATCACTCTTCACGCTAACAGACCATTCAGCCTCACCAATTAAAATAGCATCCATATTTCTGGACTGGCAGATGAGGCCTGACTATCCAGCAAAACCCCATAAACAGATAAGGGAAGAAGATTTAAATCACACTCAGAAAGGCCAGAAAAGATTTGAAGCAGGTGTCACCACACCACCCTGCCATCCTAAAACTGAAAATTTAAATTAATCTGATCTGAAGATCAAACACCTCTTCATATATTAATGAAACATGGGCGCTGTATTCATTCACTGACCCCTCAGTTTTATGACAACTTCCATTTTCTTCATCTTTGTGCAAACCAGTGGCTATATGTGTCATCTGTTGGCCGAGTATGTAAGCTGATTTTTGGCAACTGTCATGTTCTAGGACGTGTTTGTGTTTGCGGGGCATCTCCCTGCAGTAGCTATGGAAATTTGATCCCAGTAAATCTTCAAGTCATCTATCAGATTATACATCAGCATGAATGCATATGCAGGGTGTAAACAGAAAGCCAGTGATGACATGCAGAGTGACAGAGACGTTGGACTTGTCCCAGGAACAAGCAGGTGAGCGATATGCACAAACCGTGCTCCCCGCAATAAGAACAGCTTATTGCAGCTTCACAGACGGACACAAGGACGGGCAGGCAGAGTGACAGATAGCATGAGGACAGCAGACGGACGGACAGATGCATCATGGTATTCCAGATTTACACAGAGGGACTGGCCAGGTATAGCGTCTAACAGCACGCCACTCAGAGAGACACGGACAGCTGCCGCTAGGTATAGTCTTGAGCTGAGCGGAGACAGACAGATGCCCTTCTCTCAGCTGGAAAGATGCTTGAGCACACAAACACAAAACATCACACACACACACACATACAGAAGATGCTCGGCTCATCCTCCTCCTTTCTCCACCTGTCTGCTCTTTGCTGTCAGAGAGCCAGACAGGTGGTGATGTTTGTTCCCTCAGGCACTGTCACCACCCTCCCCCTCCAAACCACCCTGCCCCCTTTGCGCCATCCTTCTCTTTCCCTTTCCTTTTCTGAGTGGCATTTAAGTGGCGCTGTCCTCAATACAATGCCACGGAAAAGCAAGTGGAGGCTGAATTGTATGTGTCTGAGTCTGTTTATAGCGAGAGTCCAGCTATAAATATGACAAGGGCTTTGTGCCAGTGAGATTGCCTGAACAATTGTTTGAATGATCATGACCATAAATGAAACCATTGTTATTTAGATTTTCTGTCTGTCTTTCTCCTTTTTGTTTTCTGGCACTCATCAAATCGGCCAAGATCCTTTAGCACATTATTTCATCCTTTGACAGACTGTTGACAATCAGTGAAAGACAGATATGGATTGAAAACAAAAGAAGAAGATGAAGAAGGGTGGGCGCTCTGTTGCATAAGATCTCAACGTCGGCCCCCTCATAAGGGTCCTACGGGACACATTCATAGAAAGTATAACTGTGTGTCTAATGTAGTGGGTTTTAGCTGTCCAAATGGTTAGGGGCTGCCATTTGCAGTTGGCAAACTTTATGTTTCAGCATAAATCCAAACATTTGAATGCCAGAAAATACTATGTATGTATAAATGAAAATATAAGATTGTATTTAGTGGAGCTGACATCATTTCTTACCACCACCATTTGTCATTTCAAGTAGTGACAGTGAGAACACAAAGGATTCAGTAAAGCATGTCTCAGCCTAGGGGTGAAAACTCACTGAAAGTGACATAACGCTCTGGTTCTTTCTCTATGTGGAGCAATTGCTCCGCAAGGCATTGTGGGATTCCTAGTGACATGGCTATGACCAGCAATGCACACATTCTTCAATTTTGTGCAAAGGCTTGCACAATTTCCCCAATGACGATGATGTTTTGCAAAAAAAAAAAAACAGACAAAGATGGAAAACAGTGGTGTGTCAAGACATTTAATCTCTCGCAGCTCTGCACTTTCGCCAAACTATCTTATCTTTGTCCCAGTTTCCAAAAAGACTGGAACGCAAGATGAAATGCTGATAAAAGCAGTATGCATTGACTTTCCAAATCTCGTAAACTTTTATGGAGGGCGTTACGATCATCACCCCAATAGCCGTTGAGTCATAGTAAGGAAGTCACAGCCAATTGTTAATGTGGATTTAAATACTCAACATAACCTGAGCAATATCTACCCTCTGCCGTTCAGCGGTGATTAACATACTTTGTGCTTTCTGAAAGCTATAATATAGGTTTACTGTTTTACTCTGAGTTTACTTAATGCATTAAATGATAAAACACATACTGTTAAAAATAATGTGTTAATCCAGATTAATCACCCTACATGATTAATTTGATTAAACTTTTTAATGCAATTAATGCATGTGCAGCATACAATGACTCAAAGTCCCATAATTTAACTCATAGACATGGATTGGTGCTCCTCCAGCCCAATCTGGAGGCAAAACTTGATCAAGATGGATGACTCCAAGCAACATGCTGGCCCTTTCGATGGGAAGTTTGAGTACAAAAAAAAAAAACAAGACGGGACAATCGACCAACTTAAAGCAGCGTGCACACTCTGTGGGAGGAAGTGTTCATTTCACTGAAGCACTTCCAGTTTAACATACCACATGAAGGTGAAAAAACATTAGTTGGGGATTCTGCTGCAAGCACTTTGGTGACCACTATGCCCAGTTTTTGCCAAACCACCCTGACATAATGCCAGGAAGTCTACATATGACAAACTGACTGACACAATGGCCTAGTGGATTGCAAAAAACTGCAAACTGATGAGCATCATCAAGGTAACGGGCTTTACAAGTTGCAAGTTGCATCTGAAGATGCATTGTACAAGGTGCCATCAAGAGGCACGGTCATGACCAAAAGCCATGAGCTCTACAAAACTGAAAAAAAAAAAAATATGTCGCCCTGACAGGAGACTGCTGGACTTTAGTGAGGAACAGTAACTGCCCTGGTGTTACAGAACATCACATTACTGCCACGTGGGAACTCCAGTCATTTCTATTCACCATAATGAAAACAGAAGAGCATCACTTTCCAGAGGAACACGCCAAATAATTCCTAACAGTGGCGCAGGAGTGGAAAATTGAAGGAAAAATTACAACATTGGGGACTGACACTGCACGTAACATGACACCTGCAGCCAATCTTTTGCCATTTGAGCACTCACCTTGTATGGCTCACATCCTACAGAGAAGCATCAGGGTGAGCCTTGCTGATGGCGGGTTTGTTACCGCATTGTCCAAATGTCGGAAAATTGTTGGTCACTTCAAACACAGTCCAGCAAACCCCTTAGAGCTTGAAGCACAGCAAGACACCCTTGGGCAGCACAAGGAGCCAATGATCCAGGACATGCTAACGTCCTAGAATTCAATGCTGGAGATGGTCAAATGTCTCATCCACAATCAAACAGCAATTAAAGCAAATAGTGACCGTCAGAGAGACAAACTGGTTATGCTGATACCACAAGAATGGGACAAACTCCAGAAACTGGAGTCTCTTCTAGAGCCCTGCAGGTAAGCAACATATATACTTTGTAAGCCGAAATAAAACGAATTTAAAAAAACAGAAAGTAATTTAATTTGTGGTGACTTTGTTATAATTTATCCTTTTCTTTCTCCGTCCCTCTTTCTCTCCCTATGTGTGTGTGTGTATGTCTGTGTCTGTCTGGCACTAACTGAGATTCTGGGTGGGGAGTCCTATGTTTCCTGCTCTGTGGCACTGCCTGCCCTCTTCTGCCTGCATCGTGTTGTGGAAGCCTCTGATGATGACCCTGCATTTGTGGCAAAGTTTAAAATAGCATTCAAAGAAGACCTAACCTCCCGTCAGGAAAGCAGCACCAGCAATGACTGGGTCAAGGTTGTAGCAGCACTGGATTCACATTTCAAAGACTTGAAGAGCCTCCCCAAGAATGACAGAGAAGAGGTGTGGAGCACACTTGGATGACTGCTGCATGAACAGTTGTCCCCTCCACAGACTTTTGAAGATGAGCCATCCAGGAAGAAAATGCACCTTTTACAGATGGGTTCATATTCAGAATCAGATGAAGATGTGTTGCCCGTACACAGGCAGAGAGCAGAACTTCGCATTAGTATGCAGCACAGTCCCTTGGAGTGGTGGTCAGCTCATTCAGGAGCCCGTGAGAAGATAACAGTGCTGCCTTGCAAGTGTGTGGCCACTCTTGCAACCACCCATCCATGTGAGAGACTGTTCTCAGTGGCAGGTGACATGCACAGAAGAAGGGGTCAGCTCTAGTCTTAAATAATGTTAGCAAATTAGTCGGTCTCAGCAACTGGCTGGAAGATGAGTAAGAGGGACTTCTGGATATTTTTTGATTAAACATGACAAATGTGACGTGGTTAACCCATTTCATTTTACCATATCTGTTCTTTAGTTTAAATTAAGTGTTTAAGTTGCACATTTGGGATGAATAAATTTTACTGAATTGAACTGAACTGTCTTCTTTCACAAATCCTTTAGCCATCCAAAAAAATGAAACATGATTAATAATCTCCAGATTTCTAGAATCTTTTTTCTTATTTTGTGCTGTAAACAATGAAATAGTCAAAGATGTTGCAACTGATGCAGAGGTGCATTATCATAAACTTGTTGCACAACTGATAGACAGTTTTTTCTGTAGACTGGTTGATCTCTTCCCATCATTACTTTCGAAAGACTGGAGTCTTTAAGATGCCATTTTTATACACAATCATGTAAAGAACCTGTTCCCAATTAATCTAATAAGTTGCAACATGTTCCTACAGGTGTTTCTTTTTAATACCAATTATTTTTCCAGACTTTTTATGTCCATGTCCTAACTTTCTGAGATGCATTAATGCCACCAAATTCATGACAGAAGCCATTAACAGAAGTAAAAGTTTCTCTCTTTTTTCCCTTTAATTTTCCCTTTTCTTTAACACTACCTTCTAAAAAGCAAGCTCTTTGCAGGATTGTGAACACTGGCTGACAAATCCATAATGATGAGTGAGGAGTGGAGCTGGTGTTGTCCACATGTTAACTTCTAATCTTTGTACTTTAGTAAAAAGGACCATTAAGCTTTCGAAGAGTTTACCTTTTCTTCAGTGTGTCATAAAAGTCACATAAAGCATGAAATCCAGACCAAAGAGTATTATTCCCTCCTTTAAAAAAAAATACACACACACACATACAAATATATCTATATATATATATATATATATATATATATACATATATATATATATATATATAT
>JAOWBL010000009.1:5706196-5721804 GCA_028564865.1 Zenarchopterus dispar | reverse complement strand
TATATATATAATGTACACTCTATATGGAGTCTACAGTATGGAGCACTTTATTTTCTACAATCACAGCCATCGAACAAAATATGGAGCAATATCCAGTTTAGTGCAGGCTTTCAGACCAAACTGCTGACCTCTCAGTTAGACGTTCATCCACTCTACCTGCAGATCCACTGCCACACAAATCTGTGTCCTAAAACAGATCCCCTAGCACTGTTTACCCCAGCAGCAACTGGGTTTCTTCTCAAGCATACACAACCAAAGAAAAAAAAAAAATCATTAAAAACTTCTCTAATTCCACTGTTTAGTTATTTTCTTGTTACTTTGAGGTCGCTGCTCTGCTCTCCAGTAATCACTGGTCAGTGAAGCAGCAGATTGAAAGTTGCCTGCTGGGTTTCCCAAATAACTACAAAAGCAGTGTTCAGGAGTAGTACATCTGCAGCAACGACATGCTGTCCGCTTTCATTACTCTATATCATGGTTGGCCACTTTTGCATATGTTTGTATAGCATCCCGCTGTAACGGGTTTTGTGTCCTCATCCGAAAAGAACCCTGGTTCTGAGTGACGCCCTGTAATGAGGGGTAACAGGGCATTACTTGCATCTCCTCAAAGTAACAACAAATGGTGCAACAGAGAAGGTGAAGACTCAACAGCTGTCCTGTGCATTTCTCAAAGTTACATTTTCTCTTTTCTTTTTTTTTTTTTTTGTGGTTCAGCTATGAATGACTATGTTTTTACATATTTCTACTACTAGTTTAGCTTCAGCATTTACTTTCTGGGTCACATCAGCCTTATTTGTCATTAATGCTCCATCATTAAGATGTCTCTTTCATTAACAAAGATGTAAGATTTCTATCATTATGACACACATATGCTCATATAAACTTCAAATTCATTTAAGTGATATTCCTGACTAAGCATACTGTGAATGCTGCTCTTGTTAAGCTGTATGCTTGATACAATCATTAGTTGGAATCTGTAGATCAGATTCTTTTTTATCTGCAGCTTTGCTGCAGGGAGATTTTTCCATCCACCAGGACCACTTCATCTAATCAAAGAGCTACTGAAGATGTTGTATTATTTCTTTTGGGGAAGCCTGAGCTCTCATCTTTTGTTCATCTGTCCAGTTTTCAGCGAACAGTGTGATTTTTCTCTCCCCAGTTTTCTTTAATAACAAGTCTAGAAATAAAAGTCTTGTTTTCACAGGAAAACTGAAAGTTTTCTTGTTATAACAAGGAGCTGAAAGATGTATTTCTTCCACTCTTTACTAATGCATCATTTACATTTCAATGCAAGAAATGTGTTGGAAGTGAAGAGGAGAGCAAACACTGTGACATCTAAACATCTCTCACTTTTTTTCACAGGGAATTCAGTCAATTGAAGCAAATTCGTGGCATTGAACAGGATGGATACCTGCTGTTCAATATTCTTTTCATTAAAACTTTGTTAAGGTGGTGGACTATGTGAATTCAACAGTGGCTTATTCGATTAAATTACCCTACAGTCATTATTCAACAGCTTTAAGCATGGTTTTACCTCAGGTTTCTGCAAGAGTATTGCTTAATGAGCAGAATTGTGACAGAAAGCGGGAAACTTGGAAATTAGAACTTAGTGAAAATGTCAAACATCTGATTTCTATGCAAAACAGAGCTATTATTTCACTTTCAATTAAACCAGAGGCTGAAAGTTTCTAAGGACTGTTGGGTATGCCACTATGAAAGACAGGAGAAAATGAAAAAAAAAACGAGGCCTACCTAAAAACCAAGAGAAAGGTGATGTTAGCCACTGTATAGCATCCCTTCTTGTTTAACAACAATATCATACGTAGGGGGGTTGAGGAGACCAGTTGCTGGGGTTTTGGGAGAGAAATATTGTCAGATATGAGATCAGAGCAGCTCAACTTCCTTTTATCTTGGATCTTTCATGATCTGCCAAATGTTTCCAGTTGGTTAAAAGTCTGCACTGCAAATAAAACAGTTCAGCCCCTGAACTCTTCAACTATGAATTCATGGTATTGTAACAGATCCAGTACATGGTTTCGTGTTGCTATGCTAAAACATGCAAGGCCTTCCCTGAAAAAAAAAAGAAAAAAAATCTGGATAGGAACATTAGGTTCTTTAAAACCAGTATATACCTTTTAGCATTCACTTTTCATTTTTATATGTAAAAGCTGCCAATTCCATAGGCAAAAAAATACTCATGTACAATCAGAAGTGCAAGCTTTTGAAGTGAGTGAAAACCTGGAGAGCTTCTCTTCTCTTTAAACTCAGCTTCTGATGAAGAAAAGGTTGCAGCATCCATGGCTCTCAAAATGAATTTCCAGTTTGAATTTGTCTAACCAAAGGACCATTTTCCACTTTACCTCAGTCCATTTTAAATGAGATTTGACATAGAGAATACATATTTTTGAACCATGTTCACACGTGACTTCTTTGCATGGTAGATCTTTAACCTGCATATATGGATGGCACAGCAAACTGATTTATCTAAGTGTTCTTGAGTCCATGCAGTGATTTGTATGACAGAATTATGCCTCTTTTTAGTGCAGGATCATTAGAGATTTTCAGCCCCCAGTTTTTCATAATGGTCTGATGATATTACATACTGTAAATAATGATATTCAGTCTAAGTCCTAGCAAAGTGAGAAACATTTTTCTGAAATAGTTTCACAACTTGGCAGAAGGAGATTTTTTGCAGCTTCGTGAATCTCTACCCACGTTTACTTCTGAGAGACTCTGCCTCTTTATGTTGCTCTTTTTATTTTCTGTCGTGTCAGCAACCTGTTGCCAACTATTATAATTGGGTGAGATATGTTGCTTCAAGAGTTCTTGTTTTAATTTCTTTTTTTTTTTTTTTCTGGTATTTTTTTTTTCAAACTTGTCGCCCATGTCCCAACTCTTTTAGGCAAGCTGCTGCAATAATGATTTATTATTTTTTCATGAAATAGTAAAATGTCTCATTTTCAACATTTGACATGTTTGCTATGTTCTATTGGGAATACAGTTTATTTTTGAAATTTGCAAAATTCTTTTATTCACATTTTACATAATGTCTCAAAGTTTTGTTATGGAACTGGAGTTGTATTTGAAGACCAAAGAATATCAAGGTGTGCTGACAAATATTGACACCTTTCAAACTTGCCTGACAGTATTCAGATTGGTAATTTGACATTTTATCCACTGTAACACAAGCAATTGAATACAAACATAAAGAAAAATCTGCTCCAGGGGATCCTTCCTGCCCACAGACATAGCTATCAAGACTGACCCTTTCAAAAAACTTAAATAATGATGCTTACTGTTGCACATAATTAGCAGCAGCATATCATTTAATTTCAGGTATTAATAAAGAATTACTGAATTCAATTCAATTTCAGCAAGTTTTATTTTAAATTTGATTTGATGGAGAGGTCAAAGGAGCATATTCAATCATTCGCTGTTAAAACACTGCAGGGTGTTTTCATTTGGAAACCAGTTCCAACAAAGAAATGTGAAGAAAACCCTGAAACCATGGAAACCGACCTGCTCACTATAAAAGGGAACTTTTCTGACTGCGACTGCTACCTTTCTGACTATTTAAAATGAATCTTTTTCATGAACACCACCAAGCAGAAACTTTGTTGCTTACCCAGGCACTTCAGATGTGAAAGCAGTCCCTCAGTGTTGCATTCACAGTTTTCACTTATTTTTTGGTCAGTAAATAATAGCACAGAGTAATATTGAAGGTTTTTTTTGTTTATCTGAGACTTTATTTACCTCCTTTAAAGACCTGGCAAAAACCACATGAATTACTGTGCGATATATAATACCTTAGAATCGAAAGAAGGTGTACTTTTATGGCTGTAAGGTCTTTATACAAATATTACACTCCCATGAATACACAGCCAGATATGGATATATCAAGATAGGAAGCAGTGGAGTGGAAATGGCACCCAGCTTTAGTTTGAACGAACACCATTTGCGTTTTAGAAAAATGGAGAGGCAGTAATGAGATGGAGGGGAGGTAAACCAGAGTCAGCTGCTCTGCAGGTAATTCTCAAAGTCTGAAATATGCACCATCAGAAATAAGGAACATAGGGAGGCTGTGGTTCAAGTAGTGTGCAAAACTTGCACTCGCTGGCTAGAGCCAAGATCAAAGGAAAGTCTTATACCCAAGCAGGGTAAACAAAAATTCACACCTGCTTAAAATACTTCCAGGCAGACAGTCACGCGTCTGTTTAGCAATACTCTCTCGAAAAACTTGCTCAGTTTGGTTACATCAACAATATTCCTACTTGCTGAAGCAGGTGCTGGTCGTGTGCCTAGACAGGAAGCACATCCGTGATGCTGCAAAAAAAAGCCTCAAAGAGAGGCAGAGAGAGAGAGTTACTCGAGTGAATCATGAGGCCCATCAGTGTAATGAGAGCAGATCAGTCCACAGCAACATAGGAGGGGGAAAGAGGGCAGCATGGAGGAAGTGAAGAGGCAAGGAGGGGTGATGTGATACAAAAGGAGGAAGAGAAATAAAAAAAATCACCCCAGAATAGCCGTAAGCGGTGATCATCAGGGGCCAATTTTAAATTTGGTACAGTCTTTTTACATCCCATTGTGAGCAAACCTATAGAGCAGTCTTCTTTAATTCCAGATCTGCATGTTTAAGATGTTTCTCTGCTACAACACATCTGAATAAAATGACTGAATTAATCCCAGTTTGTCATCAAAGTCTGCACAAGCCTGTTAATGACCAATTCATTTCTGTCAGGTTTGCTGGACATCTAATACATGCAGGACAGTGGCCCTCGAGGACCTGGATTGGGGAACACTGTTACTGTTTCATGAATATCAAGCATTCTTATTTCTAATTATTAACCACAGAAATTTGATTTGTTGATAAAAGACTCTTTTATAAAATTGTCAGCCAAACAGAACTTTAGGTATTCCCTACATTAAAGCCTGGGATGTGGACACCCAACCTCTACTTTATGCCTCAATTAATCCACAACACATTGAGTCATAGCAGCCCTCAATCAGATAATATTTCACAAAGTTTGCTTTTTTCTTTTTTTTTAAATTAAGAGCATTAAGAGTTAGCACTGTTGCCTTACAGCAAAAAGGTTCCTGGTTTGACTCCAGGGCACGGCAGGAGTCTTTCTATGTGGAGCTTGCATGTTCTCCCCATGTTCTCCCTCCAGACACTCTGGCTTCCTCCCACAGTGGTTGTTGTGTAATTTTTAAAAAACTGATTATGTTTTAACAATTCTTTAGGAAACTCTTCATATGCATTGACAGATGAAGTATCCAAAATTTCGTAAGCATCACATGGATGGTTTCAGACTAGTTTTATTTACTTACACTTACAGTTTTTGCTGGAAAATTTTAATGTCAAAAGTAAGGAGGTATAAACTGGTGCATTTGATCAGGGAGCTTTAAAGGAGTCAGGTGGGGGAAAAATGTGTTTTCACCTCTATAGTTCTTAAGATATACAGCAAAACTTCAAACCTTCTATACTAGCAGGACCTAGAGACCTGCCAAGGTAATTGTGGTTGTCGGAGATCTTTGAGGAGTCATAAATCGATATCCCAGGTTTGGTATCCATACAAGCTGCTAACAGAGAGAGATGCTGTAGTAGGACTTTTGGCCACAGCAATGAACAGGGGATGAAGAGAGAGGGTGGTTCAGCAAATAAACATTTTTGTGTTTTGTCCTCTTCACAGTGTGGAGAAAAACATCAGAGGCTGAATAACACACAAAGGAGAACAACTGCTGGGCACTCAGCATTTAAGCTTGGAGGGAAAACTACCACACAAAAGAGCAGTGACAAGAAAGGATTACAAGATAGCGGTGAATATTAAGTAAGAGACAGCTGGCAGAAAAAGAAAAAAGCGTTTGTTTTTATTGTTACTCCACCACACAGGAACGATATTGATCACAGAGGACGTCTCTAATGCTAAAATGTTGTTCACAGTTGCGTTCTGATATTTAATTAAACTGCCATTTGCACGTTTTAGTCCATTAGCCTCTCCTTCTCATTACACTATCAATTCTGTCGTATCCGTAGCTCTGACAACCTGGGCTGCTGTTTGCAATCACAGAAGCTGAAACTGCAAGAGGTCGTTACTCATTTCTGGCATTTGTCTAAGCTCCGGAAGTGAGAAGTCATCAATTACTTCTCTAGCACATAATTCTGGTGCCAAAGCTATGTGTCAATCAGCTCAGAGTTACTCCGAGCCCCTTTAAAGTCCATTTCGGCGAATCATTTATCAGTGAGCACTTGTCCCCTTGGACGGGCACCCTCTGTTATTACCCCAACGTCCAGGCCTGAACTTCCACTGAATTCAGTGAAGAGCCAGGAAGCTGAAAGAGCTGAGTCTGGGTAACGAGCTCTGGGGTGGGTAATTAATTCCTTCATTTCCCCTGATGGTTTTGTTGGAGGGAGAAATGTGGCACTGATCAGGGTGGGACGAGGCCGGAGGGAAGCTGGCGAGAGGCCGAGGGCACTGCGGGGAGGGGACCAAGTCAAACTGTAGAGGAGAATAAAGGGATGGACGGATGGAGTGGGGATAGAAAGTGGAATAAGAGAGAGGCAGAGATGGGCGCTTCCAACCTGGCAGAGTCGCTCCTCTTGAGATGGATCTTCCGATTGGGCTGTCTGATCTGTCAGAAAGCCTGTATCTCTGAGTGACACTTCAAACCAATAAAAAGACACGCTGTAGTGCTGTACTCTTCTGTCAGAATTGTGAAGCAAAAAAAGTCAGAGTTAACCTAAACTTGAAAATGATTTTTTTTTTTAATTTAGCCTCCATTTTTCAACTAAAAAGAGAATAAAAGGTTAAAAAAACAAACACCGCACAGCCTACCAACAGCTTTAGACGGTCAGTCAATACAAAAAAAAAAAAAAAAAAACACCAACCTGTAATGGCATGTCACCTAAACAAATAAGTGCTCACATTACCAGAACTGAACTGCCACTAAAACAGCAAGAAGCCAGGGGGAAAAAAAAAACCAAACAAACAAACAATGATACTGTGAAACAACATGATCCGCAATTCACTTTTCACTGCCCCGAGGGAGTTGGTCTCCGTGTGTTAAAGGACGCACTGCAATATGAAAAAGAGAGAAAAAAAAAAAGCCAAGAGCCACACGGGAGAAAGTAGTGTGACCGTGGCAGCCACCATCGCTCTTACTGCCATGTCTTTAGCTGCTGTATCCCTGACCCCGGCTCCGCTTGCCTGGGAGGCAAGGCCTGGTACCGTTGACGATAAAACAAACAGACAGGCCCCATTTATACAGTCAGGTGTCATGACAAGGGATAAACAGCCAACTGCTTCAGGCCTCCTCAGACATAGTCTGCACCAGTCCTAGAGGCCTGTAATCCTCCTCATCCTCACGATCACCCTCATGATCATCATCATCATCAGGAGTAGCAGTGGAGGTGTTGGCAGGAGCTCTTAAGCGCCTGCTGGGAAACGGACAAGCTCCGACTCAGATTGGACAGAACTCAAGGACTGCACTGTTTACTTTGCGGGGCCGTATTGGTTCATGTCGCTGAATTAATAGAGTCAAAGAAAGACAAAAAAATAAAAGCAATTGCCAAAAACATTGCAGGAGATGGAAGGGGAAGTTAAAAAAAAAAAAAGAACAGTCTGGGTTTGAGTGAGGTGGCTGTGGCAGGCACGCGGCGGGAATGACAAGCACGTGGCTGTCATCGCAAAGGGATGAAAAACAGCACCTCTCACACCAGGCGAGGCAGCAGCTGCCTCGTACGCCAGCAAGGAAAGGGGAAGCAAAGAGAGCACAAACGCAATTATCTCCACGCCAGCTTTGTTTGTCAGAATTGGCACTCATTTAAGGACTTGGGGGGGTTACTGATTATAAGACAACCGGAGAGCCTTTGGGTTGGACACAAGGCAGTCAGCCGGGAGTCATTACCCAAGCCAGATAGACTTCTCATTTGTTTTTCTGTTGGGATAAAGCATCAACAGGAATAAACAATGACTGTGAGATACTCAATCACCATTCCTGCACTCCCACAGTGAGTGTTTCTCTCTCTCTCTCTCTCTCTTTTGAAGATCTAACTACACAAATGAAAAATCATGGCAAATAACAGCTCATATACAAGATGTCTACAACTCCTTAAAAAGGCTGTCAGAGACTTGTTATGACTGTGTTCAGATATGATCTGATGTCTAGAAGTGAAATCATATACGACCACCTGACAGATGGCATAATGTGGGCACAGGGGTTATTTTCTGACAGTGTGAAAATCATAATCTTGGCACCTTTCAGTAACGCCAGCTGGTCCTTTTCATGGATTTGAGTCAAATTTCAGCAAGAAAAAAATAAGAAGCTATTTTCTTCTCTTTTTTTTCATACCCCCTAAATCTTCTCACCATCTTGCTCTGAGCATAAAGCTTTCTGAGGTTATTCTGAAAGCTGGCACAGATAATAGCAGCCAATTTGAAAATACCTGTTGACAACCTACAATCTGCCATCTCCTGACCCACAACACTTACTGCTGGTTAAAAGACAAGGTCACACGCGCTCTGACAAAAAGGTGAGAGGTGTTTCCGCGATACATGACCACACACGCCAAAAGTGCAGACAGGAACATCACAACAGCCACTGCAGGCTTATTAAACAATCTTTGAGGGGTTGTTTTCAAGATGTTGCACTCTTGTATGAGTCCTTCAGGTAGTTCAACATTTAGACACACTGAATGTTTATTGAGCTGACAAGAATGACCAAAAAGTCACTAAATTCAGACAGCATTACATGATGACACCAAAATCCATGCGATTCCTTCTTTAAGATAGCATAAATTTGTAATGTTTTAGAAACAAACTGATTATAAACAGAGCCACTTGTTCACAACTTTGAAAAAAATTAACAAGCTTATCAGACTTCTGCCTTCTAAAAGGTGCAACATTTGGATTTATATTCTCAGATGCTGCTTTAAGGAGATATTTTTGGTAATTGGGGTTATAAAGTACTTATGGGTAACCATTGTCTTACCTGCAGTACTTGTGAATAAGATATATAGAATATTCCTCTTCAGCTGGGCTATGAGCACTTGTGGAGACAGATGAGAAAAGGAACTGCTCCAAATACAAAGAGATTTAGGTGTAAAACCTCCTGTCCTCTGGCAAGATGATGAACATACATAGTACTTTCATATTCCTATTTCATATTTGCCTGTACACGTTTTTGGGTTTGTTTTTGTTTTTTTTACACTCACCAGCCTCTTTATTGTGTACACCTGAAAGTGGTGAGGTCATCCCAGCCGACCCTAATAAAGTGGCCGGTGTCGGTTCAGTATAAAAACATAACCAAGCCTTGTTGTAAACTGAGGAATTGTGATGCTCAGAGAAAGGTTCAAATACTCACATTCCCCTTACAATACCTTTTTTCAGTCGATTGAGCAGCTTACTTTAGCTGTTTCACAGCAATATGCTGGCTGCTTGTTTAATATGTAGTACAACTGGTGCATTATTTTTCTAGTTAAATCTCCGTGTTCCACTATGCTTTTGCCTGAATGGTCTCTTACGAAGCAATTATGGACAAAAATTGCTCTTGCTAAAAGCAGACTATTGTTTATTAATACATGAAAAGCCTTCCCACACTACATTTAAACAGCAGTGCTGTATGTTATTATTTAAAGGGATGAGTGAATCTCATCTTTTCCCAGTCTTCAGCAAAGGACAAAAGAATCTTCAATCCATCTCTTACCTCCTTAAACCGGTTATAAACTAGTTTCTCACAAGAGCTTTAACGGTTTCATATCCATATATGACCATTAAGCATCTTTCCATCAGCTCAGCCACTCCATCAGCATCAGCCTCTATTGATGTTGCAGTTCCCATCACTTCATTTACCAAAAGGAGCATCCCAGACGAGACCCGCTCATTTCCATTTATCGAAATCCCATTTCTGTTCCATCTGCCAACTAGTCACCTGTGAAACTAGTTTTTAACCATGCTGTGAAAATGCAGTGGCTTCAGCCATCTCCCCCGTCCCCTTCATTAGTGTTTATTCCAAACCATAAAAACCACTGGAGGGGCGCACACTGCCAGCGCAGGTCGTTACCTTGTAAAACACCATGGCATGGTGGCACAAAGCATCGCGCTCCGAGAAGCTAAGTGTGTCAGGGAGGAATTAAAGAATAAATTTTTCCCTTCCAATTAAAAGATGCATTTGTGCAACGTGAGCAGAGAGGAAGGAAGCATTACCAATGAGGGGAAGAAAACACACGGTTACAACTCAGGAGGCACAATTAGAGGATGGTGCAATGCAATTAAATGGTGCCATTTAGACGGAGCTACTTCTTGCTACCGAACATGTAGATTACATAAAACAGGCTTTGGATGCATCTCTACATCCCAACACCTGGAAGAACAGATGACAGAAACAAACAGTGTTAAACTGACTTCAGTGAAAGGGCAGCACTGATGCCGCGCATTTATACAACAACCAAATGAAAGTTGAATTCTGATATCTCTTGACTCAAAGTTGAAAACAACAGCAAAAAAAAAAAAAAAAACATACACTCAGAAAAAGAAAGATCAAAAGGTTTTATTGAGGAATATGCAGTAGTTTCCAGGGGTATGATCTGAATGAAATGTATGTAGGGCAAGCACCTCCAGATCTCCCACACAGTATTAAAGCATGTTTGAGTCATCACACCCCCCCCTGTCTGAAGGCCCTCAAACCATACTCTGTGCAAGGTGAGTGGAGCTTACCACCATTGTTAAAAATCTACAATATAAAGCTTCGAGCTAGTAACATGAACAGAAGTGATGCAACTGGTAGTCAATCGGCAGGTGAGTCCTTTTTATTTTGTGTCAACCTTAATGACATTTCAGAACATCTCACGTACTGGATATTAATGAAAGAAAAAAACTCCTCCTTTCTATCCTCTCTCTCAAAACTATGCCTGCTCGCTGTACTGCTGGTGCAGCACGAGCACGTCTTCCTGGGAGATCCTGGTCCAGCCCTTGCTGTGTACATGGTACAGGTTGACCTGCCCTCCACTGTAGGCGTCGCGGTATGTTGCCTGGTAGATGGCGCGGCGGCCCAGCTCGCAGGCCTCCTCCACGGTCAGATCATGCCGCAGGCCACTGTCCATTACACCGTAGGCGTACATGGAGCCTGAGCCGACCGCGAACAGGTCGCCACACACCCGGTTGCCCTCCGAGTCGACGTAGTACAACCCTGGAGAGAGAGGACAGATGCGTAGGTCAAGAGGATGGCAAGGGAGGAGAAAAACAACACGAAGGGGGCTTATTTTTCTTCAGATTCAGGTGTTGAGCTTTGACAGGAAAACTGAGACGGCGCGCCACTTTCCCACAAATAAAAAAAACACACATGTACACACACACACACATAGGATCTTGTAGATGCGCGCACATGGCATGTCCTCCGGAGAGAGAATAAGAACAGCTGCAACCTCTCTAAATGAAGTAAGGCTGGCAGATATAAACAGCTGCATCCTCTCCAAGTAAAACGAAGCCAGCCGTGGAACCTGCTGACGATGCGCGGCCCGCAATGCCGTCCGCTCAGGGGCCTTCTCTGGATCTTATTGATTCCTGTAAACAAGCCAAAAAATTAACTATCGACCCACAACCTGAGCTGTCCAGGTACCTGCATTTTGCACCTTTCAAGTCAAAAATAAATAAATAAAGAGAACAAGCTCACATCCAAGAACACATTTATAGCTTTCCACACATTGACAAAAGCTTCTATGCAGACATTATGTTCCCCTCCACACATTTTCACACTTATCAAAGCATCGTGTGTCAAAGCACCCCTTGAGCTTTGTGATCCTGTGAGCAATGCAGACTCGCAGCGGTCTCGTGGACATGTGGGTGACAGTTTGGTCCACACCACACATTGTGGACACATGCGCGACATTTTGTTCCGCACCGTGACAGACTAACTAGGCCTGACTCCAGAGTGATGTGGATGGGATGACTAGCACCAGCCTGTGAGCTCGCCCACAGCCAGCCTGCAGTTGGTAAAAAGACAGCCTGTGAAAGACATGTTTTTCATAATGCTTTCACAAAGCTAAATTTGTGAAAACGATAGTCGCACAAAAAAAAAGACAGGAGCCCACCAGAAACAAAAAAACTGCTGCCATCAATTATTTCCCACACTAAAAAAAACAAAAAAAAACCTCTTCAAATGCCCTCAAATTGCATATCCTCACTTGCACATTCTCGTTTTAAATAGCAACAGTTTATTAGGCACAGAAAGCCACTTGCTCTTCTGGGGGGGAGAAAAAAAAAAAAAAAAGCACTTACCACTGGTTTCAGCTGGCAAATTGCAGCTTCCTGGGCCTACCGATTGCTTGCCATGATAATCATCCAGTGCTTGCCATGCACGGGGGTAATTTGCCATTCCAAGACCTGCCTATTCCTCTTAAAAACTGTGAGGGACTCATTAAAAACATAACAGGCATGGAGAGAGAGCTGTAAAAGCAGCCTCTTGTGCTGAGTAGCACAGTTGACAGAGCTTGCTGAGGACTCTTAAAGAGGTCCAAGTATAGAAGCAGAGCAGCATCTGAGCAAAAGCTCCTCATATCCACTTCTTTCCGAACACACCTGGGGCTTTTGTAGAGCCCAATGTGACATGACTCAATGGTCTTGGCTCATCAAAAGCATGCGCAGCGGTGATGTGTGCTCAATAAACAAAACGGTGAAACTCATAAGAAGCAGGGGCACGTAGCCCAGATGGTGAAGCATTTCATGGGTGCAGGCCAGAAGAGGCTTCTTCCACTTCATCGATCAAGTGACAGGTGCTGAAGAAGCCTTTTTTTCCCCCAGTGCAGATGACTGGAAAAACACTGTTTAGATATAGGTGATAAGCGCCGTGCAACGCGTGACTGACTGGGTCAAATGCTCATCTGTCCACCTCACTACAACTCACAAGTAAAACAAAGCAGTAGATGCACAAGGGGGTAAAGCAACTGCATTACCCTTGGGAGTGGTCATGCATATGGATGTTCTCCAAAAAAAAAAAAAAAAAAAAAAAACTGAAAGCAGTAAAGCATCAACAGATTATTGGTGTCACAACACACATTGCTCTAACATGAAGCCATATTTCCTGAGCTCTTCAGTAACATTTTTTCAAATTATTTTGCATTAAGTTCAAGACACTTCATCTGGGGGATAAGTGCTGCTGATGGGATTGTTGCTGGCTAATGAGCTTTCTACCTAAGCCAGATAGATTTTATTTACATGACATTTACCTCTCCATTCAATCACTGCCAGTGAGCGCTATAGAAAAGCTCACACACTTATTGAACTTAAACAGAGATCATTATTTCCCAATTGATTGCCTGGGATTTAGCGTGTCATTGGAGTTTGCTGGCCCACCGCTAGGCCAGTGCTATTCACACAGACCTGTCTGCTTTCCAGACAACGCTTGCATCGATCTCAGAGGGCGTACGGGCATTATACATGTGACCCGATTGTCCAGGGCTGAGACCCAACGTCTATCATTCAGCCACGCTTTCAGTTCCAGCCTCATTGATTTCCCATTACTGCGTCACTGTGGTAGCCTCTTTAAGCACATCTTTCATGATCTATGGCCTTACAATGTCTGTGATCCAACAGCCACAGTTCAAGCTATATTCACGGAGGCAAAAGAGAGAAAACATCACCATCTAGTGGCTGACTAAAGAATTTACAATACATTTCTTTTTCTCTTACAACCCCACTTCAAAAAAAAAAAAAAAAAATGGGATGATGTGTATAAAATGCAAATTTTAAAAAAAGTAGAAAGTGATTTTCAAAATGTCATAAACCAAAGAAAGCACATCAAATGCTGAAAGAGAGACTCACTATCATTTCATTAAAAATTTTAGCTTACTGGTATTTTGACTTTGATGTCAGCAGCATTATCTCCAAAAAGTTGGAACATAGTTGGGGGGAGGAGGGGAGCAAAAGTAGCTGATATACTAAAACAAAACACCTGGAGGAACATTTTCTGACTAATTATGGATGTTGTCACCAATTAGTGACAAGATTAGGTATAAAACAAGCATCTTGCAGAGGCAGTCTCTCCACAAGATGCTCTAAAGGTAAGCAAACGTTCACCAATCTGTGGTGGGGAAAAAAATGCATTTATAAATAAACCAACTTCAGAATAATGTTCCTCAGCATAAAATTGCAGAGACTTTAAATACCCTACAATCTGGAGTACGCAAGATGATCAAAAAGTCCCAAGAATCAAGATTGCGACAAAGTTAAAGGCTCTCTAGTGGATGCTTGTTAACTTGTTATCTCAAGATTCTCAAATGGTACTGCACTAAAGCTGGTGTGATGGAAATCATTCAGTGAGATCAGGAGCACTCTGACACACTCAGGAATTATTTTCCCATTTAGATAAATTCAGGGGGAAAATAAGCATCCAATTATCTGAAGTTTTACATAGAACATGTTGACAAAGAGAAACAACTGTTCTCACTTCAACTTTAGCAACACCTTCTTTACTAAACATTTTCTCTCTTTCTGTACCATCTGAAATCAGCAAAATATCATATTACACTATTGTATTACAATTTATATATTTTTTAAATCACTTAAAGTTGGAAATTGAAACAATTCACTGCCAATTCGTAGGGATGCACAAAAAAAACATTTTAAATATCTGAATTGAATTATAAGAAATAAAGTTGTTTAACACCTTGTTTTAACTGTACTTTACCATTAAACTGTTTGTCAAATGAAATGAAGCAACAGATACAAATCAATATTCCTACTATGTGTTTGGCAATAATGCTGTGGAAATAAAATAAAAGAAACATACACAGCCAAAGGGGGAAAAAAAAGTTCTGAAATGGTATGCATTTGTTAGAAGTAATAAAGACTAACTGACAAAGTAATTGTCTCGTAACCATTAATTAACCAAAAAGTAAAAGCCAAGCATTGCTGAATCCCTGTCTGACCTGGTGTACATGAGAAATCCAGTTGTTGTATTTACCTGGACCTCTCTTGTCCCAGCCACACACCATGGTTCCCATGCTGAGTCCCATGCCCTTGTACTGGTACACCATGTTAGCAAGCAGTTTAGAGGCTGCTGCCACAGAGATGCGCTCCTTGTTGCGAAGCTCATAGATGCGGCACTGGCGGGCCAGGAGACGCTCCCAGAAGCTGCAGTCAGCGGCTCCTCCAGCCATCGTACCCAGCAGATAGGGGTTGATCTCGATCACCTTCTTCACTGTCTGCGAGGCGATGTAGGAGCCTGCCGTGGCTCGAGAGTCCACTGCAACAATAACTCCATGCTGGAACTGAGGAGAGGAAAAACATTAGTGAAGTCAGTCACGACAAAAGAAACTAACAGCATGGTGAATGATGGACTAGGGAGTCTCCTCTAAAGTGTTTTATGCAAACTAACTGAATATAATAGTAATCTATATAAAGAACATGATATACACTGAGACTGAGAGGATCCAACTTTGGTAAACCTTCACTTCACAGATCAAAAATAAATCATACAAAATAAAAACTAGTCATACAAGCAATTCATAAACTTCGACAACACATTATCAATTGTTTTTTCACCATTTACACAGCAGATTTACAATATATTAATCTAATTATATTATTAATCATCCTTTATAGCAGTTTAACTGCTGA
>JAOWBL010000009.1:5677124-5698801 GCA_028564865.1 Zenarchopterus dispar | reverse complement strand
TATATATATATATATATATATATATATATATATATATATATATATATATATATATATATATATATATATATTCCACACTTTTTGCATCTTAAGGTTGACATCCTTATACCAACATATGATTGACTTTAAAGGTCAGATGAACTCAAATCTAAAATGCATGCAATGTTATAAGTAAATACAAATAAATATGAAATATAATGTGATAAATCAGAAAAATAAAATGTCAGAATTTGTATCGGTGCATTCAAATCATCTGCAGTCAGGTTTAGGGAAAAATCTTGACTAAATACTGGTGTTTTTACCTGGATCAAAGCAATTTAAAAGACTGCTGGGTGTTAATTTAATCAGATTTGATGAGGTTATAGTGGGTTGATCCAGCAAAAGCAGAAATTACAGGAATAAGTCAGTTACAATATGGTACCACAGTCTCACTATATCCAGTTCCTCACTGCCTTTTCCCAGTTCCATTTATACCGTTTTAGCAAACTTTTTAAAAAATGCACAAAGTAGGATTATTGTCTCATTAACCACATAAACATTATAGCATCTGACAGTTTTTAAGCATTTTCAAATTTAAATTCAGCTTAATCATCAGGCATAAATAATTCATTATTAAACTAATTCAAAGATTTGTGTATACACTTCCTCTGGTCCCCATTCACGTCACATGGAGGGAAATGAGCAGGTGGACAATCTGATCAACCAAACACCAAGTTAAAACAAACTGTAGCTGAAACACTCATCAGGACATAATGCACTGCCACAATGGCAGGAGCAACAACATTAACAAGAAACCTGAAGACTGACTGACTGACTGACTGAATGAATGAATGAATGAATGAATGAATGAATGAATGAATGAATGAATGAATCCAGGTCAAATACAGAGCGTAGTTAAAGGAGACAAGCCCGGTTTTATTCTTTTCTCTGACTAATCTCTCATGCCCGAGTTGCTGTTATATCCTCCAGTCCACCTGGTGGCGGTAATGTAACGATGAACTGTTTTCGCCAGAAGCTGAACAACGCTGATAGACGACGAAGAGCATGCTGGTCCCCTGTCCCCCAGTCAATCCAGCCAGTCATGGCCATGGCGGGCGGCAGTAGTGGGAGCAGGGTGTCCTGCGGGAGAGACTTGAACTGTGTACCTGAAATAGGTGACACGTTAGCTGCGGTTGCCAAGCTTGGGTGAGAATCGCGCTTGCATCTTATATTTTTCTATGGGGAGAAATGAAACCATAAGAGTCAGTAGCACGTTAGTGTGTGTTGATCGCTAAGCTAGCCGGCGTAGTGTCAGCACGTGCCCCGACACAATGATGTTTGTAGTTTTAGGACCGATTAAGACTGCCCATCTGACGACTACTCACTCTAAATAACTGATTGGTTTCCACGTTTTAGGTGAATATATATGATCATGAATGCCCTTTAAAGTGTGTTTTTCTCTCTTTCTCGTTCTCTCTCGTGCAGGTTTGATTTTCTGTGCATGCCTCTTTTCCACCCGAGGTTCAGGAGAGAATATGAGTCAGAACCCGCTAAGTCCAGACCCGGAGCCCAAACCCGCTCAGACCTGCTGCTCTGTGGAAGAGGTTGGTCTTCATAACTTTCTGATGTGGTAGTACCCATTCATTTTAAGTGTGACCATTTGAAGAAAATTCAAAACAAACGCATAAAGAGGCAACTTGAAAGGGCATTATACTTTACTTGTCCCCAAAAAACGGAGGAAAGTGGATTCATCTGTACTGTAGTGATTAATAATTTTTTAAGGGTAGTAAATAGTTCATGATAACTAAACTGATGCATGGAATAGCTTTTCATTCTTCAAACAACCATGTGAGATGAAGGATCCTGTGGTCAACAAAATGTTGTTACATTATTGGTTTGCATCAAAGAAAACAACTATGCATTTAATATGAAAAAAAAATCATTAAGAACTATCTAACCCACTACTGATGTACCACTGTCTTAAAAGAAGATATGTGGCCAGAAAAAAACATCATGTTTGATCAATATTGAAGATTACATTTTTATCTAGTGGATGAAAAAGTGGATTTCACAATGTTTGATCATGAAAGTAAGAAGAATGTTTTGTTAATGGACCATTAAACAACATTTTCACACATTGTCACGATCAAAGTCCAGACCTGAACTCTATTGAGAATCTCAGAGATGCACTGAAGATCACATCAATCCGGCTTTCCCATCATCAATACAAAATCTTGGAGAATAGTTAAACTCTGGAGGAAAACAAATGTCATTAATGATGCATACATTTTTTAAATAACACCACAGGGGTATGTGTATAAGAAAAGCTAAAGTTGGAATGACAGGTTTTTTTTTTTTCCCCCTTTTTGTTAAAAGTTTTTGTGGGACAAATATGATAATGTTTAAAAACAAGAGAAAAGACCAAAAAAAAAGGGTTTTTTTTCTGTTTTTCGTACTGTTTGTGAAGAATTTTTAATCACATGCATCCAAAAAAGTTCAAGTTTATGATTGACAAGAACTACTTGATCATTTATGTATTTATTCTGAATTACTTTTTTGGTTTGGTCTAACAAAAACTCTTGTATTGTGACATTTTTTTTAATACAATTAAAAGCAGGGTTTAAAGTTTTACCTTGAAATTAAACTGTAAAATGAAACAGCTCAACATTTAAATACATCTTTAGAAGCAACCAAAATATTTGTAACAAAAAACATTTTGTAACAGATCTCAAAACACACATTATATGAAATACATGTGCATGTTGTTAAGTATTTTAAAATAAAACAATTAGTCTGTATTTACTCACAGTCCACAAAGTATAGGGTTAGTAAGTTAATGTCATCAATAAAGGGTTTAAGGACTCTAGATATGAGCAGGAAATGTGTCAGCTGCTAACTCTTAAACGTTTGATTTTGTTTTATGTAGACTGGAGTACTCTCATTGTTGGGAAGCTCTCTCCGTGGATTGACGTGGATTCAGAAATCGAGTTACAACGCAGAAACTCAGAGGCTGTAAGTTCTCCACCGTGGATTGTTTTTAATCTAGACTCTCTCGAAGCTCAGCTTAATTCTTCTGGTCAAAGTTTTGTGAGTTTCTAGCTTTAACACAGACTTCTATAGCCCAGTCTTCCAGATAGTAGGGTCTTTGTCATTATGTCCCATCATGCTATTTTATTATATATTTATATTTTTTAATGCATTTCTTTCCAGGCTCTGACACAAGAGCTGAACTTCTCAGCCTACCTGGGTCTACCCGTCTTCATGATCCCTATGAGGGGCCCCCAAAATGCCAATCTAGCCCGACTGCTGCTGAACCACATCCACACCGGGCACCACACTTCAAATGTGAGAGGTTCTGCTCTTCTACATGGTTTCTGTGTGGCAGGTGCAGATGTCTGAAATTATTCCTGAACTCCTGCTGCTCTCTGATTTTATTAGTTCTGGATACGCATCCCACTAATGGCTGCAGAAGATATGCGGGAAGATCTGATTGAGAATGAACCAGTCACTTGTTCTGATGACACAAGTGTCGATGAAAAAACCTGGAACTGGTTAGTTTTTACACTGAAACCCATGACGTGGATTTCCTTCTTAAATGGTGTTTTGTTTCCTAACCTTTTTATTTATTTATTTTAATAGGTGGAACTCGTTTCGAACCCTCTGTGATTACAACAAGAGGATCTGTCTTGGTAAGGGGGTATGCTGCAAAGCAGCCACTGAAAGCAAATTGGTGTGCTACACATAATTATTTTCTTGCACTTGGACTGAAATTGTGCTGTTCTTACATTTTTGCAGCTATCGAAATTGGAGCAGACATACCATCAGATGCAGTGATTGATAAATGGCTCGGGGAGCCAATCAAAGCTGCCATAATTCCCACAAGCACCTTCCTAACTAATAAAAAGGGCTTTCCTGTTTTGTCAAAAGCCCACCAGAGAATAATCTTCCGTCTTTTCAAGGTATGAAGACAACATATTCGTTGTTTGATTCTGTAAATTGTGATCACCAGCCAAATTTCAGTCTGTGGATTTTAAGAAAACAATCTCTTTTCTCAGCTGGAGGCCCAGTTTATCTTCACAGGCACCAGTCGGCACACTGACAAGGACTTCAGATGCTACCTGCAATACTTGGAATACCTCAGCCAGAACAGGCCTGCACCTAATAACTATGATTTGTTTGCCAAAGGCTACGAGGACTATCTGCAGTCACCTCTACAGGTGAAAGAAAAATCTTTCTTTATGCTACACTTTTAAATTACACTTCAAGGATGAATCATCCTGGTATTTATTTTATCTTTTTTTTTTTTAATGTTCTTTTAGCCCCTCATGGACAACTTGGAATCTCAGACCTACGAAGTGTTTGAGAAAGATCCAATTAAATATTCTCAGTACCAACAGGTAAGATCGCTAGATGCAGCTGGAGCTGAAACCAGTAAAATGTTTTTAGAGAATTGTACTCAAAAGTTGCCCAATCACAACAAAATACTTTGTCTTGAAATCAGAAATATTTTCCTAATTTTATGTGGAATACAAAACTGTTCGTTGGAGAAAAAGGTAAACATGCAAACATCTGTGCCCGAGACATGCACACAGAGACATGACTTAATATGGAAAATGGCTAATTTAACACTGGGGCTGTCTATCCACTTTCTATACCTGCTGAATCCATTACTGGGTCACAGGGGTCTGCTGGAGCCAATCCCAGCCCTATATAGATATAAATTGTGTTGTTTAGAATTAAAAAAAATGCATATATCAACTAAAAAGTCAATATACTGCCCAACTCTAGTGACCATTATGTACTATTACGGGAATATTCATCTTTTTAGTTTGTTTTTGTGTTAAATTTGGTACCTGATGGTTATCTAATTGTGTGATTTTTTTTTTTTTGATTTTTTTTTTTTTTGTGTGTGTCACAGGCAGTATATAAATGTCTGTTAGACAGAGTACCAGAGGAGGAGAAGGACACTAACGTTCAGTAAGTAATGTTCAGAAACGGGTCAGCTTTGTTTCCACCATCAGCTCTGATTGAAATAAAGTAGCAGTAAAGTTGAACCTGATCATGTCTGTTTGGATGCAGAGTGCTGATGGTGTTGGGCGCAGGAAGAGGTCCTCTGGTCAATGCATCTCTGCATGCTGCTAAACAAGCCGACAGGAAGCTGAGGGTGTACGCCGTTGAGAAAAATCCCAATGCTGTAATCACGTGAGTGCAGTGGAGCTCTTTAATTTCCATTTCACTTCAGTGACGGTGAAGACTGAAATGTGCGTCTGATGATTGTTGTCTTAGATTAGAGAACTGGCGCTTTGAGGAGTGGGGTGACCAGGTGACGGTGGTGTCATGTGACATGCGGGAGTGGGCAGCGCCGGAAAAAGCCGACATCATCGTCAGCGAGCTTCTTGGATCATTTGGGGACAACGAGCTTTCCCCAGAGTGTTTAGATGGAGCGCAGCACTTTCTCAAAGGTACCTAATCCTTTGTTTAAAATACAGAATCGACCTGTGGACTGTTATGGCAATTCTAGCAATTGCCTAGAGAGGTTCTTTATCAAAAACACAATCACAATGAGCTCCAAGTTTAGTATTTATTTAGTTGGAACGAGAGTCAATGTTAGCCAGTCCATTGAATCTGAGACATACATAACTCATGAGCTTTTATAACCAAACAAAAGGGGAGAGGGGAGTGGAAGAAAATCAGATGAAAAGAGTACTCAATAAGACAGTTTATTACCTTAAAGGATGGAGGTAGGGGGAAATAGATCAGATAAAGACGTCGTAAATAGTTTTATCATAAACTATTCTGTCTGCTTATCTACTAAGGACAGCAGATGTTTACAGGTTAAAAGTTCACAGGTTACAGTTCTGTTCCCCCCAAACCTAAGACGCTCAAGACCTGTGTTTTCTCGCACTCAACCCCCTCATTGTGTGATCACAGGAATTTTCCATTACAGGACACTGGACCTGCAGATTCTTTAATTGTACAGCTTCATGGTTCTTGTGTTGAGTTACACCACGCAGTTTAAAAAAAAAAAACCTTTATGCTCCATTACTTTCCATGCTTCCTTACATCTGGCACCACTTTCTTTATTCCAGATGATGGAGTCAGCATCCCTTGTTCCTACACGTCCTTCCTGGCTCCGCTGTCCTCTTCCAAGCTTTACAACGAAGTCCGAGGCTGTCGAGAGCGGGACAAGGACCCAGAGTCCCATTTTGAGACGCCGTACGTCGTGCGCCTCCATAACTTCTACCAGCTAGCTGACCCCAAGCCATGCTTCACCTTCACACACCCAAAAAAAGGTGACGAGAAACACTCACCACTTCACATTATAGACGAATGAACGTGGTGTGTTTTTTCAACGGACTGACTACATTCCCATCTTCTCTCAGACATGAACAACAATCGGTATCAGTGCCTCAGGTTCACCGTGGGCTGTAACTCTGTGCTCCATGGCTTCGCTGGCTACTTTGAGACCACGTTGTACAAAGACGTCACGCTCAGTAAGTCAGCTGAACGAAGAGTGGCTTATGTGCAAAAGTTTAAGGAAAAGTACCTGTATTGATGTATGTATTTGTTGCAGGTATAAAACCGGAAACACATTCGCCTGGAATGTTCTCCTGGTTCCCCATTCTCTTCCCCCTGAAAGTAAGTCAACTTTCAGTGAAAGTTTCAGGTTTTTATGATGGAGTTCACTAACTGTCAACCTTTATTGTTCTTCTGGTAGCAACCCATCTCTGTATCCCAGGACAACGATGTCACAGTGAGATTTTGGCGCTGCAATAACGGGAAGAAAGTTTGGTATGAGTGGGCTGTGACCGAGCCCTCCTGCTCCGCCATCCACAACCCAGCAGGCCGGTCCTACACCATCGGCCTGTGAAGATGACGCGTTGACATGCCCGTCAGCAGGCAATCAGTCGCGCGTTTTTTTAGGCCTCGGCATTGGTCGGACTCCTTGTTTTTTTGTTTGTTTTTTTATTAAATACTGATATCACTTGGTCTTTGTGAGCCCTGAAACTGAAATGTTTGTATAAAGCAACTGATACTTTGTTTTTGAGATCTGTTTGAGCAGGTGTGGACTGCACACACAGATGCACACAATCTGTGGCCGCTGTAAGATTCCCTCATAAAGTTCAAGACCAAACCCACTGGGTCTTCGTGTTAAATCCTCTTCCCTACTGTTTTAAACTGTAATTGTGGAAATACACTTCTAGTATATCCGGACATATGCCTTATCAATCACACATTCCACATGAATAAATACTTGCAAAATGTCAGTACACCCCTCTAAACACAAGAGGATCAGTCACTTTGTTCAGGTCACATGTTGTTTGGCAACTATTGTCATACCTTTTTGTTTGAACATTTCAATAAAAAATATGTAATACTCTTCTTCATATTCTCCTATTTTACAGCTTTAATTACAGTGTATGAAATTTTATCTTACAAGGACAGCAGAGCACTGACTATAATTTAAATGAAGATAGGTTTGAGTTGTCGACTGCATCTCCAGATGGTGCACAAAGATGTTCACAAATCAAATGATAGGCTAATCATTTCCTGATAAAGTAGCTGGGAAGCAATCAAGGTTTGGGATATTAGAATCATCTTGTGAAACTCATTTGCACGTTCCCAGAGTACAAACTACTGAGGAAGAATATCTTTGAATAGGAAATCACAAAACGAGATCGTTCCTCTAGAGAAAATGGATCAGATGCACATCCTTTAATTAAATCAATTTTCTGGTATCTTGCTCCCAAAATATCTAGTCTCCAGAGTTGATATTATACTTAACCTTAACTGTTAAAGAGGAATAACTGAGGTTAATGGAAAAGGTATTGTGTTATTGATATCATCGCTAATAGTAAGGGGTTGTTGCAGACTTGGTGAGGTTTGAGTCATCAAACATGTTACTGCTGGCCTTGTGATGTTTGCCCTCACAAATGGTTGAAAAGGCCTGACTACCGACGTATAACTTGTAACTTTCAGCTTTCATCTGAAGCATCGATCAGGGATTAGTTCATCAGCCGTTGTTGCTCTGCGTTGCACAGTTGACCTTCAAATCAGGGGGAGACTCTTCATATGTCAAGGAAGTTGTTGAAGGTCTGGAGCAAATGTTTGTTTTAATATCCCACCAGTGTTTTAGTAACAGATCAATAACAACTACAAAATGCAAGGCTCTTAAATACTGTTTTAAAAGTGATGTTAAATCACAATTAATCTAAACAAAATTACACAACAATCTTACAGCATAAAATAAACTGTAAAGCAGCAGTCTCTCCTTGTCTTTACAATAATGCTCCAAATGTGATGTAGATTAGATTCCCAGCCTTCTGACCCACTTCCACTAATTTCCCTTTTCATCAACAACAATGCCGCAGTGCACTGCTATAATACTCTGATAATCTGACCAGACTGCTCTGATGTCCATCATATTTTATTAAAGCAAGGAGTGGTGCTCTTTATTAAACGTGTATGCAGCTGTGGCTCTCGTTATAACCACACAAATTTCATATTTCATATTATGGACTTGTTGATGTGCTTTTAGGTGTTGACTAGATTGTTATGGAAAAATGTTTGATATCTACAACGTTTTCTTTTTTCTGTATGATGGCTAACATAAAAGCAGATTCTATATGGCAGATGCTTCAAGAAAAACTTTTTACACCAGGTTAAAACATAAAGGATTTTTTAAACACTTTACACCTACTAACACAAGTTGGTTGATACTTTTCCTATCTTAGAGTCACTATGAGTTACTTTAGCTAACTGGTAAAATGTTCCTCTCAGTAGCAACAACTCTGCAGACTACCACAAAAATAAAGAGACAACTGTCCTACAAAAGAGGATTAAACGTGTGTTTAATCAGTTTTACAAATAAATCCAACACCAGCCGTAGTTCATTGCTGAAACCTGATGAACTCCAGCTCTTTTCTGGTCATTTCCTAAACTTTAACCAGGTAAAACAGTGAAACTGTTAGGAATAGAAAATAAGAATAAAGGGAAAAGAAATTCCCTCATGATTAACATATAAAATGACATAACTGGTAACTGAGTAAAAATCAGATTCAGACATTTCACTCATGAATCATAGCCTGTTGATGATTTTATCTTCAACATTATCTCTAAGGTCCTCAGTCAATCGTCTGTTCTCTAAATATCACTCCAATGCACAAGTGTTGCAGTTATCAAATGTGTGCTATCATTCACCCTTTCCAGATGTTTTGGATTCCCACCCATACATCTAAATGCTGATGTTGCTGATATCTATCCTCTAACTGAAGCTCCTGCCATCGGCGGCCCAATAACGAGGCCTCTTCCAAAGTCACTTAGATCTTCTCCAGTTTCCATTTTGACCCGAAGTCAGAGCTGAGCTTGTTCAACTTTTCTGCAGATGCATGGAGTATGATCGTTGAATGCTTTGCATGTGTCACGCACCCTGACATGCATTGTGGGAATCGTGTATTCTCTTCAGCCCCTACCTTTTATTTGTTTTTAATTTCAGTATTAGTTGTACATGAATAATGGAGAAATGCTGTGTGATCATACTGCAGAATAGGGATAAGTCACTTCAAGTAACCTGTTATCTCATCAATATTCAAAATAACACCCACTACAGTTTTCAAAGTCATTCACCATAATTCTCCCTAAATATCTTATTTCACGAAGAATAAAAATTTAATGACGTTCATGTCACCCTTCCCTTTCCCTATTGGGATTTTTTTTTCTTTTTTCTTTTTTTAATGTGAGCTAGATGTCATTGCAGAATAGTTTGTTCTAAAACAGTCACTTTTACATTTAACTTATCAGTTTAATTATATATGATCATTTTATTCAATACAACATGCATTTTATAAAGTTCATACCAGCAGAGATTGTTTTATTAATTAAATTGCAGCTCTCTAAACATATATACGTTTTTCTCTTCTGTTGCTCAAAATTTCCTTCATAAGCTGAAATTGGATTTTGATGAGAATACTGTTAAAACAAATATTTAGGTTTCAATAAATTAAACGATATCAAATCCACGTCTCTGGTGCCCCCTGCTGCTAAACGTCTCATAGTGAATGAAACTGCACACAAAAATTGCTCAGTAACATTTTGCACACTGAGGCTGGAATTTCCTCAACATCACCGAGGAGTTAGGTTATCCCACCCACACAGGCACGTACATGCCATCAGTCCTATCTGGTTTCCTTTGCTGGTCTGCTACATGTTGCAAAGTTAAACTTCACTAATTTATGAGCATTGAATATTTAATGACATTGCTTTGAAATCGTCTATTAGGAATCCAAATGTATTCCTGTAGTCCACTTTCCACCGGTGGAAGTCTCAAAGTGGGGTGAAGGTTAAGATTGTGTTTGAGTTGTGTATTTGCTCTTCTCTCCTTCTCTGTCTCCACATCTCTGCATTTTATCCTGGACAGCAAAGTGAAAATGGGAAGTTTTACTAGAACAAGTTTTATCTCTAGGCAACATACTAGATCTAATATAGTTTACCAAGGCCAAATTCCTGACACAGTGTTTCTTCTGAAGTTTATTTGACATAGATTTAATTCAGTTTTATTGAACTTTCACCCTGGAGTTTTTGATTCTGCTGTTTGTCTTCTCTTGTGTTTCCATAATTACCTGGACTGTTGCCTCAGCTGGCGAGGGCACATGATATGTACCATCTGCACCATCTGGTACAGCACCATCTGGCTG
Organism: Zenarchopterus dispar; assembly: GCA_028564865.1. NCBI lineage: Eukaryota > Metazoa > Chordata > Actinopteri > Beloniformes > Zenarchopteridae > Zenarchopterus > Zenarchopterus dispar. Next base: position 5,688,128 of record JAOWBL010000009.1, on the reverse strand, counting down.
TGTTCACAGGACTAAACTGTTGCTGTTCCTGCTTCTCGGACTTTTTTATGTTGGTGCAAGACGAGGCCATCTATCACCTCTACGGGCCGTGACTCATGTCACACGCTGCACTGTCGTCTCAGGCTGACTGTTTACTCTGAGTCATGACACAACCACAACATTTTCCACTTATTATTCTTACCTTCTATAATTCACAGTGCAAACACATCTTCTCCCTTTAAACACATTTTAGTTGATGATGTGCACTCAGAAATGTTTTAGGTTTTAACAGCGTGGATAGTTCTGTCATAGTCCAGGTCAGCCTGGCACACTCAGTAGTCCAGTTGCTGTTCTGGGCTTTCAGGAGGGTCTTTTCCCGGTAATCTGTGATACTGGCCCGGCCATCATCATCACTCATGTGACTTTATATTTTCCAGGAGTCTGAAAAGAAGCAACAGCACTGTAATATTGTTGCAGACATATTGTGGTGGTGTTTTCACTTTATGACAAGGGTACCTCTCTAGTTAAAATGGGCATTCAAGCATCCACATGGATGTGATTTTGTAATATTTAAATTTTTAAATGTATATGACAAAAAAAAGTGAACTTGAGTGTGGTTGATAAGTACACAATCCACACCTGGGTGCCTGGTGTCTCTTCCTTTTCAGACTCTGGATAATTTGGTTCATCTGTGAGCTCTGGACCGTGAAAGAAAGATGGAGAAAAGATGGAGAAAGGCAGGAAAAACACCTGAGTTAAAATGTGCATAAAGAATTATCAGCATTTCAGACTGACGTGGAAGCCACAAAGACTTCCAGAAAGTTTAACTTCACTTAATACAGATATAGAATGTAAATATTACATGTGCATATTATGTTTGTTGTTTGATTGTTTTATGACAGACTAATTCTGAACATGAGTGTTTGCTATTGTTTGTTGTTTGGTCTGTTATTGTGAGATGAAAACTGGCTGTCAGAGATGCGTAACACTTTTTTGTTTCCTTCATAGTATGTCTAATATAGTGAATTTTTAGGTCAAGTAGGGGGTAAAAATTGTGTAATTTTCTATTCATTATTAATACTGTATATATTATGCTCATATGACTGTCGTAACACAAAATTAGAAATTTGAGGTGGTTTAACAGATTCTATGCATATTTGAATCAAACGTTCATAATTTGAGTTTGATTTTATTTTTAAATCTATTTGATCAATTGTGCAAAGAAAAGCAACTTTGTAATTGACATAAATAAATGAATAAATAAAACAGGATGCATGGAGAGATACTGTATTAGTTTTCTTCTATCATTCCAGTAAAGCTCAGATATCTATTTTTTTAAGTCTCTATCTTTTTTTCTTTCTTACTTACTTCTTTCCACTACATATTAAGCTCTTTTAATCGTTTTTCATTTTTACCTTTTTATAAAAGACTTTTTCAGAACTGGCCATATTTGGTCCCCTGCAGAAAACGGATGCCCAGAACAAACTCTGGCTGGACTTTAGGCTGCTTTAACTTCATCAATGTTTTATGCTCGGTTGAAGCACCTGACGTACGGAGGGTGGAGTTCGTTCACAATAAGTGATCAAATTGCGGAAGTCATGTACAGGTATGAAAAGGCAGAGGTGACTCAAGACTGTCACACAACTATGACCAGAAAACTCCATGCTGTGTTTTCAAAGTAAAAGCTCGCATCTGGGCCTTGATTATGTCGACAGAACAAGCACATTTAAATGACTGTAAATGTATTTTGGTTTCCACAAGTTCTTTTTTTTATATATATTAGCTGTTTTAAAAAGTAATATTCTTGTTAATTTATTTGCTGATTGAACCATTAAAAACACCATTATTGACTTAATGTGTTTTAAGCACTTATTAATTGGTTAATAACAAGATTAAGGTCTCTGATTTTATTATTTGGTCTTATGATTTTATCCCCAATAAAAAAAAAGTCAGCTGTATAGGTACATCTATGACACATAATTATACGATAGTCTTATATGGCTGAATCTGATTTTTGAAAATGAGATGGAGCATGTTTTAACATTAAATTACTCTCTGCCATGACATGGGCATTTTTAAAACAGTGTACCAGTCCTTTGTAGAGTATGTACTGACACATAAGGGCAGTTACCGGCTTCTGCTGTAGTGGTCCCTTGCATTATATGTGAGATGAAGTGGTCAGTTGCATATTGGTTCGCAGTTGGCCTGCAATGTACAGTGCAACTGGATCAATGACACCCATCTCAAAGGTTCAGCGCCCAAACATCAGCTGCAATAATCTTCTAATAGTGTTAGAACAGCAGAGTTCATCTACTGAGGAGTCAAATAAAGAGCAACATGAAATGGCATGTTAATGAATGCAACTTGCCTCTTCTACTTAATCATCAGCACATTTTCCTCTGTTACTGACTCTTTTCATTTATTTTCATTTTCACTATGTATTTTCCCTTTCAAGAGTAGCGACTTGAATTGAACTGAACTGTTAGTTGTTCACTCTCAGCACATGATAATGACGTTATTCTGCCTCTATGATTGAAGAGATCTCATCATTGTACTACGTACAGATACCTTTACATCATACCCAAGTCATACAGTCGGAGATGTAATGCTTTTACACAACTGCAGAAATCATGCAAAGGAAACCTAAGTCTGAAACAATGTAATTAAGTGAGCCACTCAAATTGGTAACTGTTTACCCTGTTACATCACATGACTGGCCACTTGTCCAGGGTGTAGCTTTGCCTTTTGTCCCAAGAGAACTGGATATGGTCTAGCAAATTCCCGTGACCCTGAATAGAAATAAGCGGGTGTAGATAATGACTGGATGGATGTGCCATTACGTCGCAGACTTAAGTAAGAGAGGAATTATCCCATCTCCACGTTGTCTCACAGCTTGGTCCATTTTCTATACCTCTTAAGTGACTTACTCTAAGATAAATTTATAGGAAACAAGGAGAATATTCCTTTTTAAACCAACTGCTATAAACAGATATCCAAATAAAGGGGTGGAAGTGCTGTATTCCCACAATGTCTCTGTCACAGATGTCATGAAATTACAGATATTCACTTAAATTTGTACTGAATTCAAATGTTGATTTTATTTTGAAAGTGTCAAAGAGGAAGTTGAGTGATTACTTCAGCATTCTTGACACCAATTGCATGGAAATAATAGTATTGGTGGTGTTTCCAGCCAACTGAGTACGGTCGTCAGTTGAAAGGGGGTCTGTTGAACGGGTTTACTTTTAAGTTTTGAGGTACGTTGTGATTTTGTCGGCGTAATTATCTGCCCAAAACTGGCTGTCATAGTGAGTTATTTAGCTGTTTCGTTCAGTCGTGTCGTTCATCAGCATCCAGGCTGTTAGCTCGGTCTGTCAGTTGGCTAGCTCTGACTCTTCTCACCGACCTGCATCCTGACTCGTTAGTTAAACTGTTAACTTCTATTTATTTACCACCCCAGAAATTATTATAAATTTAGATGTATCAAGTCAATCCGTCACCAAGAACAATTATCAGTTTATTAAACATGTAACTATGGAATTGTTCAGGAAGTAGGATATTACTAGACTCTGTACATCCCTGAACATAGAGAGGTCTGTTCTGGTTTAACAATAACCTTAACCCGAACCCCACTTCTCTCCACATACCCACATATAAACACACAGACACACACACCCTTCAAACATAAAGTCACACACACACACACACACACAGCCATGTCCCCATCAATCCCCTTGCAGGAGATGATCCGGGCCATCAGGTCAGCCAAGACCCAGTGTGAGGAGCGGGGTGTCATCCAGAGGGAGTGTGCTGCCATCCGGGCACAGTTCAGGCAAACTGACAACGGGGGACGATCACACAACCTGGCCAAGCTGCTCTACGTGCACATGCTGGGCTACCCAGCCCACTTTGGTCAGGTGAGGGGATTTGGATAATTCCTGCCACGAGTTCACTCGAATGGGGCATAAAAGTAAGAAACCTTTCTTACAGCTGAGGTTTTATGCATTCACTTCCTACATCCAAAGCTCTGAGACCTACAGACATTGTTTGTGTGATCATCGAAGTCTTGAGCTCCTCATGAAACTGTCAAGAGTTGTTGTGATGTAGATGTCGGCTTTTACGCCTTGCTTTTTGTGCATTTTCCCTGGTATCAGAACAGCTATGAGTTGTGTTTAATTCCCTCAAGCAAAGTCTGTCAAAGTCAGTGAGTCTATTGTAAGTAGGCCAGCGACTCCTCGGCTCGAAAATTGCTCCTCTTAAAGCTGACTCTCACTTCTCTGGAGTGGCTAAAGAGCAGAGACTTAACCTCCAGGCAGTAGTGGTGTCAGCAATTCAAGTAACTCCACATCTTACCAAGTAGTTGCTCTTGTTTTACTAGATGGAGTGTGTTCGCATGATCGCCAGCCCTCGCTACAGCGAGAAGCGTGTGGGATACCTGGGAGCCATGATGCTCCTGGACGAGAAGCAGGACGCCAGCCTGCTAATCACTAACTCCATCAAGAAGTAAGGGCTGCTAAGCAGTTAAATGCTTTTTTAAATATCTGAAAACATACTTCAACTCGCAGGAGTTACAGTTGTTGTGTTATTCATTAAAAAACACTGATGTGTCCAAAGTGTTCATATACAGCTTTCTAAATGTGCAAGTGTATGTCTTAATGTTTTAAGAAGATGTTTGAGTTATAACATCAGTGTACAACATCATAATCAAATTATTAGTTAATAGCAAAATGTAATAAACGTCAGTCATACTTTTTCCAGGAAACAGACAAATCTCAGCAATCAAATTGGTTAGCAAAACTTAAAGGATTTGTTTCAGATGATTAAAAAAAAAAGGTTAACACATTTGTATACATGCTTTTGATCATTTAATACAGAATTTAATTGTTGCGTGTGTCTTTCTTCATTTACGTGTTGTTTAGTGACCTTTCTCACAGTAACCAGTACGTGCAGTCTCTGGCTCTGTGCACGCTGGCCTGCATGGGGTCAGCTGAGATGTGCAGGGATCTGGCACCAGAGATCGACAGGCTGCTGCGAGCTTCCAACTCCTACATAAAGAAAAAGGTGAGGATCCACAGATGCACATAAAAATATTCGACATAGAACCAGTGAAGTTGAAATTCAATGGTCACACATGGGAAAAAGTGAGATTTTCATGTTCTTTTTCTTTTGTTATAAAGCATTTATAGGTTTAATTTAAAATATGGTAATCGGACTAACTCAGACTCACTTTGTTTGCTAAAATCTGAAAATATGTCACACAATTAACTGTTTAGATACACAGAGTAGAAAAATCCTGCCCAACCACTTTTATCTTCTTGCACCATTTCAAATCATGCTGCGTTTGCTGCACCTTGAAGTGGGAGTTTTTTTGTTTGTTTGTTTTTTATTGCTGATTCTGCACATTTTCACCATAAGTTCTGTAGTTAACTTACTGTAAGTAGAAAAGGAGTTAATAATGCTCTACATGTAGTTTGTCTTAATGTTTTATATTCTAACATCCATTCCTTGAATATTCTTACGTTTGGAAGCTAGAAATTCCTAGATGAATGCAACATGACTAGGGCGGCACTCCAAGTTGATGAAACCAAACATTCCATACTTTGTAACATCAGTGTCTAAAAATGAAACAACAAACCCCAGAAAAGAATAGACTGACATTGATGCCCAGGCTATATGTATCATAACTGTGTTGAAGAAAACACAACAGGATATTTTTTTTCAATCTTTATTTTTACTCATCCAAAAATTCAATTCGGTGTTTACGCTCAGTTAAATAAATTGGACCCTAAAGAAGGATTGGTGCCAGCTGTCTGTGGCTGAATTACCGATGTGAAAAGTCAAGTTAAGTGTTTTTCTTGTGTTTGATTTTATGTGTGAGCTCACAGACTGGGTATGGTATGCTCCCAGTCAGTAAATAAAGCTCTTTAATTTGGGTCTAAATATTCCTGAGACATTTAGATTAAAGTATTACATTATTACCTCAAAAAATTGTGTCAAAGATTATGGATAATATGTATTCTTTAGGGTGATTAGTTAAGATCCATTTCAGGAAAACTTTCCCATCAGGTATCGGTTTTCAGTTTAGTTTGCTCATTTTTGACTGGAGTAAATTTCAGATCTTCCATCTGCAGTAACACTAGTAATATCCTCTCGCTGCTGTGACCTTGTAGGCGGCTTTATGTGCTGTTCACATTGTGAGAAAAGTCCAGGATCTAGGAGAGCTCTTCATTCCCGCCGCTCGGTCCCTCCTCAATGAGAAGAACCATGGTTAGTACATTCTGATGACACATCTTGTTGAGCTTGTCATACAAAATGCTGTTTTTGCATATTTTCATGACTCCTTGGACCGTTTTTATTTATCTACAGGTGTGTTACATGGTGCTGTGGTGCTCATCACTGAACTGTGTGAACGGAATTCAGAAACACTGGAGCGCTTCAGAAAGGTATGAGGAGCACACACACACACATGTTCTTAGCTGATAATGGTGCACAAACATGTGTTTAACTGCATCTGTGCTGTGTGTGTTCCAGACAGTGCCGTCTCTAGTTCAGATCATGAAAGGACTGGTCATTTCCGGTTATTCTCCTGATCATGATGTGTCAGGAGTCAGTGATCCTTTCCTACAGGTTAGTTTTAATTTAATTTACTTCTAATGTTTTATTGGGCAGAGTGCTGATCCAGTGTATCCTCAATATTCATAAATCTTTAACACCAAGATTTAAACCTGAACACTCTTTCAATAACTAGTTCTATATCAGTATATGGCTTAATTTAACAAAAAAAAAAATGCCCCTAAAGCTTGATGGGATTTTTGCTACTGAAATGCTTTTTAAGGAAATTACAGTTCTAAAATTGAAGATTATACGTCTTCAGTGACATCACTTTTCATCTTGCACTTCTTTTTTTTTTAAGTCAGCTTACAGTGGTTATTCATCTCATCCATCCTCCTGTTCTTGCTGATTCTTGTTAACATTTTGTCATCCTTGTGCTCTTTATTACCTGCTTTCCTCCTCAGGTACGCATCTTGAGATTGCTGAGAGTCCTTGGGCGCAACAATGAATCAGCGAGCGATGCCATGAATGACCTCCTAGCTCAGGTTTCATGTTCACTTTCTCCACTTTACACCAATACTGACAGATGTTTTGCTTTATTCTGAGAAACACTCAGCCTTAACTGTAGATTGAGAATAGCAATTCACTCCCTTTATAACTGAAAATGTTTTAACGTTGATTATCGTTCCTTGAGTCATATTATGTAAAAACAGTGTTACTGTGGTGATCTTTCTTGCAGGTGGCGACAAACACAGACAGCACCAAGACCGTGGGCAACGCTGTGCTGTATGAGACTGTTCTCACTGTGCTGGACATCAAGTCAGAGAGCGGCCTCAGGGTGAACCTTATTCTGCTTTCAAACACAAAATCCCCCACTGTGTAATAACTTGTTACACCATAGGAGACATAATGTGCAGACATAATGAGCTCCTTTAATATTCTCCAATAACCCTCTAGAGCTTAAATTTGAAATTTCAAGTATTTTATTGACTGCCCTATAAAGGGTTAATGACATGTTGCACTGAATATGTTATTTTACGTTATTGCATCATCCACTTATAAAATGCTAAAAACACTCGATTTAAAGGACATTAATCATACTATGAGGATGAGCTGTGGCTACCTTTATGTTTTAGATGCATTCATAGAAACCACCTCACTCCTAAAATAGTGGATCTGAAACTAGTAACAGTGGCACTTAGAGACACATTAAGTTGGCCAGTTATAAACTTATCTATGTATGTTTCAATCTTCTTGTTCATCAGGTTCTGGCTGTCAACATCCTGGGAAGATTCCTCCTGAACAACGACAGGAACATTCGGTCAGTGCTGGCTTCTCTATATCTCTATATATAACAGCAAACTCACTGCTTTCAAAGAGGGAAATCTCATGCTAACACACTGTCATTCTCTATTTGTTCTGACTAATTATTTTCCCCTGAATGTTTTGATCCAGAGCCAACAAAAAGTTACTTAATACCTCTTCAGTCTGATTTCTCATGTTCAGGCTGTGTGTTAGTTCAGCAGTGAGAGCAGGCTCCTAAAAGCTTTGTTGTTCAGTTATTTTTTCGAGTGTGTTTTTGTAGGGGCTGCATGGGCAAACAGGTCTGTCTGGTTTCCTTCAGCAGGTCCCTGAATCTCTCTCTGACTGGTTTATTCCAGTCTCTCCTGCCTGATTAGATAACATTTTGAAACTATATAAAAGTCTGGTCAGTGAGTTATTACAAGTAAAAAGAAAGATTACTTATCCAGGTAAAGAAAAGTCCATTTCAGAGGACTGTTTTCCTTTCCTTTGCTAGCAAATGTTTAGACATTTATTAGAATGTAATTTTTAAGTTATTTCATTATATGTGTTTTTATTCACTACACTTTTAATCCTGTTAATGTTATTGTAAAACAGTAAATTCAGCTTACAGTGCTTCAAACTAATGCACTATAAAACATGCAACTTTATATGTTTATTTTTGGCTGCTTGATGCAATAAGACTCGTTACTGGTGCAATAAAGTATGAGGACATCTCTCCTGCGCTTGTTTCTCTTCACTGGCTTCCTGTTAGATTCTGCACTGATTTTGAAATCCTACTAATCACCTTCAAGACCTCACATAGCCTTGCTTCAGCTTAAATCTCAGACCTGGTATGTGCACTCCCAGTTAGCCTGATAGGTCAGACCCACACCTAGAAAGATGTAGGGCATGAAAAAGACCTCTCCATCCAAGGGGCAGGACAAACGGTTGCTTATCAAACTGCCTGTGCACATAGTTGGTTAGCGCTAAGACCAGTCAGACAAACAAGGTGATGTTTTCAGAACAGCAAAAATGAGTCAACAGTAGAGTGGATTGAGTAGAAAAGTAGATTAAACTTTTGCTGCACTGTCAGCAAACAAGCAAATACGTCTACCTGACAGAGGAATGATGAGTTCTGTCTTCCGTTTAGTTCTCAAAGAAAAAGCCCAAGCCTTTAACTGTCGATGCCAAAGCTAATTCAAACAACCCTTAATCCTCAGTTGCAGTCATCTACACTTTTTACCTCCAGATTACAATGCCACCACTCTGTTGTCATCATGTTAAGCCCGCCCAGGGACACTCTCTCTACAAGGATATACTGATTTGATTGGCTCCTTGTGACTTTTGGGCATATGTCAGGAACTACAATGCATGTTAGCTAGACATACTTTCAAAGCAAATTTAAATTTTCTGGCAGTGTGTCCAGATTTCTAGGCTACTCTCCCAACCACTAAGATCCACAGAAAATGCCCCTCTAACCATCCCTAGATCACAGTTTGTGAAAGTGGGAGATCAGATATCCCACCTTGTTTCACTCACATACACATCGCTCAAAACTTTTAAATATCTCCTTAAAACCTTCCTTTTTCAGGGGCCTTTGTTATCCTCTGCTAAACCATATCTTCTCTTGATGCTACTTGCCACTGCCTCGTCCCCTCTTTTTGGGTTAAAATTTTTTAACTTTATTGGCAGGGCTGCTATGTAAACACCATATTCCATGAAGGGAATTCAGTCCTGGAATTTCTTTATTTCATATTCTTTTTGCTGTTGTTTCAAGTCGCTTTACTGGATTTAATTCTTTGCTGCTATAATAAGAACTTTGTAGCTAGTTCAGAGTGCCATATAAATAAAGTTTTATCATTATTATGACTTTTTGTGCATTTCCAGATATATTGCCATGACCTCTCTTCAGAAGATTGTTTTAACAGACCATAATGCAGTTCAACGTCACAGAGGAACTATAGTAGACTGCCTAAAGGACCAGGATGCTTCTGTCAAACGGTAATTTCTACATCCCGTTTATCCAACACACCTTTGATTGTATTGGTTTTCTGAAGACTTTACATTATCTGGTCATGTGACGTGCAGTACTCTGTGACTTAACAGTCGGGGATAATTTTGTTTCCTTAGTGTTAGAAATAGAAAAGACTTCTCTAAAATCTGTTTCCAGCATGTTATCACTCCAGAAACTCGAGAAACTAAACAATTCAGTATTTTATAAACCGATACAGCATTACTCTGACTTAATCATTTTGCGCTTGTTGCAAGTGAGCATCAACATTTTTGTATTTTGATTGGGTCGCAGTAGTAAAGTAGTAAAGTGTTGATCTTATGAACACATTTAGAAGCCAGGTTCAGCAATGTCTTTTGGTAGTCCATTAGTGTGTAGGGCACTTGCAACTTACATGTCTGTGAATGGATTAAACAGAATTCAGGTGTTGAAATGGTTTGACTGCAGTCCAGTGAACACATTTCACTTTCAAAAAAATTTCCGTTGATCTCTTCAGTTTCTAAATTCTTAGGAAGTATTACCTGAAAGAGGATGTGATTCAGAAAGTGGTATGTTTTTTAAACATGTGGCTAACACTGGTTTCAAAGTTAGTGCATCATATATTTTTTAAAATTAAAAAATAAAATTCAAATTCAAACAATTTTAAATTGAGTTTCATTTTTTCTTATGAACAGTTCAATTGAAATTTAACATCTTAGGATGAACACAGAATAGTAGAACACACTATGGATTGACTGCTCGTTGTGTATGCACTAATGAATTGGCCAAATACTTATAACATTTGCATAATCCTCCATATATCTCTGGAACGGCTCATTGCTGTCTGTACTGTTTTCAGTTTATTTTCTGATATATGATCAAACCAGCCTAACATCAAACCTGATGTTTACCATCAACACAGCAGCTGAATATTAATTACAAACTTCAAACCTTCTCTTCCATCCGTCTAGGCGTGCCTTGGAGCTCTCCTTGGCTCTGGTATCAGCCTCAAACATCCGTTCCATGATGAAAGAACTGCTGATCTTTCTCTCCTCCTGTCCCCCTGAGCTCAAGGCTCAAGCTGCTAATGGCATTTTCAATGCAGCTGAAAGGTATGTAAAATGCTGCGTATGATTGTGCTCTTGAGTACTTGCACAAGCAGAATTTGATGGACTTCTCTCAAAAAAAAAAAACATCTCCAG
>JAOWBL010000009.1:5640113-5673474 GCA_028564865.1 Zenarchopterus dispar | reverse complement strand
ATATTGTATGCATTCTGTATGCATTCAGACACAAACACTACATTCATATATATAAATAGGTGTAATGTGTTGTTTTGTAATGTGCAGCTGTGTTGAGGCTGTAACATTAAAGTGTGTGTGCTACACTTATACTGTCCATAGCCACATGTCTCACTCCAGATCTGACTTGATGAATAGCCCTCTGTGTTACTACTGCATGCTGTTCACTACTTTTCTGTTTGTGGGAGATGATGCAAGTGCAGTAAATCTTGTGTGCTGCTCACAATCAAGCACCGCTGAGTTGGCGATATATGTGTGTGTGTCTCTATCAGGTATGCACCCTCCCAGCGCTGGCACATTGACACCATCCTGCATGTCCTCACCACGGTAAATTTTCCTAATAAGCAGCTGAAGTCAATCACTAGCTTCACATCTTCTTCATTGTGTTTATTCTGTAAATCGTGGTGTGATTTAGAATAGAATAAATGATGACGTAGGATCAGCTTTTAGGAAGGACTACTCTGTGATTGACTAGATGTTACGAATGAGAATGCATGGTGTCTAGTGTTTTTCAGATAGACCCACCACTCATCACATCAATTTTCAAAAAAACAAGACTGTTGTAGCTGAAATGACAACTTTATAGACTCAAAATGGTAGTTTATAAACCACTGGGTGGAGCCATTTTTCTTGATACTGTATATTCAGTCTATAGCCTCTTTCTCCAAGTGTTTTAACATTTTAACACCTGAGTGTTTCTGAAGAATGAAGTCTAGACTTTTATTGCAGTTCTTTCAATGAATGTTCGATAAATGCCAAATATATTTACACTCAGCTGGATAATAAGCAAAGCAAAATAGAGATTTTCCATTTTCCGGATTTGCTACCAGAGAGCTGGCTGGGTAATCTTCGTAAGAGCCCCTAAGCAAATGTCGTGGATATTGTGTTCTCACATGCAGCCCCTCTGAAACCTGTTGAGAAATTTTCAGATCTATAGTGCAGGAAAACAGTTTTCATTGATATCATGAACAATGGTTACATGCACTAAGATGTGCTATTTGTCTTAATATATTTGATTATTTTCTTATTATATTTATTATCTTTGAAGCTGTGCATTTGGTTTTCCAAACAACTATGAACAAGCTGCAGTTGTGCCTGAAAGTTTAGCACTGACATAAAAGCTGGCTTCACACACTTTGTTGCTTCATGTTTTTAGCATTTTTCCATGTTATACTAAAGAACATTTATAAGCATTTCATCATGTTAAATCTGATTTATTCAAAAAGTTCATATTTACAGTGTTGGTCCTTCTTATCCATCTTTTTCAACATCTACAATTTGCTTAGACTTGCTTTATATTTATTTCTAGACCAACTCCAGGCTGACGGATGTTCGTTGTTGCTGTGGTGGTGCCCTGATATGATCACAAAAGATGATCATTATTTATAAATGAACCAACTTTCTTAGAGGAAAGTGAACCGTAAACATGGACGGCTTTACGATTCTTCACTGTTTGCATTATACCTTTCCTCTGTGGAGAATCAGTTTTCAAATAAGTAGAAAGTTTAGTTAATCAGAAAAAATAACTTTGCCTCTGTCTCATACTGGACAGAAACTTGGCAAGACTGGTCCAAAATAATTGGATTATTGGATCTGTGGCTAGGAACCTCCCCAGATCTTAATCCCTTTGAGAATTAGAAAATTAGAATTTAGAAAAACACAAATTGTGATGAACTCTCACACACCAAGAATGAATCTCTATCAGTCTGGATTTTTCCAATTTAAGTTCAACATATTTAACACACTTTGGTAAATGTCAGTTGTGAACTGTTTGTGAGGTTCTTGTGTGTGAGAGACAATGTACATACATATATATATCCAACTACATCTGCCTCGGTATTGGAGTTTACTGTGTGTGTGATTCCCACTCTTCCAGGCAGGGGGCGACGTAAGAGACGAAACTGTGCCCAATCTGATTCAGCTTATCACCAATACCTCAGAGCTGCACTGTTACACCGTCCACAAGCTGTACCGGGCTCTGCTTACCGACATCTCTCAGGTCTGTGTGTCTACTTTGCACATTAAAGGAGCACTTGGGAGATTTGGACAGATTTGTTTGTGACTTTATTTGTCTATGCTGCAGACCAGAGAAACTGAAGAGCATAGAAATGATTTCTTAAAGCAAATACAGTATTCTGTATTAAATAATATGCATGTTTGTCAGTCCTTCTCTGAAATTTGTCCATCCCTGAGCAGCAGTTGTCAGGATAAGACAATGACATTTTAAAAGGAGAAGGATATACTGGTATAAATGTAGTGAAATTAAATGTGAACAGGAGTTATTAGTTGAGTATGTTGAAGGATAACCAAACTTGCATCCCAACATTGAAGTGCATTTAATATTAACCTTGGCAAAAAATAAAAATAAAAAAGAATTTTTAAACTATTCAGCTATTATATTTTGCAGCCAATGCCTCAAAGAATTCACACATCACAAATGCCAGATGAGGTGTAACAAACCATTAATTGGAATACATTTTTATTAGTTTATCATTCTTTAATATTTTTATTACAATTTAGTTACTTCTTAATAGTTTTGCTTAGCTTGATTTTTAAAAAGAAAATTGTAGGTAGGTTTTACAAAGCCAGGACATTCTACTGCTAAATTAAATTATTTTCTGTCCTAGATGTCATTTGTTTTGTTTGTTAGAGTGTTGATTCCATACTTTTGCCAGGGGTTGATTTTTTTTTCAGTAAAATGACAGCTTTTTACCACTTATAAGTTGTAGTTTTGAATCAGTTTCTTTTATGAGAAAGTCTAAATGAGTCCTGAACCAGGTGAATCTGCTCCGACATTGACCAAAGCTGGGTTTTTCTGTTTGAAACTGGCTGATGATTTTACAGTTATTTTTTGATCCAAAAAAGTCCTGAATGCAATGTTTGCATGCACAGCAATCTCTGGTCCAGGTGGCGTGCTGGTGCATAGGAGAGTATGGAGACCTGCTACTGAGAGGAGACTGTCAGGAGACTGAACCTGTGCAGGTAAATGAAGCAAATACAGACATTAGTGAGAATGATAAAACACCTGCAGCTTCCAGTGGATGGATAGTCATTGTAAGGTCATTATCATCAAATTTTACATGTATTTTTTATTGTAATTCAAACAAAATAAATATTTTCAACCTTCTTCATACAATAAAGTAAATAGTGTCAGCTACAATGTACTATGATTACATTTCTAGTCTTGGTATTAGAAAAAAATGATACCAGCTTTCAGACTGCATCTTGACATCTCTTGATCAGGTGACGGAGGACAATGTTCTTGACGCCTTGGAAACAGTTCTGCAGTCACACATGTCGTCCGCGACCACCAGAGGCTTCGCTCTCACCGCCACCATGAAGCTGAGCACACGCATCACCGACAATGTGGAGTGAGAAAAGCTCAATCGTTACTGACATGAAATGGATTCATATGAATTTTATTTTGAAAAAATTATTTTCTCCTTTTTTAGAATTAAAAAAAAACGTGAATACTTCAAGAATTTGCATTTTGACATGTTAAGTCTGAGCCACGTCAAACCTTTGAATAATAGATTCTCATTTTCCTTCAGACAGGGCTGATCACATTCAGTCATCCCCCAACTGTTTGCCTTTCTCTCCATCTCTGTACCCCTGACAGTCGAATCAGAAGCATCGTCAGTATCTATGGAAGCTGCATAGATGTGGAGCTCCAGCAGAGGGCAGTTGAATACAATGCTCTCTTCAAAAAATATGACCACATGAGGTAAGCAAGAGAATGATGACTTGGCTTAAAATATTAGGAGTAGAGTTAGTTTTCCTTCTTACTGTATTCACCAGTGATGACACTAAAAAAAGAATAATGTACTTTTCTAGTCAAATTAACTGAGATAGTTCTTTTCTCCTCAGGGCTGCAGTTTTGGAAAGGATGCCAGTGATTGAGAAAAACTCTCCAGGTCACACTAACGGAGAGCCAATAGGGGAGACCATCAAGGAAGTCCAGACCATCAAGGAAATCCAACCAAAAGTGCAACCACAACAGCCCGTTAATCAGGTAGGAAATGATCAGACAGGAGTGATTGGGATATCACTTATTATTTCTTCAGCTGACTCCTAATCCTGTTGTTTGTGTATAATTTCTGAAATGTCAAAGAGAGGCTGTTGTTTATTTGGAACAGTTCATTCATGTAGAGATCCATCCAAATAACATGGAAAACAGTTGAACCTTCTCTGTATTTATGTGGTTTTTCACAGGCGTGTGATCTGTTAGACTTACTGGGAGACTCCCTGGAGCCCCTGCAGCCCAACCCAGCTACACCCGCCCTGTCCATCACTACAGCTAACTCTGCTGGGGGAGACCTCTTAGATCTGTTGGGGGGATTGGGTGGGTTGGAGCCCACGCCCGTGACGCCAGGTCTGCTCCTCACATACACAAACACACAATCAATTTCCAACAATTTCCAGTGAAACATAATCATGAAAGAGATTAAAACAGATACTGATACATTCTGGATGCTGAAATGTCTATATTTATCCTTTACATTTTGATCAGTGTTAATTTGAATGAATGTAACCTTTCCCATAGCTCCCACAGTGACGGTGTATGAGAAAGATGGTGTGACTTTGACACTAAGTTGTGAACAACAGTCAGACTCGGCGCTGACGATCACACTCACAGCCTCCAACTCCACTGATTCAGATATCAGCAACTTTACTCTGCAGGCTGCAGTGCCCAAGGTTAGTTTATTATCATTCATGAAATATACTATTTCTCCTCAAATAAGATCCCATGAAGAAAGATTTCTCTGTCAGGACTGTCACCTGAAAGAACCAACGCCTCCGTTGAAACTTTGTTAAAAAAAAAAGAAAAAAGAAGAAGTTACTTTCATGGATTGATCTGCACATTAAAGCTCTGCCATTTACTTTTTCAGACAAAGACACTTTTTCCATTTTATGGTACTGTGAGTCATATTCTTGACAGAAATAGTCAAGATGTGTATTTTATTTATTTAACAAAAAACTGCTGTGAATTCTGCTTCTATAAAGGTACCCACACCTGCTGATGTTGAACTAATCAGATACGTTTGATTAGCAGGTTGTAACTTATCATCTTAATTTCTGTAACTACAGTACTGAGGTGAAATTATGTGTATTGTGATGTTTCAACTTCAAAACTCGATTTCATCCCCTCCAGAGTGTGCAGTTACACATGAAGGCCCCCAGTAGGGACTCTCTGCCTGCACGAGAGGCAGCAAAAATGACTCAGACGGTGGTCCTCAACAGCCCAAACATGGTGGGTCAATTCATCATTTTAAAATGTGACAGATGTCAGACTTTGATTTACTGTAATCACATATAAAGGAAGGTTGATTTCTGCATGTATATATTCCTGTTATACTTTTCAGACCAATCTGAAAATGAGGGTCCGCATCTCCTATACCAGCAAAGGGTCAGCTGTTCAGGACACAGTCCAGGTTGACTCATTCCCTGGACTCAGCGCTGCTGGACACTGATCCAGTATGGACCACAGTCATTTGAAGAAGAAAAAATAACACACACACTTCTAATCCAGGTCATTATGAAAATTCATCTGGTTATCATCAGGTCTTAAGATGAGGTAAATGCAACCTCTGATGAACACCATATGTTCATCATCATTACATTGTCTAAATATTGAAAAAAAAAAACTAAAAGGAAGTGCAAAAGAATTGTGTGAAAATGTAAGAACATATCATGACTCAGCAGCTGAGCTGTCTTTCACTGCAGTAACATAGAACATTTTTTTTCTGTAGCATTTTTATTGTTCTCACACATTGTTGTGGAGAAATTTTCAAATCTTGCATCAATTCATTGATATTTTTTTAACCTTCGTTTATGCACGGCTCTTGGAGGCTCCCACCACAACATTTAAATCAGATCTGAACTTTTGAGACATCTTGATTTACTTTTTCATCAGTTTTTTCCTCGATTTGCTGGTGTTTTTGGGGTTGGTTTCCTCTTGCATGACCCAGTTTTGGCCAGGTTCTAGCTGTTAGACAGTTGGCCTCATATCTGACTCCCATTTGGTCAGATGCAACTTTGCAAACCTGGGCCATTCAGTCATGGGATGGGGCTTTTTTCCAGACTGTCAGACCTTTAACATTATTCACACACACTTCTTTTGCATTTTGCCTTAGTTTTTGCAGAATAAATACTTGCATGGTGTAATACATCTCACATTGTTGGTCATCTAAGGTTGTATCTATTCAACTAGATAATATACTCAGCCTTAGGAATGAAAGAGGCTGTACATTCTTATGTGACTGTATGTGGATAAATCAGAAAGCATCTCTTCAGTCTTTCTGCTGTTTCTGAAACATTTTTTGTTTTTAGTTTCCTTGAAACACTTGTTTCACAGAAAATGACAGCTTGATTTAAGTAATCAAATGTTATTCTGCTCACCTGTAATGCAAGCGTTAATGTCATGATGCTACACACTCAGGAATACACAAGTATAATATGGAAAAGCATAACTCTATTTTTGGAGGTTGTGGCAGTGACAGACATAGATACAAATCTTGTTGAAGTAGTTATTTTTGAAAGCTTGTGAAGGTTTTTGTACATTTCCATATTTATGCACAAATTTGATTCAAAATAGCATCAAGTTTTTACTTTCAAAAGGTACATATAAGACCCCAGAAAAAAACATTAGGCTAATAAGATTTCCTTTTTGAGGCCATTCCAAAACATTTACTCTAATTATTTTGTTCATTTTAAATAAATTGAGATATGTTCATGATTTGGGCCTGTTTCACTGTATTTGGGACAGGTTGCCATCATCTGGCATCATGACCAGAAGAGTTCAAGCTGTTCAGCCAAAGAATAGTTAAGGAAGAACAAAGTTTTCATTTTGTAATGGCCTCAGTAATAAATACGCAAGTGCATTTTCTCAAGTGTAATTTCTTTAAATGGGTTTACTTGATCTGAGTTATGTTTAAGGTTGCATTTTGCAGATTTAGATTAATTTTGAGGGTTCACAGACTGATAGATCATATTCAGTGTTTCACAAAAGTATTTTGGCATTACGTAGGTTGTTTGTGGTTTCTGTCATTTTAAACCACTAAATCATTGCAGCTCTCCACTAACACTTTCTCAGCCCTTACCTTTCTATTTTTGCACTGTTAGAAGTATACAAATACTAAAAAATATCAGCTTCTGTCAGTGTTGTGCTTTTATTGTATCATTACACTGAATTTTTTTGAGAACACAGCCATGAGTTTTAGACCAAAAGTTGGAGCATTTTTAACTCTATCCACTTCCCTACCCTGAGTTGAGAATATGCAGCTGTTCTGCTCCCAATTCATTCCCCTGTGCCTTTTATTACTTCCTGTCACCTTTTAGTGACCAAGAAATGACATTTCCTTTTTCATTCCCATATGAGCAACAATTTTTCTAACTTGTAACCTTTTCTATTGTTTACAGACACCTTATATAATTTATTTATGTAGACTTTTATGGTTATCAGAGGAGATAAATGGGCACATTACTGCCGCAAGATGTATATTTTGGATATTAAATGTCTAAGTACAATGAAAAATTAAATGTAAGTAACAAATCTGTGTTGTCAAAGGAACCACTGCAAATGAATCTCATGGTGAAACAGGCATATTCACATTAAGTTAATTCATATTAACTGTTTATAAGAAACACTCTAGATACACAATGTCAGTTATGGTGCCCTAAATAGGTCTTAAGTGGAATTTATTCAGTTTCATATCACTACCTTGACTAAAATGTAAAGACTGGAGAGAATATTCTGTCAGCTGTTTGGATTGTCTGTGGGTATTCAGTTGTTTTCTAATAAAAACATATTCTCAGGAGTGACTTCATGTGCTGTTCAAACTGTGAGTTTATACTGCATACAAGACTTAAATCAACTTCAGGATTTATTCACAAGCAAAGAGGCCACAGTGTTCACAAACTGTCTCTCTTCAAGCATCATGGATGCCTGCATCAACTCCAACTGTTCAAACTCAAACAGCCAATGTGGGTTTACAAAAACATCTAAGAGGGAACTACAATGTTGCTTGGAGGGCTGATTTTCTTTCTTGGTGGCACTGTTACGTGATGAGTGGGATCTTTTCTCCTTAAACATTGTTGCAAACACCTAAGTGCTGGCAGTCAGCTGGCCTCGTGACAACAGTGACTCAGGACAAGGAGGAGAGCCGTTTGCTGCAACTGTGCGGCGTTGATCCTCCTCTGAGCGCCAAGACGAGGTGAAGCACTGAGCCGCCCTGTATCTTGTAGTCTGCAGCTGTCTTCTCATCATTCCTGAGAGGAATAGGACACGAGGGGAGAACAAGATGGTTTAGAGGAGAACACTCAATTATTTCCAAATTCCATACATGGCGATTGACAAATCTCACATCTGTTTTCCACTGTAGATGAGCCTCTGTTGCTGAGGAGGAATCCCTTCTTTCTCCTCCACCCTTTCTTTAATTCGCTCCACCTAAATTAATACACGCAAGGAAAACAATAAATGTTAAGATGACGTGATGCCTACACTCAATATTTATTATAGTTGCAGTGATGAATTGTTCAAGTGGTCACCTTGTCTGTGGGCTCGATATCAATCTCAATTTCCTTCCCAGTGAGGGTCTGAAATTTGAAAATAACAGCATTGCTGAAAAGTCAGCATCTATAAAGTCTTACTCAATAAAAACAAAGCAAACTTCAAACATGGTGGAACTGTATTTTAGTGTATTAACAACGGTAATTAGGTATAAAGCATCAAGTTATAGCTGCAATGCAAGTAATTTGCACATATTTAGTTCATTTCATTTGTTCCACCGTCTTTCTGAAACCTAATTAAGCTCATAGTAATGATGAAAGAAAAACATTTTGTTATAACCCTTAGTTAAGCTCTGCTTTCACACACTATCTAGTGCAACCGGTTTTAGTGTAACGCCGGCCTCAAAAGTGGCTTTCTGTCTGTTTAAATACATTCATGGATATAACTTGGAGAGTTCACAAGCTATCAAAGCCAAGAGTTGGTGAAAAGGAATAATTACTCCAACCCAAACTCATTCAACTGTCGCCTTTTTTCAGTCGGGTTTTTAAAACGATGAACATTTACGGTTTAATTAAGATCAGGCCGAGAAACTAAATGACTGATTAATTTGTTCGCGAGTAGCAGCGGCAAGGTCAAACATCTGCAAAAACACACGTCTCCTTACCTTAACTTTGATCAACATGCTGAATACCTATATAATAGAAGTAATAAGAGTAATAACTGTTTCAGAAAAATTCACAAATATGTCTAGCTAACTAGACTCTACTTCCTGTGTAGCAGTCTATTATTCCGGATGTTACCGTATCAGATCGCGCAAGTGCAATGGTTCCGTGATGCAAAACCCCAAACCAAAAAAAGTATAGGCCTATATTTGTAATTTTAACTGAATACTTTTAAGTTTTAGATTTACATACGGTACAATATTTATTTATATAAAATAAATATTATGCAGAATGTATACATTCACGCATGAGAACAAGTTTAATACTGTATAAACCTTGCTATTTACATAGAAAATATATCAAGCTATTTAATTCTGACATTTTGTAAAATTGGAACATATGTTAAAAAGCAAACAATAAAGGAAGACATACATCAAAGTAAGTATGAAAAAAGCTCCTGGGGGCAAAATAACCACATACAATCATATTTACAGGGGGTACAGACAGTCCACCCCTTTCATCAAGGGTAACATGAAATACAACAAATTGATTTTCAGATTCAATTTGTTGTATTACAGATGCAACAGCTATCTGGAATCTAATGCATTAAGACATAAATATTTGATGAATATTTTTTGAGTTCATTTAAAGAATGCATAACAGAATAAGTAATACATGATCTAATTAAACATTTGTTAAAACAACAAATTTTAGCTCTTCTGTTTTTTCTGTGTTTGTGTATCAAACCAGCTGGGTACAGAAATTATTGAATTTTATGGTCCAAGTCGCTTCCTTACAAGAACTTTAAATGCAGCATACCTTTGACTAAATGCTGGCTGCTGGGCTACACAGATGTTGACCATTTAGCTAATTAGGAGGGCCTATAAAATGTATCACTTTCAACATAGTGTGAATCATTTCATCATGGTAGCTCATCTTTACCTAGGTGTGATAATTTTGGCAGTTTTTGCAGCAACTGTTGCTCAGCCAGGTAACATTTGTATTCAGCATTACCTACTTGTGGGATTTTTGTTTGGTTTCTGTCTGTACAGAACATTAACTTTTCAAAATTTTCTATAGCTATCAAAGTTGTCTGTGCAAGGGACTCTATAAGAGTCAAATGGCGAGTTAGTTCCCAGCTGGTGCCATACGCAGCTCGACTCTTCGTAGGAACTTGCATGCCGTCAAAATGGAAAGTTTTAAACACTGGGGAGGGAGAAGCCTATTTCAACTACAAGTTTTCTGACTGTGGCTTTGCAAAAAAGGTAATGCACCTGTGATGTTTTAATGTACTTAATTTTTGTTGTTCAATAACTGTTTCTTTTCTGCAGATGAAAGGAAAATACATGGTATATCAAGGCGACGTGAGCTTCAGGCCCCAGGCAAAGGACAAGCCTGCTGTCTTCCAGCATTCTATTGAATGTGTTTATAAACGGTAAACTAACATTTCTGTCAATGTTCTAAGTTACTTTCATGCAGCATAAATATTGCTTTATTTCAGACCCCAGGGCTGGGTTCCCACATTTTTGAACCCTGGAGCAGGTGCTTCTGAGGGCCATAGTAAGCTGGTCTTTCATATGGCACTCCTAAATGGTAAGCCCTATCAAATGGAGGCTGGCTGAAATAAAAGGACAGATCTAAACTTGTGTCCCCACTCCACACAGAGCAATTAACAGGTGTGGCAAAGACTAACAAGGTACCCCTGGGCTCATTCATGCCAATATGGGCTGCAGTGGACCAGAAGTCCCATCAGCCTCTGCTCCTGCTCATGGAGGAATGTGTTGCTGCTACTACACCAGAACTGCAGCCCAACAGTCAGATTCACCCAATCATTGGCAACAAAGGGTAGGACGAGCACTGCTGTTGCATAGTGTGGCGTGACAATGGCTCAAACCACTGCCTATACTCATCAGGTGTCTCTTGGAAAGTAAAACGGGCAACTCTATGTTCCTTCCTCGGTATCATTCGTCAGCGCTCATCCTCTACCTTCAGTCTTTTAGTTTTGGTATTGGAGGGGAGGTGAGTACAGTAACTTCAGAAGTTTTTGTGTGGGTGTTTTCTTTAAAATTTTCTTCCCTTTTTAGGTGTACATCCACTGCAATCTGGGTGTATGGGATCACAATGCTCTTGACACAACCAAGAAAGCTTGCCATGTGAAGGAACATGGAAGGTAAAAACAACCTGGCTGTACAACTTTCTGCCCTGGAAATGGCACAAAGTTGCTATAAATGCACAAATCTGCCTCCCCACCCCCAATTCCAAAAGTTGCTGTTGTGGCATAAAAACAATGCTATTTGTAATGTGCCTTAAGTTTCAACATGTCTGGGGGCAGCACACAAACTTGCAAGTATAAAAGGCAGTGTTTAAGCATGCCAATATTTTCAGTTGGGAACTACTTGATGACCCATCTCGGAGCTCCTTGTGTCACTGCTGTGAATCGACTTGTGCATCAAAGATGAGGAGAGCAGCTGACCAGGGTATGAACTTGCCAATTGCATGTTTACTTGGCCCTGGCTTGCATTTCACCTTATCATCCCTTCCAGAGTTGACTGGGAGGTATAATTCTGTCTTGGGACCCATCATCATAATGGACCAATCAAATGCCACCTTATCTGAGGCCAAGGTGAGGCTTGATTTGCAGAATATAATGTGACCTTATCTCTGTACAATAAAATTTCCTCTTCCACAGGAAATTCTCACAACAAGCTGAAGACCATCTGCCATAGGATTCTCATTTACAAGACTGGGCCATCTGACTCAATTCATTAACTTTCAACCATGCTGTCAAACTCTTATTTAAATGAAATAAACCCCCATGACCTTCAGTGGCAGGCTTGGAAATGCTGTAAGGGACTGGTAGAGGTGTGAGTGATTAAAGGTTTTTAAACAGTAACTGGGTAGAGTTTTACTGTTCTAGTGCCTCACTCAAAAATTCAGCAAGCCTTTTCTGCCAAAGGATATAGCATACATGTTTGAAACTCTGGCATCACACAGTTGACTGGTGCTAATTCCAAAATGGCTGTATACCCACATTGCATGTGACCCTGACACCCCCCCCTAACTATTTTTAAAAACAAATGCAAGGATTGCTTACTCTGAAATGCATTAAATGGGAGATTTTGAGGGCAAAGTCTAACTTGGGTTCCATACAATATTACATATCAAAGCTGTGCCATTTGGAGCTGATTTAAGCAATATATTTGAGGCAGTTAATACCTCAGCCTTATTACAATTCAAAAATATCAATCCCCAAAGGTAAGCTGTTGCATGAGTTTCCATAACTTAAATGATTCAAATAATGCATCTGAGATTTATTGCTGTGGGCAGGAAGGATATTGTGTAGTGATTTGTGTTGCAGTGCCTCTAAGACTGTTAAGCAGCTCAGGGTTGTCCATGATCATTTTATGAAGTATCCTCTGCACAACTGGCTCCAAAGGCCCCAGAATCTGTTTACTCGGTTTAATCCACTGGCTCTGATGGTGCTCCCCAAGTGGATGACTGGAGATGTGACTCCAGTCTCCCTAACAGATTTTTAGAAGGCATACAACATCTTACTGCAAATGCTGAAGGACCTAAGTTTCCTTAAGAAATTCAGTCTGCTCTGTTCTCTTATAAACTGCACCAGTGTTTTTCTGGTCTAGTCTGTAATCCAAGTGAACTCTGAGGTATTTATACTCATCCACATCCTTCACTTTTCTCATGATAAATCTATTCGACTTAATCCTGGTTCTCCTAAAATTCACAATCTCATTTGTCTTCACATTCAAGATGAGAAGACTGTTCCCACACCATGCTAAAAACACACCACCAGTTCTTTGTACTCCTGTCCATCACTGATACTGCAACTGCAGAGTCACCTGAGTAATTCTGCAGATGACAAGACTCCAACTTGTACTGAATGTCTGAAGTGTAAAGGATGAATTGGAAAGGTTAGCGTACAGGCCCCTGTGGTGCTCCTGTGCTGCTGACCACCCAGTCAGACACAACCATTAAGTCTCACAAACTGTGGTAGTGTTCCCTCACTGGTTCTTCTGTGTCCAGCAATGTTTTCCATGTTATTTGTTTTAACTTTTGATTGTGTTATATCGTTGGCAGGGAAGGGGGTGATAGGTGGGACTGTTTTTGCTTTTACTTTTAAAGCACCTTGTGCTGCATTTTATTGTATGAAAAGTGCAATACAAATAAAGTTTGACTTGTCAATAATCCAGATGATTGTGGAGGCATCCACCTGTGTCTTCTGGAGTTTCTTATGTAGTAATGCAGCCTGGATGGTGCTACATGCACTTGAGAAATCAAAGACCATGATCCTCACAGTGCTGGCTGCTTTGTCCAGATTATTGTGGGTTTGTTGAGGCTTGTGTATGATGTCTTCTACTCCAACCCCATGAAAATAAGCAAACTGCAATGGGTCCTGGAAGGTGCTTGTTTTCTTATTCAGTTGGGCCAATAAAAATCTCTCCAGGACCTTCATGGTGCAAGATGTTAGGGCTATAGGTCTACAGTCACTAGAAGAGGATGGATGAGATCTTTTTCGGTACTGGACCAAAATGAGATGTATCCACAGCACTAGAGAATTCTCTTTGCCCAGCCAGAGGTTGAAGAGGTGCTACAGGATCCCACATAACTGGTCAGAACAAGAGTGGTGCCATTCCACTTAAAAAACTGAAACATATAAATACAGCACTGTGAGGAACAAGTGGTGTCTCAAGGGTGAGACTTGCCTTTATTCCTGTGAAATCTGAGATATACTCCAGCTGATCCGTTTGACCCTGTATGGATAATGTAAGTGGGTATAGATAATTGATGGGCGGATTGAAATGCAACTACAAGAGTCTGAACATATACATTACTGTAATGTGCTGGTGAGACTTGAAATTCCACAAACTAGAAATATGACCCCTGATAAATGTCAGTTTTCTAGAAAGTTTGGTTGCCTTGATAATGCTGTATTATCAACCCACCCAGTTAGTGGTTTTATGTGTGATACACAGTAAAACTTTAGATATTTTGGAATGTTGTCTGGTGCTCTGGTTTCTCATGTATGAATGTCCAATATCTCAAGAACCAGACTTTTCGTTATATTTGCATGAATACAAAGTAAAATTATTGATTTTCTACAAATTATGCCAACATGTCATGATCCATTTACAGATGTCAGTGGATTTTACCTTTGTTGCACTTACACCTGTGATCGGTGTAGGCCCACACCAGGTGAAAGCAGTTTCCTTGATTGCCATCTTCCAGTCAAAGAGAATAAAACCACCCACAGAGCAAGTAGTGGGTATTCAGTCATGATGGCTTTCTTCTGGTATTGTGTTCTGCTTTTCTGCCTGGTTGGTGCGAGCTCTGCAAATGCAGGTAATGTTTGTGGGGTTTTTTTTCCCTTCTTTCTCTCCTCCCACCTTTCTTATCTCATCCTATGCCTTTTGTACTATTGTTCATGCAACATATGCTGAACCTTCTTTGTCTTCACACTTGCAGAAATGAAACTGGATTGCAGGCCAGATTACATGGCACTAGTTTGGTCAGACAGCAGATCACAGGCAGACACTTCACTATTCCGCCTTGGTAGCTGCTTTCCTACAAGCTTCACATCAAGGGAGGTTGTATTCAGTGTTGGACTTGCTGAGTGTAATTTCAGGAAACTGGTCAGTAGCTCTTAACTGGGATTTTATTTTTTTTTGTGTATGCTAACTAATGTTAAATTTCACTTAGGTTACTGGAAATGAGCTAAACTACACCAATGAGCTCATCTATACATCTTCTCCTGACTCGTATGTCCTTCCCTTCACTCTGCCAGTTGTCTGTTCATATGAGAGGTGAGCAATTACACCTGAACTGGTGCACAGGTGTTTAGCATTACAACTACTTAAAAAAAAAAAAAAAAAAAATCTCTTTTCAGGCCAAAAGACTGGCACCCCATGGTTTATGATCCAGTGTTCGATACATATGGTGTGGAAAACCTCGTGTTCCATTTTGGACTCATGAATGGTCGGTGTAACACACAAAACCTGATAATGCAGACTTCCATAGTATCAATTGTGTCTTTGTGGTTCCAGCTGACTTCTCAGGCCCTGCTGAGTCTACCAGTTTCTCTCTGGGCTCAATGATCCCCATCATGGCCAGTGTAGAGCAGCAGAGTCATCAGCCTTTGTTGCTGTTCCTTGAGGAATGTGTTGCTGCCACCACAGAAGATTTGCAGTCTGGAGCTGACTTCTATCCAATTATTACAAATAAGGGGTACCGATATCTAGTTGCGTTGCCGCAATGTATGAGGTCTACTGAAAGTCTAATTTTTGTAACTTGTAATTGCAGATGTCTTGTGGATAGCAAGGTTTCACGCTCAAAATTTGAACCAAGGCAAAAACTGTCACAGCTTCAGCTATCTCTTCAAGCTTTCAAGTTTGCTTTGGGACAGGAGGTAAACTTGTTCCTATTCAGTGTTCAAAGGCTTGCACTACCAAATGCTGACATGACTGTCACCCCACTAGGTGTATATTCACTGTAGCATTGTGGCCTGGGATCCAAATGGCCTTGACAACACAAAGAAAGCCTGCCAATATGTAAAGGGTCATGGGTAAGACTTGGATAGTTTGGGGGCACAGAGCTTTAGATCCTGTTAAAAGTCTGACATCTTGTCTCTGTATCCAGTTGGGAGTTGCTGGACAACAGCTCTCACAACAATCTGTGCAACTGCTGTGAATCCACCTGCAAGTCTAGGAGGGCAAGAAGTCTTGAACCAGGTATGTAGTAGACTCCTATGAACCTGCATGACACGCACTACCTGGCTTTCATGATGTCCTATTGTGTTTTGTAGGGAACCATGGTTTGGTGAGGAAAGCTGTACTTGGGCCACTGACCATCACTGTCTGACTTCCTAGCTGAAAGATCCATTGATTCAGACATGTATTTTATTCTAGGCTGAATAATAAAACTCAAGACTCATCTCATGGCTGCTGAATCTCTTTGTCAGGATTGTTGCCAACCTGTTAAGTTTAAAAGGACATCTTGCTTTGACTTTGTCAGGATTTTAAAAATGACATTTTGGTTTTGACCCAGTCAAATCAAAACAGACCCAACTTGCCTGATTTCATTTTAGAAATGCCATGCAGCTTTGGGGAAAACTGGGAGGGAGGACTGCTTTGATTTGACTTAGGGTTTTTTTTTTTTTTTTTTCCCCTTTCTTCCTCCCCTCTCTCACTCTGGTTAACAGAACCAGACCTGGTACAAAAGGAAGGTTAAACTGGAGTCTTTGTGGCTTCAGTGGCCTTTGATATGGAGATTTGGGAAGGGAGCAGAGTGGGGGAAGACGTGGCGCAGAGGGGCAAAGCTGCAGCCCCACCACCCCTTAAACCCAACTGTCAACTCGTAAATTACTCCGCCAATCCGAGAACCCAGTCGCGAGACGGGACCGGAAACTAAGCTAGCGGGAGGTAATTTTCCATTACTCTATCTTGGAGTTTTTCGGTATCGAGACGTTTTGCCTCAAAACACCGCTTAAACAAATTTGGATTATTAAAATCCCGCTTGTATAGGGGATACTCCAAACCCGCCACGTAAATTACCAAATTTAACTGTCGAGAAGACAAGATTCCAGTACCATAACTCGGATATCGGTCGATTTTAACATATACAAATAAACTTACCGAAATATTGACTTCCATTTTAAAATATATTTTAAACTTCGTTTCCATTAATGTACTGAACAGGAAGTACATATTTCAAAGGTTCTTGGTATGAAAACTGGGTGAATCACAACACGTTGTGGCATGTTATTTGGAGATCATGAGCCTTCCCTTGTGTGTTTAACACAATACCAAAACGGAGACATCAGCAATGATTGAGAGAAGCAGTTGGTCCTAATCATCTAAATGAGTCCATTAAACAGTTAATTTGTGAAAAAACATTTCAGATGGCTACAAATCTTCCCTGTAATGGTGTTTCACCATAAAATACAGCATCATGCGTGGTCTCCTTTGAAGTGAAACAACTTATAACTGTCAATTATTTTGAGACATGATAACCAGATATTTTTAATCCTGTCCTGCCACAAGAAACCTTTGAATTTCAAAATGTAACCACCACCCCACACACACACAGTGGTTTAGTGAGAGTGAGGTACTGAAAGTAGCAGCTGTGATGATTACTTAAGCTTTGTGCAAATCAGGATGAACATACACAATGAAGCATGGAGCCAAACCATGTGAGACTTACAATAACATGTTTAACATAAGCCCTGGATCTCACTGGTAACCAGTACAAATTAGCCACTTGAGTGATGTGCTTCTGCTGCATTTTCAACAAATTCTAGTTGCCGTAAAAATAATTTCAAAAAGAAAAAAAAGCTACTTATTTTAAACACAGTTTTATTCCATAGTGAAGCAGCTCAGTTCCCTGTGGCATAGGTTGTAGCCTCTGATACAAGAGGGCATTATCTTGATGCCTTACCCAAGATTAGATAGATCCAAGCAGTGCCTAGTCTTGGGGCTAGCGTTGATATACTAAAACTGTAAAACATTAACAAAGGCATCAAGATGAATAAGAGTAATCTACAGAAAAAGATGTCAAACTTTGGAAAACACTGGGTGAACCCCTCCTGTTTTTGCTGTCCTATTGCTGTTTAGTTAGCGGTGATATGTTTCATGAGGATCATGTACTGGTACAGCAAGGCAACTTCAAGTTTTTTTCAGTTTCACAAAACTGCATTATTTCTTACCTCTCACTCAGGTCGATCACAATAGCAACATGTGCATTAAACCTACCCAGTGGATCATGTTTGCAATACAAGCTTAGAAGGTTCAAAACAAGTGCTGCTTCTCATCCCCAGATTCTGTTCAAAAATGAAAAGAGTGTTAATAATGAGAAAGTCAGTTCTAGTTTGTCGCTGGTTACCTGGTGTCAACACTATTAAAATCTGTCTGTCAGTCCATCCATCTATCCATCCATCCATCCATGGATGTCTGTCTATCTATCTATCTATCTATTTGGACACATGGTTGGATCTGTTCTTTACATGCAGATGTAAACTCAAAAGATATAACATTTAAACAAAACATTTAAACTTGTACTTCAACATGGTAATGTTTGTGCATGAGGGCAGCACAGTGGCTTAGTGGTTAGCATTATTGCCTCACAGTGAGAAGGTTCCAGGATCAGCTACCTGTCAGGAGTCTTTCTGTGTGGAGTTTGCATTTTCTCCCTGTGCTCACTTCCTCCTGGAGTACCTGGTTGATTGACGTAGGTGTGACTGTGAGTATGCATGGTTGTTTGTCTCTATATGTGGCCGTGAGATAGACTGGCAACCTGTCCAAAGTGTACCCCTGCCTATCACTTTTAATCCACCAGACTCCTGTGACCCTGTAGATGGATTCAGCTGGTATAGAAAGTGGATGGGTGACTGTGATTGATTATTGTGGATTATTGATGATTGTCCTAATAAATTCCCAAAGTGGTTTAGTCATTTCTTTATGAACATTGCTTGTGGTCACATTGGCAACTTGCATACTAGTCTCATTTGTGTATTTGACTTTTGTGTTCATTTGCAGAGAAAATAAAGACTAAAAAATGGATTGGTTCCACTGTAACAAGTGCTTCACAAAAAGAGGATCTAAGTTTTCCCTGTCCAGCTGTGGTCATATCTGCTGTGATGCATGCATTAAATCCAGTGAGATATTTATGTTTTATCTACTCAGCTTGTTAAATTAATTGCTGCAGCTTAGACTGTAGCTGGAATTTTTTTCAAGAAAATCTTTTAGACTGACTGCAGAAAATTTCAGAATACTGATGCCTTGTAATTTTTTGTTCTCTTTTTCTCTCAGAAGAGTGTAGTATATGTGGGGCTAACTGCAGTTACTTGGCCATCACTGATAAGGTTGGTCACATTGACTTATTTGGATTGACCTTAATACACACAGCAAGTATTTTATATCTGAACACATTTCTGTTTCAGATGAAGCCACAGGAAAAAGTCTTTTTCAAGGACCCTGTGAAACTTATTCAGTCAAGGCTGGCACACTTGTCCCAGGTCTGTCTTCTTAGTGCTGCAGTGCTATTATTTAGGGATTATTTGACCTATTAATACATTTTCTAAAGTACTGTACTCTCGCGAATAATTTGTCACCACAATAATATTAAACACCCATGTGTTCACACTCCCCCAGATTGCAAGTTTTCAACAGAAACAGATGGAAAGAATCATTGCCCATTTCAGAAATAAAGCTTCTGAATTGGAGCAGCGTCTGAAGAAAGTCACTGAGCAGAGTTACAGGTGACTTAAATATCAGATGTCATGCCTTAGGAGGTATGTAAATAAAACATTAAACTGAGACTCTTCCTCTTCCTGCGTCTGTTAAAACAAGGCAAATTTCAGAGCTGAAAACGGAAAATGCTGAATTAAAGAAGCAACTGACAGACCTGAAACGGGAGGCAGTTGAATTAAAAAAGCCACTTTCTCAGAGAAGAAGAAGTGTAAAACTAAACAAAGAATTATTCCCAAAAATATAATTTAGTTGTTCAGTATCATTCAATAGCTAACTCAGTCTGTATCCTCTCTGTGTGACACAGGTATGCCCAGCGCAGTTTCAGACTAATGGGTAAAGGCCACATTATACATT
The DNA here is from genome assembly GCA_028564865.1 of Zenarchopterus dispar. Classification (NCBI taxonomy): domain Eukaryota; kingdom Metazoa; phylum Chordata; class Actinopteri; order Beloniformes; family Zenarchopteridae; genus Zenarchopterus; species Zenarchopterus dispar. The sequence continues at coordinate 5,653,651 of JAOWBL010000009.1, read as the reverse complement.
TGAACAAGTTTCCATAGTTTCAGTATTTAAATAATGATAAAGACATGAATATTTTTCTGATTCACAGAACTCAGAGGGTGTCACTCCCAGTGGCTGTTGCATCTCCAGGTAATGAAGTGAACATTTTTGGTGCTAGTGGTGAGTTTCATATTGTTTCATATAAGTGGATTTATGTGCGGATGTTTGATTTCTTTTACTAGTCACCCCTCTTTCAAGGACTATAAGGTATGCATGAAAATGCCACATTGTAGATTAATTTGTTCATGGTTTTGCAAAAACACTAAAATGTGGTGTTTGGGTGTCAGTCATGCAGGCTCAGCAGAGTCCCAGAGGTGGATCCGAGGTCCCAGTCGCTCCATCACTGTAAGTGCCCAACGTAGACTACACACACATTCACAAATACATCAGATCTGGATTCATCCTTTGCCCTTATTTTGTTTCGTCAGACTACTGGATCAATGGCCTCCATTTCCAGCCACAGTTCTCTTCATGCACATAGTTAAGTGTTGCTGCATACACTAGCACGGATGTTGTGTTTTACTTACTTCCTCACATTTTTTAAAATGTACTTTTCTCTCTTTTTGTAAAGGAACATCTCCATCCTTCAGCACTCCTGCAAGGTAAGCAACACTTCCTTGGAAACATCTGCCATGCAAGCATGGATTCACATATTATTGATGGGCAGAATTTCCTCATGCAGCTTTGCTCATTTCTGTCATCCCCAGAACTCAGACTCCTGTTTTCCAGTTCCCTTTTATGAATGCCGTCTCAATACAGTCACCCAGACAATGACGTAATGGCTGCTGGCTCATAGGACATGTTTGTTCAGTATTGAACCATCAGTCATAGATTTGCTCATCAGAGCCATCACACTGTTGTAAAAGAAACCTTTTTCATTTTTCAATCTTAGAAAAGTGATAGTATTTTGTACATTTGTTAAACGTACATGGTTTATTTCATTCTGACTGAGGAATTAAACAATAACACCTTAATATGTAAATGTCTTATTCCCTGGAAATAGCTACTAACTTCACTGTCAATTTTTCTGTGTAAAATTATCATGATAATCTGGGTTCACTTTTCCAGAGCCCCCCCAAAAAGTCTGCACACTCAATTAAAAAGACAAATATTTTACTTGTTTCCAGTGATACAATTGTGCAAATGATTTTTTTTTTCAAACAAGAAAATATATTTCAAGACATTGGTAAAGGAAGACAGAAATGTAGGGACTTATTCCCTCCAGCATGACACTGGCTTTAGCTTTTCATAACTATCAGAAGAAGGAAAAAGTGATACACATAATCTTACCAAGTTTCGAATTATTTCAGCTTTTTCTAAAAATTTCTAAACTGACTCGAAGCGCACATCATCCTATTTAGGTCAACTATAAGTACTTGAGGTTGTGAAGCTTTGCACAAAGTGACAACCTAAATGTATATTTGTGCTGTCCTTCAGGACATGTGTTCACAAACCATTATCGTTCTGGATTTGAATCCACTGTACTCATCACGTCCATCTTGTCTACAGATTTTAACCATGAAGGCCAACTCTAAACCTTTAAGTCAATAAGATAACCAATCTCTGAACGACTAATTTTGAAATTCTGATATCTGCATAATGACGTTGCTGCATCTACATTTAAATCATACTGTTACAAAGGTGTGTTTATATACAAATGACAGGCAAAGTATTCAAATATTAAACTAGAAGGACAAAAATAGGAATCAAGGAATGTGGTTCAGAAATATACTATCTAGATGTTGTTTTGTGGTTTTTTTCCCTTATGCATGACAGTGTTCTTGAGACACCCCATCAAGACTGACAGCATAGTTAGGAATTTAGATCTTGTGAAATAATTAAGACTTTTTTTGTGTGAAATCACTGGGTTTAATCACTTTAACGGCAGCAGGTTCAAAAACCAAAGTGCAAGATGTCAATTTAAAAAGTACATGTCCAGTGTGCTTTTCATGGAAAGGGATTACTGGTTTCAAGGAATGACTGCACACAGTGACCAAGAAATAAGTCTGTCAACATACATATTTTTTGAGCAGTAAATAAATCTGCTACACCTAGGTACCAAAAGTACAACTAGTTTAAATTATAAAGTTACAAATAGAATACTAAAACAAATTCTGTTGTAGTGATCTAAACAAAAATAAGCTAAAAAAAAAAAAACAACATAGAAAACCAGTGTACAGGCCACTGTCCTATTTACAGCAAAATAGGCAGCACAAACATGATTCAAGTCTAGATATATTAGGAAAAGCCAGGAATGCAACATATACATCAACACACAAACCGCAGTGTGGGTTTGTTCAGGGAAGACTGGATTTCACAAACCTGCTTCAATTAAAGCAATATAAACCACATCAATAATTATGCCTGTTGTGTAAAAGACCTGTGGAGCATTTCCACTTTTATGAATGTTCTTCAGCAACAGCAGGTTCTTGGTCAGGCTTATCACCATCCTGAGCTGCGAACCAGTCTCGCACCTGCTGGTAACTCATTCTTGATTTCTTGCATAGAGAGTCCAGATCTTTTTCATGTAGTGAGCCTGTTGAAAGGTAGTATGCTACCAATGGCTGGGTATTGGGGGAAAACGAGCCTGATCCATTTGCTTGGGATTTTCTTTTGCGGCCACTCCGAGTGGATGTCCCACTTCCATTTGTCAAACCGCTGCTACTTTGTTGGGAAGCAAGTTCTGCCAAGAAATGATCACGGATACCCTTGACCCAGCGCAACTGACCATTTTTGACTGCATATCGTGTGTCACCAAACCACTGAATAACATCTGCTCTGGGTAAACCTGTGAGTTTAACAAGTTCAGTGTAATCTTCACTTGTGGGCCACTGACACTGCAGGAAGTGCTCCTTTAGCACACTCAACTGCTCCTTGGTCTTTCTGGGTCGCCCAGCTGGAGTGAGAGCAGGGGAAGTAGACGTGGAAGCCCCCGAGAGGCACTCAGATGTCAGTGAAGGACTGTATTTTGCTGAATGCACTGACTTCTTTGATGTACGAAATCTGTGTGTGAGTGATTTATTAGGTGGGGCGGTCAGTGGTGGACTGCCAGAGGGGGAAGAACTGGGAGAACATTTTAATTCCTGGACAACATCTGGCTCAATCTTGCAAGTCTTAGTCAACTGCAAAGGTTGTTCCTCACTTTGTTCCTCATCTTTAAAACTGTCTTCATCTCCAGAAAGTTCCCCCACAACTTCATGCTCTTGCAGCTCAAGGACCTTTTCTCCAAATGCTTCCAGACTGTTAGACAAAAAAGTCTGAAAGAAATGTGAATTTCTAATCCCATTGTTACGTGTTCCATCGTTGCCTTTCACCTCACTGAGTTGAGATTTTGGAGTAACAAGTGGAAGAGGCTGAGACTGAAGATCATGTTTACCTCCAACAACAGTTTGGTGAGAATAGTTCTGGGCTGCTGCCAGACTTCCTCGACCTACTCTTAGCTGGTAACGGCTGTCACTGAACCATTTACGTATGTCGTTACGGCTCAGCCCCGTTTCTTCCTGCAGACGCCTAAGCTCTGCCTCTGCAGGCCAATTCTCTTTTAGAAAGCTTCGGCGCAGCGCAGCAAGCTGAGCTTTGGATTTTTTATAGCGTCCGTGACGGTTGTGTCGTGACGATGACTCCGAGAGGTCAAGGGAGGCATCACCTGCTGTACTTGCTGGAGAGTCTGATGGTGGGTGGTAAAAGTATGAATCCTGGGGAGGTGGGAGCGTGGAACTGAAACACGGGGATGCGGATTTGGTTGTTTTATATGAATCTCCTGACTCACATTTTGAGTTCTGCATCTGGGTGACAAAGCTGGTTCCACCACTCTCCTCTTCATCACTGTTGTCATCCTCGATTACTAATTCCTCCACACTTTTGCTCTTGAGTTTTGCTTCTTCGTTTGTTTCAGTAGAGTCATCATAAAGCTCAGGTACTGCCAGTTTCCGTCGTGTCTCCTCAATTTCCTCAGATGACCAGCTAATGCCGTATTTAATCCTCTGTACCATAAACCACACTTTCACTTTGTCCAGTGGCAAGGCACATAGTCGGGCCAGTGTACTAACCTCCCGTGACGACGGATATGGAAACAAGTTAAAGGCATGGACCAGTTCTGGAATTGTATCGAGTTCTCGCGTCTGATCGGACTGGGTCCATACCAGTTTCAATCCCTCTGACACCAGAGGCAGGCACACAACTGAGTTGTGGTTGGTTGTGAAACTAGCCACATTACTTGCGTTGCTTTCGGCTGAGCTGCCCGAATGATGCAATTCCTTGGAGGAGCATTTGGCTACAAGCTTTTCTTCACATTCTGTCTTTTTTACTTTTTCTTCAAAGGGCTCTTTTGTGTCCACATGTTGTCCATTTCTGCCATCATGTTCTGTGTATGATGCCATCTGGGCTAGAAAGTTGGTTTTGCCACCTAGGAATGAAACAAAAACAAATTATTTAAAAAATATAGTCATCTTAAAATTTTAAGATAAGATTGCTGTGCAGAAAAGAACAATTTGTTTAGTGATGTTTTTAGAACTTCATGTTCTCATTCATTCTTGAAGTTAATTATCTGACTACTGTCTGCCCTCCCCCTACTTCCATCTCCTTATTCCGAACTCTCAATAAAACTAGTCGTATACCCTGGCTAGACTCGGTCTCCCCTCCCCCAAAAGTGTGGTGACTGACTTTTGTTTTGCATGAGTGGGGGGATAGCCCGAAAAGGGTGGGAGCACGGGGAATGAAAATCTACAAGGAATCCATCACTGTCTACTTTTTCAGGCCTACCCAGTGAGGCTTTGTTCCACTTTCAAGTTCTCAGTCCTGAAAGATGAGTGTGGCGTCTCCACAAAAGGGTAGATACCACAACAGAAACCTGCAGAAAGAGAAAATGAAAATAATCAATCTTTCACTAGTCTATCTTCCACTACCTCACCTTCTTTACACTGTATGAGGAGTTCAATATTTCCTTTCTCTTTTAAATCAACAGGTGTGAAGGCACCCTTTCAAGACACACCAGTGGTTGTTAAGAGACATATTTAAGTTATTGAGATCCATCCTCCACATATTTGTCAGTATGATCACTGTAGTTAGTCAGGTGTTTGAAAGCCAAATCTCAAATCTCATTGCTGCTTATTCTTAATTTTGGATAAGTCTTATTAGGAAGAAAGGAAGTGCGTATTTCGTCATTAGATTACGCCATGGCTTGTGATTTAAATAGCTTGAACTTCGAAAGAAAATGTTTGTACAATACAAACATTAGCAAGCAAATATTAGTCATTAGTGACACATATTCCCAGATGAGGTCATGCGCCCCCCTCTGGTTTTGTTGCCTTTTTTTTCTGAAACACTCGCAGAGTTTATTGATGATTATATTAAAAGTATTTATCCATAGAAAAAAATCCATAAAAGTTCATCACATTGCCAGTAACAATAGCAGTCCAGCGTCTCTTCTCCCCCTCCTCTCTCTTTATGGCGTACCAACTAAAACGCTCCAACTGCACAGGCGCACTTTGCAGTTAGACACGCTTCACTGAAACATAAAAATAAACTTACCGAAAATAACCCTTTCTCCTCGGCGTCCGTTCGAGGGACACCGAAAACCAGAGAAACTCGGAGTTAACTCTCCACCACTCGGCTACGTGTGGCCGAAGTTTCAGAGCCGGACCGAGGAAACAATACCGTCCGTCTGTTTGTTTGTTTGACCCTTTTCTTGTTTATCAAGCACCTCGACGGATTACGGCCGGGGATCACAGACGCGCAGCGACCAAGTTTGTCGCCTTTCGTAGGAGTTGAGTCGTCGACTAAATCCTCCCGAAGCTACAAATGACCAGTCCGGGAAACGAAGGGTAAATCTGAGTCACCGTTTATTCCTCCCCCTCGGTCTGCTCGTTGTTGCTTTTGTTCTTTTACTGAGTAGTGTTTCCCCCCTGTCCGGCCAGATCGACGCGAGGCGGGGCCGAGGACCAGGAAGCCCACAAGGCCCACATGACTCTCCCACAGTGACGGAAGAGTGGGTGTGCCTGTCTGGATGAGCGGGCCGTGGTTGGAGGGAGAGAGTGCCTGTATTACAAATCCTCCACACCGGATCAGCCTCATATATCGGGGTCACAGTCAGAGGTGAAGAGTCATGGTTTTATTTTTAAGTACTTCCCTTACTTTGATATTCTAACCACAGATCTCAACACATGTTGGGATCCCTCAGCAGCACTTTCACTGCTGCTGTCCAGTCAGAAGTCTTGGATTTAAAAAAAAAAATCCAAACCAATAAAAAAGGCCTAATCTAAAGAGTATTTAAGAGTGCATATAGAAACACAGGTGATAGAGGCAGAGGGTATCAACTCCCCACCTCTTGTGTCTACATTGTTGGCTTGGATAGATAACATGCCTGTGCAATACTCTATAAACTTTTGTACAAAGTTAAAATGACCTTGTTCACCTTTAAAGACTTCACCCACACTATCACTTAAGTGGAATGACGTTTTAAAGGCCTGTCAGTGTCTTAAAATAACAATTTATTGTGACGTAGATTGACTTTCTCAAGTGTTACCAGGCATTGGCATCTTACTGTAAAAACACGTTCCATTCCTACTCAAAATGGCTTCAATTTACAGTGTTTGGGTTCTAAACCCATTTTATAATATACCTAGGGTTGTTTTAACTCCAAAATGCTACTTTAAGTCACTGACATTGAACATTTTAAAGTTTATTGATTTCCAGGTTGCAATGAGTATACAGCATGTTTGTCTCCAAAATCTCATATCAGCTGACAATTTGTGAGTAAAAGAAACCTGTGTGTTCTTCTGCATAACAATTATCCCAAATTCAGTAAGCAGTGCAAAGATGATTAGAAATCATCTTTTTGATACATCTATATCAACTACAACAGCGGTGCTGTCACTGGAGGAAAGAATAATAATATAAACAAAAGTCGGTAGTGTAGTTCTTTTATTAGTTACCACAAACTGAAATTCATTCATATCATGTAATAATACACATTTTCAGACTTCCATAGCTTTTTGTTACTTTTAAAACTCCTATATTAAAAACAAAAACGTGTAATAACCCCCACCTACCCATTCACTTTTCATATATGTATGTGTGTGTGTACATATTTCTTTTTTACTTATTTATATCTACACTGTGTGCACTAGTGTGTGATTTCTTATTTTCTATGACTGTAGTGCTGAACAATGTGAGTTTCCCATTGTGGGATTAATAAAGGAATATTTCCTTATCTGTAATATTTCAAGTGCAACTTCCTCACAGTTTTTCAATTCCTCATTAAAAAAAAAGTCATACGAAAGACATAAATTACTTTGGCACATGTAGGATGAATGTTTTGATTCCTTCATTATACTTCACTCAGCTAAAAACTTCACAGAAATGTGAGCCCCTAGTCCCTTTTATCCATCTGAATATGACGGGACAAAAACTCTATAAGCGAATATTATATCTTATTCCAAGACAAGACATAAATAAAAAAAAAAACAGTCTATTTAACCTTCATTTGTTAATACAAGTAGGAATTTGTGCAATTAGAATACACCACTTAGTTAAGGGTTAATTTCCTCTGATAATGTTATCAGACCACTGATATCTTGACGATACCAAGATATTTCAAGCTGGCTTGCGTCACAATTTATTTTGATCTTAAGCTTATGTGCTTAAGCGTATTTGCTAGTGTAAATTAACACTTGCTTTTGGAAGCCTTCCTCAAGTCTTACATTTAAGTTAAAATTGTTATAATCACATTTTTAGGGTTCACCTGTCTGATATTTGTCAAAACATTTTCTGGCAAATTCTTAACTTCTTTTGACTCTAACTTCAAAGATTAGCAATCATGAAATTATTCAAAGAATATTAAGCATAAAGTCTGATATTTCATTCATTAGTTATATATGTAGTCTCTGTGGTCTTAAAACATAACTATCACAAGACTAAGAGTAATATTGTGTTAAAACTCATGCTGGAAGTCTTTAGAAGCGGTTGGTTGCCAGAGTGAGCACAAAGCGTGGCAGGCGCAGGAATGAGGGGACGATAACTGAGAGCCACGAGAGGTACGGGACCTGAGTTAGCAAGAATTTTAGAGAAGTATAATCAGCCACACTCCGCCCTATAAAAAAAAAGCAAAATATTAGTGTCGACTGCAAATAATTTAAATTAAAATCTATAGCCTTTAAATCTTAAAAAGGAGGAAGTTAAAATTTACCATCAACATCTTGTATTCCATACCGTCTTGCCAGATCACAAGTCATGAGCACCTTCCCAGTCAGCGACATGAGATTTTTATCTTCCGAAAGAGAAACAAAAATGAACACATACTAACTTGTAAATGGACAAATCTTTCTGAAATATAATTAGGAAGCAAGCATTTCTAAATAATGTGCATAGCATACATTTCTCATAGTTTTACCATGGAGAAGAATACACAAACAAATGATGAAATGTTAAACTGTTAAAGGCTTTGTATGGTTCACACTGACTCAAGCAGTGAAGTTATTGCTGCTGTTAGGTGAATGCCATCTCCAACAATATGTTACCTTTTGCCAGGTTGACGATGCACTTTCCACTCAGTTCTGTGGTTTCTCCATTTTCAAATACTTTTGTCATCTAAGGAACAAAAAAAAAAAGTCTAAGATTTAGAAAATAAATGAAATAGCCATCATGATGAAAGATTTGCTGCAAAAGATGAGTCCACCTTGGGATCGAGATCTTCCTTCTGCAGGACAAGCTGAGATACCAACTCTGTCTGTACTGCTCCTGGCCACAGGCTGACACAAACCACATCCCTGCGCTTTAGCTCATACGCCATGTCTGCCGCCAGCCTGTCACACTGGAAAACAGCAGCAAAAAAAAAAAAAAAAGAAAGGATGCACTGATCAGCCAAAACATTATGATCACTGACGGCTAAAATAAGTGAACACGATTTATTTTGTTACAAAGCACATTTCTTCTGGGTGAACCAGCATCCTGGCATTCACAGGAAAGCTATTTTAGGACTTTCCATTACCATCAAAATTTCGAAAGACTAGTCATCACCCTTTCCTCCACCCATCTTGATGACATCTGTGGGAAACAATCCCAATCTAAAGAAGGTGTGTTTCCATTAGCGTGAATTTTGAGTAGTTTTTTTTTTTGTAGGATGAATCATGGATGCATGTCTCAATTACCAGTAATGACCCTGCAAAAAAGCCCTTCAGGAACCTTTACGGGGGGAAAAATGTTCCTCTAGTAGGAAAGGTACTCAGAATGGCCAATAGATGATCTTTGTCCAGACCCAGACCCAGACCATAACAAGAACCAGCTCGCTATTAAGTGGATAGTCATAATGTTAAAGCACATCAATGCATGAGCAAGTTTAGAAAAAGTTATCCAAGTTAGCCAGCAAAAGATGAGACCAAAACTTACTGCAGCTTTCCCAACTCCATATGATACATTGAATAAGTATCTCAGCCCACCCATAGATGAAACAATCACGATCAAACCACGACCTTGAGCCACCATCAGCCTGGAGCCATAAACTGAGAAAATGTAGTGACCCCTGCAGATAAATATAAGTCAAGCAATTGCTAGTGAGTGGGAAACTGGGATTAGATGCAGAAAAATGTGAGTTCCCTTATTACAGCGTGAAAAGCACAAAAGAATGCAGTACCTGAGGCCTGCGTTGTTGATGGAATCCCAAATTGTTGGATCAGTTTCCCAAAACTTCTTTCCCATGTTCTCGAAGATAGACTGGAATAACACAAGTTGAGGTCAAAACACACTGGACTGTTTTTGTCTGCTAGAGCGATACTCAGTATTAAGCATTCTAGTCTCAACTTTATGAAATGCTGGAGAGTTTCATATGGGTGCCTTTGATACAAACCTGTACTCCAGCATATGCATTATTAACCAGGATGTCCAATCTGCCATTCTGTTCACGTTTGATGCGCTCAAAAAGTTCTTCGATGTCTTTATCTTTTGTGGAATCACATATAACTGGCACACATTTTCCACCTCTCTCACTGACCTGTGTGGAGAGGAAAAATGACAGACTGAAAAACTACCACAGCAAAACTAAAGCTCCCACAGTGAAGCGCACTATTTTCTGACACAGAAACAATGAGTTCCATCACTAGAGCAGACTGTCTAGTTCAACCCCCTTCCTTCAAATCAATGGAAACTTAAAATGTTACCTGTGCAGCAGTTTCTTTCAGAGTTTTCTCCTGGCGCCCTGTGATGTAAACAGTAGCTCCTGCCTCAGACAGCTGGAGAGCTATTCCTCTGCCAATGCCTCTGGAGGCTCCTGTAACTACACACACCCAGCCAGACAGGGACATCTTCTCTGTGAAGAGTCAGCACCACAGACAACAACAAGTAGATTAATTCACACCCTGTAATATCAATATCACACGTGTAGAAGCTGTATTGAGGTCAGAAGTCATTAGATAATGAATGTTCAACACTGTTGCATAAGGGTTGCGTAAATGACAATGTCCACAGTTTACAAGCTATCTCTAAGGCAGGGGTCTCAAACTCGGTTCTCCAGGGCTGCAGTCCTGCATATTTTTGATGTATCCTTGCAGCAACACACCTGATTCTAATTAATGGTCGTCATTAGCTTGTCATTAAGGTCATTTGTATGACGGTGTGCTGAAGTAGGGAAACATCTAAAATAAGCAGGACTGCGGCCCTCGAGACCCCTGCTCTAAGGGGTAATATGTTACATACATGTACGTATCTATCTGGATCAAAGCCATCTTGATAGCCTGCAATCTGTCGGTTATCTTTAAATAATATAGAAATGAAATGTAAAGAAACACAAAATAAGTTTAAAAACTTAATTGATACGACACAACTTATCTTGTGTGAAGTTATATTGTCAACCAACGACTCTTTTTTTCAGTAAAACACGATTAAATATCACGAATTTTCGTTTTTCTTGAGGTATCCAGTTTAGTTTAAACAGTAAACAAAGCTCTGATGACAGGGAAAATATTGAAGTAATTTACGTCAAATTATTGTACACTAATTTTACCCATAGTTGGAAATCTAATTTTATTCAACACAATGTAACTTCTTTTTCAACAAAAAATCGACTTAAACGTATGTCTTTGCGGGGTTATTTTTGCTCATTTGCACAAAAACAATATCCTACCTTATAACACGGAGAGTGCCGAAACTAGTCAGTCAAGTCCAAGTAATCTGTCTTTCGTAGGAAGAGCACCAGGAAACGTGAGTTCAGCGTAGCTGACGTTATGACCCGTCACAGAGCTCACACGCGAGTTTTCTTGCGTGAAAAATCTGCGTTGATAATTACACCGTTACTCAACCGACACACACGCCCATCCACCACAATATCGCGAGAATGGCTAAAATGAAGAGTAATCAAAGTGGCACATTAGTCCGTTAAACTAACTTCCTGCTTCGTTTTGATTGGCAGTTGAAATAAATAGTTTAGAATATTTACTTATTAAAAGCGAATACTGGTAAACAGTTAATGGTCAGGAGCCTATATTTGTTAAATACCTTCCTGTACTAGTGAAATCCAGTTTAAATGCATTTGTAGATAGCTGTGTTTTTATATAATGACAATTTATGTAACTCTTTGGTCAGAGTAGGGTAATTATTTTGATCGTCGGAGTTGGTCTTGGATTTTACTTACGGAGCTGCACCAGAAGATGGTGTTGTATTCCTCTGAGTAACTCTCGTCCTGTATGTTAAATTGAGCAATATATAGGATTAAATAAACAATCCTATATATTCAAAGCGGTAATTGTTGGAAGATGTTCTTTTTTTAATCAGTTGAATCTCATTTGGGTTGACTTTTCAGAATGTATAAAAGCAATGGATTGGCAACCTCTCCAGAATGCCCCAGACCCACGCCCCCACCCTGAAGACAACTGGGGTAGGCATCAGCAGATCCCCGTGACCCTAAGTGGAAAGTTGTGGGTATGGATAATGGTGGATGGATGAAAGGATGGATGCATGGAGAATGCATTTAAATGCTTCAGAGAATCTTGATCACATGGGATACATGATGTAAACCTAATATTCCGCTGCAGTAATAAGCCATATTTTTGTTGATGTGCTTTAAAAGCAGCCACAATATTCGTTTAGTTCTATTTATTTTTTTCTGTTTGTCCTCTACCTGTGTAGTTCAATGTTTGACCTTTTCGGGAAAGTCTAGTGAGTCATTTTAAAAGAGACTTTGTACCCTACTGGCTGAAAGAGTGAGTGATGTTGCAAACAGATTAAAAAGAAGAAAATAAAAATGACAAGAAGAAGAAGACAACATCCTAATACCCATCCAGAACCAGAAAAATCCTGTATAATGTAATTGTTATGACCCATCTCAGCCACGACAAAGAGAAACTAGATTAAACTACACCCGAGTCGCTTACAAGCAAGTTGATTAGTGTTGAAAGGAAAAACATGAAACAGGGACATAGACCTTACTAATTTAACATAGACTATGCTTAACTGCACTCTTAAATGTACATACTCCATAATTTAATATGTTTACTGTGGCTCAGTTGTTTTTCTTAGTTGTAAATCACTTTGGACGAAAGTGTCTAATAACTGTAATGTAAGTAAAAATTAGCTATGGGTGTTAACAGTTAAAATGTTAGAATAGCAAAACAAAAACGGAGGCTTTTTTTTTTTTGGACAAATCATCATAAATCAGACATCCATCCACCCTTTCATTTTTTAAAATACTGAATTTCATCCGTTCACATCCAGCTGTCCATATTAGACTATTTTGATTTGTAAACTAAACCTTAAATAAAAGACTGTGCTACTCAAGTCTACAAAACACCTAAAGTATATGCCACTATGACCAGGATGCAGCAGGTACAGAATATGGATAGATAAATTTGAATTGTTTCACTACAACTATTCAAACTTTGTATTTCTGTTACCTTTGCTGGAGGCAGATATCTCAAGGGACCTATCTTAAAACCAGTGGAAAGAAAACTAAAGCTAAATGAGAGAATATTCTCCACCTCTTCCCTTTCAAAACCAAAATAACATTTGTTGAACTGCTAAGGCGCTGTGTTTCTGCGTCCTCTGTGTGCATCATGTTTCACTTGTTATTCATTAGTGGAATTAGTTTGAGGTCCGTATGCAGGAGCTGCTGTTTTCGTCACTGCTGGTTTTCAGTTACCTTGTGCCTACACATGATAAGACAAATTTGTTGGTAGCCTTACAACTCATTGCTTCAGTGCTTCTTTATCCTGTTGTGCATAAAAGAAAAAAACCAATAAAAGAATGGGAAAACCAGGTCTGGAAATTTCTAATCACTTTGAAAACTTGAACATTATGGAAAGTTCACGCACAGGAAATACTGTAAATGACCTTCAACCACCCAAGATCATCACCATGACAAAAATACAGAAAATGCTGACTTGGGTGGATACAGTTATTTTCCCCTTTAAAAATGCTCATGTAAGCTATTTTTTTTAATGAAAATTATTTATTAGGCTTCCTCATCTATCTATCTATCTATCTATCTATCTATCTATCTATCTATCTATCTATCTATCTATCTATCTATCTATCTA
>JAOWBL010000009.1:5626568-5640013 GCA_028564865.1 Zenarchopterus dispar | reverse complement strand
ATATAATAAGCATGTAAAAATAATGAAATTGCTTTCAATATTTCAGTTCTACGCATTATTAATCTGCAAGTAGAGATTGAGAATCTGGGATATGAGGCAGCAAATGATACAGATTATGCCAAGATTACAGGTAAGATGTTCCGATTGCATCTTGATGCATAAATTATTTATTTTTTTCCATCTTAGCATATATTTATTTATTGTTTTCTTCATCTCTTTTCTGCAGCACTCCAAGGCCAGCTCACGGACTTGATTGATGGAATTGACGATAAAAACAATGAAACCACCAAACTCAGTTAGTATGGAAATAACTCATTCTCTCCATTATGTTTTTGTATGCAGCTGATTGATCTGATCCCAACTCTTTTTATCTGTCAGCATTTCAACTCTTGTCTCGACAAGATGAAATAATCAGACTGAAGAAGCAGCAAGAGAGTCAGCTCAGGGAACAAGCCAAGAGAATTAAAGGTGGGATTGAGTCATCAATCAATAAAATCAAATAATAGTTACACATAGTTAAGCCCAAAAAATAACATCATCTGGTTTTATTTATTTATTTATTTTTTTGAAGACCTGGAGGATGAACTGGAGTACATCAGAAATCAGATAAAAGAAAAAACTAGGATATTGAATTTGAGGGATGTCAGGATTGCCAATCTGTGTAAGTGCTTCTTTTTTAAGAAACCTAATAACTGCATGATATCAGGAACATTTACCTTAAAATAACTGTTTTTTGTTCGTTTCTTTAGCTTCTGAGATTATTGAACTTCATAAGAAAATCAAACCACTGACAGATGAAGTATCAGACCTCAAAGAGACATATGCCGAGAACCTTGCAGGTAAAGAACAACATTTGAACATGTGGCAGTTACGTGAACCACACTGAACCCAGATTTTGATTCTGTAAGGATGTGTTTTATAGTTCTCTAAATTGTTTCAGACCTACAAGAAAAACTCAATTTAACAAAGCAGCAACTGAAAGACTGTGAACTTCAACTCCAGCATGCTGACGCAAAGAACTACAAATTAAGTATGGACATGTTTGCTCACCTGTCCTGTTGACTTTTAGCACAAAATAACCTAAGATGTTTGTGTCTCTGCCAGCAATGACAATCACTGACCTGAGGATGCAGTTGAAAAAGGCCAACAAAGAGGCATCCAGAGCTGCTGAAAAGAATATCGCTGGTTTGTTGTTCTTGTCGCCGGAGAATTTGTTATTGTGCATGTGAGACAGATCTTTTATCACATCATTAAAACATCTCATCTTCTGCAACAAATGTCCCACAGCTTTAACACTTCATCTGATATCCTGCTAAAAATATAATCTATTTAAGGTTTAATACAGCCACAGTGATGTTTTCTTTTCTTTGTCAGACCTGGAAGAACTACTTGAAACCCAAAAAAACGAGAACAGAAAACTTGAAAGCACAAACAAAGGTATTGTATTGTACATTGCAGTGTCATGCAATCATATTTTGATAATTTATTAAATTCATGTACTATCTCTTTGCAGAATCAGCAGTGGAAAGTTGTTTAAAATACATTAAAACAAAAGCATTTACAGCTTATAGGATATTCATATTTATGTCATATTTGTCTGGGATGTGCTGTAAGGGGAGTTGACTGATCAGATTGTAATCGCAACCTCTGGTCTGTAGTCTGTTAATCTAATGGAAATAATGACACACACTGCAGTTACTAATGCAGAAAAGGCAGTTGAAACATTTTAAAGGCTAATGTATAATTTTTTTTGTGTGTGTGATACATTCATTCTTGCAGACACTATTTTATAACAAAGTGACAAGTCAGCAATTTACAAATAAAAACAAAATAGCATTTCTCATGATTAAAAAAATAATCTTTTTAATTGTTATGCCTCTCACATAAGTGGAAATATCAATTTTTAAACTTTCTCCCCTTCGTCAGACTTAAAGCAACAGGTAGGAGAGCTGGAAATGTGCTGCACAATCAACACCCAATGTGGAGGTGAGATCTTCAAAATGAATCAGTTATCCACACTGCACTCAAAAACCGTTCTAGAATTCCACATTGTTATTTGATGGGATTAATGAGGCCAACCTTTCATCAAACAGAGGTGCAAAGAAAACTGCAACAGAGCCAAGAGGATGCAGATCACCTGCATCAGCAGCTGCTGGAGAAGGATGCCGCCCTCAAACAGTTGCAGCAGGACTTTGAGAAACTGGGCCTTGAGAAAGCCGAACTGCTTGAGAACTACAACAGTATGTCCACCTTCATTAAGGCTTTCATACATACCATGAGGGGTTTAATTAAGCATAACAGCAGAAAAGTAGTAGATGGTTATAATACTTGCTGTGTAAATTATGCTTTGCCTGCAAAATGAATTCAGATTGATGAAAAGTTAACTATTAGTTCAGATCCACCAGAGAATATTCAAATTTTACCTAATCACTCTGTAAAAAATGTCTTGTGCTCATCCTTTCATCAGATCTCCTGAAGAAAGTGAGTGACGTAGAAGATAGGAAGATCTATTCCTGTGAGTAATGCAAATTCACTGTTTGTTGGAATTTCTCAGATTGATACTCGTGTGATCAGTTCAAACCAAGACCACCATTCTTCAAACTGATACAAGAATAACAAACTCTTGTAATGTTGCTAATTTTAACTGCATAAAAATATATGGATTGCATTTAGGGATTCTGAGATGTAGTTATTCATTCTAAGGGGACTTTGTTATACCAAAGAAGAAAAAAGTGACATCCTTAGGGTTTTCTCAGCCCATACACTCAAACTAAAGATGCAGCATCTGCAAAAAAAAAAAAAAAAAACAAGTACTAATAATGCCTCAGATAAAGGCCATTTAGGTTTAAGCTCTCTATTGTAATACACCCAGTTTCACATAGTAAAACCATAGACAACTCATCCATTTTTTTCATGTGTGACATCAAGATATGAATAACTTAAATTTTTCTGTTTTCAGCAAGCACAACCATGGACCCAGACACTGCACACCCGAGAATAACTCTGTCTGGAGGTAACACCGAGGTATCAATCACTGACAACGTGCAACGTGTCTGGGACAATCCAGGCAGGTTTGATGTGAGACTCGCCGTCTTGGGCAGAACTGGCTTCGCCAGTGGCAGACATTACTGGGAGGTGTCCGTAGCTGGGAAGACGTGTTACCACATCGGGATGGCTAGTGAATCAGCTCCGAGAAAGGGATCCATGTCATTCAAGCCAGTGAATGGTTTCTGGACTATAGTCCTGAACAAACAGGGTCAGCTCAAAGCTATTGATAAGAGACCTGTCGATATTGCACTTGAGATGCAACCCCTTACGCTGGGCATCCTCTTAGACTACAACAAGGGAGAAATTTCCTTTTATAATGCAGGTGGCAGATCTCACATGTACACATTTTCAGGTCAGACATTTACTGACAAAATCTATCCATTTATCAATTATTGTGTTGAGGATATTGAAAATCCAAGTCCGATAGTTTTACTTCCATCTGGATCGACTGACTGGATAAAATAACGCATGACATGCTTGTCCACTTTTATCAATTGTATGTGCATCTATAATCAACATCTCATTAAATAAAATTACAAAACTAAAAGTGTTAACACATTTCTGTGATTTACTGCTGCTGTGTTTCATACAATAAATATGCAACAATGCACCGAGTTTACTGTCTTTATTAGAAAATACTGTTATCCACACTACTGCAGTTTGCGCTGAATAAAAATACAAAAATGTCTCCCAATATGGAATATACATTCAAATGGAAGGGCCACATGGAAACGTGATTCAGTCTCTTCCTGCTGTGGCAGCTACACTTTTGTAAAAGTGGGAAACAAACACTGGATCACGCTCTTCCAGCATGTGCAGAAAATGATTCCTCTCGTCTTCTCCCCAAGACTCAAACCACTGGGTCCACAACCGGAGCTGGCATTCAAAGATGTTGGGTAGCTTGTCTTTAACCTGCACCAAAACAGATCACATCGGTCAAACAGTACATCGCTATCGGAATTTCACGTTTCCATGTGACAGAGAGGGAAATACCTCAAGAGTGCTGAGAGACTCCAGGAGGGTGCACACCTTCCCCGGCACTGCTTTACCCAGGAGATCCTGCAGGAACCGCTCCTTCTGAGCGGCCGTCCAACCCTGGTACCAACTCAGGAGGCAGCGCTGCTCCTGGAGGGTTACATAGGAGATGGGCTCCACATCCACGACTTGGGCTGAACCAGGAGGAGGCTGGTTCTCAATTCGGACAGGGTCAACTGGTCCATGAGGAGCTGATGGAAAGTCACAAGGGCTCGGAGTGAAGAAACCAGTCTCGATCCGGGCTGACAGCGGGCTCGCCGATCTATCTGGAGGGATTACGGGACTAAGAGTGCTGCCCAGGACACGTCTTTGGTTGTCAGTTGGCTGCTGCTGCAGATCTGAGCCCCGACTAACTTGACTGAACCACGACATCTCTGAACAGTTTGAAGAAAGCAAACTATTGCTTTGCTCCCGTTTGTGTTTACATGGAGCTATAGAAAGATAACCACATAACTCTTGGGTTTAAAGCCAGCTCGCTTAACAACTACTTTTAACATAACACTTTTCTAGAACTCATTTTTAAATCCAAATTAGGAAAATCTGTGTATTTTTATACTCCCCAACACCTCGCAACGGTAGCCTGTCTAGTTGGCTAACAATTTTATACGGGAAGCGGACGGAGACAATTAGCCTGGTATTGTGTAAAGAATCAAACTTGCGTGACTTTTGCGCAATGTTCATTGTAAATAAAAATAAAAGATTAAAATTTGAGTTTCTGTGTTATATGTAAATACATGTTTTTCATAATGTATTTATAAGCAATGAATATAGGTTTTGCTTGTAGTAAGTTTTGAATGTAGTAGCTATTTTGGTTTTCGGTCAGAAGGAAGTCGTCGACGCTGACGCGGGGAGGAGGAAGGCGTTGCTTTCGCAGGGAACTGACTAGAGGAACGGAAAATGGCGGACCTCGAAGACGTTACGCTGGACGGGAGACCTCTCCAGTCCCTCCGAGTAGCGGACTTAAAGGCAGCCCTTGAGGAGAGAGGACTATCAAAAAGCGGGCAAAAGAATGCTCTCATTAAAAGACTCAAGGGGGTAAGCATCACCGCGAAATCCGGCAGCAACGGTTGACGCGAGCTAACGTTAACGAGGAGACGGGCTGATGCTCTCTCGAGGGCCGACAACTGAGTATCGTTACTGCCGAGCGCAGGAGTTGAGTTATCGAGGTTGACGTCCTACTGTAAAATGCATGTTTGTTCCATTTCTTCTTTGAGCATGGTTTTGGCTGCAGAGAGCTGTCTGAATCGCAGCGAGGTCAGAAGTTCAGTCAACTTATTGGCTAGCCGTAAACACTGAGGTTGTTTGATGTTGTCTTGTTAGCCCGTTAGCTTCCGTGGCTAACGCGGTGAGTTGAGCGGTGGCCTCAGAGACAGGCTGGCTGCTGTGTACACTGTGTTGCCCTTAACGATACAAACACAGTTGGCGTGTGTGATTTTTGTTGGGGGGGTTACCACGGCACCTGTAACATAGTACTTGGAAAAGTTTTCGGAGTTAACGCGTAATGTCAGTGTACTTTCACACATTTTACAGGAATTAAGGACAAATCCATCTAAAAATGTCCCCCGGGTATGTGAGCTGGCACGGGTCCTGGATGAGTAACTTTGTTTACATTTTGACAAGTGCTTAATCTACTCTTCAATAAAAGTTTAGTTACCCCCTCTTGTTTTTCAGCTCAGGGTAGTCTGCAGTACAATTTGTTCGCTGAATTCGGATATGAAAGACACGGGTTATGTTTATATTTGCTTTGCCCTTGGAAAGCATTTAGTCACTGTAGCTTTACAGATTTTTTTTCCTTAGAGTCCCAAACATTTTCTGTTCACTTGCAAGGTTAGTAACTCTTGTATTATCACGAGATAAAACACGTGAATGTTACGATCGCGCAGTTGTATGCAATTTGACCCATAAGTTATAAACATGTATGTTCTTTTTGTTATGATTTTGGCTCTCTCGTGTGCACGTGTAAGCTGCACACAAATAGAGCACTGCATTTAGTGAAAGAATTGGGATTTTTTTTTTTTTTTAACTGCAAAAAGTATTTAGTTGTTGTAATTTATCAACTAAGCAGGATTTAAGTCCCATGCTATCACTTGCCAGATTGCCTTTCATTCTCATTTTGGTTTTTTCCATCACATCTTAGCATTTTTTAACCTGCTTGGGTTTGATTTAGTCCAAAGACATTCATCTTACTTATTTCCTTCTTAGCTTTGTTGCATACCTTTTTCCTCTAACTCAAGGTTGGGTTTCTTGTTTGTCAGTGCTGCCCACTTTATCAAGGCTACAATTCTACAAATGTCACATTATTAAAAGAGAGAAGTAGTGAATTAGTAGCTTAATTACATTTGTCATATCTGTGGTGGTGGCATAAATTCTGAACACTGAAGGAAAGAAGTAACAGTAAGTTATTGGAGTTATTAGTGGATACAATATTGTTACCAGTTTGTCTCTGGAAAAATACCCCAGCCTTGTTTATACTGCCTGAGTAAAGCTTCTGGTCTCAATAACAGGCTCTTATGCTGGAGAATTTGCAGAGGACCTCCACTCCTCATATTGGACTGCAGCCAAACTCTCAGGTAAGAGTTTCAAAGATAATTTTATTTTTAAATCTTAAACGCTGAAGCTTTTTACATGCAAATAATAGAATGTAAATCAATACAATTCTTGTAAATGTTTGCAGAAAGGTTTTTTTGGTGACCTTGAAACATTGTCCCTTTTTTAATTTCCTCTGTATTTAGATTGGCGAGGAAATGAGCCAGAACAGTTTTATCAAGCAGTATTTGGCTAAGCAACAGGAGCTTCTGAGGCAACGGCTGGAGAGAGAGGCTCGTGAAGCAAATGAAACAAATGGTAAGTGAAGTTATAATTTTCAACTGCCCTTATCTAAATTAAAATGCCCACATGGGTCAAAAAATGGTTTTCATTTATTTTTCTTTTGTGAACAGAGCAACAGGACCACACAGATGTTAATAACAGTACATCATGCCCGCCCCCTGCTCAGGTTAGGCAGTTTGTGCTTTTCTTGTTTATTAAACTTCAAAATAATTTTTACCTTGGGATTTTTTTTTAGAACTCTAAAAGATCTTTAATATTTAAAAGTTACTTGCTGGTCAAAGATGTGTCAAGAAATCCAGATGGAACAAAAGTGACATAATCCTTTTTAAAAAAAAGTCTGATCTCCCTTTCTCTTCTCATCAGGATGCTGCACCAGCTTTAGCTGGTCAACACAAGCCAGCTGGTCCCTCTAACGCAGAGGGGTTGCTGGATTCTGTGAATGCAGGACAAGTTAACAGAAATCAGGAGGCTGACATGTCCAGTCCACCTGCTTCTGGGTCTATGGGCATGCGGGGTGCTGGTGGTGGGCAGTGGCAAGAGCTAGGTTCTGCATCCAGCAAAGTTGCAGGTGAAAGCAATGATGAAGATAGTGAGGATGGTGAGGAGGATGGTGACAACGATGACTGGGACAACAATGCTCGAAGGAAAAACTTCAGAGAGCCAGCCAGGGTGCCCGCTGCAAGAGAGAGGTCTATGGCATCCCGTCAACCCCAACAGCAAAATATCCCTTCCCTTTTTTCTCCTCAACTCCGCCAGCCAACACCTCCTCCCTCCCCACCTCCAGAATTATCATTCCCTTTACCTGACACCCCTAAACAGAGCCCACCTAGTCCTGATGTTGCCCCAGTCAGGCATTCACCCAGTACCTCCAGCTCTGGTTCTTCCAGTAGCGGTAGCCGTAGTAGCAGTCCAGAGCCAGAGAGAAGTGCACATGCTGAGCGCAAGCCTGGACCGCTGACCCTTCTTGCACGTAAAATGGAGTCGGAAGGGGCTTTCTCTGGAGCAGGTTGGCATGGCGCAGAAGGGGAAGGTGATAGGCAGGACAGCAGTTCACCTTCAACTACGTCACTTCCTGGCAGGGTACCTCCAGAGGGTCTTATATCTGCAATCAGTCACACAGCTAACACTGCAGGACATGCACCATTTCCCATGATTCCAGGCACTCACCAGGGTGTCAGAGGAGCACCTTCGGCCCACATCGAAGTACCTGTGAGTGTGCTCAAGTCTGCTGCAGTAGAAGAGAGGGACAGAGAGAGGGAGTCTGAGATGAAAAGAGAAAAAGCACTCGAACTGGAAAGGCAAGAAGAGTTGAAAAGACTTGAGCAAGAACGAGCAGCAGAGGAAGAGCGAGAAAGAGCTATAGCATTAGAGCGAGAGGAAAGGGAGAAAGCTCTGGAGAGAGAGAGATTTGAGAGACAGCAGGCCCTAGAAAGAGAAGAAAGAGAAAAAGCTTTACAGCGGGAGCGAGAACTTGCTCTGGAAAAAGAGAAACGGGAGAGGGAAGAAGCTTTGGCTAAAGAGAGGGAGGAGCGATTGAGAGCCATGGAGTTATTAAGGCAAAAGGAGCTGGAAAGACAGAGAGCTTTGGAGCAAGAACGTCTGCAGAGAGAAAGAGAGGAGAAGGAAAGGCAGGAAAAGGAGGAAAGAGAGCGGCAGATAGAGCTAGAAAGAGCCAAGGCTCTGGAGAGAGAACGGGAAGCTATTGAAAGAGCACTTGAGCAGGAGAGGTTAGAAAGAGAAAGAGCTATGGAAGCTAAGAGAAAGGAGAAGGAAAGAATTGAGAAAGAAAGAGCTCTTGAACAGGAGAGGCTGGAAAAGGAACGGATTGAGAAGGAGAAAGCTATGGAGCAAGAGAGAATAGAGCGCGAAAAGGCTGCTGAGCTCGAGAGAATTGAGAGAGAAAAGGCCAGAGAGCTGGAAAGAATAGAAAGAGAAAGGGCTCTAGAGCAGGAAAGGTTGGCTCTAGAGAGGAGGGAAAAGGAGAGAATTGAAAAAGAGAAAGCATTAGAGCAGGAAAGAATAGAGAGGGAAAGACAAGAGAGAGAAGAAAAAGAGAAGGCAGAGAGAGAGGCAGCGCTAGAACAAGAGAGGATTGAGATGGAAAGAGCTGAGAAGGAGAGGAAGGAACAGCTGGAGAGAGAGAAGGCTCTAGAGCAGGAGAAACTTGAAAGGGCAAGAGCCCTGGAAAAGGAAAGACAGGAAAAGGAGAGAGCTTTGGAGCAAGAAAGAATAAAGGCTCTTGAACAGGAGAAGCTGGACAAGGAGAAAGCCATGCAGAATGAAAAAGAGGAGCAGGAGAGGGCACTGGAACAGGAGAAAGAGAAGTTTAGGATGGCTGAAAAGGAGAGAGAGAGTCACCTCCCTCCATCCAAACGTGGCCGTGAGGTTGGTCTCACTTCCCTGCCCACTCCCCCCCTCCTCTCCACAGGACCCACTGGAAGCTCATCGACAGAGGCAGCACAGCGGGAGGATGACCATGCTCCAGTGTCCCAGAGTGAAGGCCAAGCTGCAGAGTCTAATGCATCCATTTCACCAACAACTCTGCCACCTCATTCGTCATTTAAGAAGTTCCACTTATTGCGGGATTCCGCAATTCAACCTCAATCTTCATCCACGTCTTTGATTGTTAAGCGGCCCCGTACTTTCTCTGATAGCCCCCAGCCACGGGCCTCACCTGTCACCTCACCCACCAGTTTAGTGATACAACAGCTAGAAGTACACAAAGCCCCCAATGAGCAGGAAGGTCCACAGAATCAGACACACCAGGTGACTGGTGCTGTGTCAGTGTGTTCAGCGAGTAGTCAATCTGAACAGAAGAATGCAAATAAAACTGCACTGGGCCAGGGTCCTGAAGAAGAAGGTACCAAAAGGCTTGTAATGGAGGACAAAGAAGAAGCAGCTTCAGCAAAGACTGAAGACTCTGTTGAGGAGTCCATTGAAAGATCAAAAAAAGTGGATGATGGCACGAGTTCCTCAAGCCCATCGGATGCTGCAGAAGAGGGGAAAAGTGACACAAAGAAGCAAGAGAAAAGAGCAAGACGACGATCACCATCTAATGATTCCTCTTCCTCAGAGTCAAACTCTGAGTCCTCCTCATCTCGATCATCTGGCTCATCCACATCTTCTCAAGATAAAACCCGCCCCATTTCCAGAGGTAGAGGGGTAAGTGGCTCAAAACACGATTTTGTTTTTCCTCTGACAGACATAAAAATGTGCATTAGTCAAATTAATATCACTTCAATTCAGACTATTTGCAACTGCTTTAAATGAAGGACTTTGTCTTCATTGCTTCAACTTATTGCCATGAATTATGGTTTTATAAATGATTCATGAAGATCCTTTTGAGAAAACTGTCCATTCAAAGTATGCATTTGATGTATGCAGCACTTTTTTTTTTTTTTTAATGAATTGACAAGGGTTTAACTTTGAAGGTAGAACATGTGAAACCCTGAATCTGGGCGTAGAGGATGTTTTGAGGGAGGGCAATATAATAGATGTGTAAATAAAGAGTTCTCATTTTAATCTGAAACATTGTGCCCTTGGTTAGAGTAGTTTGAAGTGACACAAATAAATGTGTGTTTCGATGCCCCTGTGAGGGAAACTTTGAAATGTGGAAGTGGTGAGAGTCAAACCGAGGATCTTTCAACTGGTAGACCACAACATCACCAGAGCCACAGCTGTCCCATGCAGTAGAAATGAAAGTAAATTTAAAAATGACTATCAGGTTTCTTTGTTTTTATTTTTCGAAATGCATTCTAAATTGTATTTCTGATATACCTCCAAATAAGAAAAACCTCTGAAAAGTAATGAGATGAGTATATGTGTATGTATAAATGTATGTATGTTCAATGCATAACATGCTTGACTTTTGTCTGTATTCTATCTTTAAGGAGGGAAAACGTAAAAGAGACTCCTCACAACTTTACATAGACACAACAAAAACTCAGGCTGAGGATTTAAGAGAGAATCCAGAAGCCTCTCCCTGCAAAAAAGAAGCTTCTATAGAGAGCAGTAAAACATCTGATGGAGATGGTCACATTGAGGTAAGTTGTTTCTAACTTAATATACCACATGTTCCTAAATATTGTTACTAAAAAGTGTATTCAGATGTTATTGAAATGTTGCAGTTGCTTAGATTTTGAAGTGAAACTTTGCTGCGACAGACAAATTACAGTTCTTCAGAAGCCTGACTCAGAATTACTCTTAACAACCTAGAACAGTGTTACACTTGACTTTCATATTGACAAGTTTAACATGATTTATTCTCACCTTTCGTAAGGCAGACTTTATGATAATATTTTTCCACAGTGTCACTACACATAGCTTGAACTAAAGTGCTCTTGTTTAAAACATCCGTCTACATTGCCTGTCCAAAATGAAGTCACACAGAATAATGTTTTGTTGGACCACCTTTACCTTTATTACGGCACACAGTCACTGTGGAGTCATTCCAACAAGCTTCTACAATGTCGCAGCTTTTATTTCCATCCATTGTCGCATTTTCTTTTTCCAAGATCTTGTATTGATGATGAGAGAGTCAGACCACTCACTCTACAAAGTCTTCCATCACATCCCAAAGATTCTCAATAGGGTTAATGTTTGGACTCTATGGTGGCTAATCAATGTGTGAAAATTAGGTCTTTCGCTCCTTGAACCCCTATCTCACAATTTGAAAGCCTGCTGAATCCTGACATTATCATATGGATTTAAAAAAAAAATTATAAAATCCATATATGGAAAAACCTGGTCATTCCATATATGGGGGTAGTCAGCTGGCCTCGTTTGTGGGTCCTATAACATTGCTGAACCTGGACCTGACCAACTGCAGCAACCCCAGATTGTAGTGCTGCCCCGACAGGCTTGTACGGTAGGCACTAGGCATGATGGGTGCATCACTTCATTCCCCTCCATTCTCTTCTTGTTCCAGAGTCAAATAGATAGTGTATTTAGTCATTCATACTATGCTGTTCATTCAGGTCAGGCATATGCTTTAAGGTTACATGATTCAAGAGCCAAAAACATGAGTTATCTTTTTGGACTGACTTTAAAAAAAAAAAAAAAAAGCAACTGTTGTTTAACTGATTGAAAACATAAGTCGAATTACACATTTTTATTTTTTATTAACAGAACTAGAATAAGTTTTATGATTTCAGTTTCTCATTGTATTTGTTTTTGTTTTATTATATCTTGATCAAACAAAAAGACGTTGCCTTCAAACCAAACAAATTGATGGGGAAAAAAATGGTAGTTCAAACAATGAATGTGTACTATCAAAATGTTTCCAAATGTAATAAGTACATCTTGAAATAACACAAAATGGAAAATGTAACATTCTTCTGTCAATTGATGAAAAACAAAAGTAAACTTATTAGTTGAAACTTCTAAGTTAAAAATCTGAAAAGGTCTCATATTAAGTTGGTAAACTTGTACAAATGCAGTTCCTTATTTGATCACTTTAACTTAAGTTGTTTTATGCAGCTGTTGTTTTTATATCATCTTCTGCTCTTTTTAAATTATCAGAAACTGTGCAGTGATCCATCAACCAGAGAAGATCCACATAGGAGGACAAAAGAGAGCGAGAGGGGAGACGAAAGGGACGAACAAAGGTGTGTTTGGTTTTTTTTTGGTTTTTTTTAAACATGCCTTATACATCTTCTTTGTGTGTCCAATTAATACAAATAGATATGTGAATGTGCGAAGGCTCTGGAGTTCTTATTTTAGAGTTTTAAACTATATACTGATACTTAGGAAAATAATATTTGCTCAGTATCATTTTCAGAACTACAGAGGGAAAAATTACTGTCAAATATTGATAAAATTAATGTCCAGAAACATCAAACTTCTGCCTTTCTCATCTCTTCATTACCAGAGCATTTATAAGGAGTGCAGTTAAAACAAAAATAATTTATATGTGGACTTAAATATCTGACATTTAAGTATGCAATGTATTATTGTCATTTCCATTTTTAATGCATCATTTCTTTAAACATACATGAAGTCTGTTTTCTGAAATTGCTAAATGTGACCAATAGATTTAGTGAATTGGAGTTCTTCTGTTTCCTGGTTAGTTGTATTTAATTTTACTATCATGTCAGTCTTTTCTGATCATCTATTAGTGATTTATGACATTATGATTTTGCTTATGAACAGGCTCGATACTTTGCTGATGTACGCTGAGATTTGTACTCAGGACTGTCTGATGCTAAAAGATTTGTTGTCAGGACAGAAAAAACTAGTTTTCTCTGCAAATGTTGATCCACACACCATTTCTACTTGAAATGCTGTATACTATTTTTCTTAGAAATCACCTTAACATATACAACTGATTTTAAAACTGAGATGATCTGCTCCTTCCACATCGTATATAAAGAAATTCAGCACTTTTTCATCACAGGGAGGGGGTTGTAAAAGCTTGTTTCTTTTCAAGGATCAAGTGAAGGTTCAAAGGGTCAATCATAAGAGCAATAGTAAGCTGCTTGCTGTCTTGACAGACAGATCACCTAGTTTTTGTTCTCCTCATCAGGAGTTATAAT
>JAOWBL010000009.1:5585973-5620626 GCA_028564865.1 Zenarchopterus dispar | reverse complement strand
TTTGTTTGTTTTTTCTAGAATTGCTCCTTTGCCTGTTTTGAGATTTACCAATAAGATTTTTTTATTCAAATGTTTACTAACAATGTTATGGACCAGGAAAAAGTCATTAGCCAATTAACTGGCCTGTCTATTAAGTTAGTTGACCAGTGCTCTGTTGTAGTATCTCTGTTTCCAATGCATGACGTCTCTGTGTGCTTTCTCGTTCTTTCCTCTTAGTCTCTGATTCCTGACATAAGGCCATGTCTGGGCCAGGAGGCAGTTGTGGACCTTCATCCTGAGGAAGCAGCCATCTCTGGCACAGAGGATGAAGATACGGAGCGCACTGACCAGGATCTTCAGATCCGACGCACTGTCACACAGGTTGGTTTGAATTTCACAGTTCTTTGGAATGATAAATTAAAGAGCAAGTTTTTTTTTTTTTTTACTTTTCACTGTTAACTTTTAAACACATCTCAGGGAAAATTTTTAAGTTTTTTTCTCTCTTTATTGATTATTGAATGTCATGATGCTCCCTTTCTCAGGTGGTGCATGCAGAAAGCCAGGAGAATGGTCAGAAAGAGGCAAAGAGGAGCAGGCGGGAGGAGACGGAGGAAGAGAACTCTCAGATAGACCAGGAAAGAATAAAGACCCAGGAAAAGCAGATGGACATTTCCCTCCCCGGACCCATGGAAACCCAGTCGCCAACACATTCCAGCCATGATGTAGAAACTAACACTGGTAATATATCTACTTCACAATAGCAGCAGCTGCCTTTCAGCTAATGTGATAATATCAGACAGAATTCCTCAGACTTAGTTTAGATATTGTGACTTTGACAAGTTTTACAAGCCAGAGTTATCTCTGGTACAATAACGTACCAAATATATTTTTATATATATATATATAAAACAATAATAAATACTGAAACAACAATGGAACAAAAATTGAATAAAGTAATTTGATAGATTACATTTTATAACTTCTCATCTGTTTTTTATTTAAAAAGACAATTTCACAATTTTGAGAGAGGTGAATACGATGGTTTAATATTTTTCTTCTTCATCCTAGTGACCCCCAGCGACACCCTCATTCGTCGCTCCATCAGCCAGCAGAAAACAGGTGTGTCTATTACAATCGATGACCCTGTTCGCACCGCCCACCAGCCCTCGCCACCTCGAGGAAAAGTCTCCAATATTGTTCACGTATGCAACCTGGTGAGAGAACAGTCTTCATTCTTTTATTCGTAACATAACTGTCCTCACTAAGCAGTTTAATGTAGCAAAGTGGATGAAGTAGTTTAACTGGGGAATTACTTTGGGACTTGGTGAGTTTGTATTTCTGATTTTTGCAATAAACTTTTAACTTGCCCCAGCTTCCTGTTGTGACTCAGTGTAAAGACTTGCTTTAATTGTGTCTTCATCTAATGATGCAGTTAGGTTTGACTTTCCATTGCCATGTTGTATCCCCGGAAAAGTTAAGTAGTCCAAGAAACAGACTAGTCAAGTTGCAACTACTTTAACATTGTGAAGAAGTTGTATCACCCACAAATCTTTGCGGAAGCAGTCTTTCTGCATGTTACTGTAACCAAGCTATTCAAACTATTTCAAAAATACTTTGAAATGTAAAAATCAACAATGTTGATTTATCCTCCAAATTCCCTAAATTTCATCCTGAAGGAACATCCTTTTGGATGTGCTTGCACAAAAGGTCCATCTTGCAACTTAGATTACTGGTATTGTGAGTTTCTAGCATGTGGGTTTTGTTAGTTTTCTTTAACTACAAAGGTCCACACTTTGACAGCCCAGAGTTGCATCGGCAGCATAAAACCAGAGACAATAATCAGTGTTTTTGTTTTTTCTTTTGCTGTGTGTATATGTGGCCAAGCATAACAGTGTTTACTTTGAGTTACACAATTTCCTTATTTCCATCGCCGTTTACATAAAATATCACTTCATCAACAAATGTATATTGAAACTTTGTTTTGTCATTTCAATTCAAATTCTATATCGTTTATTTTTTTAAATTTATATCAATGTTTTGCTAAATCCACCAATCAATCAGCTTAATTATTGATTTTAATTGTATCTAAATATTTAATGTTTCATGTTTTTATTGACTACATTCAGGATGTAAACTGTTTCCTAAGAAGTTCATTTTTTTGTTTTGTTAAATTGTTTGTTTAGGTGAGGCCCTTCACACTTGGACAGCTTAAGGAGCTACTCGGCAGAACTGGAAGTCTGGTGGAGGAGGGCTTCTGGATTGATAAAATCAAGTCCCACTGCTATGTCACTGTAAGTTGTTAAAAGTGTTTATTTTAGAGACTAGCTGATGGCTAGATTGCTTTTGTCAAGTTTGCTGTGTGTGTCATGAAACCCTCTATTTACCCCCATGTGTAGTACTCTAGTACAGAGGAGGCAGTCGCTACACGGACAGCTCTTCATGGAGTTAAGTGGCCTCAAAGCAACCCAAAAGTCCTCAGTGTTGACTTTTGCCAGCAAGATGAGGTAGGACCTTGTCATTTGTCTTTGTTATAGAGCTATGCCATCTGTTGCTATAAAGGTTATTTGTGTTTGTGTAGTTGGACTTCCACAAAGGTTTGGGTGCAGCAGACAGACCTGGAGGAGAGGAACAAGGTCCTGCCACTGGGCGTGGGCGAACATTAGGCCTACCTTCACTTCTCCCCGAGCGAGACCAGTGGGCTGAGCGTGAACGCGAGATGGAACGCAGAGAGCGGGCACGAGCAGAGCGGGAGTGGGACCGTGACAAGGTCAGAGAATTTGGGAAACCTGAGGAAGAGAAAGAAGGAGGTCCCCGAAGGTCTCGATCCAGAGAGAGACGACGCAAGGAGCGTGGAAAAAGCAAGGAGAAGAAGCTGGAGAAGAAGGGTAAGACATCAGTACATGGGATTAGTGTGTGCATGGTGCAGACTGTATTAGATCACATGGGTTTTATGAAACCTCATGTTTTGTTTTGTTTTTTTAAAAAAAAACAGCTGAGGATCCCCCTGCCAAGCTGCTTGATGACTTGTTCCGCAAAACTAAAGCAGCCCCTTGCATTTACTGGCTTCCACTTACAGAGGAACAGGTGAGACGCAAACCAGCTTTTTCAGGCGTTTACTGCACAGATTCCACCCCAGTGGATGGATATCTAATTCTAAACTAATGGCTTTCTTAATTTTAGTATCTTCAGCGGGAAGCTGCCAGAGCAGAGCGGATGAAAGAGCGTGAGAAACGAAGAAAGGAACTAGAAGAGGAGGAGGAAAAAAAAAGGGAAGAGGAGCGTAAAGAGAGGATGAAAGCAACAGCTGGCACAACAGCAGACAAGAGTGAGGGTGAGAAGGAGAAGGACAAGGACAAAGACAAGGACCGGGACAGAGAGAGGGACAGAGACCGAGGTAGGGACAGAGACAGGGAGCGAGACCGGGACAGAGACAGGGAAAGGGGAAGGGAGAGGGACAGAGACAGAGAGAGGGACAGGGAGAATGATAAACGCAGGGATGGTTACCGTAGACCAGGGGGCAGTGGGACAGGCTCGGGTCGACGTTCACGTAGCCGCAGTGAACCAAGAGAAAGGAGACGCTGATGACCAGTCAGCTGATGGAACTGTCTTGGACACCACCCTTTTCCATTTGCCTTTCACTACATGTACTTTGTTAAAACTAAGACCCAACAGAGGACCAACGATGTCGATTCCATCTCTCAAATATATCCTTTTTTTTATTTTTTAAGCGCACATTGACACCAACAGTCATGCTTAAGGGGACTGATTTTGCAGTGTTGTTTTCCAGTGTGCTGTACATCTTGCTCGTGTCAAGGTTTGATATATTTTTCTTTACATATAGGTTTTTTTTCCCCCTCTCTCTCTTGCTCTCTTTCCTTTTTTTTTTCCCCCTGGCCTTATGGGAGTATGGCACACTGGGCAATATTAATTATTTACGCCATTGTGCCCCATTTGCTCCAAAGTATAGGTGCCAATTATGATTTGCAATCAGGTTTTGTCACCTTTTGTGGTAAGCACTCTACAGTTTGGCGAGAAATCCTTCTGTTGCTGCATGTAGTGCAAGGCTACACTTCAGTCCTGCCAGGAGATAAAACTTGGTCCTCTATGCATACGTGCATAAATCAGAAAATATTGGAACCGGTGTGTTTGGCATTTTGTACAGACCTATAAGATTATTCAAAATCAAGACTTTAAATAAGGCAGCTCTGGAGTATTTTTCACAAAGCGTGTGATAACTACTAAGATGGTGCAGTGTTCCTCTTTCTCTGTAAACAGACGAGATGATTCTGTGGGAGAGAATCTGTCACACCTATCACAAGTAATGATTATGTTTTCATTGAATCTCTTTTGCCTCTTTAATTTCTTCCTCCAGTTCTCTACAGCAATCCTGTAGTGTCAATACAAACTCGAGGGGAGATTGCATTATGCGTTTTCTCACCAATGGTTTTAATATTGTTTTTTAATTGTTATTTTATCATTTTAGTACAAAGGTTTGTTTTTGTTTTTTAATTTCTTGGAGACGCCTATAAGTGGTGAATGTACAAATAATAAAAATTGAAATTTGAAATGATAATCATGTTTATTTTCCATTCTTTATGCTGAAGAAATGTTTTTTCTTTTTTGGGGTTTTTTTTCATCTTTAGTGAGTCATTTTGAATATTTGAACTAAAAAATTACTCTGGCGGTTATACTGGGACTCCACAAGGGGTCAGTCATGTTGCATTAGGTTACTCCTGACACTTGAAACAAGTCAAAATATTTAATGTTAAGTGAAACTCAAGGACATCCACTTCATGTAAACAACGGATCAGTTCTCTTTTGCACTCGTTCACATAAGGATTTAACTGCTGCTTTTCTTACTACTTTAATTCTGTTGCTGTGATGGTTTCTTGCTAGTGCTTTTTTTACCCATAACTACTACTTTTTTTTTTCATGAATCACATATTTGCTTTTTTCCCTCTTGAGTTCCCTCGGTCCATCTTTCTGGTCTTGAAGTTGATCCTGCAAAGCTCAGCAGTGCTTCTATGTAATTACAGCTCTATGGTCGCTGAGCATAACATTTTTCTGCCCTGATGCAACTCGGTGTCTGGACTCTGCAAGGACCTTTGACGCAACCATCTCCCTGGCAGCTCAAGATGAATTTTCAAAATGGGGCAGCCTGACTGGAATGAGAGCACTGTACAGAGAGATTGAAGTTTTTAGTGCTGATGAACTGCTCTCAAATAGTTTTTACTCCAGTCTTGTTAATTGCTCAGAAGTACTTTGTTATCAAGTTCTTTCTTGAGTCCATTCGGTGCGTTATTTATTTATTTTTTTAAATTATGATCACACATACTTCCACACCAATTAATGCATCAAGGCCAGTGACAGATTTAGTATTTTGATCAAGGATATTTGGAAATGTAGACTGTGGCCAGAGAATTAACCAGCAGCTTTCTAGACTGGTTGATGTCTATTCCTCCTCCTGACTTGGGCTGTTTGTACTGGCCACGTCAGGATTTTAAATATCAGATGGTACCATCCTTGGTCAGATTTACAAAAGATTGTTTTTCTTTGCAATATTAAAAGCTTTGTCGGAGTAAACAAGAGCCAAGGTACTGACCAATGTTTCAGTAAATATGTTTTAAGACGGTGTACAGTTGTGGAAAATAAACCCAGCCACGCTCAATTCTGAAGTTTTTATGTGCCGTGACATAACCCCAGAATAATCGGGCCTTTTTCAGGTCTTTAAATTACATCGTTACAATCTCAGATAACACATACACACGCAGTTTGTCCCCCACAGGATTCAGTGAAAGTAAGATTATCAGTTTCCTAAGTTGCTGTGGAAGAATTTTGGCCCATTATTTATGACATAGTTTCAGTTCATTGAGGTTTGCCAATGTTTGTTCAAACACTGCTCTCTTAGGACTCTGCTGCAGCATTTCACTTGAGTTATTTCTGGCCTTTGAGCCATCGCAACATCTCAATTCTTTTATTTTTTAATGATTTCCTGATCAACTTTCTTGGTCTGTTTGGGACCAGTGTCCTGTTGTATGGTGCAAATCAATTTGACTTGAATGTTTCGCTATCAAGAGGATCTTATGGTTGACTGCAAATTGGTGACTGCAAAACAAGTCCAGATTTTTACCTCCTCTAAATTTGTGCTTGACATTTAATATGATGTGTTTGGTTTTCTGTGAATGTGGTGCTTTATACTAATGCCAGATGTCTTCATTTTCATCTTGTCTGTCAAAGGGCAAGACCAAAGTCCTGTCAACAATACTCTCTTTCCAGAAGTTTTATGGTTTTGAAAATTACATCAGATGTAGCTTTCAAAACCTCTATTTACAGAGAATATATTTTCTCTTGGCAACCCTTCTGAACAGGTTATACTTTGATTTGATTGTCAGGAGATTTAACATCCTTGGAGAGAGCTACAGAGATATAACATTTTTTTCTTCTTTTCCAAACTTGTAAGTTTATGATGTGAACTTCCTGGAACGTCCAATCTTAGAAAGACTGGTAGCTGTCTAAAATATTTTCTTTTTCAAATAATAAACTCCAAATTGTTCTGTGAACGACCTCATAACCCTCCCCACATTGATAGGAGTAACAGTTGTTCTTCTAAGAAAGTAGCTCATTTCTTTCCTCATTGGCATTGTGTTAACACATCTGAATGCTCTGCATCAACAAACTGCCAAAACAGGCTTTTATAGAGTTGTTCACACTTGCTGATGATACATTAAATACATTTATTCATGATCAGCACGTGGTTGTTGCCTTTTAATGTAACATTTTAATTCCTCTGGATGTATTTTTGATGTTGATCTTAGATTGTATTTCCCCAGTCAGTGTGACTTACAAAGTAGAGTAATCATCTGATAATTCGAAAGTCTTAATTTTTGGCTTCAAAGTGTCAGGGAAAACACAGAACCCCACATTTCCTCTGATGTGTTCATGAGTTTAACATAAAGTACTGTAGAAACAGAAGACGGTGCTCTATGAATGTGTGTGTAGAAGGACGAATGTGGTTTTAGGTGTGAAAGTTATTTAAATTGTCAACAAGTCGAGATATAAACATAGTTCTCAAATGTTATGCCTTAGATTTGAGAGGGAGTGAAACTCATTTTCCCTTTATTGTTATATGTGCATTAACAGCTAAATTCTAGACATTAAAAAACATAAGGATTTCCAAAACTCCTATTATCTAATAGGTCTAACCATACAAAAGCTAGGCACTCAAACCAGATACTGTTTGACTCTTGAAGTGGAAAAATATGCTTCTTGAATTGTAAACTAGGGCAAATGTCACAGGAGCATGGAAATAAGTTATTAGAGGTAAGTTTCTTGGCAACTGTCGCAGTGATTTTTATGTCAATTTTCAAGTTAATGTTATGGCCTGAGGGTGGCGTTGTTGCACATAACACAGCTGAGCACTTGAAACATAAGCGCTGAAAATGGCCCCCCGAATAAAGTATCTGGACCCCTTCCACTTAACCAAAGCCAGGTTTACTGTCAAAAAAAAAAAAAAATCTGATGCTGTTAGATTTGGGCAATCCGAAACTGAACAGTCTACTGCAGTTTTAAACTGAGATCAAATCCTAACTGGGTTCATGTCTGGGAAGGGCAGTTCATGAACTCACCCACCTAGAGACAGCAAAATGTCCTAAGATGACTTAAATGAATATGTCTGCATGTATTTATCTTGGACCAGGAGTTGCAGCTGCAGGACCACTGCTGACCACCTGCACCTGGTGCGCCGTTGTGGCGCCCTGGAGAAGTGTAGGAGGCCGTCAGCTCAGCAAGACCACTCTTGTGCTGGTGAGTGGGCAGTAAAAACAATGTTTTTGCCCTGGAAGCAGTCCCCCCTCACCCACAGTGGGACCACATAGGATTTTGTGTTAGGAGTTTGGCATCAGGATACATCAAGCTCCACTTTCAAAGGCTACCTTTAATGTGGCCTTTCTGATCTCTGCATGTCTCACTGACTCTGCTCTTTACTCTCCGACTGTGGACGTTTTCCACGCTCTGTCTGTGTTCTATTTAGCCGTGGTTTCTCATTGGCTTACTCTATTTCGTGTTATACTTACTTTTCAAGATTTCTTGTGCTAGGTATTGATTGTTGATGCAAAGCTGGGTTTTGGTGCTGCCTCATGAAACACAAGCAAGGACAGGTCAAAGATGTGATAAAAGGCATCGATATCTTGCGAGTCATCTTTATGGTTCCTTGAAGATCAAAATTTCCCTGGTATATACACATCATCCCCCTTCTTCTTTGTGATGACATGTATGTGCTTATGGAAAACAGATGTGGCCTGTTGCGATGGAGGA
The DNA here is from genome assembly GCA_028564865.1 of Zenarchopterus dispar. Lineage (NCBI taxonomy): Eukaryota > Metazoa > Chordata > Actinopteri > Beloniformes > Zenarchopteridae > Zenarchopterus > Zenarchopterus dispar. The sequence continues at coordinate 5,612,334 of JAOWBL010000009.1, read as the reverse complement.
GGCGGTGAGAGGAAGAGAAAAAATGAGCTCAGTATCATGTGGTAGTTCATTAAGGGGCGTCAGGAGATGTGGGAAGGGGGGGACGGGTGGAAGAACAAGAAATTGTAGTCTCTTTGCTTCTCTGTTGTGGTCTCATGAGTTCAGGCGGTGATTCTATGCATGTTTAGATGTAAGGGAGCAAAGCGGGAACTGGCAAGCAGGGGCTGGTAGGGAGTGGGGGTTTCCTTGCGGACGTAGCTGGGTTGAAGCCAGGGTAGCCTCAGCTTGAAGAGCCTGAATCAGCATATCCTATGATGAAGGTGTTTTCCCCCCGGGGTAAAGGAAACTGTGCCATGTATGACATGTATGGCTCTGAGAATAAAAGGCGGGTGAAAAGAGCTGTAAGGGTTTAGAAATATTGATTGCACAACTTTTTTTTCCTTTTCACCTGCAGCTTTTTTTTCCTTCCCTTGACACAAAGCCTCCCTGCAACTTTAAAAAAAGCTTCTCCACACCGCACCCGATTTAAAGTGCAGACATTGTGATAAGCAACAAAAGCAGGCATCCAGTTTTAAACCAGGGGCTTTCAGCAAAATCAGCAGCAAAGAGACAAGACAGACAAGACTGCAGAGCAAAAAAAAAAAACAAAAAAAAAAAACAAAGATCACAAACTAAATGCTTGTCAAAAGACACATTTCAGATTGGAACATCTGGGGAACACACACAAAAAATGTTTAAATAATGGAGTTATTTTCCACACTTAGTTCCATGTGTTGCTGAATGGAAAAACAATATGCAGTCAAAATGGAAAAGTGTATTAACGATTAATCCCCCCACCCTGCTCAATGTGCACTAAAGATACACAGTTTGTCTGTATTGTACCGTTGAGCCGAATCATCTTATTTAAATGTGTCTTTAAATGTCAACATACTTTCTGTTTGAAAGGTGGGATTAGGAAAGCAAATCTTCACTGAATCCCAGAATTAGACCTCTTTACAACATTTTGACATGTCATAGCAAGAAGAAAGTTTAATGAATCTCCTCAATGAGGCTCATATTCTGTTTACAGCGTAGCAGCTGCTGCAGGGCCAATCTGTTGTACCGGATGTTCAGATTTATCTCACAAAGATGTGTCAGAATATCCGCTGTGAAGATTGTCATCGTTGTAACTGTTTAAAGTTGGCTCAAGAGTTTTGGTTTTTTTTGTTTTATTTTTTATTGAACTCTGTTCAAAGCGAGTTGATGTCAACAGATTATTGTCATGATTTGGAAGAAAATCATTATACAATAAAGGAGCCAAAATATCTAAATGATTTACAGTTATAAAAATTAATTTCTGGTTTACTTTGGGAAACATTTGTCAAGTGGTTAAATACCAAAAAAAAAATCCCTCTAAAACTTGACTGTAGATAAAACGAAGCCTAATCTTAATCTTGTGCAGAGTTGGCATCAATATCTTTGGGCTCTAGGTCATCTGGGACCAACCCAAAAGAGCTCAGAAAAATCTATATTCCAGATCTTGTTTTGAAGAAGTCGGCGCCGTTGTTTCCGGACCAACATGGAGCAGAGTGTCCTGGCTGTCGGCAACAAGTCCAAAAGGCTGTGGTGGTACGGACTTGCATCACTGCCCTTGGCAAATGTCATTTATTCCTCTGTGATGGCAGAATTCATTCAGGAAAATTGTGACAAGACATCCTAGTGCTATTGCATTTTCAGATGTGTTTTCAGGGACAAAAAGGACAAACTAACGCTTGAGATACTTCAGTGACAGGATGAGTTGCAGCCCTGAAATGCAGGAATGGATGATTTATTTTTAAATTCAGTTCAACTGAATTCAAAAATACTTTATTATTCCTAAAGGGAAAATTCATTACTGCAGTAGTTTTCAAATTGTATGGGGTTATTTTCAGACACTCTCCATTATAGATTTGAGAACAATTTCCTGTGAGGTCAGGCAATGAAAAGCGAATCAAAGCCATAAAATACCTTGCAGAGCCCCTGAAGTTATAATACAGTAGCGTGGTAGTGGAGTTGTGCTTTCTTGACGTTAAATGTCTCAGTCAACATCTCCAAAAACGGTCTGATGGTCAACCATATTTTTCTGGGTAGAGGCTCACAGATGGGACACCAAGAGATTTCAGCAGTGGATTGTATGTTGTATGGACCTGTGGGGGATGAATGGGTGGGTGGTACGAATAAAACACATAGCCACATGTTCAAACAGCCACCGATATGATGACCAGAGATGAAAAATTCTGGTCTTATTTTTTGCACAGCTTGACTTTGAGTGGAATCAGTTAAATTGTGCCATATGAAGTATTTTCTCCAGATAAATATAATCTCATCCCATTTCTCTAATTTCTGTGTCCCTGTTTCCTCTCTTCTCTTCCCTATGATCCAGGACCAGTTTTCAGCAAAACATTTTTTAGGACGTCTCAATCCCAAGATGAGAGAGAAGGAAAAAAAAAAAAGAGGATATGCCTTTTGGCCCTTTGTAGAAGTGTTTTGGCCATTTTCACACGTGTGGAGGTATATTAGTCTTTGTGAATTGTAAGCTAAATTTAAAATAAACATTAGTTGACATGAACACCTTTAATGCGGTAAGCTGGCACAAAACAATGCTTAGATTATTTCAATGTGTAACATGCCATCTTTCAGCATTTGCAATAGCTAACTTTGATAAATGTTTATCGCCTCGTCTCTTCTTTCATTAAGTCCTTCTCTTGATTCTTTTGCTTCAGTCTCTCGTGAGAGGACTGAGATGTGAGGAGAGGAATCTAGGATGTGCACATTATAAAACAGGATGAATGGGAAAAGGAACTCCTCCTATCCCCCTTCTCCAGCGCCAAACAATAGAACCAGTTCTTGACTTTTCAACACCCAACTGCAACAAAAAAGAGAGAGAGAAAAAAAAAAAAACTTCAGGGCCTGGGAAACTAGTACGGCTTAGGTCCCGAAGCTTTGCTGACTAAATGCAAGAACAGAGGCCCTCCCATCTGTGGCGACCCAGAAGAGAAGAAGCTAAAGAAACTGATTGACAAAATCAGTGATCCGCGGTGAAGATCCCCTCCTTGCCTCCTGCTCGTCAATCAAAAGTGCAAAACAAATTTGACTGATCTTGGAAGAGTTGCAACAAGTGAGTCCAGTTAGGACCTCCAAAGCTAGAATCAGACCCAAACTCATTCTCAATAGTTGTTCTTCTACTTTGGGAGTTAATTTCCCATTTGGAGATCTTAGCGGTGATGTAATGTATTAGCTCTCCAGCTAGTAGAAAACAAAAATAATTTCTTAGTTCATAATGCAACCATTCTGGACCTGGTTCTCGCTCCAGCCCAGCAGCAGCTTGTTTTAGTGGAAAAGTCAGTTCTGCCCCACAGATGACACGAAATGAAAATTTTGCAGAGAGGCTTTTAGTTTATCTGTGTTTTTACACAGATGACGTAGGACTGTTTATAGATTTACCCCCTTACAGATACAAGCCAGCTGATATGCTTACTTACACACACAATGAATTTTATCAGTCATTTTTATCAGTTTCAAATATCTTCTTGACAAGCAAGCATTTTTCGATTTTTACCTGTGCTGTTCGTGTGACAACACCTCCTCCCTGTCTTGGTGTTTGTTTAATGTTAAGGAAGTGGTGTAGATGTAACTAAGAATCAACTTTTCAAAACCATTTATAGCACATTCAGCAGCAAAGTTCTGACATTTCTTTTCATCCCACATCCTTCTTTCTCAGAAGAGACATGAAAACGTCTTATTCTTCTGTTTGTGTCATTCAGCTGGGAATTTGTAATCACACCATGTTTTCTGTTGTAAGCACAGAAAGCAGGACTTCCCCTGTTGGGAAGTTTTTTTTTTCCATCATCCTGTGCTGTGTTTACAGCTAGGATAGGCACTTAAAATGTGTAGCTCACTCAGAGAAGCGAAGGACTAAATAAAGCTTGTTATTGAGTGCTTTAAAGTTTTCTGAACTAATAGTGATCCTCACTAGTGGGTGAATGAACCACACTGTACTTAAAAATCACACTGTACTAAGAGATCAGATCGTGTGGGTTAGGGTTATTGGCTTAGTCTTTGAGGAAGGATTTCTACATAGTTAAAAAGAAATCCATAAGAAAATTGCTGAAATGTTTAAAAAACAATGTTTGTCAGAAAAGGTTGGGAGGGATTCTAATCTTTTTGCTTTGTTATGTATACAACCAGTAAAATGTATAGTAGAGTGGACCAACATAGTTTAAACATGTATTTTGGTAAGATGCAATAATATTCCAGTTTTTTTTGTTTTTTTTTTGCTGGTTTAAGAGGAAATGGGTGGTGTCTTCAGACCAAAAACAAGGATCACCCAAACCAGTCCAAAAGGCACCCTCCGTGATGGTATGTGGTTGTATCAGTGCCCTCGGCAATGATCATTTACACTTTTGTGATGTCTTCATTCCCACAGAAAAGTACACTGAAATTTCAGAGCAACTTATGCTGGGACATCCGTAAGTGTTTCTACAAGATGATGCAAAAAATACACACTTTAGAAACGTGTGACTGAGGATGAAGAGGCTACTGAACATGCGGTCCTGACCTGACTGTCTTGAAAATGTAAAAGACAGTCACCACCCGGTACTGTTTCCCAATTCAAAACATGGTTTGCAATAGCAACTTAAAATTTCATTGTGTGGTGTGTTTAATGTCAAAACACCTTTGTAAGTGTTGCGAGGAGGAATGTGAACATTGTGAAGTGGTAAAGGCGCCAATATTTTTGGAATCTGATGATAACAAAAAAGCATGAAATATATTAGGATAACACCCAATGAAAAGTGCACTTAAGAGTGACAGGTTGTTTTTGTTTTAAATTGTGGTGTAAATTTTGATGCTAAATTTGCTTTTTCTGCAATTCAGATCTGTTATTCCAAAAAAAAAACCAAAAAAAAACAACCACAAGCTGAAGCTGTTAAACAACTGAATAATGAAACAAAAATGCCAACATCATTTCTTTTCAAACTATGCTGATCTGTTTCCTCAGTTCCCAAACACTTAAACGAGTGCTCATAAAGAAGGGAGACAAAATAAAATTTAAAATGAGCACACATTTGTAAACCGAAAAGGCAACACAGTTCCTCTGTGTTACTTCTTTTTCTGTCTTGGTATAAATGCTTTGCAAAACACTGGATTTTGTTTTTATTTACATTTTAGACAGAAGCCCACCCTTTGGGAGACGGGGTTGTATCGAGATGACATGTGAGAGCGTAAGGAGTGGAGGTGGACGGAAGAGGCCGGCGCGCTGCGGTGTGGTCTTTTGTTGGGCTTTTGTGAAAAAGAAGTGAGTCATTTTGCAGACAGTGAAGAAAAGCTCTCCGGTTACACACAGAGAAAAGACAGGACTGTGGGGAGGAATTATGCTGAAGCCATTCTTTTCCCTGCTTTGCAGAGTCAGCTGGGAAAGACAGAAACCATCAACAAGTAGCCCACAGCTAAATGTTTGACTACTCCACAGACCACATAGGTGAATAAAGTAAGATAAAGATTGTGCACAGCAAAGACTTTGAAAGACTAAATCCTCCTGGCAAGAAAAAAAATTAAAAAAATTAAAAAAAACTTCGCAAATCCATAAATGAATGTTTTTTACTTGGTTATAATCAGAAAGGTCTATTTAAAAGACACAAACCAGACCCCCTCCCCCATGTTGCTGCATCCTGCTGTGTGTCTGGCTCACATGATGCAGTTGGAATTCCAGATGTTGTTCATGGAATTCTGCTCCATCTCTGGCCTCCAAATGTGACTTAACTCTTTTCGCTCCTCCTTCCTCTTCCCCCCAAAAAGCCTCGTGACTTCTCCCTTCAGCCCCAGTTCTTCAGAACACTTCAGCAACGTCAAGACGAATCGCTGTCCTAAATCGTTTTGGCACAGTGGGAAAATGCATCATCATTTTTTTATAAGCACATGTTGCCTCATTACTGTAATCATAGCATATCATAGAGGAATCGACCCCACCACCACCACCCTCATTTTTCCAGCTAGTCTAATGCTCTGCACGGCAGATTTTTGTGCATAAATGCGATCATTAAGAAGCAGGGAGACGCCTAAGTTTGCTGTTTAAGCTTTTATTGGCTTATGGTGGATGGGAGTGCACAAACACACTCTCCACGATGCACAAATAAAGCAATTTATGACCGTGCACTCGTACGGACTTGCATAAATACCATTCACCCACTGAGATAATGGTTAAAAATTCTTCAGTTCTCGTCAAACTCCAGAACCAAACGTGGTCCAGAGTGGTTAACACAAGAACAAACAAAGTCTCTGCCTAACTGTAAAGTTGAGATATGTTTTCCTGCTGTGCAGTAATGGGTTTACACAATCGTCCTCATCCCTGTTTCTACTTAAGCTTTGGATCCAGTCCGCATTTTCCGACCCAGTTTAGGGCCCGGCAGCTTCTGAGCCCCAGTAAGGCAGAGTGGTGCGGTTGGGGAACAAGAAACCTGGAGGTCCAGGGAGATTGGGGAAGACCAGATGGAAAAGAGGAATGATCAATAACAAGTGGTAAAGTCAAAATAAAATAATAATCCAGATAAAGATGTTAAACTATTAAAGATGGCAGAAATAGGAAAAATAATCAACTGAGTGAAAATCAAAGCACAGAAAGCCTTTTGAAATTACTTTATTCTTGTAAGAAAAACATAAAAAAGTACACACAATCTCATTGATAAAACTAGATGGTTATCATTACTATCATCATCACTAGTATTATTGTCGTCGTTGAACTACTTATAACCCCTGACTAGTAATGTAGCACCACAATTTGAAAACCTTTCAAGTACAAAAGTAAGTGCAATGACAAAAAGGAGTCATTTTCAGATCTTCAATTTATTTTCATTTGTGATCAATTCAATGTATAAAAAAAAAACAAAAAAAAACAATCAAGTTTCAGGAATACATAACCCCTTTTCCCCATTCACTGTCCCCACAAATATAAAATTAAGGCCACTTTCAAAAATGTATGTCTCTGTCCAGCAGGACTTTTTAATGACCATATACAAAAACATTCTTTACACGGAGGACAACAACAATAATAGTAACAGTCATAATACTAATGACAAACATCATTTATGACAATAATCAACATTAAAGACATAGGATTAAAAAATAAAAAAGGCACTGCTGTGTTTATTGCTTTACTCTGATAGGAGTGTATCTCATGCTTCGTAAGATTAAAAGCTAAAGTGTTGGTTCCCTTTTATGGTCCAAACTGGCTCTGACATGTTCTTTTCCTGGAAGATTAAGAAACACAGTGACTATGTCACTTGTGGTTTTCAAGTGTGTGTGTGTATGTGTGTGTATGTGTGTGAGTGTGTTAAAGTTAACAACAGGGATATTAAAGGGGATGAGGGGATGGATGATGAAAAACACTGTTTATGCAAAGGAACATGCTGGACTCCGCACTGAGGAGAAGCAGGTTCGAATTGGAAATTCACAAGAATAAAAACACTGACCATTGGAAAAAAAAAAAACCCAACTAAAAGTAAGACATTAAAAATCGCTAAAACAAACAGCAATGAGCTGGCGTCAGTTACCACAGGAGGAGAGGCAGCGACAAAGGGAGAAGAAGAAGAAGAAAATGGAAGGATTGAGTGGTTAGAGAGAGTTAAATGAATCTGGCAGTGGCAAGAATACTTTATAATGCAAGTCTCACACTTCTCCATCTGCTTTTTCTCCCTTTTTATCTCCTTCTCTGTTATCTGGGTACAACATTTTCCCTCAGTTTTTTTCCCTCTTTCTACCCCTGTTTTTTCTTTTTAACCTCCCTTCCTTTCTTTCTTTCTTCCTTCCTTCCTTCCTTCCTTCCTTCGCCTATACCTTGTCCAGTAGAGATCTTTTGCAGTACAGGAGTCGGCGTGGGGTACCATACCAATGGAAATACACCAAGAGTGCCAACGTGGCAATCACACACACTAACAGGAACAGCGGAACAACCACGGCCGCTGCTACATAATCTTTGGTCATGTCCACCTCTTTTGGCTCCGTCTCCGTTTCCGTTTCTGTTTCCCTCTCCCTCTCCCTCTCCCTCTCCCTTTCTCTCTCCCTCTCTCTGTCAACCTCTCCATCTCTAGTTGTGTCCTTATCCTCCTGCTCCTTGTCCTTCTCCCTCTCCTTATCCTTGTCGTGCCTGCCTCCGCCTCTTCCTTCGTCAGTCTTTGAGTCTTCGTTGGGGCAGCTCATCCAGTCACGGAGAGCTGATTTGGGGTATCCGGGCTCCACACGCATCATCTGGTTGTTGAACTTCCAGTACTTGTTGGCTTTGTAAAAGTAGGTGTACGCTGTTGGGGTGGAACAAAAACGGGTGAAAAGCAAGTCTTAGTATGGAAAAGAGCCGTTCTAACAAGCACTGCCGAGAACAGGATCATCCAAGTGAGATGCACTGGTTTGAACTACCTTGATCTTTGCTCATGAACGCCGACTTGATGTTGTCAGGTACACCTTGCCAAACACTAATAGATTTTGGATAGCCATGTTCAACTGTTCGGTGCTGCTCATTGAAACGATAATATCTGAAAAAAAAGTAAAGAAAAGAGTTACTATTAATAAATAAACAGAAACTCTCACAAATGTTCATCTGGACCTGCACGTCAAGAAATGTATCACATTTAAAGATTAGATTTGTACTAAAATATGTGAAACTGAATTTGACTGGAGCTTTGCCGAGTTCGCAAATAACTTTTACTCTGTCTTTGGATTTGCTCTTATGGACTTGACACATGACCCTCTAGATGTGGTTGTCAACTTCAAACATTACTTTGTTTTTTAAATCTTGATCATTTTTGAAGAGCTGAATTAACTAGATTCTAGAAATCTAGACAGGCTTGATTTTAAGACCTGAAACAGACCACAGGCCCGCATTTGATGGTACTTTTGACATAAAATACAGGACTTCATGTCCGCTTTACGCCCCCAAGTCTAAAATGACTATTTCTGACATAGTCTTGAGGTCTTTTTTTTTTCATAAATATACTAAATGCTGTAGCAGGTTTAGTAAGCATTACACTTCCCTCAAGGTTTATTTTCATGCTTACATGAAGAGCAGTTTTGTGTTTCGAGGTTTGTGATTTAGTTCACGTTAGGTCAACATTCAAACATATGTTTTGGGGGTGGTGACGCAGAGACATTTTCCTTCAAATCTCAAGTTTATAAACTCGAGCACAGTTTTGTTTTGGAGACACACACGACCACCAACAAGCACTGAGCTGATGACTAACTCGTTAGCTCTGAAGAAGTACGTCTGTCCGGTCGGGGTGTAGTAGAGGGCAGCGTCGATCCGATCTTTGGGAACCCCGGTGCCCATTTCTTTAAGACTTTTGGGGAATCCAGCGTCCAGAACGGACTCGGTGAAGACCCAATACTTATCCCCTGTGGAGAAAGGCAAACAAGATGTGAGCGAGATGTGACGGGTTTCTGTTTAATATGGACAACAAAGCTCTACCAGGCTAACCTTTAAAGAAAACAAATTTCCCATCTTCTCTTTCAAAAGCAGTACTGATGTGATTAGGCAGCCCTCTCCAGAAGTGACCGATCGGCATAGGGTATCCATCCAGCACGCGGTTGTGACGCACTCGCCAGAACCACTTATCCTGAAAGCAAGAAATTAAGCGAATTACTAAAGACCAACTACACAAACCTGAGTCAAATCAGAGTCAAAGATTTCTTAGCTGACTTTTTTTTTTTTTTTTTTTTTACCTTGAACACAAACATTTCTCCTCTTAGAATAGCGATGGTGTCAAAGTGTCCATCACAGATGTTGGGGCCAAAGCGAGGCTGGTCTGGTGAATAGGTGGGCTGAGGTTCATGGTCAGGTGGACGCTGCGTCACAGGAGGGGGCTGGGGGCCCGATCCAGACCCTGTATGAACAAGAACATATCAGAATTCATAAGAAGACTTTAACTCCTTAACTAAGCATAACTAGGGTTTTGCAGCAAAGGGGGAAATAAAAGCGGGACATGAGATGACTAATAACGACAGTGACTGCAGCACACCATAGAGCTGCTGAATTCCTCTGCGGTCGTCGTCAGGAAGTTGGAAGTTCTCTGTGTCCATCCACTGGTAGAAAGGAGCCATAATGGCCGAAGGGTCGTTGGAGTGCTCAAGTCCCAGAGCGTGGCCCAGTTCATGCACCGCCACCAAGAAGATATCATTACCTGAAACAATGGCAAGATGGGATAAATGGGTCAGGAGCCAATTCAAGAATGAAACAGTGCCCCTTCCTCATTTCAGAGTGACTCAAAAGCACATTACATGTCTGGAGATGAAAAATAAAAGCATCTGAGAGTCATGTGAAGCTGCGGTTGACGCTGCACATTTCTGTGGCTGCTGCGCTTTGAAAGTAAACACGTTCACACAGAGATTCACAAATGTACTGATACAAGACCGGACCTGCAACAGAAAACTGCTTTCACAGCAAAATAAAGAGGCCTGACTGTAAACATTCAAAATAACTCCCAGCATTTAAGCTTTTCGTGTGTCATCAGGTTTCAGGGAATAATTAAACAAAAAGGACACACAATTCCTCAACTACCACTGTCGGCATCACCCAGAGCCTCACCGTACAGATCCCGGTTTCCAACGGTCCATGGCTCGGCTGCGTCAAAATGGGTGTCTCCTCCGATGCCATTACCAGGAAAATAGGCATGTGCCAGGAATCCCCCTTCGCCATCAAACGGACTGCTGTCTCCGTGGAAACCCTCTGCGAAGAAGATCATGATGTCCGCGAACTCCTCCACCTTGTCCCGTATGTAGCTGTAAGGAATTTCCCGGAAGCGAAGCGGGGTGACGCCCTCCCACACCTTGAAGGCCTTCCTGATGGCTTCCTGGGTCTCGTACTCCCCCACCTTTGGGCTGTAGTTCTGTATACTGAAAAGTGTGGGTGAAGCAAGAGATTTGTTAGGGCAAAGGTTAAAGCATTTCTTCTCGACACCTTTTTTTTTTTTCAAATCAGATATGTCAGCTCGGAGCTTTTCCAACTTACGAGAAAGTGATATCATTCTTGGTCCATTTCAAGCCCTGGATGGCGTACCGCTTCCTCCTGAGGTTGCTCTTCAGCTCAGCTCCAAACTTATCTGGCACGCCACAGCGTGGCCGTTTCATGGCCCTGCGGGACGAAAGTCACGGTCAGCGACACACAGGAGCAGAAATCCCACCTCCTCTTTTTATTTGCTTTATTTGCCCTCACTTGATGGTGTTTTCGTCAAAGCTGCCGGTGATGGTGAGGCCATAAAACTGCTGCATGGCGGAAATGGCTGAAGAGATGGAGTGAGGGGATCGCAGGGTGTGGGTCCTCAAGTCCCCTGGAGGCAAGTAACCGTACTGTTGGAGCCATGACTGCAGAGCAAAGCAAAAACAGGAGACACGAGATGACCGACCACTCAAAACGGATGCCATAGAACATCCAGTCTTAATTAAGAAAAAGAAAATGCAAGAAGCTGGCAAAACAGCTGACAGATCAGCTGATTTTTGTTGTTGAACCAGGATGAGGGAACAGTTACAAGGACTACAAGTTTTTTTTTTTTTCTCCGACTGCAGAATAAACACATTCCTCACCGAGCTCTTAAACTACTTCACTCTGTGTTTTGGTATCTTGCAGCATTAGGTTCCGAGCATTTGGCAGATTTCCAATCAGTGACTAAACCCAAATGCTATTCAACCATCACCAAGGACGAGGCAGTGAGCATGTGATCTATTGCTGATTGAAACTGTTGAAAAAGGAAAAAAACTAAGGCTTAAACACGGACAGTTCAGCCTTTAACAAAAACCCTTTGAGAGAGAAACTCAGAAGGAAATCCCCATCAGATAATTAAAAATTGACTTCAGTTTCTCTATTTGAGTTATTCTTTAACCCATGTGCCTATGAGTCTGAAGAATGCTTTTTATGTACTTCTCTTTTTTTTTTTTTTGACGCTTTTGAAAAACTCATGATGGCCAGAGAGCTCTCTTGAGCTCCAGATCTTTCATTCGACCTCAGCTTAAGCTTGACCCGACTTTCCCCTGGAAACCCATTTCACTGCGGTGCTGGTTTGACATCTGGACCAGTTCCAGCAGCTTTGCTTCGGACTTCTCCCACACAGTTTCTCCTAAACTCGTTCTCTCAAACTGGAGCTGAAAAATAACACTGAGACCATTGTGAGGGCAGCGAAACCTGAGAGCGCTTTGATATTCTGCTGTAAAGCAGTCACTTTTTGAGCTCCTCATGCATTTTCAGGGTCTTTATATTTAGTTGATCTATACTAAATGATCATGTGATTCGTTGTTTGCTTTGGAAGCACGGGGATGGTAGATGAATATGCAGAGAAGGGGGTTGAGAGAGAAGAGAAGAAGTTGGGAGTGTCCCAGGGTGAGACTCTGGCCTTGGCCAACCTCAGCCGATGTCTTCACTTCAGTCAGTAATTTTACTAGGAATTTCTTCCAAGTTGCATCCAAACCTCAGAGTCAAGCGCTTCGTGTCTCTGTCTTTGCCTCATCACTCCACCCCTCCTCCTTTCCCTTATCCCTTCTCTTATGGAAAACCCACAGACTTCAGGATGAATACTCGAGCACGACCACACCCTGACCAGCTCAATCATTGCATTAAAGCCTATTTGCCGCTAATAGTTATTAAAAAGCGACATTTCAACATTTCATTCGACACTGACCACGTGTAAACCATGACATCATTAGGTGATTCAACACATTAAGATTATTTGTTTTCATTATAGTTGTAGCACAGAGCATCATCCAGTCTGGATGAATTCTGGCAGGAAGTGAACGGCAACTTTGGAGGCCTTTAAAGGTCTAATCGCTCCCCCTCGTGTAGTCTGTCTGTCTGTCCTGGTGGAGACATGGAGGTCTCAGTGTTTAAACCTTACCCCTGAATGAGCTCTTTCTGGTTCTGACTCACCCACGGCGCTCTAGCGGACGCATAAAGACGCACTGTCTGTCACAGTACACGAGCGGGAAAAGAGAGGGGACCACAAGGAGGGAAAGAAGAACTTTAGTCAAATCTAGGTGAAGTAATTAGGAGTCATAATGAACCTTACAGTTTGTTGTAATAAATATGAACAAATGAACACTTTATGAACCCAGAATTGGATAATGGGAGGAAACTTTTAAGGCCTGATATCTCCAAACACGAAACAATAGTCTTCTCTTTGACACATTCACTGCTTTCTACTTTTGCCCCGAACTCAGTCAAAAGACTGCTGTTGAATGACACCGAACGCTTGTTTTAGCTTCAAGGCGTGCACCCCTCATTCACGGCTCCCCCAGGTAACTTGACAAAGTCTCATTCAGTGCCACGCACTGCTATTTTTGACAGCACTAGTACTCAGGGGAAAGTAAAGAGGCAGCAGAAAAGGAAGTGGTTCCTATTTGCAGTTGTATAATAAATGTCAGAGCACTAATAAGTCTTTTGATGCAGTGCGAAGTTCCATTTGGGTTTTTTTTTTTTCTTTCAGTGATTTAGTTAATTATCCAATACTCAAAGCTATATACCTTCACCATTTAACAATGACCTATGTAAAGAAACTAAAGTGTTGTATCTAACTTTTTATAGTAGAATTTAGTTTTGTGCAAATTAGTTGAGTTGCTCCAACTTTTTTCACTGGCAGCTTTCCTCTTGGACTGCTTGATGAAGACGCAAAGAAAGTTTTAAACTGATAGTTTATGTAAATTTTTCTTTCATAATCACTGAATTTTCAACAGCTCGTAAGATTTTTGTACGCGCAAAGCAAAATCCAGGATTTTGGGGAAAAGCATGCTCCGACACGGCGATGTAAGTTTATTGTTTAATGGAAGGTGTACAATGGTCAAACAATGGTTGCTATGGCCGTCACCAGGGCAGAGCTCTCGCTTTGCATAGGATGAGAACTGGAGAAGAAAGGACAGCGACTCAGTTGTTCCGTTTGGAGAATGCCAATGGAAATAAACTCTGGTCAGCAGCGATGGGAGTCCAACTGAGGCATGCTGGGTATACAGCACATGCATACACACACAGCTGCGCCTTACACATCCACTAACTCTGTACAGAGAGCTGCAGTGTTAGGTGAAATTACATGAAATTATAACTCCCACTTCACTCACAACAGCATGTGACTGCATGTGTCAAGAGGTTGGTGTGGTTAAGCGTATTCATCGCAACACCTTAACAAGATTTTAAAATTCTCGCTAACTTTGACTCAGTGCTGGTTCATTGGAAAGACTTTTATGACCCCCTTGCAACCCCTCCAGCCAGTACCTCCTCAGCACATATGCAAAAATCCTCTCAGAGTGTGTAATCCCCCAGCTGCGGTCTATTAAAACATCCTCCCTTTGGCCAACACCAATGAGACCCAGTGACACAAGAGTGGAAAAGAACACATGGGTGCCAATGTAATATGAGAAATTAGAAAGACCCAGGCAAATCCTGATGGCAGGACTTTAAAAAAAGAAAAAGAAAAAAGTCTTTCCTTTGTGAAAAGGAAATGATGTAATAACTTTGAGTAGTACCTCATTTCCCATAACACTCCCTAACTTCCCTTGTCTGGTTTAAAACTACACACTCTTCCTTCCTTCCTTCCTACTTTCCTTCCTTCTTTTCTCTAAAAGACAATTGAGACCCGTAGAAGTTGGGGCTCATGCAACATGTCACCAGTGGATTCATTTAAATGACCCTACACCTTCTTTATGACCAAAGGGATGAGACAGACACTTTATCAATAGAAGATGGAAGCATGACAACTTTGTCTACATACTTCAGCAGGACAAATGCTCCATTTGTCTTATTTTCTCGCCCACCCGATTGCATCACTTCCATAATGCACCACAATGTCTCCTATTCTGGTCTGCAACAGTCTTCTCACTGTCCATGTCTGTCTTGCTTTCATCATCTCATTTCATGACCATCCATCTTCCTTTGTCGTGAATGACCTCAGTTTGCAACCATTTTTGAGTCCTTGTATAGACACGGATGTCTGCGTGTGTTTCAGGCAGGTGGTTGCTGACGCACCAGGGTGATTTTGTGCTAAAGCTGCCCACTTCCTGCCCGCCGTGGACCACAGGAATGGACTGTCTTCAGAGAAACTGCAGGGGATGAATTTCGATGGAAGTGATCGAGTTACCTTATTAGGCTTGTTGTTAAGTAAGATGCAAATAATCTTTACAGAAGTAAAACTGGGAGCTGAGTGTCTGTGGTTTGGGGGAAGAAACATTTTAGATTAGGACCAAAAAAAGACAGAGCTAGATTTTCCCCTTTATTTATATCCACTTTAGTTGTGGTGGAAAGTTCCATTAACATACTGAAAATGCTCAGTTGTAATGCTTTGGTTCTGGTTTGTTTTAAGAGCTACATCTGAGCAGCATAGTCATAGTCTTCATCCAAGACACGAGTGTCAGACTCGGTTTCATCCTGAGTCACATCAGTATTACAGTTAGCGGAAAGCGCCGCTTGTATGGCAACGGCAAAACTATTTAAATTTAACTGCTTTTTTTTGTTTGTTTTTTTGAATGTTGCTGCTTTGTAATGTCGTTGCTGTTGGTGCCCAAGGTTAACACATGTTGTCATTGCTTGGTGGTGAATTTAAAAAAAATCTAAATACTTTATTAATCCCAGGAGGCAAACTAATTAAACAAACAAACACTAATGACTGTTAGCAAGGTACAGGTATGGTGTATCCTTTGGATACTGCAACTTCTCTCCATTAGGTAGAAATGTGTCTTTGCTTCTCATCTCTATTTAATTTTTTTTTTTTGAGCATATTATGATCAACAAAATGCTGTAGATGTTTTTATAATGTGCAAAGATAGCCTTTTATAGGAAAAAGTCATGGAGGAACAACAATCAAAATGTTTAAGACAACACACTTAATCCAAAACTGGAAACGGCATAACTCTACTGAACATCCTCAATGTAATACAGCTAACAAAGGCTAAAAATAAAGGTAGTAAGGCATGCATCCTGCAGCAACTGTTGTCTTATAACTGATTTGATTTCTAAGAAGAAGAAAAAAAACAAACAAAATCAGTCAAAATTGGTATCAGCAGGTCAAGCCTTTAAGAAAACTGGAACAATAAAACAAGTGTTTTTGAGTGTGGTTGTATCTGATTCTTAATTTGCACCCTGAGGCTTCTGCTTTAAATCCTCAAGTCTAATATAGGTCAATGAGGTAACCGAACTCAGTTTTTTCCGCTGCCACAGCTGCATGTAGACCACAGGCATCAAACAGTGATTGGAGACATTTGGGGCCGCCGTATAATCTATCAAAACTCTGTATTCTTTGATCTTGCTTGTCCATTTCTCACAAACAGAGCACTCCACACCCAAACACACACACACATCATGACGCAGATCGTCTTTGTGGTCAATTTTAAAGGAAACAGGTGGGTTGAAGTATCATGACCCAGACGCTTCCTTAGATTCACTCAAACCTTTCCTAATGCTGCTGTGAGACTGGAAGCGAGCTGATACTGCAGATAAACGTATCCGAATCAAACTGAACAAACAGTATTAGAACAGATGATCAAAAAGAAGATGTAACAGAACAGATCAGAACAGAAAAATCCAGACTAAATATTCCCCCTCATATGTGATAGTGTTACACGCCGGGACTTAAGGAATAAAGTGGGAGTTATTACTATTTAATCTGCTGTTTCTGTCCCAGATGCCTTGGAACTGCTCAGATTGTAAAAACCCACCTCCCCCCTAGTCCACTCCTCAGACATAATTCAGGACACATGTCAACAATTAGCCTACATCTCCCCATCCCTCTGAATATAGCTGCACCCACATTTCTCTGACTCTCCATCCTTAAAAATTGCCTCTGTCTCTGCCCTAACCACAATACAACCTAACGCAGTTCTCCTCTCTTTTTTTCCCCCTGTTGCTCTTCAGCTTTGCCCTCTCAGCACTTCTCACTGTTTTCACGAGGGCTGTCATCATTATGGGCTGTTTCCTCTAACCCAGGGTCAAAGCCGTTCCATCCGCTGCAGAGAAGAATTATCTGCCAGGATACAGAGCTTTAACAAAGCTTTGATTGCGACCGTGAAGCCAGGATGTAATTAGGGGTGTGCTGATCCGATATTGGACATCCGATTTCGGAAAGAGGATCGGATCACGGGAGAGATCCATGATGCCGATAAATTCGCTTCACTTCTACATATGGGATGCTGCTATGTCAGCTGTGCAAATAGCTGCAGTGGAAAGAAAAACTATGTGAACCACTTCTCAATTCGGTAACGTTCTGGATTAAAATCCCATAAAATTTGATCTTCATCAAAGTCATACCAGTAGACATAAAATATGTTTCTGACAGAAAAACAACAAAATAAAATTTGGGAAGTCAAAATAAAGGAACCCAAGGACTATATGAATGCAAGAAAAAAAAAGCTAATTTCAAATTTCACATACAGTTTCTTACCAATCTGTTTAATGACAATTCAGGACATTTCTACACGTGATAGTTTTATCATTTGTTTTACAATGTTAGAAAACTAATGTTTTAAGTCAAGTTTGATGTCTTCGGTGTCTTCTACACTTCAGTGGTATGGTGTTATTGAATCAGTCTTGGGTAGACAGAACAATGCAATTGAGTTTATTTTTTTATCAGATAAGAGAATATTATCTAGATTAAATATCTCTTGTTTATTTGGTCACTTATCTGGTCTGATTAGGGAGTTTAGATCACTTAATATCGTTTGCACAGCTCCCTATTTTATTTATTTATTAAATAAATCCCCGCACTGTGATCCCCCCCCCTCACCTCTGGGTTGAACTGGCCCTCCGTGGCTCCCTGCGCTCTCAGCTCCCACAGCAGCGCCACCAGCAGCAGTCGGATGATCGACGTCAGCTCCGGGGCCATCACTTCACGCTCAAACAAAAAAAAAATGTATAAAAACTGTATCGATTTCCTTGTAAAAGCTGTTACGATGTTATCTTGTTTGTCAGAACATTATCTGTGTAAAAATCGATATAGATATCCGATGCACTTTTTTTTCGGGCACTAAGTCTGAGTCGACTTTTGCGCAAAGCGGCCTGCGAGAGAAGCGTAAAAGTGCGTCTCTGCAGCTTAAAGCGATTTAAACCAAGTCTGTGTCTGTTTCCAGTCTGTGCATTCTTCTCGAGTTTCTTTTTTTTTTTTTCAGGGGGAATGCTAACCGCGCTGTCGGACGTTGTTGGAGGCAGGGAAACCGAGAGGGGACCGTGCACGCTCCGTGTTTCGTATGTCCGACTTCGGCCTGCGCTTTGCTCCAGATGTTGCAGCCGACTTTGTTTTCGTGAAAGTCTCAGCTGCTCCTCTTCCTCTTCCCCGGCTTTCAGTCGGCTTATTTTTGATCTCCTCTCCTCTCCCCTTCTCTCCTCTCTGCAGACGTGGTACTGTGATCCTCCCCGGAGATCTTTCGCTGAGAAGTATCATGTTGTAAACCACCCCCTTCTTCAGAATCAGCCCGCCCCATTTCGGAAAGCTGGAACCAACTTGATGACCCATCAGACTTGGCACGACTCGGTCGTGCAGTTAAGAAGCCTTTAAGTGCCCGTAAGAGCCGCAATAAGCTCATCGACAAATTGACCAGCGAAAACAAAACAAAAATTCAGAGATAAAGTTTATACAAGATCTAGGAAATCTCCACAGACCTTCCATGGAAATGTTCATGAGCGTAACAGCAGATCATTAGTTTATTAGTGCAGCAGTTTGCGCTGAAGCTTTGTTTCAAACCTGAAACATTTAAAAGCACGGTTTGAATGGTGCTGAATTTTTTTGTGGACCCCCACTTCTCTTTAAGCATTATAAGATGTTTCTGTGATCCTCATGCTCCACTAAGGTCAAATGTTGTATGCACCAAACAAAAAGAGTAACTGCGCCATCTAATGCACACGTGAACGTCAGCGCTTTAATGACAGCGTGAATTTAGTATACTTTTATCACTTATTTAGAGACACAATGTTGGCTTTGTTCACTCATAACTACAAACTACCACATGCACTCTCTTCTCGCCAGCTTGATCAGTTCCGTTGACTTTCCCCTCCTCTGTTTAGCAGTCATCTTTTTTTTATGTGTTCATCCTCTACAGTTATTCTCATTTGTCTACAATAAAAGCCCATATTGATTTCACGCGTGGATGTTTGATGATGTGTAGCTCTGTCTCACTATACACAGATTTAATCTAAAGTGAGCATGTGCAAAGAGAAAACAAACAGAATTCAGTCAGACTTGAGACATAACGTCATAACCCGTCATCTACCTTACAAGTACACAAACTGAGCAGGTCAGCTGGTGTGATCCACAGGTGATGTTTACTGCTGGAGATAGTTTTGGTTGGGAGCAGGGATTATTTATAACTGCATCAAAGCGATCATGAAGGAACTAGCTAGACACACAACACATATACATGCATGTTTGTATAGTAGCAGAAATAAAGTGGACATTTTATTCTTTTCTCCAAAGTGCTTTTTAATATGGAGATACTGAAAGTACAGCTTACAGCTAACAGACAAAGACTGATAGATATTTATAAATGTAACGGTTTAGTAACTGAAGTAACTTCAAACGTGTTACAGATATTAATTTTTAACCATACAACAGCAATAATAATAATAATAATAACACATTTTATCCACCATAGATCATGCCCTCAGTGGGCTCACAAACAATGCAGGTGTGCTTCTGTTTTGACAGTACAGTTTAAAAAAAAAAAAGTAAATCACGATTACAGAACCAGTAGTTGTCAGGACCACAAGATGGGGATAAAACACGTAATAATACCCCACAGTAACACATTCATATTGTTGACTTTGTTTGTGCGTACAAAGCAAAGTTTAGCTCTGTTAACTTCATAACCTAAGCTACACCGAAAAGAACCCCCTACAATGAAACAAACCAAAATTGTAACTCGTGGAATAAAATTTCTTTGGTGCCATTTATGGTAAAGTTAGTATATGGCACAGCTGCACCAAAATGTTCAAAAACACCCATAAGATTAGTTAAAGTACTTCTTTAAGTTACTTTTCCAAGAAGCTGGTGTTTCCTTAAAGAAGCTGATGGTATCATGTGGGTGTGCTGGGAAGTTCTTCACCCAGGTCTTAGTGTCACTTTTTAGCAAGCCCAGCAATAACGAGACTCATTTTGTTACTTCTTGAATATCTTTTACGCATTATTTATACAGTAGCTATACAGGACCAAGCTGACTGACAAAACTTTCACATACAAACATATTACTCTGACTACCAAACTGACAGGCTACCTGAAGTTTAAGGAAGCAACACTATGCAAATGACCATTCAGTTGTGCTAAAGGGCAAAAAATGATTGAAAACACCAGAATATTTCCAGCTAATTGTGCCGGCTGAAGTTATGACTCCCTCACTGGACTCCTCTCCAGCTTCCTTAGGGGCCCTTAAATTTATCACACGGGTGATTTTGAAGGCTGTGTAACTTCATTTTCACCTTGATCTGCAGCGTTTGGATCATTAGCTGGCTCAGTACTGGTGCTGAGGAAAGCCTCATACTGGTTCCAGAAGCCTGCGGAGCTCCTGGTGGCTGGAATGTTTAAGGATGTCATCAATGCAGATGATGGAAGTTGGTCAGAGGAGGAACGGCTGCTCCTGGCTGGTGGACGCGATGCTTTGGTTACCACACCATGGTGCTTCATGTGCCCCTGGAAACCAAATAAAAATATAAATATAGAACAACAAACATATATTAGCAAATATAATGACACTTTTATGTCTTTTATATAGAATAAGTAGTTTACTTTGGCAGAGGAGGTGAGCATATAGGTTTTTTCTTTGTGCTGCACACTAAATGATACTTTAAACACCATATTTCAGGCTTCATGATAAAAAACTTTATATTGAACTTTTAGCCCCAAATGTTTGCTGATTTTATATAACTTTCTGTCAAAAGATGGAAAATAGTATTTCAACCCAGCTTTGATGGTTTTGCTGTTATTATATACATTAAAAGAATTACATTTTATACCATGTTATTGGTTCCTTACTTTTAGTCCACTGCGGCTGGCATACTCTTTTCCACACTCGGCACAGCAATAGGTCTTCTTCTCAGGACGTGACATTGGAGAAGGAAGAGTTGGAGCAAGGCTGATGGGCACAGAAGGATCCAGAGCTTCACTTGAAACAAGTCCACTAGTTTTAATGCCTTTGTCCTGGACTTCCCTTCCATTTGAACTCATAGAAAAGCTCTGATGTGTCTCCCTTACAGACGTATCTGCTCTCTGTGATCCATCCCTTTCATCTGTACGGTCTGCATTCTCCACAGTGGGTGTTAGTTTGGGGTCTTCGTTTGGCACAGTCGCTTGGTCTTGTTTTGGTGTTGCAGGTGGAGGAGAGTCATCTTTTTCTGCTTCCATGGGTTCTGGTGATTGGGGCCTTGATGTTTCAGAGCTTGATTCCAAGGGTGCCTTTGCATTAAGGTTGCAAACATCTTGAGTTGGGGTGGGGTTAGTAGGGGTGCTGGAACAAGTGTATGTGAAGGGAGTATCATGAGCAGGTGTGCTTTCGAAGTCCTCCAGATTTGGTTTGAAACCAAGAACAGCACCTGAGGACCCTTCATCCTCTCTACAGTTTACTAACATAGTAGGAGGTGACTCTGTGTTTTTGGTAACACTGGAGAGAAGTGGTGAAGAATTAGATTTAGGAATATGGATGCTGGCAGTGGCTTGCTGTTGAACTTGGTTGTCTTGCTCAACTGGTGAAGCCTGACCTGGTGGCTTGGAGGCTAGCAAGGATGCACTGACACAAAGAACAGGGAGCTCTGCACTATCTAGGGATGGGGTTTGTTTGGAAGCATTCATGAAAGAGTCGGGGCTAAAGTCAGCAGGAGGGATTTGAATTGAAGATAGACACTTACTGAGACTTTTTTCAGCAGATTTAGTGCTGTTGGAGAGAGAGGCATGGGCAGGTTCTTGAGTTTGAAATTCTGAGCTTAGACCTGGGCTCTTAGCGTTGTCAGCTGGATGAGGTGTTGGACTTGAGACAGCATTTGGGACTAGCGAAGTGGACTGGGACGGAGATTGTAACAAAGATTTGGGATCAGATGACATCTCGTGTTCTGAATCCTCTCTGCCATCTGGTGGCAACTGTCCACCAAGGTGCATGCGAATGTGGTGCTGAAGAACAAGGGCGTTGGTGAACTTACGCTGGCACAGCGGGCAAGAGTTTTGGATACGTGTATTGGGTGGTCGAGCATGATGGGTGGCGAGATGTGACCGCAGACTACCCTTGGTGGAGAAGGACCGTCCACATAGTTTACATGGAAATGGACGTTCTCCAAGGTGTGTGGCCTGGTGGAGTCGCAGCGCTCTAGGACAGCTCAGCACCCGCAGACACACTCCACACTGATTGTTTGTCAGGTTCGGTGTTGATCCTGTGATGTTTAGTGATGGTAGAATATCACCCGTCATTGCCCTTGCTCCATTTTCACTCATTCTGAGGGCAGCTATCATCTCTCGGGTGAAGTATGAAACAGAGGTGGTGACGAGGTTTGACGATGGGGACGCTGTGACATACGTGGTAGATGTGCTGGCATTTGTGAAACGACTACTGGCTGAAATCGCTGATGTGGTAGTGGTACTACTAGCTAAAATCTCCAGTATGGAAGTAGGAGTAGAAGAGGAAGTCCAAGTGTGTGGAGGAGCCTTCTCTAATTTCTCTACCAGCCTCTGCAGCTTAGAGGTTTCAGATGTAGGGGTTACAGTAGGTATGGAGGAGGGCAAGGCAGAGGAGGTGGTGATGGTCGCTGGACCTGAGGCTTTAGGAAAGGAAGAAACGGGACACGAGAGGCGAGAATTGCTGGCATATTGTTGGGAACCTGCAGTAGAGGGTAGCTGGGTGTGTAACAACCCCAGTGTGGGATGGCTAAACAGGGATGAGTGTGCAGCCTGGGTGGAGGAAGAAGTAGAGGCAGAAGGAAAAAGAAGCTTTGGTAGGTGGGCTAGCTGTGAGTAAACTGCAGGAGACAGAATTGGTGCAGAAGGTGGGGTGTTTTCATCAAAGAGCTGCTGTCGAGCACTTTTGAAAAACCCAGTGATGGTGGGAGATGAAGACAAGGAGGGGTTTGAGAGAAGAGAGGAAGCCATAGAAGAGATGGAAGTTGAAGAGGAGGGTGATGAGTGTGATGAGGAGGAAGCGATAGAGACTGCAGCAGCAACAGCAGCAGCCCTGTTGAGCTGCAGGAGAGAGTGAGAAATCAAAGCTAGATCCACACTGGGTGGGAGAGCTAGAGTGGAAGGGGCAGAGCCACCAGAGGTCCCCAGAGAAGCCTCACTAGTAGTCCCCTCCAAATTATCTCCAAAGGTTTCATTCTCCACCCTATTTTTTCGCTTCTTCTGTGTAAAATTAATTCCACTAGTACTGCTACCACTGATCTGTCCTATATCTGACCCCCCAGTGGGCCCTAAAGCCACCCCAAACAAAGATGGTGGCAGAAGTGAAAGCGACAGCTCTGGGTTTTGCTCACGGTGCCGAAGGAAATGCACCTTCAGGTTACCTCGTGTGGTGAAACGACTGTGACACACTGGGCACCGGTAGGGTCGTTCCCCTGTGTGGGAACGGAGATGTATTTGCAAGGCAGAATCGCTGCTGAACATTTTTCCACAAAAGCGGCAGGCATGCTGCAGACGACCTGTACCGTTGGAGCTGGATGAAGAACAGGAGTCGCCTCCAGTAGAGGTAGACTGTAAACCACGTTGTGAGTTTGGGATATTTGTTACAGATGTAGTGTGGGATGAGTTCAGAATGGACAGGTCACTCTGGCCACTCCCTGTGGTGATATTAGTGGACTTTTCATGAAGAGACCGATTGGGTAGAGCTAAAGACAGGGGTAGGGGATAGGCAGAAGAAGGCATGGAGACTGCTGCAGAGGATGTTGTAAAGGGAGAGGAGGATTGCGAACTCTCCCACAGATAACCATGGGCCCCTGCCGTGACCCCTGTTCTCTCAGTCTGTGATTTGTGTGGCTGCAGGATTTGAGACAAGGACATGCATGGTTGTGCAGGTTTGCTGACTGCCTGAGAAGGGAGCAGGGAAGAGAAACATGCCAGGAGAGGAGCCACAGAGGTGGAGGGCTGAGAGGCAACTGTCTGGGTGTTAGGAGTGGAGGCCCTTTTGCTGCCTTCCAGGCAGAGTTGAGACAGAGGAGGGAAAAGATGCTGGGAGGGTGTATCAATGCTATAGGAAGCCTCACCGAGACGTAGCACCTGTCTACAGATCTCTTCTGTTATCTGCATCTGGTGGATCTGCCTTTGCTGCAGCACTCGAAGCTCCTCTAGGATCAGAGCAATGCTCAACTGTGTCCTAACAGGTGCAGCTGAGGCAGATGTCACTCCTGGGCTTGGGATGGGAGTAACGGGACTTGGGGGGCCTTCAGGCACTCGACTGGGGCTGCTGGGTTGCGGTGGAGGACATAGCAAGGCCGAGGACGATGAAGAGGAAGAGGAAGTGGTGGTGGCTGACAGGCCCAGTTTGGGAGACGCCATGTGTGTACTTTGGGAAGATCGGATGAAGGCACTTGTATAAGATGAAGAACTGCAACCAGGCAGCCGAAAAGCAGGTGAATGTTGTGAGAGGGAAGAATGAGAGAATAAGAGGAT
This sequence comes from Zenarchopterus dispar, assembly GCA_028564865.1. NCBI lineage: Eukaryota > Metazoa > Chordata > Actinopteri > Beloniformes > Zenarchopteridae > Zenarchopterus > Zenarchopterus dispar. Next base: position 5,587,765 of record JAOWBL010000009.1, on the reverse strand, counting down.
AAGAGGGCTCTGGGTCTTGGAGGGGTTTCTGGAAGTGCAGTTTTGATGAACAAGGTTGTAATGCACCCTCTGTGAGTTGAGGGGGCGTCCAAGAGCTCTTGACGGATGAACAGCACACGGGTGGGAGCTGGGAGCTTTGAGGAGAAGATGAAGAGCACAACAGTGAATCTGTGATAACTGGGAAGGAGTGTGACTTCACTGTCAAGGTGACATCTGGGGAAATTTAAGAGAAAACATTAAAAAATTTAGTGAGGTAAACTATGATTTAAGAGGAATAATACATGTGTAGAAAAAAGGAAAAACATAATTATTTAGGTGGTGACTTTAACCTCTTGGTGTTCAGTTCCACCATCTTACCATCCGTCTGCTTTTTTCATTTTTGCCCTGACGATTCTCATCAAGTGCGATCTCTTTACTGCTGTCTACATATACATCAGACATGCAGGGACATACACTTACACACAGATACACAAGCATACACAGATCTCACTGTTCTGCAAGAATGCACTATTCACCCATGGAGGACCCTGGCTGGTTTCCAGGGCAACACGTATAAGCCAATGAGCATTATCCACACCCCCATAAAATAAAGAAGCCACAGACACTTTTATCTCTGCCTCTTTCACTCCCATATCCTAAAGAGTCCTTTTCTTGGAAGCCCAGTGGGATGTCAAAGGGTTAGGTCTAGGAAGGCTGATTGCCTGGCAGACATGACCTTAAAAACTCTGAAGTTGCATTCCTGATAATGTTTAAATGCGGGGGAAAGATGCAAGGTGATGTGCAAAGAAAAGAGACAGGCCTGTAAACAGGCAGGATGACTCACAGGAACATTTAACCCAGGAATGTGCAGAGAGACAGAGGTGGAGAAACACACACACAGAGCTTATTTGTCAATATGTACAATACCGGTATGCTCTGGTACACACAAATATATTGCTGTTTGCTTGAAAGTTACAGTTTCATGGCACACGGTGGTCCCTATCACTGCAACTGACACGGACACAAGTACACACTGCTGTGTGCTCTCACGCAGATACTGTCACATACACACTTGAGTATGTTCACGCTTCAGTGGATGACAACAAAGCTGAAATGGGACAATGGGGGCTCATACTGGAGTTAGAGTACCTTATACAGTGCCTCACAAAGGTTCCTTTTTCTTAACCTTTTGCATGCCTCTTGCTTACTGGGTTTTAAAATGGACTCACATCTCTGAATTCTGCAGGCTCTGCAACTTTAGTAATTGAGATATGAGGTTACTTGGATATTATGGAGTTCATTTTGCAGTTAACTATAAATTTCCACAATTTTTAACATTTTTTTAATAACACATGTATGGCATGAAGCATGATATGATTTGCCTGTCAATGAAAATACTTTTCAGCTGCAAAATTGTTGTTTTGGAAAGGATTTGAGGAAAGTCATTTTTGTTCAAATGACGGTGCAATTTGCACAGCTGACGTTACTTTTAGCTCCTCTTTTAATGATACAGTGCTTCATTTTTTTCGTGAGAACAATTCCCAGGTACAAACACATTATTCACAGACAGAAACTAAGGCCTAAACTTCACACCTCCACTTGCTGAACAATCTGTCTCACCATACTCAAGCATCTGAGAAGCTGCGAAGGTCAAACCCATAAGCTGCTGGGGTCATTTCTGTTTCTGCTAGGACATGCCTCTGCTGGATTGGACCGACGCTGAAGCGCATTGGCCAACAACATTTACAATGTCTCCTTACATGCTGAAAAGATAGGCATCTAAATTACTTTGATGAGAAAAAAAAATTAATAA
>JAOWBL010000009.1:5571364-5581940 GCA_028564865.1 Zenarchopterus dispar | reverse complement strand
AAATAATGTATAGGCATCATTTTCTTATTTATTATATATCTTACTATCTACTCATGTTCATGCTTCAATCAGATAAGATCATTATGTTATAAAAGGTGTGAAAAAGATGTATTTACTTAATTAAGTGAGAAAAACCATCTGAAAACAGCACTGAAGAGTAATTGTGACTTTGAGATTACCTACTAACATCCTCTTCAGCCCCCTCCCGTGTCAGTGTCAGGTGACCTCTCAGAGTGCCGTGAATCTCTTGGGATTAGTCAACAAATTGACCGCACACAACACACACCTCCTCTGATGGCAGGAGTCTGCAAACAGCAGGACATCAGTAGGTAAGAGAAAGCACTTTCCTTTTATTGTCTTTTTTCATACTTGTAGTTCAAGTTTAGATACGAGTTAAGAGTTGAGCACAGAGAGGAAATTGGAGAGACGAGGTGTCGAGGATGATCTCCTGATCCTTCCACTTCAACAGCCTGTGTCTGAGGCAGGTTAATGCTCATCCTGGGTCAGTGTTACAATCCCTTTACCTTTATATTGTCAAGAGAAAATCTTTACTTACTCATTAAATTCTTTGTTTTTGCCTGTTTGGTAAATTAACTGGTTAAACTGTCTCTGAAACTACAACTATTTGTACACTTCACCTTTTATACGAAGGTTTAGATTTGATCTACTTTTCTTAGTATGTTACGTTGTGTTGGTATCCTGCTGAACTTTAAACCAAGTGGTGTTTCTGTTATTTTGGTCTGTTTTTCCAGTAATACTGGCTTCATTGTTAAGTATTCTAATCTTAGATTACACCAAGCAAAAGCCCAGCAGACAGGATTATTGGTCTGAGTGAACAGTTGGACTGAAACAAGGACTTTCCTCTTGTCCTGAGCTCAGTACTGGCTAATGCATTAGTATTTTGTACAGTACATGTAAGGTGTGTAAATGCCATCTGTATTTGATGCTGCATGTAATTTAAGGGATTTTTTTATAAATCTAATCACTTTTTTAATCTTTCTCTGTTACAAACATATTTAGTTAATAGCACTCATTAGTGACCATCATCTGAGCACAATGGCTTCCCTGGATGAGGAACTGACCTGCTCTGTGTGTCGAGACAGCTTCAGCCAGGCCCACCCCCTGCCCTGCGGCCACAGCTTCTGTCCAGCATGCATCCGTGAGGCCTGGAGCGGCCACGGGGAAGGGAAAAGTCGCTTTATTTGTCCACAGTGCCAGGAGGAGCATGGGGAGGTGTTGTGTGACTGCTGCCCTCCTGTGGCAGAAGACGGGCAGCCATCATTGGCTGTCAAGACCTGCCTCAGGTGCGAGGTGTCACTGTGCGCCAGCCACCTTCAACCCCATCTGGAGAGACCAGCGTTTAGCAACCACCTGCTGGTGGAGCCGCTGGGGGATGTCTCCCAGCGAAGGTGCTTAGCTCACTTTGAGGTTTTCCGCTACTACTGTGTGGATGAGAGGGTGTACGTGTGTGGTGACTGTCTGCTGGAAGGAGGCCACGCTCAACACAAAGTCAAGGCGCTGAGGCAGGTGGAGGAGGACCTGAAGGTTAGCCAGATGGCTGCATAGTAAAGGCATGTTTTCAGATCTGTAACTTAAGTGTGTGCTTGCCGAAACACTGAATGGATGATTTTGCAGGTGATCCTCCAGACGCTGCTCATCAAAGCAGAGAAGAAGCTGAAGGATGGAGAGCAAATTCTCAAAGAGCACGAGAACATTGACGCCACCATGGCTGTGAGTTGAAACACGTCATCTGTGCAGAGAAAATTAAACAGAAGGACTCTGTTGCAATGAGTACTTTCTTACCTGTGCTTCATTATTTCACAAAAAAATAATATACCAATCAAACATTACACGGGTGACAGTGTATATCAGTCACTCCTCTTCCAGGAGGGCAACATTTTCACATTTCTGGTTCCAGGACTCGCTGAAGCAGGATGACAGTCAAGTGGAGCGGCTGGACTCAGACCTGCAGGTCCAGGTGAAGAAGCTGGTGGTGGCTCTGAGGGAGATGACTAAGAGGGAGAGGCAGCAGATCATAGAGCGAGTCCACCAGGACTGCACCAAAGTGAGGGACGACATGAACCAGACGGTGAACATCCAGCAGTATCTGACCTTCCTGTTGGCAGAGACAGACCCTTTCCTACTCATCTGGGTAAGACATCGCTTTGCATACTCTGCAAAAAGATCTGATGAAGAGTGAAGAGATCGAAGAGATCAAAACTTCTGAAACATTTAGTTGTATTCATGTTACTTGACCAGTAGATTTTGTCAGTTTTTTAAATAATGACAAAAAAAGGCTATTTGAAATATGATCGTTAGTGTCAGCATGCAGTTCTTCCTACATATAACCAATGTCAGTGGACGCCGGAGTTTAACAACATGGCATTTTACCACAATTCAACATCTCATAACACCAGTTTCAGATTCTAAATTAATGGCAGGAGTGAGAGTGAGTATCAGTGTTTGTTTGTTTTATTTGTCTCTGTGACAGCTGGGATAACTTTAAGCACCCTGCATGACTCTGAACAGAATACAGCAGGCTTAAAAATGGACGGGTGGACATTTAAAAGGTGTTCTGGATGTTGCTTTTTGCAGCAGAGCCAGGAGAAAGTTCACAAGTATTCAACAATTAAAAAGAGGCAATAAAATGAAGCTTACATGGTCACAGATGGAACTGCTGTGTGATTGCGTTTATTTTATTTTATTTTTTGACTTGAGCAGAATCACAGGAACAATCTTTCTTTAACAGCTATATAACATGTTTCTCTCCACTGCCCTTCACCTTTTTCGTTCTCTCAGGCCTTTCAATCAGATGACACAAAGTAAGTCCAGAAACATTCAAAGGGAACCTGTCTGGTCACGTTTTAAGCTGTGTTGATGTATGTTGAGACTGGCATGTCTGAGCATGTGAAAGACAGAGAGACAGCGAGAACCGCATTAGGTTATGTTAATAGATGGCAGTTAATGTATGCCTGCTCATTTGTGAGACTGATCCTAATTCCACGCTGCGTGTGTGGCTTCTGGATTGCAGGTTATTAGCGGACCTCAGCTGCCCACTTTTCGTCCCTGACCCCATTAGTATGGACCGCAAGCACATCCTGGAAGACATTGAGGGCAAATATCGAGAGTTCATCACCGCCACCCTCCGCTGCCTAACTGACCTCAAGAGGGAACTTTGTAAGTGGCACAATATATATTTAGCTATAATTAGTCCACACCATGACTAATGGGAGATTTTGGAGAAATGTTTTTTACTTTCTTGAAAAAAGCACACATTTGTTCAAGAGTTGTTTGAACACCCATCAGCTGGTTAGCTTTGCACAAAGATGAAACGAGATGGAACAGCCAGTCTGGATTTTTCTCAACTCCTGCATCAAAGTCCCGGTGAAAATGTGTGATATTTTATTTCTTTACAAGTTAAACGAGACTCATGCAGGCGACAAATGAAAGGAAAAACAGGATGAAGTGTTCTGGTAAGGGCTGTTGAATGCCAAAAGAACAGTTTTACAACATTTTGATATGGATTATATAGTTTATGGAGGGATGAACACCATTCTTCTAGAAAAATCTACCTGTCCTGCATATTTCAGATGTTTTCCTGCTTCAACATACCCTGACACAGCTGTGTCATGAAGACACTTGTGCAGACCTTGGTGAAAAGCTGATGACGATTCATAAATTAGAATCACGTGCTCACGGAAGGAAACATCTAAAACACGCAAGACAGTGGGTCCTGAGGACCAGGGCCACTGGTCCAACACATCAGTCCAAAATCACCCTTTGGGTTTTCTGTGGGTTGAGGTCTGATGACTGAGAAGGCCATGGCATAGGATTCATATTATTTTCATACTCATCATTATGACCTGCAGATGGGGGCGTTTCAATTTGGAAGACACAAACTGACAGAACTGTTCACCCATGGATTCAAGGAGATCCCTCAGAGCTTCTGTTATCACTGGCAATAACCTTTCAATCGAAGGAAACAAGTTACTGTAACCCCAGAAAAAAATGCCTTGCACTCCAAACAAAACCCCCAAATGTTCCCTATCTGTATGTGTCAAGTGGAAATCTTTTTTCTTTTTTTTTTTTTAAATCTTAGTCTAAGCATGTGCACATGTCTTATCTTTACTATATCAGAAGCTACATGTTTGCCTTTAAGCTTAGACTCATGTTTGTTGGGCGAATATGTGACATGTTCTCAACTACCTGCAACACAACAAATAGGTCTATTTTGTGAGTATTTCAACTATTTTAACATCATTATTGGTATTTTATGTGATCAAAGAATTATTTTCATTCATTCTATGTTTAGTTATAATGACTGTTTTATAGATGTTTTTATTAAAAGTACAGATATTCTTTTATATTTAATTTTCTTGAAAGATGCTTGACTTTACTTTCATTAATCAACCAACAAGAAAATCACCAAAAGCGGTGTAATTCATGCAGGTTATCATTTTTTAAAATTAATATTATTATTTTCCTTTCGCGCTGCAGTAACCAGTCCTCTGACTCTGGACACAAACACGGCTCATCCTCTGCTGAGCATCTCTGATGACTTGCGCTCAGTCAGAAGAGTGAAAAACCGTCTGCCGTGCGCTGCCCATCCCGAGCGTTTCGACCACTGGCCTCAGGTTCTGACGGTGCAGACCTTCTCCTCTGGGACTCACTACTGGGAGCTGGAGGCTGAGGGATTCTGGGATGTCGCTGTCTGCTATCGAAGCATCGGACGGAAGGGAAAAGATGGCAATGCCTTCGGAAATAACAAGGTATATCTAATAATTTTGACCAGTAGAAGAGAAAGAAACCTCCTTGTGTGTTTTTTTTTTTTTTTTTTTTTTGCTTTACACGAAACAAAAATAGATCAGCACTGACATGACTCAAACCTCACTTTTTGCTCAGAGTTTTTGTTCTTTTCTAAGTTACATCTGAACATCATAGATTCACCATGTTTGACTCTATGAAGTGACTTTTTTTGTTTGACATACCACGTTTCCAAATCTGTTCTGAAAACAGAACATCACAATTTATATTTTGCAAACTTTACAAGTCAAGAGGAGGTACAGAAAACTGGTTTCCACTTAGATCTCTTGGTGTTACATTGGAACTGTTGCCCAAAGATGGTGTGATAGGTATTATCAGTAAACTGATAAATTTTTCACGTAGAAGTTCTTTTAACTGGTTTTCCATTCAGTCTCTTAGTTATCTGGTCATCATCAGCCAAAGAAAAAAATTGAATTTACCATCAAAGAAAAGAAAAATAGAAAACCAGTAGGGCTTATATATGAAAGGCAAGTTCGCCTTTTATTTTGTCATTCATGCTCTAAGATGTCTTAAACAAAAGACAATAATTACTGCCAAGCCATTTTCCTGCTGATCAGTAGCTGTTACAGATTTATATTAATCCAAAACAAAAATATATCCATCTTTTGTTACGTCCTCAGATGTCGTGGAGCTTGACGCAGCAGCATGACAAAAAACTGGCAGCCTGGCACAACCGCAGGAAGACCCGCCTCACGTACCAGATGGCTGGCAACCGAGTTGCACTTGCTGTGGATTACAGCGCTGGAACCATCACCTTCTCTGAGGTGGGACCATTCAACAACCTCATTCACCTCCACACTTTCTCCACAAGCTTCACCCGGCCCGTGTGCTTGGGCTTTGGACTCTACAAAGCTGAGCTCAACAGTCGAATCTCCATGGTAAAAGTCTGAGGAGAGCAATGGGATGACCGGAGAGCAGACTCTAGGTCGCAGTGTTGGTGTAACTAAGCAAAACTTGTGCTGGATCCTCTGCTGTGACTTCTTGACTTCCTCTTGAAAAAAAAAAAAAAAAAAAAGGAAGCAAAACAATATCCCCTTAAAATGTTGATGTTGTCATGGAAGTTATTTTCTTTGGGGACCAACGAAAATTTGATCCCCTGGATATGACTTGGGTTCGGCTTTTGAAAGATTATAATACAAATCTGTTTTTGGACAGAATTTTGTCTTTGTAATGTATTTTTATTTCCATGATGTTTAGAAATTAGGTAGTTATGTAATAAAGGTAGTTATGTAACAAAAAATGTAAATATAGGGAACCCAAGTCTGGACAATTATTCTTCCCATCATTTCCGTCTCTATTGGTCTACTTCTGTTACACTTTGTTTGTAACTTGCTCTTTCAAAGGTGTAGACGCAGCAAACCGGAGTTTTTGATTCTTCATGGTCTCAGCGCAAACACACATGATACAGTCGCTATTGTCACTGGAAATTACAAAAAAAAAAAAAAAAAAAAATAGAAACGACTGCCACAAACTGGTTAACTTAGCTCTTTGAAGGTGTTCGGATAACTGTTCTTTTTATTTTATTTTCCTCCACTCCGGTGATGAGTGGGTGGATGCAAGGTAGAGGCTGAGAAACAAGCAGACCGGTGGGAGGGAGTGGGGAGGGGGGGGTGAGTGAGCGGATACGCAGGGAGAGAGATAGAAAGATCAGAGCGTAGTCTGAACTGGCTGCAATCAGCCCGACTGCAGCGCTGCGAAACGATGTGACAAGAGAGCTGGAAAAACAGGACTTTTGAGCTTCTCTTCGCTCCTTCAGCTGGCAGGAAACTCCTGATATGAGACACAAGCTTGTTCGAAGGGAAACAGGTGATGAGCAACTTTTTATTCTCCCGTTATACTTCAGTGAGCAGGTAGTCATTTCATGTAAGAAAGCTTGTTTTATGTTAAAAAATGAATTAATTTTGCCATGATGTGAAGCTTCAACCAAGGAACAATTGTGCTGTTTTTTATTGTTAGAAATTTTGTGAGCAAAGAAAGACGTGGTTTTTTTTTCTCAAAGAAGCACTCAACATATTTGATAAGTGATGTAATTACATGGAGTACAACAAATGGATTAATGCCACTAAGTTAATGTAACAAAAATATCACTATAATGTCTGGGAAAAGTAAAAGTAACATTTTCATTGGTGATTACTACATAAGGATGGGAAGGTGTGAATTAAAAGAGCAAGTGAGGATGAAGGAGTTTGCATTGAGAAAGGGAGGAGGTACGGGCACACTTGTAAAAGACAGATGGCCACTCAGTGGAGTTGTTCCCCCACACCATCTTTCCTTCGTGCTCCCTTCTGGCTCCTACATCCTTCCCACTGTCACCTCTCCAGAATCCTACCTCATCAGTTCTTTTTTCTTCCTCTCTCCCACGCTCACCCTCTCCTCCTTTGGCTCTGCTCTCTCTACTTTTCCCAATGACATCGCCTCATTCTTCTTTTTTTTCTTTGTTTCTTCCTCTGTTTGTTTCTGTCTTTCTTTCTTTTTCCCTCCCTCCCTTACTTCCTTCCTTCTTTCCTTCCTTCCGTCTTTTCTTCCTTCCGTCCTTTTCTGCCAAGGATTTCAACATGAACACAGTCACACACAATAGATGTTTTATGTGTGTTTGTGATTGTCACTCCATGACCCACTGACACAGCACATAAGGGGGATTTGGGATTTGTAAAAATAAATAAATAAAAATAAAAAATCTTGTGATTGGCAGCTATGACATGTGAACTGTTTTTTTTTTTTTTAAATCAAAATTGTCAGCTGGCTGTGTTGTCACTTGAAACCACCTGGAAGTTAAATTTAGAGCTTTGATTTTTTTCTAATCGACTTTGATATCTTAAGAAGATCAGAAAACTTCTAACAGGGGAACATCTTTCCCTATAGCATGTTCATTTACAGTTTCGGTTGTCGAGAGTGACACCTCTTTACAGCATAATCCAGCAGCGATATCTCCCCCAAAACTCCCAGGTTCAGTCATGCAACTCAGGCCATTCAACGCTGACCTCCTCATCCTGCTGAGTGTGTTGATGTTGTGGAAACCTTTGGGAACCCAGGGCCAGAATGACACAGAGCCCATCATTCTTGAAGGAAAGTGTTTGGTGGTGTGTGATTCTACGCCTTCTTCTGAGCCTGCTGGAAATGCTTTGGGCATGTCAGTTCGGTCTGGCTCAGGCCGAGTAGCCTTCTCCGCCAGCCGCCAGACCAATCATGAGCCCACGGACATGAGCAATCGCACCATGATTATCTACTTCGATCATGTGAGTAGGATCGACGCGTTTTTATAAATTATGCAATTGCATCACGGCTATTATATTTGATGTTTTACTGAATGCAGAACTTTCCCTGCAGTGAACATGCAAATAAATGTATATATTTAGAAATCTTACCTATAGCCTTCACTTTTTATTTTGTTGTATGGATACATTGCACATAATTTTACTGCCTTCATCTCACTGCCTGAACAGATTTTGGTTAACGTGGGCACTCATTTTGACCAAGAGAGCAGTGTCTTTCTGGCACCACGGAGAGGGGTGTACAGCTTCAACTTCCATGTTGTCAAGGCCTACAATAGACAAACTATTCAGGTATGAGTCTGCCTCAGCCGTGAGACTTGGGGTTTGGATTCTAGCACATGCTTTCTGTAATCCCATTATTTCCCACCTCTCAGGTCAGCCTGATGGTGAACGGCTGGCCAATGATTTCAGCTTTTGCTGGGGACCAAGATGTGACCCGAGAAGCTGCCACCAATGCCGGCCTGGTGATTATGGAGAAGGGGGACAAAGCCTATCTCAGACTAGAGAGAGGCAATCTGATGGGAGGCTGGAAGTACTCCACTTTCTCTGGGTTCCTGGTCTTCCCCTTGTGAGAAGGGTGGATGGATAGGGTGAGGGGGATGTGAATGGATGAGAGAAAAGGGAGGAGGTGATGACAGAAGCTCACTTGCGTCTGAATACAGTGCATGAAGGGATGAGACTTCTTCATAACTGAGCTAAAGACTATATGACTCAAGAAACCCTTAGCAAATGAAAAGAAAGTAATTAAAGAGTTATGTGTGGAGTTTACTCACTCTGTTACTGTGTGTAAATACTTGTTGCGTTTATTTAAAGGAAATTCTGATGTGACAAACTACCAATGTGCATTCAAAAGGTTTAAATCACTGCTTCTCTCCAAATGGTATCCAGTTTAGCTTAGAAAAAGATGTGTCTTTTTATTTGAGTGTGCTGTATGAATGATGCTCCTGTATATGCCTGTCAGTACAATATAATAGATGTTTATTTACAAAGAAATTTTATCAAGAACAAAAAAGGAAAATAAAGCCTAAATTTTATCTGAAGATCTATCTGAGTAAGGATGCAGAAATGATAACTGATGTCTTTTTTATGAATTGTTGCAATTTATTCAACTACAACATAGCTATTTTCCCTTCCCTTTCATGGTGTGCTTCCCAATGGCATGGCAGCGGTTTGTAAATATAGCTCCCACCAGCAGAGCTGGCACTGACTGGGACCAGGCAGACCAGCATGGGACGGAGTATAAGTGCGTTGCGTGGCAGATAGTCTATGCAGGGCTGCAGACAGATGGAGGTTTTGGCGAGCAGACATGCTCATCCCTGCAGGACTGCCATGGACAAAGTGTGGTATGCTGTCACTTGTACTCCCTTACGCTTCTCTGGTTCAGGAACGCCTCTTTCTGTCTCTATGTCAATTTCTGACATATGTCTCTACCATACCGGAGTCAACATGTATGATTTAAAGAGTCATATCAGTACGGGTTCTTTAGAAGTGGAAAGATTAGATTTTAAATCTGCAGTAATATTAGCAGACAAACCACATTGCAGTGGTTAAAGATGGGAAATTGTGTTGAAATATTATCATTGTCTATTTTATCATACTGTATGTGTCAGTCTTTGGGTTACTCTGCATTTTTGAGACATCCATCATGAGATAAAATAGTAAGCATAACTGCTTAAAATCAATGCTTCATTAGCAAACCAGGACAAGCAGGCAGCTTGCACCAGATTCCCAAAATGGGTAGCAAAAGCCATGCATTTTCTCTGAATCAAGGGTTTGGACATTTGATTCCCTGAAATGTAACATCATCTTACACCTCACATGGCATACCAAAGGAGTTTCGATTATTGCATCTTATTTATACTTGTAAATGCACATCAAAAACTGTGTGAGATTAACTGACAAAACAGTTTCTACAAGCATTTAAAATGCATACAATGTAAAAAGTAACAGTGCTTCAAGTGTTACTTTGCCTCCTTGCATGTTAATCTGACCATTCTTAACTCTTTTTAAGTCAATCAGTGAAGTCCTTGCAATTTTAAAATATCAACTCTAGACGATTATTGGAGAATATTCACAGAACTGTATGTATTTATTTTTTAGTTTGTGACTCTTTTTCATGAAATATTTGTCCAGTGAAGTTAACGAATGTGGTGATTTTGACTGGTAAAACTGAAACAGTCAATGTTGAAGTCCTGTTACATACCACAGGAGGGCGCCAAAACACAACTACGTTTACACCTGAAATCGCGCAGGAGCGCGCGTAGACCGTCGCTGGAGTGTCCACAGGAAAACTGTTATCAGCTTCTGAGATGTAATAATAATGATAATCATAAATATTAAATATTTGCGCGTGTTGACTTAATATATGCTGATGAAAACTGATCGTGGACCAGCAGCACAAATCTTCATTCATTTAAAGGTGTGAGCTGATTGCTGAGCTGTGGCACGGTTGTGGCCAGTGTAATAAAACGCTAAAAAAA
>JAOWBL010000009.1:5530597-5571264 GCA_028564865.1 Zenarchopterus dispar | reverse complement strand
AAATAAAAATAATTGTGTCTCATACTAACAGACCTGAAGGCTAAGTGGCCTCTTAGAGACAACTAAAACGCCTTCTCTTTTTCTACCGGTCAGCCTAAAAACGGCTCCGTGCTGTGAAACTGTAATATTGAAGATCACAGAGTCAAATGATCCCAGCTAGGCCGCATTTATTGTTCTCTCAACCTAACTACGGATGTTATCCCGCCCAGACTCGGCAGTAGAAATGATAGATCCTCAATTGAGCCAATGACAGAGCCGCATGCCGCCGGCTCGACAGAAAATAGACCAATCATCGTTGGAGATCCTCCTAGGGCCAAGCTCTCTACGTTTTCTCCAGCAAGAAGTTAGTTCCTGCTCTTCTGGCCGTTTCCTGTAATCGTACAGTGTTGTGAGACGGAGAAAGCCATGTGTGTCGATGCAAAGGTAAATTTAGCACCCCGAAATTATTACCCAGAGAGTTGGGGCAGTTGTTATGATGGTTATTTTCAGGAATTTTTGCCGAAAATGAGTCTCGGACCAGTCGAAACAGCATTGCGGCCTAACCTATGTGTGAACGTTGACGGGTAGTGGTTATTGTGGCACGTTGCTTTGGTTTGGTCCGGTTTGTTGATGAGATTGAAGGAGTCCGGTGCTCTGAATGGTTGGTAGTAAATGACAGAGAGGGAAACCGATGCCCGAAAACGTTCGGTGTGCGGTGTTTTTGTGCGTAGATTTGTTTTTTTGCCGGTTCACAGGCTCTTGTAATCGGCACATTTTGGTCGCGGGAGAAGCTAATGCTAGCCGACGGTTTTTGTGAGAAAGACTGAGGCGACGAGCAGAGGAAAGAGGAAAGCTCCTGACCAGCATCACTACTCTCCTGGTCCCACTAAACTCAAAACTCTGCTTTTTTTTTAAACGATTTTTTCCCCTGAATCCACTATTATATACCCTATCATTGAAGTTACCGCATTTTGCTTCATGTTAAAGCCTTTAGCATCAGTATAAAAGTACTTCTGAACAGATACAAGCAACACACCAGTAACATGTAGTAGCTGTTCATACTGTTTTATAGCAGTCAAACCTGTATTTATAAACTTAAAAGTTAATACGTTCGTCTAACAAGGCATTTAAATACCACTCTAAGTGAAATTGACTTAAATGATTTATCTTTCAAAGAGAGAAGTTTAGGATGAAAAAAGTTTACCTTTTATTATAAAGGACCACATTAGACAAACTTTTTGTTTTTCTGCTTTTTATAACTTAAATACTGTTGAAAAAGTGAACATCTGTTTTTATAGACAAAATTGATAAGGTGCAGCTATTCATTACATTCCACTCTCATATAACTGTGCTAATTTAAATGTTTCTTCTCTTTTTCTAGCAGTTAACTTAAAAGTTGAGAAGAATTGGAAGACAACTCTGTAGTTTTCATCTGAGAGTTTTTTTTTTTTAAACACAGTGCCCATCTCCCTGTGTGGAGTGGGCGAGATGGCAGACCCCATTATGGACCTCTTTGAGGACACACCACTGTTTAATCTGGATGCCCTGCCGGATGACTCCTTCACGCAGGGTTCCTCGGACCCTGTGGAAGAAGCTCTAAAGCTGGCTTTGGGCCAGGTGGATCCACCGGTCGAGCAGGAGCCTACCCCCGACCTCACAGTCAACGCAAATCTTGGTGTTCCTGTAGCAGCTCCTGCCATCCCGGACCCTGTACCGGTGCAAGTTCACTCACAGCAGCCAATACCAGTGGCAATTTCTCAGACTGTTTCTGTACCTGCAGCCTCCACCATGACCCCGATACCTGCTTCTGTCCCTGTTGATACTGTACCTCAGATACAAGCTCAGACCACCATACCTATTGTCAGCAACACCAGTGGGGCTACCAGTAGCACGGTCCTGCTGAGCTCACCTCTGACTGTTTCCACCCCTGCAGCTACCACAACCACCGCCAACACACAACAGCTGACACAGATAACTCACCAGCTCACTCCCCAGCAGTTAGCTGCCATAACACAGCAAGCTGGTGGCAAAATTGTCATTCTCAAAGGTCCCCAGGGTCAGGCACAGGTTCTGCAGACTGTATCAGGGACCACGGCCCAGACAAGCGGAAAAGTAATCCGCGTGTTGGCTGGCACTCCACTCAAACCTGGTGTGTCTATACTGCAGGGGGGGACAGTATTGAATCAGACCAGCCCAGGACAAGCCCAAGTTAAGGTGAGTGCAGCAGGAGTGCAGAGGCTGCTGCAGTCTCCCGGTGGGCCAGTGAAACAGGTGATGCTCACATCCATGCCTCAGCAGGTACAGCAGACGCAAAGCCAGCCTGTTCAGGTGCAGATTCCACCCCAAGCCCAGACAGCTCAGATCCAGGTCCAGGCACAGGGTCAGGTGCAGCTCCAGCCGGCCATGCAGGCCCAAACGCAGGTAAGCACCACTTTCTGTACCCATAGAGGCAATCCACAAAGTACCACTCCAACAGTGGAAGCACAACAAGTAATATATTGAGTAGGTTTGTAGTGTGCCATAGGGAAATTGCTGATTCTTAAAACCTCTATATTTAGGTCAGTCTTTTTTTTTCCTGTTGTCATGAGTCTCATTCTGTTTGTCTCATTCTAGGGTGGTGAAGCAAAGCGCATCACACTGGTTCTCCAACAGCCATCCCAGACTAGCTCTGCCACGACAACGGGTCAAACTGTTACAGCTCAGCAGCAGGTGACGCAAGTGCAGCAGGTTCAGACGGCACAAGGGGGGCAGCAGCCGCAGGCCCCTACTCGATTAGTCCTCGGTCAGCTCCCTGGTGGTAAACTGGTGCTCCAAGGAAGCCAGCTAGCAGCGCTAACCCAGGCTCGGGCTGCTGGCCAGGCCGGAGGGCAGCCCAAAGTCCTCACACTTCAACTGCAAGTTCAACAGCAGCCCAACCAGCAAGGAGGAGTTAAGGTGAGAAACAAGTTTTTCAGAAGGTACACGTTTGTCAGTCAGATTAAGGATGTCACAAGTGTCAGACGGTTCATCACACAATCACATGGTTCAGTAAAATTACTACATTGCATGTGTAAAACACAAAGTGGTCCACTGTTATTCACAGTAACTGAGATCTTTTTTTTCCTAATATATTTTATATTTCTTTAATATGTAGTACAACTACAAAATGATATCTATAAACCAACACAACTGTATTTTGTATTTTTGGTTTCACCTACATTTAAATAAATGACAAGGATCTATAATTTGTTTTTGATTTAAAAAAAAACAAAACAAAAAAAACAAACAAAAAAAAAACAAATGTAGATGATGCATCTATTTGCTATTGGAGGAAAGGGGTTGGACTTAAAAATGGGAAGTGAGCCCAAGTTCTCAGCTGTTTCAAATATTGCAGTCTAACTTATGTAAAATTTTCAATTTTTTACATTTCTGTTGGATAGGGGAAAAAAATCAGAAAAAATACAGTGTTACTAATGTGAAAGTTTATGTTGCATGTGCTGCTGCAGTCAACATTTATTTAAAAAAAAAGAAAAAAAAAAAAAAAGATACTTTTCTATATCCAGTACAGGTCTTCCCAAACTTTCCCTTACTGGTTCTGTTAACGTCTAGCTGTTATCATTGAAATCTAGTTTCCTTAATTAGCACACGGACATGAATTATTTCCAAACTCTCTCTGTGATCATCTGATGCTGTTGAGAAGTTGGCATGCTTGAGCAAACGCTGGAGATAAGTAGTCATCAATTTATAAAATCTCAACCTGTCTTTGCCTGGTCTAGTGTTGAACTGATCTAATGTTACTTTGTTAGTATTCACGTCGCATTTGGAAACCTGCCATCGTGTTAAAGTGGTCATGTTTCAACCTTGACGATTTGTGACATTTTCAGCTAAATTTTTAGAGGTCATCTTTGCAAATTGTGAACCAATTCCAGACTATTGACTTTATCCAGTTGCTCTCTCTCTCTTTTTTTTTTTTTTTTTAAAGATGCTATTTCATTATAAGTATTTGAAACTTGTAATCCGATCCATCCTCTTTATCAAGGTAGTTTGAGTTCAGAGACGGCTATAATGCACCTAAATTACCTTGTTTTGTTTTATTGCTATTTT
The DNA here is from genome assembly GCA_028564865.1 of Zenarchopterus dispar. Classification (NCBI taxonomy): domain Eukaryota; kingdom Metazoa; phylum Chordata; class Actinopteri; order Beloniformes; family Zenarchopteridae; genus Zenarchopterus; species Zenarchopterus dispar. The sequence continues at coordinate 5,567,202 of JAOWBL010000009.1, read as the reverse complement.
TTCCATTGTATGGAGTCGTTTTAATGCACATTTATGTCCTTGCTTGTATTTGTATTTACAAAAGGTGCTCCAGTCAATTGGGCTGACAGCAGAAGAGACCCATACTGTCTCATGTATGAGAGCAACATACTTACCTAGAACTGAAGTGAAGTCCAGTAATACTGAGAGGCTGTGGAGGCTGCATAGATCCAGATCACATACATAAGTAAAACATAAACGGCAACACTATGGACTCAACTGTTAATATCAACTCCAAAAGCAGTGTATACATGTCCACAGTGCAAATGATTGATTAGGGGTTATTAATCAAAGAGGAGAAAATAGTCCTGAGTCATTTTCATGGTGTGTATGTCTGTGTGCATTTTTTTCAATGATGCTCAGAGCTGAGTGGTCAAGATGAAGTTATTAGGGCTGGTTACTAATCATAACGTTCAATAAACCTTTTCTTTTTCTCCTTTAAACAAACCTGACTTGAGGCTCTGCTGACTGCTAAGCTCTCCTGCTAGCTCACTGACATCACCAATATTGATTCATCTACATTTTTTAAACCTGTGTTTTGTTGTCAGGGACAGTTTGTGTGTCTTAAAGTGTAGGTAGGATTTATCCCAGTCACGGATGGGAGAAAGAGGCAGCGGGAGCAGATCAGTAGAGAGTTACAGTCAACAGGCAAGCAAGGTAGAGCGGTAAATAAACACAACCGATCTGATCAGTTATTGGCAAACCTGTTATCTGAGCTTAGATGTGTAGTTTTGTATGTTTAAATTACTATAGCTACTTGTAAAAAATGTCTATTTTTTAATTCCAACACAAAATTTTTTTCTTTTTCCTAAAAAAAAAAAAAAAAAAAGCTCAAGAAGTTGTAAAAAAGCTTTTAAATGACAGTAATGGGAAGACAATGAAGGATCCAAGGTCTGCTAGAGCTGAAGGATAAACATTTATTTGGAACAGGTTTAATCTTTAACAACGTCTTTGTAAATGTTGCTACACACTCTGGTTCAGGATGTCCTCAAAAAATGTGATTCAAACGCAGAGTAAGAATAATGCAGCAGTCAAGAAAATGAGTAACCTGCAAGGAAAAGCTTCAGTTTTGTTTCCTTAGTATTATTTTATTAGCTTGGTGAGTTGTGCTCATAAATGTTTATTCTACCAATACTGGCATCCAAAATGGTGTAGTTGAACAGTTGTCAAATCTTAAAACCTCTCATCCCTGAATGTAATATTTGTGTCGTGCGATATTGTTAAAATATGTAACTTGGTAAAATAATTTTATAGAATAATTGAAAGGACAGCACTATGGGGTTACAAAGGTTGGAGGCAGGGGAAAATAATGTCATCTCTGTTCGTTGTATTTAGAAATTAAAACACAGTTCTTATAACAACCTGAGTACAAAGATTAAAAAAAACTATCATTGTTATTATCAGACTCTTCAATAAGATGCTGAGCAACCAGACACAATTATGTTCCTTTTTCAGATCCCATCATCATATATTCGATATATTTTCATTCTGTCCAGTACTGGCTTGTTAGTGTTTTTGATGTATTGCTTTACTTATTTTCTCATGAGACTGACTTGTTTCCTTCACACTGACAGTACCAGCTGGTGTCAGGAGCTAGCAACACTGGCAGCCCGCAGGTGCTGCAGATATCCCAGGGCCAGGGAGGGCAGAGAGTCGCTGTACCACTCAAAATGCTTCTGCAGCCACAGGTAGATCTACAGATTTGCAGAGTTTAAGCCAGGATATATTTGTATAAAAACAGAAAGTAAATGAATAAATAATGTTCTCTCTCAGACGAGTTCAGCCTCATCCTCTGGTGGAGCAGTCTCTGTGGTGAAAGTCATCAACGCATCGACAACAGGTAACTCCAGTACAACTACCACTGCATCCCAGGCCATTCGAATCACCAAGGCTGCAGGTGAGCCTGCATCTGTGCGGCGAGTGGAGATCCTTTGCAAGCAGGAGAAAGCAAATCGTATCGTGGCTGAAGCTATTGCCCGGGCCAAAGCGCGTGGTGAGAAGAACCTACCCAGGGTCCTAAACCAGGACGAGCTTCCAAACGCACAAACCTCCCCAGAAATGGGAGGAACTCTGACTGTTGTGTCTGCTGCTAAGAAGAAAAGCAGTGGTGGAGGAAGCAAAAAGAAAAGCCCAGTATCTGGAGGACTGGTTCCCAAAACTGCAGCAGGGGCTGACAAAAAAGGCAAAGTGAAGGCACCAGGAGGAACCATTACAGTGGCTGGAGGCACAGTAATATCTGGAGCTGGGAACAAAAGCAAAAGCAAGACTAAAACAAAGTATGTAGAAAAAGAAACCCTAGTGTTTGGAAATTGAGCTTTGGAGAAAATGTAGGTTATTACTGTTTTTTTTTTCTAGTACTTCATTATGTTTTTCTTTCCTCTCCATCTCGTGGCAGCACTATTACTCTAGTTGGAGCAAAGAAAAGAAAGAGAAACGCATCCTCGGACCACTCTGATGGGGAGCTGAGCCCTGCATCACCTGCTGCACTGGAGGATGACATGATTATGGTACAAACATAAGTAGTGAACCTAACAACTCCGTGTGGAGGCATGTTTTCATCACTGTTGCAGGAAGTAGCGTTTCATTAAAGCTCATCTCTTATTAAAGCATGACAAGCTTCAGTGCTTTGGCAATCGTAGCCATGAGCTGCTGGTAGTACTGAAGTGATCCGCAGGTGGTTGTGCCTCAGAGCAGATTTGTGCCAGTTGGAAACCCTGTTAGTTCAGTCTGTACAGAGGCCAGGGATCAAGCCATCAGAGATTGTCCTTGAGCAATACACTCATATTGCTCCTACTGTGTGCAATTGTATGTCTATTAGTAAAAGCAAAAAAGTGCTATACAGGCTAAAAGTACTGTGTGCAAAAGTGAATGTGACTTTAAAAAACTTAAGGGATGTTGTTGATAACTCAGAGGGCATTTATCCTACTTACGGTACCATTTATTAGTTAAGAGTACTCTTACATATGTGACATCAGCCCATTTACAACTGTGAAATAAAAATGCATGAAGACGTGATTTAGTTTTATTGTTACAATCATATCCTAAAGAGTCACTTAGACCTTTCCCTGTGTGTAAGAAGGCTTTCTTGGAAAAAATTGGTCGAGTAACCCAAAATGCTACAGAAGAACTTTTTCCCGCTCAAAAATCTAAACTTTTAAAGAAAATATGTTGTGGATTTTTTTTTTTTTTTTTTTTTGTGAGACTGCTTTAAAATAACCCGACAAGTGCTTAACCTACACCTCTGTTTTCTGGCCAGAAGAGGCGCTCCAATCGAGTGGTGAAGAGGAAGAAGTACACGGAGGACCTGGATATCAAAATAACAGATGACGAGGATGAGCAGGAAGATGTAGATGTGACTACAACCGCAGCAGCCGTGGCCTCCATCAGTGAAGGGACGGCAGCGCAGCTTAAACAGCAAATGGAGCTCGATGGTGATGGATTACCCAGCATGCAGTTCTTTGTGGTGAGTACTGAACAATTAAGTTGTTTCTTCTCTGGAGAGACTGAAAGCATTAATATTATATTGTGATCATAGTTTGTGTGTAATTTTACACCTAACATGCTTGTATGCAATGTTGATGTGTAGTAGCTTTAAACATTAAATCCATATTTTCCAGGAAAATCCAAGTGAGGAAGATGCTGCCATTGTTGACAAAGTGCTATCTATGAGGATAACCAAAAAGGAGGTTTGTTTACATTATGATCCTACAGTTAATATACTTGATTTTATTTAATGTTTGTGAATCATACCTCAAAATCTGTTTATTTCTCTAAGGTGTCTCCCGGCCAGTATACTAATGCTGAAGAATTCTTTGTAAAATACAAGAACTAGTAAGTTTCATTATCTCAGTTCACCACTTCAGCCTCCGTAATTGAAACATTTTACCACCTGAGATTACGATTGAGCAAACACCAGTGAGTACAAGTGTGCTATCTTGTTCACAGTTCATACTTGCACTGTGAGTGGGCCAGTCTGGACCAGCTGGAGAAAGACAAAAGAATCCATCAAAAGATCAAGAGGTTTAAGACCAAGTATGCGCAGATGAGACACTTGTTCCAGGAGGTGAGCTGGAAGCTGATTCTGATCCCTCTCAAATTTGTTTAGTAGATTGAATTGTTGGATTAGATCTTAAACTGTTGTCCTCTGCAGGAGGAGGAGCCTTTTAACCCAGACTATGTGGAGGTAGACAGGATCCTAGATGTGTCCCACAGTGTGGACAAGGACAATGGCGAGGTCAGAAATGAATCCTTGGTAGTCCTCTTCATTTTATGAATCTTGTTGGTTGAAATATTTGATTCTTGGATTTTGTTCTGTTTTTTTTTTTTTTTTTAAATGAGCTAGCTTTCTTTCAATTGTATTAAAATGTCTGTGCTTCCTCTGATCTCCAGCCTGTCATCTACTATTTGGTCAAATGGTGCTCTCTGCCATATGAAGATGCCACTTGGGAGCTGAAAGAGGATGTTGATGAGGGCAAAGTTGAAGAGTTCAGCAAAATCCAAAACAGACAACCTCGGCTGAAGAGAACGGTGAGGAGTCAAATGAAAGATGGAAAGAACCTGTCTTTTATTTATTTATTTTTTTCTTAATCACTTGCTTTGTTTGTGTGTATTTTTTTATTGCCTTCTACCATGCTTCCTAAAAAAATATACTATTTTACACTTAACCACCCACAAAAGAGGTCTGTAAAGGTTTTATAACAATCAGAAACACAACCAGTGTGTCCTGCTCTTTTTAAATGTTTTTAGATTTCTTGTTGTTTTCTCCTTGTCCAAATTATGCCCTCTAATTATTTTTCTGAACTTTTTCTGTGAACGGAGTAATATTCCTTTATACTACACCACTTGTTCAACATTGCTGAAAAAGCAATATTTTTAGCTGCTCTTCAGAAAACGGTGCTCAGTCATGTATCTTGCCATTGATCATTTTCATTCATGTTGGTTTTCATCATCTCCTTAGGCACGGCCTGCAGCCACTTCATGGAAGAAACTGGAGGAGACGAGGGAGTACAAGAACGGCAACACACTAAGAGAGTATCAGCTAGAAGGAGTCAACTGGCTTCTCTTCAACTGGTACAACAGGTATTTGTCCAACAAATGCAGTTACTTACTACACTTTGCTGATTTGTGACATAATAAATCATGGAATCTATTTTTTATTGTAAGTAATTTGAATTAGTTTTCTTATTTAAGTATAAAACACTATTATGAAAGCACTGTGATATCATGTATGTTGAGTTACACTCTAAGAAATGCTTCTCACAAGGATTCAGGATTCACTCTAGGTTTCTTGTGTTTCAGGCAGAACTGTATCCTGGCTGATGAGATGGGTTTAGGGAAGACCATCCAGTCCATCGCACTGCTGTCGGAGGTATATGCTGCTGGTGTCCAGGGCCCATTCCTGGTCATTGCTCCCCTGTCAACTATCACCAATTGGGAAAGAGAGTTCTCCACATGGACGCACATGAATGCCATTGTCTACCATGGCAGCTTGGCCAGCCGGCAGATGATTCAGCAGTATGAGATGTATTGCAAAGATGATAAGGTGCGTTTATGGGTTATGGCCGCCGTTTGTTCTAGCTGTGTTAAACATGTCTTACAGAAATGACGATTCTGTTTACAGGGACACTTAATCCCGGGAGCATACAAGTTTGATGCCCTCATCACAACTTTTGAGATGGTGCTGTCTGACTGCCCAGAACTGAGGGAGATCTCCTGGCGTTGTGTGATCATCGATGAGGCTCATCGCCTTAAAAATCGAAACTGCAAGCTGTTGGACAGTTTAAAGATGCTCGATCTGGTGAGGAACCATATCGGATGGTGTTTTATACCTACTTAAGACCTCCACTTGTATGTTTGTGAGTCTCTTGACCCTTATCCTTTGGTGATACCAGGAACATAAAGTGCTGTTGACCGGCACTCCTCTTCAGAACACTGTGGAGGAACTCTTCAGTCTTCTTCATTTCCTTGAGCCTGCCCAGTTCCCCTCTGAAATTGAGTTCCTCAGAGACTTCGGAGACCTCAAAACAGAGGAACAGGTGTGAAATACCTGCTTGTGTTGGAACTGATATGTTTCTGTGGCTGTTCTCATTCATAGTTTGCATAAAACTGTTAACATCCTACTATTATTGAGCAAGTGTTTTACTTTGGTCTCATAGGTTCAGAAATTGCAGGCAATCCTAAAACCCATGATGTTGCGAAGGCTAAAAGAGGATGTGGAGAAGAACTTGGCACCAAAACAGGAGACCATCATTGAGGTCAGTCTTCATAAAGACCTGCCTCTTTTTTTTTCTTTCCATTTACTGGAAGTTCAGTGTGATGCATCAGTGGGAAGAAATGCAACAAAACAGACAAATGACTTCCACATGCAAAACAGCTGATGAGGGCTCTCTTTTTGTATGTCAGCAACTAAAGTATTACAAACCAAAACATTGTTCAGTGCTGTAAGATTACTTGAGAATCAAAATGAAAAAAATCTGACTTTTTAGGTTGAGTTGACTGATGTCCAGAAGAAGTACTACAGAGCCATTCTAGAGAGAAACTTCAGTTTCCTCAGCTTAGGAGCAAACAGCAACAGCAACGTCCCCAACCTGCTCAACACAATGATGGAGCTGCGCAAGTGTTGCAACCACCCCTACCTCATTAACGGTACTCGTCTTATTATTATTTTATTGCTGACAAGTTTTGTTTCAGAATTTATCTTGTACTCTTAAATTGTGCGATAACAGTAGCTTGAAGTTGTTTGTCACCATGTTACTGTCTGCATGTTCTAGTCTGCTTGCCAAATGTACACCAGTACATTTAACACTAAAAATGTACCTTGGTATCCTTGTGTTTTGTCCTGTTCAGGTGCAGAAGAGAAGATCGTAGCAGAATTGAGAGAGGTGTATGACCCCCAGGCGCCTGACTTCCACCTCCAGGCCCTAATCCGTTCGGCTGGAAAGCTGGTGCTACTGGACAAATTGCTGCCTCGTCTCAAGGCCGGTGGCCACAAAGTGCTCATCTTTTCTCAGATGGTGCGCTGCTTAGACATTCTTGAGGACTACCTCATCAACAAGAGGTAAGTTGCCTTTATTATATTTATTTAAAGCATTTAATATTTCCACTGGAATATTGACTAGATACATTAATGTAATCAAATTTCTTATTTTCTAAAACTTGGAAACTAATAACAAATGGGACTTTTTCTCATAAAGGCTTTTATACTTGTGTTTAATGTTGAAGATGTATTGTTGGTATACAGAGAATCTGTTAACTGCTAGAGTCTGAATCAATAAAAAGAGATAAGAAATTCAGCAGGGAAAAAAGTATGGTAGTTTAGGAACATAACTATTTTTTTTTCATATAAACAAACATCTACTCAGAGATGGAAAAAAAGATATATGCAACTGCTTCTCAATAAATATTGTGCTGTGTCTCAAACAAATCTTTCTAAGCCAAAAAAAAAAAGCTTCTTTCATCTCTGCACTGATTTGTATTAAACGTATTGATGTTATTTATTTATTTATTTATTTTTGCTGAAGAGTTTTTAAACATGTATTTCCATTCTCTGAGTACCATGGACTCATAAGATGCATACGATTACTTTCTTTTTTTCCCCCCATTCCAGATACCTTTATGAGCGAATTGATGGCAGAGTGCGTGGAAACCTGCGACAAGCTGCCATCGATCGTTTTAGCAAGCCTGACTCAGATCGCTTCGTCTTCCTGCTGTGTACTCGTGCTGGTGGCCTTGGAATCAACCTGACAGCTGCTGACACCTGTGTCATATTCGACTCTGACTGGAACCCTCAAAATGACCTGCAGGTACGACATTCACTTTGCTGTCAGCTGAAATAGAAATCAAGAACAAGAAACCATGTTGACATTTTGCTTTCTTAGTTTGAGGTCTGTTTTGAAATTATTGTCTTTAACTTGAAATCATTTTCATAACTTAAATGGCTACTGTGACTCTTTTTCCCACTTTCACTCTAGGCTCAGGCACGATGTCATCGTATTGGCCAGTCCAAGGCAGTCAAGGTCTACCGCCTCATCACCAGGAATTCCTACGAGAGGGAAATGCTGGATAAAGCAAGCCTGAAGCTTGGTCTGGACCGTGCTGTCCTGCAAAGCATGAGTGGCAACAAAGACAGCAATGTCAACGGGGTAAAAAAATTAAAAAATAAACCGTTAACTCAAACTCCCATGTTAGGAACTTTCTCTCATATACATCTCATTAATTGAAGAGCAAAAGCTTTTAAATCCAGTTTGAATCATTTGTGATAATTGTTTTATATGTTGCTTCCAACAGATCCAGCAATTCTCCAAGAAGGAGATAGAAGATTTGTTGAGGAAAGGAGCTTATGCTGCCATTATGGATGAGAATGATGAGGGCAGTCGATTTTGTGAGGAGGACATCGACCAGATTCTTCAGCGAAGAGCCACCACCATCACTATTGAGAGCGAGGGCAAGGGTTCGACATTCTCCAAAGCTAGCTTTGTGGCTTCTGAGAACCGCACCGACATTGCCTTAGATGACCCTGAATTCTGGGAGAAGTGGGCTAAGAAAGCCGACATCGACATGGATTCCATCAATCGAAAGGTAATGCTGGGATTATATTGTGATTTATGTCATCTCTTTAAAAATTATTTAGTTTTTAGTATATTCTGACCTACATTAGATGCAGTCATAAATTTACCCTGTAACATCCAGTTGACTGAAGAGTTCATCTTCCATCCCACAGAACACTCTTGTGATTGACACTCCCAGGATTCGCAAACAGACCCGTCAGTACTCCAGTTTACGTGGCGAAGGTGGCGACCTAACTGATCTAGATAGTGATGAAGAGTATCCACCTGCCAATTCTAGACATTCACGTTCATCTCGCCGTGCTGATCGCCACAGCGGAGGGGGTTATGGCCGCACAGACTGTTTCCGGGTGGAGAAACACCTGCTTGTTTATGGGTATGGAGATGGTCTTCATGAGTGTTGTTATTTTATGGTTAGTTTTCTTTTGTTAATGCCCTTTCCTGTCCCCTATATCATCATCTGTAGCTGGGGTCGTTGGAGGGATATCTTATCCCATGCCAGATGTAAGAGGCGTCTGAGTGATCGTGATGTGGAGACCATCTGTCGTGTCATCCTGGTCTTTTGTCTTCTCCACTATCGTGGTGATGAAAACATAAAGAGTTTTATCTGGGAGCTCATCACACCCCCAGAGAATGGCCGTGAACCCCAGACCCTCCTCAACCACTCTGGTACGAAGTTGCAGATTGTTTTACTCACAAAAATCTTAATTATGTTGGAGTCCTTAAAATTATAATTTGTGTGATATTTTGTTGGACTGTGCAGGGGGAGAAAAAAAACATGTTCTTAGTTCACATCATCCTTTCTTAAGAATCAGCATTTTTAAATGTTTAAAGTTTAAATGGACTTTTAAATTTGACTCTATTCTTTCTTTGTCTGCTAGGCCTTTCCATTCCTGTTCCAAGGGGTAGGAAGGGTAAGAGGGTAAAAGCCCAGAGCACGTTTGATGTTCAGAAGGTGGAGTGGATCCGCAAGTACAACCCTGACACACTTCTTCTTGATGACAGCTACCGCAAGCACCTCAAGCACCAGTGCAACAAGTAGGTGAAATCCAATCAGATGTGTATGCGAATGCATGTGAATGAAGCTTCACTTGTGATTAAATATTATATCTCTCTTCTCTCAGGGTGTTGCTGAGGGTTCGCATGCTCTACTATCTCAAACAGGAGGTGATTGGTGAACATGCAGATTCTGTCCTTAAAGGGGCTGATATCAGGTGTGTTGTGCTTAATTATGTGTGTGCCAGTTAAGGTTAAAATACTCCAGTTTGGCATTGTATACTCAAATGCACCCTCCTACCAGGGATGTTGATATCTGGATGCCAGAAATGGAGCAGCAGGAGGTGCCCGCAGCATGGTGGGACTCTAGTGCAGACCGTTCCTTGCTTGCTGGTGTATTCAAACATGGTACGTTTGCTATACTCTTTATGTGGGTTGTGTTATTTGAATATCATGAAACTTTGGTTATGATTTTAATACAAGCTCAGCGTGAGCTCTGAGATGTCTGCGTTCTGCCACACTAGTTGCTGCAGGTTTTGAACTTGCAGTCTGTCAAGTCATTTTTTAAATCACCTCACATTTTAAGTTTTTATCTCATTTACCAGGTTATGAGATGTACACCACAATGAGAGCAGATCCCTGCCTCTGCTTCCTAGAGCGAGTAGGTCGACCTGACGACAAGGCCATTGATGCTGAGCAGCACACTGGCGACGCTGAGCTGGGAGATGAGTAAGTAACATCTAAAACAACTAAAAGAACAATAGTTTTGTTTGATGTTTTCAAAGCTGTTGCAGATGCCTTTTTTTTCTTAGACATATTCTTTGAACCTGTTTTGGGTTGGGTTTGCTGCGTCACAACACTCATCTAATAAGTGCATTAGTCACAGTATTAGTGTCAATAATAGTATTCTGGATATTCGTAGTAATTTATTTCTTCCATCTTATAAAAACCAGTTCTAAGCTTTGACATACATCGACTTTTTTTTTTTTTTTTTTTTAAAGAAAGTCATCAGGTTTTAAAGTGGGGTAAATGCAAATTCATGTAGGTGATGACACATAACACGTACTGTATGTTATTTAATGAACAAAAACAAGACCAAAATGCAGAAGCAGTGTGTGGAAGAACAAAGTACATCCCATAATTCAATAACTTGTACAGCTACACTTGCAGTAGTGACTGGAGATAACTGTTTCTGTGTTACACTATCAGTTCCGCACATTGTTGTGAAGGAATTTTGGTCTTTTCTTCTAAACAACGTGGCAACAGTTCATTTAGATGTTTGTTTATACACAGCTGACTTATGGACTAGACATTGCATTCGCAAATTCTGATATCAGCACACCAATGTAATAATTAATGTAGACACTGGATGTGCTCCACTCACTGCAGTATTGTACCTAAACGATAGTTGTCCCTACTAAAAAATACACTCCTGTACTGCTGTAATAGCATTAGACCATGTTCATACAGCTAGGGTAAATCAGAATTTTAGTGTAGATGGTTTGAACGACCAGAACCACATTGTTTTCCTCTCTTATCAGATTCAAATCACTCCTTGGGATGGTTTTAAACTCTAGTTGAATTTTCACAGGTGTGTCTCAAACTAAATATCCTGGTTTCTCAAATAATCTTTTGCCCCAGTTGTGATGTGACACCAAAAAAATAAAATAACAGTCCTTGGACAAATTTTGAGCTAAAGCAGTACACTGCAGCCTCTTCCAGCTTTGTTGCTATCCTGTAACTTTTAACCAATACCAGGTTGAATGTGTTGTTTTATTTATGTAGTTGTAAAACCTTGTGAGATCCAGATCTTTTTTTTTTTTTAATCTGACGCTACATCAAGCTATAATAAGTGTACTTGAATCTAATGTTTTATGAGCATGTAGAAGAATGGCCCCTCATTTGTGATTAGATGTGATCAAGATTTTTTTCTCAACCATACGCTCACACGGCAGCATCTTCTTAATCCTCGATAGGAGGTAGTTTGGACATATCAAAAACATACACAAAACAGCCAGTCAAATTTCTTCAGGCTCACTGCACGAATCAGCTAGATACTTCAAAACTGTCCCACCCCCATGTACAGTCACATTGGCTAGAACCAGCTCCGTAGCTGCAAGTTGGTCAGCTGATGCTCATGTTGAAGCTTGAAAAGTTGAAAATGAACAAACTATTGATGGAAGCAACACTCCCTCAACGCACAGAACCCACAATTTTTGATGTCACCAAATTCAAAGTGAACAGATGGCGATGCTTTTGGGAACCCACATATGAGTATACCGCTGGTCTCAAAATTGTCTTAATGATGCTCATTGTGGTCATGTCTCTTTTCCTGCCTGAATGTGTTTTGTTTTGTGCAGTGCTGATTATGATAAGTATGCAGAGGATCCAGAGTTCAAGCCAGCATCAAGACACACCAAAGATCTTTTTGAAGAGGTAGGAATGTGAACTATTACTCTTTCTCCTGGTAGCACTAATTGACTTGGTTGGATATGATTTAGTGTTTTGGAACAAAGCAAATTAAATAAAGAACGACTATAAATTTTCCCTCTGTTCTTTAGCCTGATTCTATGAACGTGGATGATGAGATTTCTGTGGAGGACAAAGCAACGCCAGTGGTCACTGAAAGTGTAAATACCCAGAGCAGTGGGTGCGAATGGCCCTCCAGCTCGGCACTGACGGCACGGTTGCGGCGGCTGATCACAGCTTACCAGCGTAGTTATAGACAGGAGCAGCTCAAGATCGAAGCTGAGGCTAAGGGTGACCGCAGGCGCAGGAGGTGTGAACAGGCCAGCAAACTGAAGGAAATTGCGAGGCAGGAGCGACAGCAAAGGTATCCTGGTGTTCCATTCGTTTTTTTTGGTTCAGGGAAATTAGTGGTAATTCAGCATTAAGTTGTTGTTTTTTTTTTGTTTTGTTTTTAAGTGTGAGTTTGTATATCAAACATAAAGACTTAAATCCTTTTTGCTCTTTGGCAGATTTTAATGTGAACAATTCTTTTTAATCCCAGTTCTAAAATTAGGATGTAAAGAAAAATATCTTTTTCTCACTGAAAGTTCTTGTGAATTACTTGCAGGTGGACACGTAGAGAAGAGTGTGATTTCTACCGTGTGGTGTCAACTTTCGGAGTAGAGAAGGTGAAAAAAGAACCTGGTCTTCCTGAGGGTGGCGAGCCTGAGTTTGACTGGACCCGTTTCCGTACCTTCGCTCGTCTGGACAAAAAAACAGATGAGAGCCTCAGTCGATACTTCCGTTCATTTGTCGCCATGTGTCGGAGAGTGTGTCACCTTCGCCCAGCTCATGGTGAAGGTAACTACTATAGAATGCATTTTCAGGATATGTTAGAATCATATACAGGTTTGGGTTCTTAGATTCTGATGTTTACACTGTTCATAGACCGGTTGATGTCACCATCATATCTTTTAAGTGTTCACATAACATCTGAACTATGTGCTGCATCCTGTGTTTTCATCTTACTCAGATCCATCAGAGCCTTCCCAAACTGTGGCCCCCATCACTGAGGAACGTGCTTCACGTACTCTTTATCGTATCAGTCTATTGCGTCGCCTTCGTGAACGAGTCCTCCCGCACCCCTCCTTGGAGGAGCATCTCCCTCTGGCCCAACCCAGCTCTGAGCTGCCTGCTTGGTGGAGTATACCAGACCACGATCGTCAGCTAATGCTCGGAGCTGCACTGCATGGCGTCAGCCGCACAGAGCTTTCCATTTTCTCAGACCCACAATTCACTTTCAGTACTGCACGTGATGAGTTCATCCAGAACCAGCAAGCCCCCCCACCTCCACCACCACCGCCTGTCATGTCGCTCATGCAGCCCAAGACTGAGATGGACTTGCCTGGAGTGAAGAATGAGGGAGCTGATGAAAGTGCTCGGTTGCTAGGGGGTGAAATTGATCCTCAATTGCAGAGTACACCCTTGAGTCACCAAAGTGGCAAAGTGCAAGGTCAGGGCTGGAGCTTCAAGAAGAACAGGGAACGAGGAGACAGAACGGGAGGAGAAAGAAAGGGCGAAGGAGGGTCTGATTCAGATTCGGATTCAGATTCTGGTTCGTCATCTTCAGAACGATCAGGCAGCAGTGATGACAGCGGAGACAGTGAGGAGGAAGTTGAAGCAGGTGAGTTCAAAGATAATGGAAAAAAAAAGTCTTCAGTACTGTAAAACATAAAAACAAGACCTCATTAATTGTTCTTTTATTTCATCTCAGGTGCCATGAAGATGAGGGACGTGGACGAAGATAATAGTTTACTGTCCATGACTCCATCTCAAGATGGCGTTCCTCCTCCTGATCCTCTGAGGGTTGACTGGCCCAAGGTAATTAAATCAGCTCAGTAGTATGTGTGGACTAGATGCTGTGGGAGTCCAGTCTCGTGTCGATTTCCTTCCTCACGATGAATTTCTGACTGACTTCTTTACCTCAGGACCGTGTGCTGATCAACCGTCTGGAGAACTTGTGTGCCCTTGTGCTGAGTGGTCATTGGCCCTCAGGGCGGCGATATCAGTCTTCTGAGGCTCAGCTCAACCCGAGCTCAGAGATGATGGGAGACGAGATGTCTTATATAAGGGTGATGCGTAAACCCAGCTGCACGCCCAGTGGCCTTGGGGTGGACGGAGAAGATGGAGAGTTTACTGTAAAACTACTCAAGGTGAAAAGATTAAATAGTTGTTGAAAGCAGAATCTCAATTGTGATATTCTGTTTTATCTTCATAACAAAGTCAGTTTACCAGCGTGAATTGTTAAGGTGAAGACCCTTAAAACTAAAGAAATCTATCTTTTATCCTGCCAGGAGGAGGGGCTTAAGCTAACTTTCTCTAAGCAGACCCTCATGCCCAACGGGTCGGGAGGAGAGAGCAGTGGCCGCAAGAAGCGCAAAGATCTGGAGGTACAGGTGTTGTGTTTTTGTGCATCTTTACCTACATCGCCAACAGCCGTTGAAGCAAAAACTAAGTCAGATTTGCTAACTAACATTTTCCCTTTTCATTTAGTTATCGGACATCGATGGACTCCATGATTCACTGGAGCGTACTCCTCGACGAAGGGACCCTCCCACATGGTTGAAAGAGAACCCAGAATATGAAGTGGAGGGAGACATGCTGGAGGTATGTCTGACGCTTGACCGAAAACCACAACAATACAGGAATCCCGAGAGCTGCAAAACATCAAATGAGAGGCTGGCATGGGGTTTTTTAACTGAGATTTTTTTTTTTTAATTCCATTTTCATTGTCATAATTTCTTCCAGCAAAGTAAATGACTGTTTTTCATGCATTATGTGATCTGCAGATGTGAAAAGGGCATTTCCTTTTTTAGGTTTGCAAAATATTATTTTACAATCGTTGGAGAAACCAGCTCTTTCAAGTGTATAACTTTTTAACATGTTTTTCCAAAGCCAACATGTTTCCATTAAGCACATTTTCCCTCATCTTGCAATAGGATTTATTGAATTCTGATATAGTTTGAGTAACTTGTACAGACAGATTAAATAAATAGAATTACACACAACTTTCAATGCGATCAGCTTATTAAACCACCGGAGCATTTTATGTGAGGAAAAGCAAGTCTGCTTCTTTCATGACAGAATTCCTAGACTCTCTAGTGTTGCAGGAGCGTCTCAGTGATCTTTTGTGTTCAAAGATGAAGCGGTCAGTGAGAGCAACAGACATGGTTGCCCTTACATGTAGTGTTGCTCCCATTTATGTTCCAATAACAATGTCGTGCTTGTTCTGCTTGCTCCAGCACTCACACATAAAATGTGCAGACACATCCTCAACTTATCTACCTCTGTTGCCCAGGTGATAACTATTAAAATCAAAATGACAAATCTAATGGGGGAAACTTTTTTTTAAAGTTCTCCTGGAGCATGTCTGGGGCCCTGAATATGTTTCCACTTTTTCACATTTGTGCTTCCCCCCCCCTCCTCTGTCAGCTTCTTGTTAACAGGAGCAAAAGGAAGAGGAGGAGGAAGGCAGATAAAGCGATCACAGGCACTGAAAAAGTCAAACTCATTAACATGAGGACAGGAAAGAAGGTAAGCCATAATTGCACAATTATGTATTTAGTCTGGACTTGATGGTTGTGTGTTGTCTAACATTCAAATATTTCTCTAAAGGTTGGTGCTGCTTTCTGTCCAATGCTGCAAGACCTGAGAGAGTATCTGCAGGAGAATCCTGACAACGCGGTTGCACCTGAGTGGTCTGAAACAGTCCGAAACTCTGTATGAAAAACATTATTATGATTTTGTGCTTTTCTTAAGTGTTTAGAATTTAGAACTCTGCTGACATATTTGGGTCTTTTTTTATGTATTAAATCATGCTAAATTTCTAATACTGCTGTGATTAACCATTATTACATACATTTTGTTTATTTTATTTGTTCATTTCACAGGGCTTTCTGCCCGAGTCCCTCTTCCACCGACTGCTCACCGAGCACTCAGAGATCCCGAAGAAGAACCGCCGCCGTCATCACCACCACCACCACCACCATCACCATCATTACCACGCTCCAGAGCCTATCCCTGAGGACCCCAACTTGGATGGGGTTGAAGAGGAGACGTTGGTATCTGATGGGGCCTACATGATGGACGAGGAGGACTTGGAGACGTCCCATAATTTCCTCACCAGTCCGGACTTTGACGTTAAAATGGAAGGGGGTGACAGCCTTTCCCAAGGTGATTACGACAGCTCTGATCAAGAAGCGTTATTGGACGATGTCATCATGGCAGAGAAAGACTCCGACTCCTCATCGAGCTCAGAAGACTGACTGAAACTCGCTCTGCGAATATATCTGACTTTGTCCCCTTTAAAAAACGAAAAGGAAAAAAAAAAAACAAATCACAATGTTCCTCAGTTATTCTCACCATGATGCAAAAAGTTCTGGATGAAAGAATTTCATTTTTTGCAGCCTTTAATCATTTATTTTATTGAGGTTTGTTTTGGGTTTTTTTTCATGTAAGGAAACAGTTGGCACCCATGAACTTTTTTTTTTTTTTTTCATCACAGTTATGTTGCATCCTTCTCTTCTTGGACTTCCACTTGAATATCTGACAAAATGGCAATTGCTGAACTTCCTCACTTGTCATTCTTCTCCTTTTCCATCCAAACCCATGACTTCCCATCACATTCCCAAACGTGACCAAAAGGGGACCCTTGCTGTACAAATACACTTTTCATATCTGAAAACCTCAAAACTTGTCCTCTAGCGCTACATGAAACTGGACACGTGAGCTGAGCAGAGCCAGATCCCACAAATCCCCCCCAATCTCGCTTGGCTTGCTTCTTGTCCAGACGAGTCTGTGAACTAAAGGGGACTGAGTGTGTGGATGTACTGTTGATGTTTTCACTATCACTCTATGGGAGGGGTGAGGGTTGAGAGGGAGGGAAAGGGGAAAGTGGCATATTAGTTACTGAACAGTGCTAGGAGGATGGGTGTATTGTAAAATGTAGAGCTTGTCAATCATGTACTATGGTGCAAAGATGACAGCAGTGAGTTATTCTTGTTTTATGATTTGACTGTATCTGTGATATGAATAACAGCAATCTACAGTGAAAGAAAATGTGTGTATAGTGATTTTTCGAAGAATAGAAGCAGTAAGGAAATGTACTGTTCCCACACGAGATTATGTACTTTTCTGAAACAAGTGTCCAAATTACATCACATTAAAAACTTAAACTTAAATATACTCAACTCTTCTAGACAGAAACGGTACTTCAATAATTTTGAGTGTAGATATTCGATCTTGACTGGATTCTGTACCTCTGTTGTAGATCACTTGTATTTTTTCTGACCCATCATGCCTGAGACATGTTATGGAGTTGTCAGATTATTCTCAAAATTACATTAGGATATAATTATATTAATTATATGTCCCAGTTTATCAAATGTGTAAAAATGAGGCCCAAAATCTACAATCAAGTTGAGTAATTAATACCTAAAATGGAAAGGACATGTGGTACACGACTGAATCTACAAAACTAACAAGCCAAATTGTTACTAAACGCAGAGGTGTATCTGACTAGAGCTCAATATATTTCTCACATCAGAGACGCCTGTATGTAAAGGATGGGGAATAATTAAGGTTTACCTAATGAGGCAGCACATGTCCTGCCAGAAGCTCCTGCTACCTGGAAGTCAACTTAGAAGATGCCTTTAAAAAAAATCACTTTCTGGCTGTGGTAGTTAGATTGTCTTTTATACTGTATATTGTCCTGAGTTACACTGTCCCTACTCCCTACCATGGTTACGACCAAAGCACATACAAACCAGAAAAAAATTAATTTTCCCAGAAGATGGTTGAATATTTTGTATGCATATAGAAACATTATAAAGTTGGTTTTCAACTATTGAGAACTGTTAGTTCATATTTGTCAAGTTTAGTACGCAAACAGGCAATGAAAAATTAAGGGGGTATTTTAATATCTCAGAATAAGTCATTTCAAATTTCAACTTTTAAGTATTTCAGTGGATGCCCAGAAGAGGGTGAAGGTTATGTTATACGAAATTAAATACTCCATGAATTGTGTGAGCATGAGACTTACTTTAATCAAAATATCGTTAATTACAGAAACGTAACTACGCCTGATGGGTAAATACTGGGGCGGGGGGTGATAATAATTAAGTCTTTTACATGTACGCCCATACAACGTAACACCCCATATTCATATTTTTTCGGTGAGTACGTGAATGCAGCATTTGTTGTTGTTTCCCTCCTCTGGGGGGCGCTCGCAGCAAATTGAACCGCCGAAACATAACGCTGTATGAATGGATTTGTTTAGGGCCTCTTGTAAACTTAAGGGAGATTATTTTAGACCTTTTTATGTCATCATTGGGACTGTTTAACTATTATCAGCTTCAAATTGTCCTACTTTAAGTTCTCACACTTAAAAAATTTAGCATGTTGTCGTCATGCCATCGTGCTCAGCTAGCTAGCCGCTAGCAGCTAAAGTAACCACAGCTAGTACCCCCCCCCCATGGTAGAAAAATCTTAAAATATTCCACTCAAACTAAGTATGAACGTCTGAAAGTGTGTTTGAAGTAAACGAGAGAAGATGGACCTTAATTTTTACTCGGATCTGTCAGATAGTTGTGCTCAAAATGTTGATTCGGAGTTTTTGAGCACACAAGCGTACGTTGGTTTATCCGAGGAGAATAAGGTAATCGACACTCTTTTGATTTGTAGGACACTGTATTTAATTAAAAGTATGCCATGTAGTTACATTCTAACGGTCTTTTATAGTTTCCAGAAAGTGGAGACAATTATCTCTCCATCAGCGGAGCCGGTAACCCGTTTCTGTCGTCGGCAGAGGTGCGTGAGTTAACTGTAAAAAAAAAACGTGCTCGTATAACAACAACAGGTCTTTCCCGTCCCGGGATGTGTTAGTCATTTTAATGAATGACGTGTTTCTCTGTTCGTGCCCATGCAGCAGACTTTCCATACACCTAGTCTCGGGGATGAGGTTTTCGAGATTCCCCCGATTTCTCTCGATCCGGACCAGGCTCTGAGCATCAGCGATGCGGTGTCCCACTTCGAGTTGACGGATGGAGCAGATGGGACCGCCGTCTCCTCGGGGTCCAGGAACTTTGTCAGCAACCTGGTGGTGGAGACCAATGACCCTTCCTTTGCTTCCACCTTCGTGAACTCGGGCTCTCAGGGTCTGGAGCAGCTGAGCATTGGAGCAATGGGACAAACTGGAGTTGGAGGGCTGCTCAGCTCTTCTGCACTGGTGAGTAGAGTCTCACCAGGACAGCTGGTGTTTGAAACAAACTACTGAGAAAAATAAAAAAATATGATAATACTTTAAATGGTGACTTACAGGGACTTTTGGATGCAGGGATGCAGATCCAAAGTGTTAGAGCATAACTACTTTAACTGAAAGATTGAACTAAAGTTACTAAGAAATAAACTTAAAATGTGCTACATTTAAAAGGAAAACACTGCAGTTTTTAATGCACTTCATTTATATGAAAGTTGTACAAGATGTATATGATGGGGTACACCTGCATATCTCATCTATTCAAGGCACCAGTTGGTGTCCAAAAAAAAAAAAAAAAAGCTCTCTGGGATGTGGTTAGTAGTTAGCAACAAGTTTTGTTTTTCTTTTTTCCTGAGTTTTTCTTTGGAGACACTGATCCGTACTGTACTCCCACATCTCTTTCTAAGAGAAGTGGGAGTTGAGGCGGCGGCTGCTGCAGCATCAAAGATGTTGAGGGTGTTGATCCATGACATCCTCAAATGCAGCTGATCAGTCCAAAAGAATGTTTTACTGAGAAAAAAAAGGACAACTCTTTAACTCATATGTTAAGACAAAGTTATTGAGAAGTTTCTTTCCAGACCAAAGGGCTCCTCTGTTTTTTTTTTTACAGGATGTGTTTTTACTGATTTTCTCAAAACAACTTGACCATACTGTATGTACACTTGGAAGAAAATTAATCAATATATTGAAACCAACATTATCGCTCAGTAAAGGTATCTGCATCAGCTGCAGAAATGCAGTTTCAGCGAGGCTCTAATTTTTACAGCATTGAATAGTCTTACCCTGGCTAAACCAATGCTTCTTCCACCGCTGGCAAATTAAGACCTAAAATTATGAGACTAACCCGCCTAACTCAATAAACACACTCCATTCTCCTCTTTTTGAATGCAGCTAACTGTTGTTTGCAATTCCTCCACAGGAAATGAGCAATTCCAGTGGCTCACATTTCAGCAGTTCCTCCCCAATGACCATCGACGTCCAACTTGGTGATATTAGTCACAGCCTTTTGGGAAGCAGCCATCTCACCACTATTAACCAGTCCGAGCTGACTCTGGGTCTCGATGGGGAAAATATTGGTCAGCATGCAGACACACCTGAACAGCCACTATCGGCAACACCGTCACCAGCTGGCTCCTTGCAGGATGAGGACTTGAATGACTTTAAGGTGAGGAGAAACACACAAAAGCAGTGATGCTCGCTCTCATCACTGTCCTGCTGGTTTCTGTTTTTGTGCGTGTCTTGACCTGAACTTTTTACGTCTTCAAACAAAATCTAACATTGTAACTGACCTTCTTGAAAAGTGTGTTTTATTGTGTTTTTTAGTTCTGCGTTTGTGATCCTGTTTTCCCATTTGTCCCACTTCTCTCTCTCTCTCTCCTTACTCAGAAGAGTGTGCTGGTGGAATCCCCCATGTCTCTCTCCTCGTCCTCCGTTTTCTCACACATGTCCTCCCACCCAGCTCCAGCATCCTCTGTTCCCCTAGCTGCAGCTCGGAGGGGCGGTGGGAAGCCAGCTGCACTGGCCTTGGCGACCGAGGCTGCGGGTGCAAAGAAAGGAAGGAAAAAGAAGGATCCTAATGAGCCTCAAAAACCTGTTTCAGCTTATGCACTGTTCTTCAGAGACACCCAGGCAGCTATTAAAGGCCAGAACCCCAATGCCTCTTTTGGTGAGGTGTCAAAGATTGTGGCCTCCATGTGGGACAGCCTGGTGGAAGATCAGAAACAGGTATGAGAAATCAGAAATGGGTACCTGTAGAATAATAATATGGAGCATTACGACAGCAGTAATTGATCTGTTTCCCATAGATATACAAAAGGAAGACAGAAGCAGCCAAAAAGGAGTATTTGAAGGCTCTTGCAGCATACAAAGCCAACCAGCTCTCACAGGTAACAGCATTTAGTCCTCCAAGAGAAACCCACGTGGTATTTTTCTATTTCATTCAACTCACTTTTCTTGTTTGCTTTCAATTTGCCTCATCCCAGTCTGCCGCCGAGGAGATGGAAACTGCGCCTTCACCACCTCTCCCTGTAGTTAATTTGGCACCTGCAGCCCCTCCCCCCGTTGCTCATCAGCCTATCCGCCCAGCCCTAGCTAGCAGCGCCGTGCAGGAGAACACCATCACCAATATCTGTGCATCCAACATCATCCTGGATGTTCCAGAGATGACCACACGTTCCCGCACAGGAGCAAACAAAGCTTCTAGTCCCGGAGCTGTGCTTCCGACCCAGACCATCACCAAGATCATAATCCCAAAGCACATTTTGCAGGGAGGGGGTCAGGTGGTGACTGTGCTGCCTGGTGGGGTCCACGCCTTGCAGCCAACACTAGTGGTGTCGAGCGCCCCTCGTCAGCCTCCTCCTCTGCAGCAGATGCAGAACGCGCCCCCTCTGCCACGGCTCCAGCAGATGGCGCCCGCTCCTCCGCCGTTACAGGCAAAACCCCGGGAGGGAAACACAGTGCCAGGTCCACCTGTGTCTGTCCCAGCAACACCCCCACCTCCGCTCCACATAAAAATAGTTCCTGCCCCCATCCAGGAGAAAGAGACCATCCAAGCTGTTGTACCCAATGCTGCAGGTAGCGCTCCATCAGCCCAGTTGTTGCAACAAGTGAACTCTGCTGAGACACATTGCAATCCAGACGAGGATGTCGTCACAGAGGTAAACATTGCATCTAAAATCAGCTTGAATCAAACCTCTGACACCAGAAAATGATGAATTTATCTTGATTTAATTGATGGTGACTGACAGTAGTTTCTAAGCCTGCTTATGGCTTCTCCTTCTGATGAACTGGTTGCTGTAGCAACCAATTTACAATATTGAGTGCGATGTAAACCTGTTTAGAGTTGCCTCAGATTATGGGACACAACTGATTGTCGCTGCATTGCTGTGCCATTAAATTTTTCAGCTAAATCAATAGCATCAGTAACCAAAAGCCTTTTCAACGCAACCAAAGAAAAAGCCTGTAACCGCTTGTTGTCCTTCAGGGAGATTTCCAGTTTCCAGAGTGGTTGGGTCCCAGAAAACTAAAACTACTTTAAACATCCCACTGAATGAAATATTGACTAAAGTGGGAGGAGTCTTGGCAAATTATTATTTTTTTTCTTTCTTTCTTTTAAGGACGAGATGGAGGTGAATAGATACAGTGATATCGCTGTCACTAAGAGTGTGTGTGTGAGAGCCGGCTGCAACAATCCAGCGGTCGACAGCGAAGACTGGGACAAGGAATACTGCAGTAATGAATGCGTGGCCACTCACTGCAGGTGTGTAGGTGTTTCACACTTCTTTATTGTTTTTTCTATTTTATATCAAAGAACATTTTCTGACGTCTATGTTTGTGTTTTTCAGAGATGTGTTTCAGGCCTGGTGCTCCATTAGGAATCAGTCCCTCGGAGCAGTGAAATAAGGAGGAGCTGCAGATGGTCACACAGAAGAACTCATTTCTAAAAGTTCCTTCTTCAAGAACTACTGTGCTATAGGAATGAACTCAATTTATTTCACAACACAGAAGTGTTATTTATATTTCTAACAGGGTTTCACATGAATTGTAGGTTCAGGAAAGTTTTATTTTTTTTCCTCGTTAAAGAAGCCCTGCTTAGAGAGAAGCTGTTTTATACTAGTGCTGTTACCTTATTACAGCAGCGCATGTAATATATGAATTTATACACAACTTTCAGTTGGGCATCAGATGATGTAAAGGCAGCTAGAGAAGTTTGAAAGATGTCGAAGACGATGACATTTTTGCTCTTTATATTTAGTTAACGTGACTTTTTGAAAAGGGAAGAAAAGAACAAAGGTGAAAATAATTTATTTTGCAGTGCTCACTCGAAGGCAAAGCAAGTTTATTTCATTCATTCCTGTATTTCCAAAGCTGCACGGATGAACATGGCAAAGCAACGCTGGAACATAAGGATGCCAAAAATCCACAACATACAAAACATTTTAACCAAAAACTCCACGAGTGCCAGTTAACATCATTATCTGACTCTAGAGCAACTGTGAAAATAGTTACCTGTGATCTAATTTATTTGTATGTCATGTTTCAGACGCAAAGGCAACTTCTAGTGTTTTGTAAAGATATTAAGATGAAAAAAACAAACATTTATTAAAAACGTAACTTAAAAATCAGGAATGAGTACACACATTTCAGAATAAAGATTTTTGAGTGTGTTGTAGGATTTTGTACATTTAAAGTGTTCTGTTTCTTGTATAAAGTTTAGCAGACCATGCCTTAGTTTGTTTCATCATATCTGGTATGAACGGTCGCCTTCCAGGCTGAATATTGCCTTTATTTTGTAGATTTTCATGTTTTGTTTTTTTTTTTTAAATAAATGAGCAAACCTGCTTGAGCTTATTTCTGTATTTTTGTTTTCTTCTCCATTAAAGAAAGAAAGCAGGTATAAAAAATTAGACCATAGTAACATGTTCAATTCATTTGTGTTTTGTAATTACAAGCGTGTTCAGTCTTACAGTTGGTCCGTTTGGATATTTAAAGTGGGTACATATATATATATATATATAATGTATGTATATATATATATATATATATATATATATATATATAATGTTATTGTACCACAATTGAAAAGTGATGATTGATTTGTATTAGTGTTCACAAATGTATTTTTAAAATTATAGTATATATACTATGTAAATCATCTAAATATCTGGATCTTCAGACATTTGGAAAATTCTTCATTTTGCAAAAATACTTGCATACTTGTACCTGTTGAAATATTAGCATGCTAAAGTGACTTCTTAATATGTTTCAAGGATCCCCTCTTACCAACCCTTATCTGTCAAAGAGTTGAATATTGTTGTCCCTTTGTCATCTCAGACTGTAAACGTGTTTTAGTTTTCAAATCGGGGCCATGTGGCACCCATCTAATTATCAAATATGTCCAGTAGTTTATATTTCTTTGAGTTTAACATTTGAAGTTAGAACATAAACCAAGGATTTCTGAGCTTGTTTATTAGATGACTCCTATCTTTATTACAAAAATAGTTACAAAAACATATAACAGCCCTGCTCATCCTTACATATCTCTTCAATTGAAGAAAAAATTCAGAAGTCATTGAAAAGATTTTTTCTTGATTCTTTAGGAAGCAAAACAATCAGGCTGCCAGATTTCACAGGAGCTGAAAGGAATGTCTTTGATTCCATCCATCCATTTTCTTGACCCGTTGTTCCATTTCTGGGTCACGGGGGTCGGCTGGAGCTTATCCCAGTCCATTGCAGGCGAGACGCAGGGGTACACCCTGGACAGGTCGCCAGTCCATCGCAGAATGTCTTTGATTGTCTTAACAAATAAAGCTGATGAAACAAACATGACACATCTGGGGATCACATTGTTTGAATTAAATAAAAGCCTAACTACAAGTATGAAGTACAATGTTTTTATAGTCATATTTTCTATCCAGGCCTAATTTTTTTCTGATTAAGGGTTGTACAAAAGCAAAAATGCTGAAATAAAAATAAAAGCCAGACAATGAGGCAAATGAAAATGTTTAGTTGTTGCATTCATATTCCATTCATGAAGTTTAGATGAGGAAACAAAATCCAGGCTGGTAAATGCATCGCGGCAGGAGTTAAAAGATGCAAGAATCCTGCAACCGTGAGACAATAAACAACGTTGATAAATTTAAAATCATGTTATGAGAGGCATAAACGAGCAGGCCTTTAAGTTTTATACCAGGATGTGTGTTTTAGTCATGGGGTGCTACCCGATGGATGTACATGGTACCGTTGGGTTCGCCACACCATACCATACCATCTTTAATTATAAGGCATTTTAAAAACATCCACAGCTAAAACAAAGTGCTGCACATAACTGAGATCCAAGAAGTAAAAACAATCATAAGAAACAGATTTTTAGAAAGAATAAGATAAAAGGACATAAGAACAATTTAAATTTGACTCCAATAAGACAGGTTAAAATGCTTAAGATTAAATAAGAAATCGAAGATATGCTGAGGTTAAAAGCCAAAAAATAAAAACGGGTTTTAAGACAGCTTTTAAAAGTGGACAGTGAAGGGGCCTGCAAGGGCAGGTTATTCCACAGTTGGGGACCAGCAGTAGAGAAGCCCTGTCCCCTCTGAGATTCCTTCTGGACCTCAGTACCTGCAGGAGCAGCAGGTCAGCTGACCCGAGGGACCGAGAAGGTGAGTAGGGGTGAGGAAGCTCAGAGAGGTAAGGTAAGTCATGCAGCAGCGTTCTGAATCTGCTGCAGACGAGAAACCAAGGACTCACTCACTCCAGCATAAAGTCCATTACAACAGTCTAGGCGGGATGAAATAAGTTCTCAGTCAGGTCCATGTTACCTCCTTCTGGAAAATAAATAAATAAAATAATGACAGTGACAGCTAAAAGACATAAAAACGCCTTCCTCATTTTAACATATCTTTCAGGTGATTGATCTTTCATACCTTTGTCCTCAGCTTCAGGTAGTTTCTGGTTCTTGAGTGGATGGTCAACCAAGAGTTCTTTAAGGAGATTAAAAAATGTATTTAGACTTAGTTAAACGTATATTTTACATCATGTGTGTGCATAAGTAGGAGATACTTGCCAAATGGACTACTCTGAAGTTATCATATCGATACTGACGTGATAACAAAACTGACTAACAGATGTCAAGATCAATGACGCTCTATCTCAAGTTTTATGGTTATTGGCGTCCTTTGAGAAACAATACTGCCTCCTCCTGGTTTAAACTCGCCACTGCAGTTCTGAAGTCAGGAAAACCTGAATCTAAAATTATGTTAATCCACGCAAACCAGCTCTGTGTGTGTGTATGTATGCATGTATGCATGTGTGTGTGTGTGTGTGTGTATGTGTGTGTATATGTATGTATGTGTGTGTATGTATGTATGTGTGTGTGTGTTTGTGTAACCAGCCGACATCTGAATCTTACCTGCAATGGTGGAATACAGTAAATGAACTCGGCTTTTCTCCGTCTGGAGCGACAAAGTTAGACTTTGATTTTCCACAGTGTAGCAGTATGCTGTTTGGAAAAGATGGCAGACGTCAGTGAGATCAGACATAAACGCAAGAGAAGCAGCAAAAACAATTGCCGGCTCCGTTTTCCCTTTCTTACCATAATACAGAACTATGAACCAAAGAAAGAGCAGGACCACTGTGACGCCATTGAGGCGTGAGTCCACGGGTTTCATTCTCAATCTCTGGGTTTAAAGAAAAAAAAAAAAAAACTTGTAAAAATGTTGGAATCCTGTTGTTAAAATAATTAAATAATTAAATGACCAAAGACAACATCTAACCTCACGCAGAATGCCTTGTTGCAGTATGTTCACAGCATCAGTTGATTCTGTAATTTTCTCTGTAAGTGTTTTGAAGTGCTGGTCCATGCTCTCCTGTTAAAAGCACACACAAATTATTTATTTTAACATAATACACACACACACACACACAGTTTATATATATATATATATATATATATATATACACACACACACGTATGTATGTATAATGTTTGTGTGTGTGTGTTTATATATGTATATACATACACTGATGGCCATATATTCCTGTGAAACGTGAAGTAAAAGAGCCAACTCACAGTCAGCTGTCTCCGGAGGACGGTGGAGATCTCAGTGGCCATGTTGAGCTGCTTGCTCTCTAGAGCGCAGATGTTGCAAATGTATCGTCTGGATGAGCTGCAGTAGTACCTCAGAACCTCGTCCTTGTGCTGTGGGCATTTCCTCTCCAGGAGGTCACTCAGGGGCCCAACCAAGGGGTGTCCCGTGAACACAGGCAGCTCCAGGTGGTCCTTGACATGCTCTTTGCACATTGACACCTCACATTTCAGACACGTTTTAACAGCCAGAGTTTTTCTCTCCAGACAACAGTCGCAGTACACAGATTCTGCTTCCTTTTCCTGCAGAGGAAAACATCAGACATGAGTGCAAGAGGAATGACGTGTAAGTCCAAAAACAGCCTACACCTGATGGATGATTGGACAGGCCACAGGTACCCTTCTCCTCTTGGTCAACCTGAAGTCCTCTGCTATGTTTGCCAGTGCATAGCTTCTGTG
This sequence comes from Zenarchopterus dispar, assembly GCA_028564865.1. Taxonomy (NCBI): domain Eukaryota; kingdom Metazoa; phylum Chordata; class Actinopteri; order Beloniformes; family Zenarchopteridae; genus Zenarchopterus; species Zenarchopterus dispar. The sequence continues at coordinate 5,539,820 of JAOWBL010000009.1, read as the reverse complement.
CAACCCGTCGATCTGTCCCAAATGTGCCCTGCAGTCTGGACAACGTGGAGACGAGTCTGTGGCGTGGTTCATCAAGTTTTCCAGACAGTCGATGCACAAGCTGTGTCCACAAGGAAGCTGCCGAGGATCTTTGAAGATCTCCTGACACACTGGGCACGTGAGCAGTCCTTCAAGCCGGGTTTGCTCACCATCTTCCATCCTTGATCCCAGTTCTTCAAACCGTCAAAAGTCTGCCACTAAGCATTAAAAATAAAAGCGATTTGTAAATACGAACTATTGTGTTTTTCATTAAACGGACCAAACATTTAAGTGTATGGAGATGTAAAAATATGATTTAATTCTAAACCTTAAAACAGAGGGTAAGTAAAACTCTCTGTGTTCGTCGTTAAAAAAAAAAAAAAAAAAAAAAATCTGCCTCAGTTAAAAGTAAAAAGTGAAAGCACCGTAGTTCCAAGTAGTACTTCCGGGTGAGGCGGGGCCTAAGACGAGCGTCACTTCCGTAAACAAAACTCGTACCATGAAATTGAAATTTTGAAATAAAAAATAAAGCTGAAATTATTCGTGGTTGACAATAATTGTGTAATTACAGTAATTAAACTGAAGTTGTCTTTTCACTATCTAACTAACAAACTAAATTATAACGCAAGAAAACAAACACAAACATTTTTCGGTGCAATGCTTTTGAACACAAGAAGTGTTTTGTTTCTTCTTTTTATGGTCCTGAAACTAATAATCCTTATCAGCTGATCAACCGCCTTCCGTTTTTTACCGCACGCTGGAAATAGCTGATGATTTCTACTTAGAAATTTCAGACGGAATGACCCCCTGAGTGTTCCCGTGTTTTCGATGTTTGCGTGTGCTAAATACTGCCTATATTGTTTTTTTATTAGTACTGGTGACATTGACGGCTGATCAGATGTTTGGGAAGGTTTATTTTCCCGAGTTTGCGACTATAAAACTGATTCAACACCAGTGGGACTTCAGTCCGATTTCCGACTTCGGAGCTAAATGGAATGAAGCATAACCTCCAATCTAACAAGAGAGAACATTACTTTCATTTTCAACATTTATTATGAACCCCCATAACAATTATTTTTTTCCTCATAAAAACCGCAAGATTAGTCTCATGTCACAATTATTTTCTAATAAATCATTTATTTCTTGTTAAATCAAGATATTTTCTCATCCAAGTTTATTGTTGAAGTCTCTGAACCCCCCCACCCACAACACTGTTGTAGTTTCAAGATAACTGAAATGACAAATTTTCAAAACCTACGCATCATCAGATATGCTTAGTTTATTTTTGCAATGAAAAGGTTTAATAAACTGTGAAGGATAACTGACCTACTGCCAATGCAACATGTTAAGATGTTATACAGCAAATTAGAGTGCCAAGTTTCTATATTTAGAGCTTCTCAGCTTTTAACAGGTTACTTGGATTACTGCACAAAGTAACTGTTTCAATAATGTAGTTGTCAATTATTACCATTTTACTAGAGTTTGGGCTCCATAATCAAACTGAATATGTGCTGAGCCGAAAAAAAAAGAAACAAAAACAAAACAACTTTGCCAAAATATATGTATACGTACTGTATTTTTATTAGTAAAGAAGACAAAATGTATAAAAAAAATAACAGTTACTTTAAAAATGTATTTTATTAGGTGATCAACAAGTATGAGCAAAATGCTAAACGTTAACAACTTATAAAATACTGAAAAAATATAGTTTTCAGGAGAAATCCTTTTCCCTCTAAAAAAAATAACATGCTAAACCAACTTTGGTTTGAAAAGCTGTCAGAACAAGAAACAAGATTTGTAGTATAGTCCTTTGAACAGACAAGACCAAAGTGGCTCAAAGCACAATACAGTCTTTTATAAAAAACAAATACATCACATTGACGCAGACAACCTCATACCAAATGTTACCAAAATGGTGGAGGCGTGATTATTTGGGATTTTTTTTCACACCAACAGGACATGGCCACTCTGCACCCACTGAGTTACACCAAAACACTGAGTCAAATTTGAAAGTCTGCCTCGAACAGGGTAAAACAGGTCAACAATCCCAAACACACTAACAAATCTATGAAAGACTGGCTAAAAGAAGATGTTGCTACGATCCACTGAAAGGTCAGACTTTCAACCTGGTGTAAATGCCATGTGGGACTTTGAGTTGAGGATAAATGAAAGCCTCAAAGAACTCCTTCCTGACTATGTCAGAGAAAAAATGATTATTTCAATTTCTAGCTGCTAAAGGCGCTTGGTTCTACATTGAATCATGGGGTGTACCCAATCTGCTGCTTCTGCACTTTGGTGTAAATAAATGACTATGTAATAAGTCATACACTGTGTTCATCTCCATTTTAGACCAGGCAAGAGAGAGATAATCATTGTCTTATGTTCTCTTACATAAGCCCCTAAAATTAAAATAGCTCATACTTTTTGACAATTGTAAATAAGTTTCATTTTCAGTTTATATCTGAAAATTTGAAATCAAAACCATTTTCCTCTAATAAAGTTACCATGACTGTTATTAGACATCTACAGCATAAGAAATTGCATTGTGTTATTCAAAAAAAGTGAGCAGAGCTCAAGCATGTTGGAGGGGGGAAAACCATCTAAAATATGTAGGGCATGAATTATGCCATTTTCTGCTTCACAACATTGTACATTATTTGATTTTTCACTAAATTCTTCTAAAGAAATCCACTGATATTAATATAAAACCACTTGTCAGCACAGTCAAGTGAGATGTCTCATCTGGTGTCTTCAGTATGATTTCTGCAATTCATTTTCTTGAATGTTTTTCTGCATCCTCTATGCTTTACACAATTTCAGTCAATCCTCACTGGTGACAACATATCTGGTGTGGACAATTTCCTGATGTCTAGAAGATGAAAAAAAAGAAACTCCCAGCAATGCACAGACCTGATTCTTACAACACTGGCCCGAGTCTATGTGCAAAAACAGTTTCAGAAAGTCTAACAGTAAAGTGTAGTGCAGACAATAAAAAAGACAAAAGAGTCATTTTAAGAAAATAGACCAAAAAAAAAATCATCAGGACGAGTCTCTGAGAAAACATCTCCATCAAACTTGTCATTACAATATAAAGGTTCTGGAATACCTAAATATCTGCAGCTGATGAGGATCATAGTTACAGTTAAGGTTTTATGTGCGATACACGCAGGACATCTGTCTGTTGTAGGAATTCAGTGTTTTCAGTCTGTCTGAGGTAGACAATGTTGCAAAGCACTGCAACTTGCCAGTGTTATTTAAAAAAAAGTTAGAAGCCAGCGATCGTTCTAAACGATGGAATGAAGAATTTGCATTGGCTCAGTTTGTGTTTCTCCAGATTCCTCATGATCCTGAACGTCTTTCCGCACGAGTCGCAGCTGAAAGGCTTCTCTCCGCTGTGGAACCTCAAGTGTGCTTTCAGATTGCCTCGTAATCGGAAGCTTTTGCCACACTGTGAGCAGGTGTGTGGCCTCTCTCCCGTGTGGAACCTCGAGTGGCGGCGGAGGCTCTTTCTCAAGGCAAAAGTCTTGGAGCACTTCGAACACGAGTACGGCTTTTCTCCAGTGTGGAAGCGCCCGTGGCGCCGGAGGACCTTCCTGTGCTTGAACACCTTCCCACAGATGTTGCAAACATATCCGTCACGGGAGTGGCTGACGATATTTTGGAGACGCCAGATCCCGTTTTCACACTGGGTGAAGCAGCAGAGTCGGTGGCCTGTGTGGAGACCTTGATGGCGACGGAGGTCTTTAGGTAAAGGCCAGCCTGATTTGTGCTTCGCATTGTGAGTGTTGCCACTATCACTTTGAGTCTTTATCTCAGACTCAGGCACTGTGAGCACATTCACCAGCTGTACTGCACAGGGACGCATCAGCTTTTGATCTGGAGATGCGAGTTTCAGTTTCATCTGGAGATGGCTTGTAGTATCTTTTGGAGAGTGGATCCATTCCCAGACCCCAGCCTGGGTAGGAGTTACAGCTCCATCACATGAGGACGGGCTGTAGGCGGTGCCCTTGGCGGTGCTGACGACTGCTTGCTGAGGTTCAGCTTGAATGGGCTTTTCTAAACTCTCAGGTTTGGGAGCTGGAGACTCTGGCTTCAAGACTAATGGACAAACAAACTTCACCTTTTCCTCTGAAGTGGTGTCACTTGCCTCTACTTTAATCACGATAGGGTTCTGTTTAGCAGGCGAGCTTGGCGTTGATCCACACTGTGACATCCCTCCTGAGACTGAAAAAGATCAGATGCATTTTAAATTACAAAAGCATCGTCATCCTTCTCTTATTCAGCCTCAATTGACTTTTTTTCTTTTTTTGTTGGAAGCAAAAATCAACCATCTTTACATCAATAAAAAGATCACCAGGCTCAACTTTAATGACCAGCAGAGGCAGGCGGGCAGCCTGGACAGTGAACTGTTGTTTTTCAACAGACTCAGTAATGGACCTCCTGGTACCCCTCCCCACACTCACCCCTCTTGGACTGGATTGGAGCACCAGCACAGATGCTGTGTAAATGAATGGGATGAGTTGACTGCATTTCCTTAGGAGGTTCAGATCCTTCAATGTGTGCAGTAAGATGTTGCAGATCTTCTTCCAATCTGCGATTGCAAGTGTCATCTACTTTGCTGTTGTCTGCTGGAGAAGAGCATCAGTGTCAGAGACACCAGCAGGATCTACAGACTGATCCATAAGGGTGGCAACATCATCGGACAGGGACTGTGTGTTCCACAGAATTTACTTTTTTGTTTTGTTTTTTTGCAGTTTAGGCTTACATCATCATGTAACACATCCTCATAATGGTGCTTAGCCTAGCATGCCTCAAAATAAGAAAAATAAGTCATCAACTGACCAGTCAGAGCAGACTGAACCTTTTTGGGGGCACTGTTAAACTGTTAAATAGAAATGATACAAGATGAAGTATTTCAATCAGAAGGTGATAAGTTGACAGAAGAAATTTATAGAATGAGAACTGTATTTAGTTTTATCTCCATTAAAGCATGTGAATTATTCTGGTAGACTAATCTTTATGGCATCTTAAAATCTCTGCCGATCAGCTCTCCTTTCTGCTTCTCTAAATTTTGAGAACTCTCATCATTGTCTATTCCAGATATGACACTGTCCCTTTAAGATATGATTGGTTACAAACAAAGCTGAAGTTTTTGCTGATCCCAGCAGCTGTGAAGTGAAAAGTCTATGTGGTATGCAGGTGCTTTGCTGCCTGTGATCTAGTTTTGAACGTCTGAGGACCAACACTAGAGTACCACAAGTTGTAGAGCGTTCACCTACCAGAGGCTGCAACTTTACCCATGGTAATTTTAACAAATAGAAATCGGTATATTTCGTGCAGTGTCTCACTCTCAGTAACATGATATTCATACATTTACTTTGCATTTTACGTGCCTAATCTGTCATGGGAAAGTAAAAGCCAATCCCTGCATTTTTTGCAAGAATCCAAACAATTTCCGTCACTCCAACTGTTGCTCAAATGATACATATTACCAATTTCTGGCTCTGTTCTATCTACAAGACTGTAAGTGTGTTTCAACTCTGGATTGCAGCTCTTACCATGCAAAACAAGTTCTGTTTGAGCATCGTTATCAGCTGGAAACTCTGCTTCAAGGACATTCAACTCCCCCATTTCAACAGCGTCAGCCAAAATCTGAGTTAAGAGGAACCACAACACAGTTGCATGGATGTCAATTAAGTGCAATGAGGATTAGTATCGAAGATAAGTGAAAAGACAAATAAGTGCTTGTCTGATGAGGAGCCAAGGCTGTCTGCTGCTGATTCCACTTGTACTTTACAGCCTGCGGACCTTCACTGACCTGATCCTTCAGAGGAGAGGACTCATGGTCACTGTGTTCAGGCAGGAGGATTTCTGATGATATCAGACACCCTTCCACCACCATCTCATTGATCTGCCTCAAGCAGCCCACATCTGAAAGGAAAGGGGTATCTGTTGAGGAGGGGGGAGGGGTTACAACGTGGAATCACACGCATTCCTTCACACTAGGGATCACTCTGCAAAAGTTTGGTGCATGCAACAATTGGAAGTAATTCAGGAATATGCTTACATGCTGCACAAATGCATTTATACAAATATACGTAGTCTGGCGCGCATTCTGTTCAGATTAGTTTTCAGATAATATTATAAGTTGTCGGCACTCTCATTTCACGTGAATTCCTGAAGCAGTTTACCAAATCAACTGGTTGAAGCATGCAAAACCCAAACAAGTACCAGAAAGCTCCAGCAGCGGATAGATGTCCTCTTCCACTTGCACACCAATGCTGCGCTTCGTGTTTCCATTCCACGGACCACCCAGGGTCTCCAATGTTATGTTTTCCACTTTGTCCTCACTGTGGCCCACATCCGCTGCCGAGGCTCCGTATCTGCTCTCAAACAACTTTATCAACTCCACCGAAGCTGCTTTGACCAGCGCCCCCAAAACCGATTCCACCTGCGCCTGCAGGTTCAATAAGCCCGTCGACATCGCGCCTCCGTTTGAATCAGTGGAAGTCAGAAAGTTTTCTCGAAAATGTCCCTAAGAAGGAGGTCAGCCTTTAGCACATATCACTACTTGCCAACCGCATGGCTCAAGCTTACATTGAGAAGGGGCGTGTCTTCCTTTTTTTGCGCATGCGCGCCAAAGGTAAACAATGAACGTTCGAACTCGAGAAGCGATGACGTCACAAGCTTAACGAGTTAAACATCTTTCTTTTATTTTAAGTATTTTCAATTCTGAAATACCTGGAATTAATTAAGGACTTTCACCACAACCTTGATCTGGCATGTATTAAAATACTTACACAAGAATAATGTATTTTGTCAGTTTTAAAAGCCCATTCACAAAAAAGTTGGGACTCGTGTATAATGTAAATAAAAACAGCATCCAACCACTTGCAAATCCCAGAAACCGATATTTTGCTTCCAGTAACATAAGTAACACATCAGATGCTGAAACTAAGAACTCTTGGCATTTCATGAAAAATATTTGCTCATTTTGATTTTGATGGCAATAAGACATCTTAAAATAGTGGGAACAGGAGCAATAAAAGGCTAGAAAGTAACTTACACAAATAAAAAAAATAACTGGAGGAGCATCCAACAACTAATTGGGTAAATTGGCATCAAGTCAGTAACATAACTCCTTATAAAAGGAGCATTTCAGCAAAACAGAGCCTCTCCAATGTAAAGGTAGGCAGAGGCTCGTCAATCTGCAACAAACTGTCAAAAAATTATGCAATAGTTTTGGGAACATTGTCCTCAATGTAAAATTGCCAAGACCGTGAAGATCCCAACATCTACAGCCTATAACATCATTAAAAGATTCAGAGAATCAGAGGGGCAATCTCTGTGAGCAGCAGACAAGGCCAAAAGTCAAAACTGGATTCTCTGATCTTTGGGTCCTCAGGCAGCACTGGATCAAAACACAGACATGATTTTCTTCTGCAAATTACTGCATGGATTCAGAAACGCCCCCAGAGATCACTGTCTGTGACCACAGTTTGCAGTGCAATCCACAGATAAAGCTTATGGCTTTGTCATGCAAAGAATTTGCCATATGTGGAAACAATCCAGAAAAGCAGCTGTCTTCTCATTTAAATGGTTTGAGGCAAAATGGAAAAATGTTCTGTGGTCAGATTAATCAAAATTTGAAATTCTTTTTGGAAACCATGGATATTGTGTCCTGCAGACTACAGAGAAAAGGAACCGTCCAGTCCAGGTTATGATAAGCGCTAAGTTGAAAAGTCTCCATCTCTGATAGCATGGTGTTGCATTAGTGTCTATGGCATGGGCAACTTACACATATAGAAAGGCACCATCAATGCTGAAAAATACATAGAGGTTTTAGAGCAACATATGCTCCCATCCAGACAACATTTCTTTAGGGGAAGGGCTTATATTCGCAGGCGTAGTCTAGGTGCTGAACTGGCCTTCCTGCAGTCCAGACCTTTCACCAATATTTGTCACATCATGAAGCAAAAACTCTGCCAACAAAGACCCTGGACTGTTGAGCACCTGGAATCCTGCATCAGAGAAGAATGGGACAAGATTCCTCTATTAAAACTCCAGCAACTAGTCTCCTCATTTCTCAGACATTTACAGACAGTTAATTGAAGAAGAAATGCTGTACTTTGCTTTGTATGATACATCCCTTGGATGCACTGATATACATCATCAGTAATGTATCCTGGGGTCATCAGGTGTTGTGAGTCTTGCAACATCAGACACCCTCACCCAGGTGACCCAGCCGGGGGTGATCGGCCCCCAACTTGTGTACCAGTAGCTGCCCATGGATCAACTGTCTTAAACCACAACCACCTTGTGGCTTTCTCTGCAGCTTCACTTGCTGCCTTGATGGCCCTCTTCCTGGGTGCTCCGGTAACCCCCAACTGCCTGAGAACTTTAAAGAGTGAACGTCATGCAAAACCTCTGCGTCTTACTTCTATGAGCTCATAGAATGTAGAAAGAAGGTGATGATCATGTCTGGCTGGAGGGGTGTTGATGCAATGTGGAGGGGAAACCTCAGCTGTTTTCCCATGTCAATCCGCAGCTGCCAGTCTGGGGCTGTGTCAGGGAGCCCTGCAGGTTTCTGGGGGTATGCTCATGGTTTTTCTCCAACCTTGATGAAGGGTATTACCTTCTTTGGGGCGTGGTGCTGTTTGCTGTTGTTGTTGTTGGACAAGCCCTCAGCAGCTGCTTTCATGGCACCAGCGAAAGTGTCCATCAGCCAGGGCTTTAGAGCAACAGCTAAGAAGATGTTCTAAGTAACCTCTTCCAGAGCAAAAGGGATAGAAAGGTGTTTCATTCTTCCCACAAACATGGAGGTTTGCTGGGCTTGGCAGGACATCATAGACTGCCTTCACAAGGTACTGGACATGATGGATATCTGCCTCCATGATGTCAGCCCAGGTGGCCTTGGGCTGCAGTGTGCCCTCCCATTTTGTCCAAGCTCCCTGCACTGAGGGGTCGATGTAGTTGTTCTTGAAGAGGAGCTTGATCATTCTCCGGCAGACAATGTTGAAAAACACCTTCCCTTCCACGCTCAGAAGTGAAATTGTCCAGAACTGGTTGATTTTCTTTGAGTCCTCATCTTTGGGGATCCAGACTCCCTCTGTATACCTCCACTGGTTGGCCACTCTTCCTCTTCGCCAAATCACCCTTAAGATCTTCCACAGGTGCCCGAGAAGCTCTGAGCAATGCTTGTACA
>JAOWBL010000009.1:5496348-5524509 GCA_028564865.1 Zenarchopterus dispar | reverse complement strand
GTAGTGCACTATGTTGTTGCAAACCTCTACATTTTGGCATTTAAATTGCTTAAATATAAACATTTTAAATGTTTAAACATCCAAAAAATCTATTTCGGGATACTAAAATCCCATGTGTTTATAGAGACCCTAATTATGAGCTTTCATATCTTGAACAAATATGGACTAAAAACACTTATGTCTATTGATTTGATTTGTATTACAATGAAATATTTTATTTATGGTAGGAAATTTTTAGGTGTAGTTACATCTCCTTTTCCACCCCAATTTAAAACATGCTAAATTGATTTTGGATGTTGCTGTTTATTCTCCAACTGCCACTATTGGATTCTGCATAATTAAAATATGTGAAGAGGGATTTTTTTTTCAGTGAAAATAACATTTTCCCTTTGATGTGAAATCAAACCAGTTCTTCTTATACAGCTCTCCCCATTTTATGGATTTCCATCAGGATGAACCTGCAATTTATCTGCTTTAGTGTGCTGTGGAATGTAAAAGTAAATACCTTAATTTAGTGTATGGACAGTAAGTGCTTAGATTGAAATAGAAAAGTGATCGAATATTAGATCTAAATCATGTAAATATAAGACACAATAGGACTACTACAGGAAGTAAATCAGGTTTAACAAATAAAAGAAAAATCACTCATTTAGGACTTTTTTTTGTATCATCTTGTCATATGTTAGCTGGCCTTTCACTAAAACCCACAATGCACTTTGCCCTCAGAAATTTTGCACCTTTTGCTGTTGCCCTTTACTAATAATAAAACCTCATTAAATGTATATCATAATACATTCAGGAGGAGAAACACAACCCCTCAGAGCGCTCAACCCACCACAAAAGCAGCTTAAGATAAATATAGTGCCAGCAGCTACATTAGCCCAAGGACTATTTTGGCAAGGCAGAACTGATGCTCAGTGCTCAGGGATCCGCTGACAAGTACAGTACTGCAAGTGTCAATCACGGCTTGGAGCTGAGCAGGCATTACCGGAGCCGGTGCTTCTAGTCCTGGACTGCAGCCCCAAGACAGATGACCGGGGCCCCTTCGAGAGACACAAGAGGCTGCGGAGATGATATGATACGCCGAGGACAGCTTCTCTCGTGACTCACTTGCGGTTTTAGCTATTAATCTTTCCCTTTCAGTTATTTTCCATAAAACTATTTTCCTCCACACTTCATCTCCTTTGATTGATAGGCCTAACATGATAGCTCTAGAGCGTCATCTGAGATAGTAGTTGAAAAGATTTTTGCAAAGTTTCTAACGATATGTATATATTCAACATATTTCTTTTTTTAACTTGGTTAAAAAAGAAAAAAAGAGGCAGAGCAGACAACATTTTTTCATATTTCATATTTTTTCAGCTATGAGTCAGAGAGAGCACATAAATGTTTTATAATCTTGTTGAAGGTTCTCTGTTCCATCTTCTGTAGCTTGATGGCCAAATCTTTTTGAAAGTTACATGTAAGTTGTGAACTTTGTGCATTTTTAGTAACAGACTTTAAAATACAAGTCACCACTGCAAGTCTCTTCAAAGTATAGTCATGTAAACAAGTGTGCAAGGGCAATAGCCTTAATATGGTTCACATGCCATGAATTTCTTTTGCGACATGATCCAGGGGATTCAATAACCTCCTAAGACCTGGTCGACACATATGTGGAGATCACATGTTGAGTTGTCTTTATAATGATCTTTCATTTCTTAACGGGAGCCCAAAGCAACAACAAAAAAATAAAGTTCCACCTGTGCTTAAGAGGATAAATCAACCAGTCCCCACACTCCCCTCTTTTAATCTGTAATAATCAACACAAATAGATATTGACTCAAAAATTTTTTCAAACACTACCACAACTCATACTTGTGATAAATAAAAACTAAATTGTGTTCTCTCTCTCTGCTTTCCCCCAACACTGTTTTAAACTTAAATGTTTATGGCTTGCATGGAAATGTCTTTTAATTTAAAAGAAAGCCAAATTATTCCTGCGATACGCGACACCTGATATGCAGTAAATTTGTACGTAATGTTAGAGCCAGCCTTGTTAAGCTGTTGTTTGACTCTTTGAGAGCTGACACTGAATCTTTACGTTAAAGAGTGATGTCATGTCTGTGAGAGGAATGTGATGAGACTGCTGAGCAGCTTGGCTGACAAGAGGACTATGGTATGATTGGTGTGTGATAAAATGCACCACATCCCCCACAAACACACACACACACACACACACACACACACACACACGTGCCACATACACACATTAACCATGGATAAATGATGCTTCTTGTCAGTAGCTCCTCACTTATCACTAATTTTGACTCAATAAAGGCTATTTTTCAACACTTAGAAATAAAAAAGCATCCAGCACTCATCTGTTCATGCTTCCTGCATATGTCCAATAAATCTTCACAAATCTGTTTCTTTTTTTACTCTGTGTGTGCATGTGTGTGTGTGTTTTATCATCTACTAAAGATCAAAGTCAAACTCTATCAGTTTCCCAACAGAAACCTTACTATCTTCTTCAAGTCTGTACTCATACTCAAAGCTTTCATCTCAACCCACCTCCAGGGCCAGCTCTTCAGCCTCAAACTGTCTCCGGGCAACGCGGCTGGATCCGGGGTGGTCATGGTAGTACACCACCATGGCATCGTACTTCCTCATCACAGACTTATAGTTCTTGGTGTTGAGGTCATGGACGCGGTCCTTGCCATCATACTCTGGGAAGTCCAAACTCTCCTCACCCAGTGATAGTCCCCCAAAGGACAGCAAAACTGCCACAAGCACCCAGGTCCACTTCATGGCTCCTCTCTGAGGCAGTTGAAGTTTGTGTACAGTAGCGTATAGTTATCGAAGTGGGATTACAAAGACAGTATGAAGAAAGTATGTAGAACCCCTTCCAATCCGCGTCACCCAGAAGAGAGCAGGACCAACTCCTGGATCCACCTTATTAAAAACCCCTCATGGGAAACTGACAGTGGGGTGCAGGGTGCAAGAGGGGCTGGGCTAAGTTTGAGATAGGTGCTTGTCTATGTGGGGCGTAATCTGGCTTGAGAAAGACGAGGCAGGGCCAAGGCAGTTACTGTGATTACAACTGTGTACGTGTTTTTGTGTGCGTGCTTCAGTGTATGTTACGGACCTGTACAAGTGGTGGGGCAGTGAGACGACGAAGCCCATCCAACTGCCTTTCCCCCCTCTGACCAGGCACAGAGCACAGAAAAATAATTATTCAGGTTTAGGTGATGAGCTGAGTGTATTTGAGCACGTGAGTCTGCATTTTACGCAAATGAAGAAGAAGAGTGCTAGGATAGGTTTCGAGGCGCCTGCAAATATGAGGCCCTCTTTTTTTCCTTATTAAGTGAAGATGGAGGCTTGGATCCTTGCTAAAAATACTGGATGTAGGACAGAGAAGCACATATCAGGGGGGCTGGTGGTGGTGTCTAATTTGCTGTTGCTGGCATCAGTGCAGCGCTAGAATGTGGAGCTGGGTCACTCGGGGACATGAACGTACAGGGAGGTGCACCTGCTGAAGCTTCTGTGCATAGGTGTCACTTCACCCTGACTCAAGAAAAAAGTTAAACATAGAATTTTATAGGCCAGGGTGCGTGGTTTTTTTTTTTTTTTTTTTTTTTCTTGGTACACAACATATGCATCTTGGGTAATGTGTGCACATGTGCTTAAGCTGGTTGCACGTGATATTAGTTTACAAATTGAAAGAGAAGATGTAACCCTAAATAAGTACATGCTTACTAGATATCGTAATACACACACGTATGCGACACACCCCTTTTTCTGTAATCAGACATGTGAGCCTAAGCATTAAAGAAGCAAGGTTTGGTCTATGTGAACAAATGGAAAGATATGCTGAGAGTGAATGATGTGATGTCAGATGGTCAGTTGTATTTTTAATAATGAGGCAAGACTCAGTTGCTATGGAGAACTGTGGTTACTGTGTTAACTGTAAACATGAAAAGGGGGACTGTTTCAAATGTGTCTCATTTACACCTCTCGAGTTAACTATTTTCAGGTTCTTATTTCATTAATGGGTCTAAATAAGAAATAAGAATATATTTAAGCCAGACAGCCCAAGCATGTGTTGTTGAACTGAATGACACATGTTTAAGACCAAACAAAACCCTAAATCAGAAAATAAAGTTGGAATAGTATGGAAAATGCAAAATCCAGTGACTCTTACATTTACTTTACTTTTATTTCTTTACTAACATTGTGAGCTTTTAAACTTTTTAAACAGCACAACCCTGTCGGATGCATTTTAGCACTTGGTGCAGAAGAAATTTAGTGCTAAAAAAAAAGTATGAGAAAATCTAAGAAGACCATAACGATGTTATTTTAAACAGGTACAAAAACAACATTGATACAAAGGCAAAATTCATCAAAGGCTCTTGACAAGATAAGGTGAGAGGAGGACCTTTACGTTGTAAACAAATATGTGAGAAAATTATTAAAATCTCGAAAATTGATAATGTTAATGTTAATAAAATATTGGAAATAATTTGCATGTTTCCTTCTATGTTACATATCTTTTTCCAATGGCATGGCTGAGGAAGAGGCGGTACAAGTACAACACTGACCTGGTCCTAGTAGAAAATGTGTGAAAAGTTTTGAATTTAAAAAATGTGACAGCAACAATGTTACTGTTTTACATTAAGTCATTTGCAGAACAAATGGAAAAATATAAAGGACCTGAAATGTGTCATTGCTTGGTATTCACAATACCTTTTATGTGTTGTGGGAAAGAATAGTAACTATACGTTACAATGTGATGTTCCAATATTAGATACATTAAATGAAATGAAGTTAACAAGAAAAGACATTAACCATCGTGGGTTTATCATGTCAACAAAGACATAAAAGTAAATGTAATTACTGCTTGTTTTTGTTTGTTTAAGTTTTCCCTGCTATCCAAACTTTCTCTTGTTTAGCGTTGTAAATATCAATTGTAAAACTATGTATACTTTTTCCTGCTCATTCATCAATGACACAATGTATACACTCACTGCCACTTTATTAGGTATACCTGTCCAACTGCTCCTTAATGCAAATTTCAAATCAGCCAATCACATGGCAGCAACTCAATGCATGTAGGCATGTAGACATAGTCAAGACGATCTGCTGCAGTTCAAACTGAGCATCAGAATGGGAAAGAAGGGTGATTTAAGTGACTTTGAACGTGGCATGGTTGTTGGTGCCAGACGGGCCGGTCTGAGTATTTCAGAAACTGCTGATCTACTGGGATTTTGTGGCACAACCATCTCTAGCGTTTACAGAGAATGGTCCGAAAAAGAGAAAATATCCAGTGAGCGGCAGTTCTGTGGGCGCAAATGGCTTGTTGGTGCCAGAGGTCAGAGCAGAATGGCCAGGCTGGTTAGTCCCATTAGTACCAAGGTGTACCTAATAAAGTGGCCGGTGAGTGTATATTGTGACATTGATATACACTAAGGGGCGGGGTTATTGTGACGAACATGGGCGGGGCTGAAGCTCCAACACTTTCATAACCTATCGTTACAACACCTCGCTAACGGGTTGTGCTTGAATAAACCTAAATTGTTCACCTGAAAGAATTGAAGAAGATTGAAACAGCTGCTCTTTCACATGTGCGATACGGTCAGACTTCAATGTCCTGCTATATTTATCATTTTGTAGCTTGCTAAGTTACGTTAGCTAGTTGTCGGTAATATTGAAACAGTTGTTATAATTATATAAAGACAAACGTCCGTGTGTCTTACTGTTAGTATCTGCTAACAGACAATCTAACCGTCATTTACGAAACAGAGTTGAAAGCGAAGACCTAAACAATGAGGAAAAACAGGTGGCAAAAGTCCGATTTGTTACGTAAATATTGTATTATACCTGTTGTATAATTGTTTTCCATAGTCAATGATAATGCCACGAAATTAAGGTTATGATCAAGCAGGCTTGTAAACAGATCTTTGTCATTGCAAATATTTGAATTGTCCCAGCAGGGTACAATAAAAGACATGATTATTATGTCTGCAGTAAACAACAAACAAATCCCTCCTCCAGCTGGACTGCAGCCATTATTAATACACTTGTGTATTTGCTTTTGTAACATATAAAGATGTCTGCTGTGGAAAAAAAAAGAAGTCAATTTTGGTAATACTTTTTATCTTTTGACAGATGGCTTCAGCTGTGGCCAACAGAGCCATAGGGGCTATAGTAGGATCAGCTGTTGCAGATGCTGCAGGTAATCATGAAAGTTTATTATACTACACTGTGCATTTTAACTAATGCGGTTTGTTAAGGTGTTAAAGGAAATCTTTGTTTCCTCACATGCTTGCTTTTTGTGATTCTCATTAAGTTGTAAAAACTGAATTGTAATGGTTTTCTTTTTTAAGTGTTACTCTGATAGCTGGAGTATTACAGTGTGGTTCAATTATATGAACTTTCCATCATTTTTACAACAAATCAACGGCCAAAACGCACAACCTCCTATCTGCAAAAGTATCCCAAAAAAAAAAAAAAATGTAGGGAAAATCTTCTAATCTCCACTTCAGCACTCAATAATAGCTAGTCGGTCTTCTTAACAGCGATATAGTAATTTTGTCCAAAAACTGTGTACCATTTATTGGGTATACATAAAAAATATACTGTTAAAGAAAACAAGTTTTTATTTTGATCTCTCAGGAGGGTGACTTTATAAGATTGGAGGTTTTGTGTTTTGGGAAATGATATATTGAGATGATGGTAAATATTGAGTAATCTCTGCTTCTAATATTCGTTCTCTGCAGCGCAGCCTCTCCACTGGGTGTATGACCTCCAGAAGCTGAGGGGGATTTTGGCCGAGGATCCAAACCCTGAGTTCCGCTCTGAGTCGATGAACCCCTTCTACAGGAGGAAGACGGGCCAGCAGAGTTGCTATGGAGACCAGGCATTTGTCCTGCTGGAGTCTCTATCTGAATGTCAAGGTGCACTGTTATGTTTATCCTTAAGATGTCAACAGATGAATGCATTTGAACTAATCATTTCTAATTGTGCTCCAACTGTTATAGGAAGCTCATCGAAGGACAACTGGTATTTTTTCTGTTTTGTGTTAGTGTCGCAGATAGGATGCTGAAGTTATGTAAAAGCCAGAGTAGGGCAAATCACTTTATAATTCCTCATTCACACGTGAAACCATGAGCTTCACAGTGGCTTCATTCTTCTGTATTTCATATAGGTCTCTAAAGGCTGATGTTATGAACTGCGGTTCATATAACAGCATTTATGCCAATGTTTACGAGTTCTTTTTTTGGATTAGTTGTCAGTTTTGTCACTGATGCTTCCTGTCTTGTTGGTAAAACTCTTAGTCTTAAATAGAAATGTAAACTTATCCTACAAAAGGGATTGTATCAACTACAATCACAAAATAAATAAATAAATAAATAACTTTCTCCAGTAATTGTAGCTTTTATAAAATGATAGCCAATTAAATAATTGCCACTTCATATGTCAGGTTTAGACTTGTGTTTGGGGAGGCAGGATGATTATTTATTTAATATTACAAGTTGCATACCTTAATTTCTCTGAAGATTTCAATTTATTATTATAGTCATGTGACTTTGCGTTACATCTCTTACCAGGACTAAATGTTGATGACCTGAAGGAACGCTTAGTGAAATTTTTTGGACCAGGATCGGAGTATGACACACCTATCAATAATCCATACAGAGACAGGGGAGGTACAAAGTGTGGATGAAGGTCTTTCAGGTTTTTCATACTGCATGAAGCTTCTTCTACTTGCTGACTAAGGTTTGCTGCTGGTTTATTTTTTATTTTTTATTGTCTGTACCAGGACCAAGACCTCAGTTGCCTGTTGAGGGACCATGGAGACATGCAAGTTTAAAGAGCTTCCTAAAGAACGTAGATGCAGGCAAAAAGGAGACAGGTAAACGTCCTGTTTTATTTAGTGTTTGATGTTGTGGCAAAAAAAAAAAACCAAAACAACAACAACAACAACAAAAAAGACCCTAACATGTTGTCTTTACTGCAGGCTGTGAGACTGACTGTCAGATTGATGGAATAGCCAAAATGGCTCCCATAGTGGCTTTTTACGCAGGTCAGCCTGACATGCTTGAAAAAGTTGAAGAGGCCACCCGTGTCACCCAGAATAACGATCGATGTGTTGCAGAAACCCTAGCAGCTGCAAGGTCAGTATGTCTCCCACTTACACACATTTATTTTAGCATATTCTCTCAACATATGAGATACCACTGACTCTTCTTTACCGAGTTTTATAGCTTAACTAAAAAAATTTCAGGCAGGGTATAACAGAAAGTTACACTGCAAAAACAGTCCCTCGAGGAACTAGCCTGATATTCCATAAATTTAGTCAAAATTGTCTTATTTTAAGCAAAAAATCTTTGCCAATGAAGAGACAAAAATGTAATTAACTGGAATTCTTAAAACTAGCAAAATAGTCTAAAATTGTCATCTATTTTTCTTGAAACAAAGCTTTTCTTACTTTTGTAGAAATGAGTTTTTTGCAGTTCACTAATTAGATTAGTTAGTCAGCACTAACGCTAAACTCTCTCAACTCAGCTACAATACACCAGAGTAAGTTAAAAGTAAAGTATTTGCTGTGGAATATGACACGGTATGACGAGCCAAATATGTTCATGTATTTGCATGAATGCGTGGTCAATCTTTACACATATCTTTACACATCTGCTGTAGAAAATGTAGATATTAAAATAACTAATAATAAATTAGAATGGTAAAATACCTTGTAAAGTTGCTAATGTTAATGACCATTACCATATTTAATTTCTCTAGGTTTCTGGAGCATTCCATCTTGAATGGTCCAGATCCACTAGCTTTGGATGTGCTGCTAAAACAGCTGGGTGACCCAAAAAGAAAACAGCCTCAGGATCTGGACAAAGCAGTTATTGGTACGTGATATCTGCTGCATCGTTTCTTCCCCTCTGCTAAAGTCATGGGACAGAGTCATGAGAACAGGGTTTAAAGGGTTATCCTTCCTCATTTTGAAAATGTTACTTTGTAATGGGTGGGGGATGCTTGGAGTTGGTGTAGTGGGTGGAGTCTGTTGCTCTCCAGCCAGAAGCTCACTGGAATGACCCCCGGCCTCCTCAAATGGTTAAGTCTCAGGCAGGATACTGACATGTCTCACATGCAACAAAGTTTTCAAAAAACATTTTTATATATTTATTATTATACACTGTTGCCAAGAAAGCTGAAAAAATATTATTTTACCTTTTCATATGAAATTATTGTAAATGAAAAGTGAAACAAAAAAAGGGGACTGTTTCTGAGAACAAAATTATTCCAACTTTATGGGTAATAGTGTATGTTCTTTATTTGCAATAAAATAACCACATTTGGACCTTGTCTGGTATCAAGTTTGACAATATAAAGATTTTTAAAAAAATATTTAAAGATAGATTTTCTCCTTCTAGTTTTATTTTTTTCCCATGGGAGAAACTTGGCTTGGACAAAGGGAATACTGCACAACATAGTAAACTACAAAAAATAAAAAAAGACAGAAAGAGGTGAGATAATATACATAAGCTTCAGGTGGTCAAAGTCCATTATAGTCGCAACTGCAAACTAGCAAATTATTACATCCATCCGCAGTCCCCACGCTGTCTCATACATCACCCACATACATGCTCCTCTGACCAATAACATTTTTAGTTCTTAATAATTAGCCTTTTTTAACCGATTCATGTTTATTCTCTGCTGTTTTCTGTGTGATTTCAGGACACATTCATCAGGTGAAGGAGAAATTATCCAAGTCACCACAAGAAATAATCCCTGCTGTGTTTCCAAACACCTGAGGTATTTTACTCAACTCCTTCTAACCATTACTTTTCATCATTAAAACATAGCCTTAATAGTTATATACTGGTTATATAGTATTTGCAGATAAGTATGTTAAAAGCTGCCTGTGTTGTTTTAGGTTTGCCAGGTGCATTTCAAGCAGCGCTACATGGAGTCCTGACAGCCAAAGACTACGAAACGGCTATCAGAGACACCATCAGCTGTGGAGGATGCACCTGTAGTAGAGGATCCTTCATCGGAGCATGTCTTGGAGCTCAGGTCTGACTGTCTGTTAACTAAAATATTATTTGAACCAAAATGCCATCATTTAATACCTTGTTGGTTGTTAAAAGTTGTTTTTAATTCTAGGTGGGGCTTGAAGGAATCCCAGAAACCTGGATGACCAAAACCTTGCGATACAACTTGGTGTTAGAGCATGCCAAGAAAATTACCACAGAGCATGAGTAGTTGTTGGGGAGTTTATGGTGAGAGGTAGATGAGAACATCATGAAGAGCTTTCAAGCTTTTTCAGAGCAGTTAATGAAGGTTTTTGTCTAAACTTTTATAAGGCAAGAGCCAGATGTTTTTGTCACTGATAAAGTTAAACAAGCTTTTTCAGATGTTCTGTGACTCCATTTTTTTTCATGAATAAAAAGGCCAGATTGAAAATAAAATCCATAACTGTGCTGAATTTCTAGTACAGGTATATAAACTTCTCGTAGTGTTTGTATTCATTGCCATATGTGCAATCACATCCATCTAATATTTAGTTTTATTTTACGTTTCATCACTTTTAGCAGTCAAGTAACCAATAAAAGAGTTGTCCACTTTTTTATTGTCATGTGTCTCGACCAAGTGAAATAAGGAAAACTTCATCTAGAAATGTTTTGTTTCAAAAATGCTTTCATTATCTCAAATTGCTCTGATGGTATAAGTGATTATGCATCTACAGTTAAACATTCTTGATGTCAGTCTGCAATGCAAAACTCGAGAAATGACAACTAGGGATGAAAGTTTTATTCTACTCAGTATAATTTTACATTGTGTACTGGATATATTTTGTCTGCAAATAAAATTGCAGCTACCTTTTAAAGCCAAGATGTTCAATTTTATAATTTTTTAAAATGAAATTGGGATGTATTTGGAGATGATGTACCAGGGTGGACCCCCTTTGGCATCAGAACTGCTTTAATTCTTTGTACCATAGATTCAGCCAGGTTTTGGAAACCTTCCTCGGAGATTTTGGTTCATATTAATATTATAACATTATTAGTAGCTGAAGATGTGTCAGCTGTTTTTATAGTATATATAGTGTACTGCATAACTCGGTTGTAGCAAGTGGTTGCCCTTGCCTTTTCATAATATCAAACTGCACTGTCCCTTCTCTGAACTCTGACATCAAGAAGGAACTTTTTGTCCACAGGACTGGTGCTCACTGGATATAAACTCTAGAAATTGACGTGTATGACAATCACAGTAGATCAGCAGTTTCTGGCACCAACAGCCGTGCTACATTCATGGTTAATTAAATCCCTTTTCTAATATTTGGTTTGAACCTCAGCAAGCACTCTTGGCCATACTTACCTGTTGTCTGGTGCTAAAATGTTGTGAATTGGCAGAACAGCTCCGTTTTGTGTGTTAATGTAGAACAATATAAATTACATTGAGTTGAGATGCTTTACCATAATAAAATCTAGATATATGAACAATAGTTTTAAAAAAAGTCCTAAAGCAACAGTACACACGCTCTACAGAAGCCTTCTCCGTTACAACCGCAACATCAAAATTGTCCTGTTAGCGCCACCGTAGTTGTTTCTGACGACAGACCTGAGGCAACTGTGAGGCAAACATGGCAAGTAAAGGAGGAAAACAGAGCCGTTCAAGCTCCGGTCTTTCAGGTAGGAAAGGCACAGGTGATCAGGATGAGGAGGAGCAGCCGTTGCAGGCCGTCTTAGTCGCCGACAGCTTCAACCGGAGGTTTTTCCCGGTGACCAAGGACCAACCGCGGGTAAGAAGTGAACTCAGCTAATTCAGGTGCTAACTGATGTCCATGCTGGAAACATTGGAGGCTGTTTATGAACACACGTGCACCTAAAACATTTAAGCCACCTGTTTTTATATGTATTTAGTCTAAACGTTTATAGGAGACATTTTGGGGGCAGATATGAGGAAGCAGAGATGTTTTACTTAACTGTGTGTCATTGTTGCTGTCAGGCTTTGCTGCCGCTGGGTAACGCTGCCATGATCGATTACACCCTGGAGTTCCTCACCTCCACGGGGGTCCAAGAAACCTTTGTGTTCTGCTGCTGGATGGCCAGTAAAATCAAGGCGCACTTGCTGTAAGTTTACTTCTTTTGGAATTTCTGTGAAAATTGTGTTTTTAACCAAAGAGATGAACCTGACATTGTGTCCATCAGGAAGTCGAAGTGGTGTCGACCCAGTTCCCCAAACACAGTACACATCATCACCTCAGAGCTGTACCGCTCCCTTGGGGATGTGCTCAGGGATGTTGATGCCAAATCTCTCCTAAGATCCGACTTTGTGTTGGTTTATGGAGATGTGGTGTCCAACATTGACATCAGTCAGGGGCTGAAGGAACACAGGTACAAGATCCTCCCACATTTAAATGTCACTTTCTGGAGCGTCCCCAGTGATGGGCTTGATCACTAAAGCTGCTTTTCTGTGCACACAAGGCAACGACGAAAAACTGAGAAGAACGTCTCAGTGATGACCATGATTTTTAAGGAATCGTCGCCAGGTCACAGGTCCCGCTGTGAGGAGGATGACGTCATTGTTGCTATGGACAGCAAGAGCCAGCAGATTTTACACTACCAGAAGACACAAGGGTTGAAGAAGCTACAGTTTCCAATGGTGAGCAGTCTTTTCGCTGGTGCTTTTATCGCTTTATCATGTTTAGCCGATTAATGATGGCCACTCCTGTTGGTTTCTGCAGAACATTTTCCACGGTGGGGGTGATGAGTTTGAAATCAGACACGACCTCCTGGACTGCCACATCAGTATCTGCTCACCACAGGTCTGCTTAAGTGCAGATGTTGGAAATGTTGATCTGGCTGTTTTCAGCTATATTGATGTGTTTTCAAAATCTATTTTCCATCAGGTTGCTGAACTATTTACTGACAATTTTGACTATCAAACCAGAGATGACTTTGTCAGAGGGATTTTAGTGAATGAAGAGGTATTACACAGCCGTAATCACTTGTATTCATTTTATTTATTTTACTGACTAGTGCTACGGTAGTGCTTCATTTTCTCCTTTTTGTCTAGATCTTAGGTAATCAGATCCACATGCATGTCACCAAAGACGACTATGGCGTCCGCGTATCCAACTTGCTCATGTATGATTCTGTGTCATCGGACCTCGTGCGGCGATGGGTCTACCCCATTACGCCCGAGTCCAACTTTACGGACCAAGCGGGACGCAGTTGCACGTACTCTCGCCACAATGTCTACCGGGGGTCTGGAGTCAGCCTGGGCCACGGCAGCCAGATGGTGGAGAACGTTCTTATTGGATGTGACACCAGCATCGGTTCCAACTGTCGCATCTCTAACACCGTCATCGGTGACAACTGCACCATAGGTGAGCGCCCTGCTCAGCACAAACTGAACGAATACTGCTGAAATAGCTTTGTCTGCTTATGGGAGAGTGTAAATTACCAAGTTACAGAAGCGCCTCGAACATTTCTTACGCTTTCTCGCAACAGGTGACAATACGGTCCTGGACCACGCGTATATCTGGAACAATGTTCATATTGCCAGTAACGTGGTGATCCGCCAGTCTGTGGTTTGTGACAAGGCTGAAGTCAAAGAGGGCGTGACTCTAAATAAACAGTGTGTCCTGGCATATAACGTAAGCTGCACCTACATTATCATGTTTCTAATGATAAAAATGTGTCGACTTTGTCAGCTTTGCATGCTTTCAACTCTAACATTCACTGTTGACCAGTTGAACAAATTTTGAAGACTATTAATGACTCATTACTTTTGCCAACATTTTGCCATCTGGTATTGATGATCTGCAGTCACTTCTACAACAGGACTGATATCATGAGCTACAGCCTGCAGGGGGTGATTTGACAGACCATTTCTTGTTCTGGTCCAGTGCCTTTGTGAGACATTGAGGTTGCTAGGTGACTAAATGAAACTCATTGCACCTAGATAAAAAGTAATTCATGATATAGCCCAGTGATCCCCCATTCCAGTCCTCCAGGGATGCTCCCCTGCGTGTTTTAGATGCATTCTTGCTTTAACACACCTTTGCAACACAATTGATGTGAAATAAAAGGGAAAGTTACTCTTTCAGTCCTACATTAACAAATCTTTCTTTGATCTTAGTGTGTTTGTCTGAGTCTGTAAATAACCAGTAATAATTGTAAACCCCCCCCACCCTCCCACAACAACAAAAACTGAGTCCTTGGTTTGTGAGAAGTATTTATAGGGATTTTGTTGAGATGGAAATATTTGCTGACTATTCAACTGCTACCAGTTTGCAGTAGCCATCGTATTGTTTTGTTTTTTTTTTTCAGGCCTGCTGGTATGAGCTTGTCTGATGCTCTTTATTGGGGCTTTTTGCTTCAGTGTGGCAGCTCAGAAAGTATTCTGTAATCATTTTTATTTGTACTCAAATTCTTTGAATTTGATAGCAATTGCACCTAAATGTGTCAAAAGTTCCCAAATCCATGATGCATAGGTCACATTTGGAAAAAGCTACATAAAATGGCTAGACTACTGAAGTTAACAGCTGTCACAGATTAAAAGGTCTTCTGTATTTTGCTTTGAGTTTCCTTCAGAGATGACCAACCACTGGCTGCTTTGAACAAGGACACCAAATGTAATAAGATAAACTTCCTGTTTCTCATTTGTTGTTTTCCAGGTCGTGATTGGGCCTAATGTCTCTTTGCCAGAAGGCACCGTGGTGTCCATGCACCATCCAGATGAAGAGGAGGAGGATGACGATGAATTCCTCAGTGACAATGCTGAAGCTGATCAAAGTAAAGACAAAACCAAGCAGAAAGGTGTGTAGTGACACTTGATTCAATGAATTCATATCTCATTAAGCACTTGCGCATTTCAGATTGTGACTCTTATTTTCTCCCGTCCTCCAGTTTTCAACCCAGCAGAAGTTGGAGCAGATGGAAAAGGTTACATATGGAAGGCCAGTAGTCTGGACGACACAGAGGACGAAGAGCTGTCGCAGTGTCTCTGGGGTAGGAAGGCAGTTCAGCTGTCACTTTTGTATAACTGGTGACCTCGAAGTGTCCCATCTGACTTTCTTTCTTTCTTATTTTTTTAAGTATTAATCTTTCTTTCTTGATGACCAGGTTTGGTGTTGAACCCAGATCCAGAGAGTGACAGTGAGGATAGTGAGCCCGATGATGCTGATGATCCCGTGATTCCCTCTCCTGAGATGGATGATGTTAAAGGTTAGAGCTCTAACCTGCATATAAAACTCAATGACTGCCCCCTACTGGTCAAAGACACAAAACACAGAGAACAAGAGAAGTGATCAATAGTTTAATTGAACTTCTGTGGTAAACATATATGATTTAAAAAGTCACACCTTGTTGCACTGATATAAGCAATCATAGTTTAACCTGCTAATCTGAATTGTTATCTCTAAAAAAAAACAAAAAAACCCTATTAGCGGACCCTCTTCCTTTGTGTTTGCTTAAACTCAGTACAGCTGAGTTTTAACGAGTTTGTCTTTTTTTTTTTAAAAAAAACAACAAAAAATTGTTACTGGTATTTCACCCTACACACTAAATGTATTAGTATTTACCTATTATGGGAAGCTGCCTCTGAATCACAGACATTTTCCTTGTACTTTATCTATTCACCATAATCATTACACTGTGCAGAAACATGCAGATATGAATTTTGTGGTACTTTTGGTCGTGTTGATTTTAGTCTAACAATTATATTTATGTTGTTTCTGCTTATAACTCTTGCCCCTTTTGTGCCACAGGTTTTTTGTAGCTTGTTCAGGCTATTTATATTTCCATTCATATTTTGTCAGTCTGTAACTTCAAGAGTTTGTGCACGTGTGCATAATCCAAATACGATCCAGACTAACTACAGCTCTTGATTCAATTTGGTTAAAAACTGCCAGTTCACAAAAAAAAAAACCTCAAAGCGCTTTAGACAGAAAGCATGCAAAGTTTACAAAGTTAAATTCACTCCAATTTATAACCCAATTTATTCTAGTTCAGTTCAAATTTAATATGTCAATTCATAAAACAGCCTAACTAAGGAATGATTGGTGAGAAAAGCAGCCTTCATGGAAGCTTCTTTTTAAACATTTCAGTTATAGAAGAGTTTATTAAATGTCTTTTAACTCACTGAAGTAAATCAATGGAATATGTGAAATCAGACATGAATGTAAAACAATTATCTGGATACAGGCTGTACTAACTCTGGGCTGATGCTGAGTTTGTGTTGTATTTCTGGCATCCAGACAGCTTAATTAAAAAAAAAAAAATCACTTTAAACTTTCAGTGCAGCTTTGGGCTAAACTTGAAGTCTTTTGGGTTTAACTCCCCTTAGTATTTTGTTAAAGTGCAGCTAAGTTAACCATATGGGAATCAACAGTGTATTTGCCTGAATGAGACTAAAGAAATGATGATACAAATGATCAATTGCTCGTGTAGTCTTCCAGATGGAGGTGCTCGGGACGCTGCAGAGGGGTCTGGAGGAAAACATTGGCTGTGACAACCTCGTACTTGAAATCAATTCACTAAAGTAAGTCAGTTTTTTTTTTAATTTTTTTTTATTTTTTTTTTAGTTCCTTAAGGTTGTATTGTTTTATTTTTGCTGTGATCGTTTAACTTAATGTCTTTCTCCAGGTATGCTTATAATATCAGCTTGAAGGAGGTGATGCAGATTTTAACCAGAGTGGTGCTGGATTACCCTTTCCAGCAGCAAGGCTCACATCTCACCCCCTCTCAATATGTGTCCCTGCTGCTGCCGGTAAATAATACAGCGGTTTCTTGTTTTGTTTCTTTTTCCTCAAATCGTCTTCTGATTTCTTTACTTTAGTTATAACAAAATATGTCACTTGATTCTGCTTTCTTTGTTCTCAGTTATTGAAGAAATGGGCGCCGGTATTCAAGAACTATGTTAAGAGAGCGCAGGACCACCTGGACTGTCTGTCTGCCTTTGAGGAGCATTTCCTGGAGTATGAGAGCCACTGGGCCGCTATGGTCAAGGTCAGGATCAGTCAACATGACCTCAATTAATGAGTGAGGTGTTTGGGCGGGATGCAGTAAAAAATATTATAAGAGTTTATAATATTTGTGTAGCTACTACTGCTTATCAGCTTTTGTTGTTGGGAACCCAGGTCCTGATGAACATGTACCAGCTGGAGATTCTGGAGGAGGACATGATACTACGTTGGTTCTCTCAGGGAGCAACTACAGACAAAAGCAGACAGCTCCGCAAAAACCAGGGGGTAGGTGCTGCCTGAACATGGTCACGGAGGACACCAGGCTTCGCGGGGCGATGTGAAACACCTGTTTAAAAATGGAACAGTCTCGTGTTCAACACCTGTTGTCCTGTAAATGTTGTTTAACCACAACGTTCACATCCTGCCTCTCTGTAAATGGTCAACCGTGCAGGTGTTTTCAGTCGCTTTAAAAAGTCTGTTTGACTTAATGGGGCAGAAATTTAAAAAAAAAAAAAAATAGTGGAGACATTATTACAAAGTATTAAATTGTACTTATCTTGAATCGTTAGTCTGTCTCATTAAATATGCATTCAGTTTTGTTGTTTGGTTTTCATCCCAACTTCAGACAAAGCAAAAATATGTCTGTATAAAGCACCTTTAGATGGATTTTTATTGTGAATTGCCACATTGCTATTTACTATATCATGCTACATATTGAACAATATCATTGCATGTTAAAAATGGTAGTTATTATAATAAATGTTGACTTTAAGTTATTTTGTTCATTAGTACATTATACTGTACACTGCATGAAATAGAATGTTTTTTTTAATCTAATTGATAAGAGCACTCTGAAACCATAACACTTAAACTGTTTTCTCATTTAAAAGAGTTGGCACGTACTCAACTAGCCTTACTTTGCAACAATTGGTTTAGATTTGTGGAAACCCACCATTTGTAAAACATGCATATCATTATAAGTGCACTTGTTTCTTTGTTTTCTTTTAAGCCTAAAATCTTCCACTTTGACTCCTTCAATACAGAATCTCACAGGCTTGTCTTTTGTTTTCTGTTTTTTTTTTCTCCTCTACATCAGCTTCAGAAGTTCATCCAGTGGTTGGAAGAGGCTGAGGAGTCTTCAGAAGAGGAGGGAGAATAACGAGGAGGACTTCAGGAAGGACAGTCAAATCTGCAAAAATTTCATACTAAAGGGATCTGGTTCATCCTCCACAGCAGCTTTCTGCCTCCACTAACCATCAAGATCTGTTCTGTACAGATGTGCAGGCATCATTTTTATAACATACGGCTGTGTCACTCAAGGACTGTGTGCTACGACTGAATCAAAATAAATAAGAAAAGCTTTTGTCCTGCTTGGAATCAAGCGCCCGCATGTGACTTTTTTCTTTTTTTCCCCCACCTCATCTTCCTCAAGATTCATCAAGATGCAGCTGTTCTTTATTAAGCTGAATGTTACAAGGTTTAATGCCACCACCTTTTGAATATAAAATGAACCAAGATTGGACTCATAATTTAAATACAGAACAGTTCGAACAATGATGCAAGTGGTAGAAGATATTTATCTGTTAAAAGCATGTGTTGTTTCATCTCTCAGGTCTCAGTAAATTACCAGACACTTGGAACCCTTAAATGACATTACAAGAATTTCAGATCTCTATAGATTCTTCCAGATTTTATATATATATATATATATATATATATATATATATATATATATATATATATATATATATATAAAGACTTGGGAAAAACTCAGATCATCAAAATAAAAATTGATTTGTGACCACAAAAAAAAAGAAAGAAAAAAGCATGTTCCCTTAAAATGAGTAGCAGCAGCACTAAAATGACTCCTAAAGTTTATTTCTATGTTGCATTATGATGCAAAGTCTTTTACTGGATGACAGCTGGGATGAGCTCCAGCCTGTCATGATTTTGGTGAGAAAGAAGCAGCAAAGGAATTACAGATGGATGTTTCATAAAAGTTTGTGTCCTCAGATTTGTGATTACATCAGTAATTGCATAATTCTTTTAACTTTGTTGTGTTTTCATGAATGATCACAGAGAAAGTCTCTGATGTCCCCTACAACTCTTGAAACAAGAACAAAAATGTGCAAATAATTTATCACATAATAGACTCCTAACAGCTTTAGGACTAAAAAATGCTGCAATTCAGCCTTTGCAGGTTTTACACCAGCAGGAATCCCCAACTCAGGCCTATTTAGATCTGTCACCCTGTTTGTTGAATAACTTGTACAAAACGCTGGTGAGAAGAGAAGCTCCTGTGATCCCGGTTGCAGCGGTGAGGATTTTCCACATGCTGGCTGAAGCTTCGTGTTTTCCCATGAAGCTTCTGTGATCGCTGGGCACCAGGATGAACTGGCGGCCATTCCTCGGGGCCTGCAGCCTCATGACCTGGTCTCCCTCTAGCACCACCTCTCCAAAACCGGTCAGGGTTTGCCCCACGTGCAGCAGCTCCTCGGTCTCGTTCACCGCCACGGGTTTCTCACCGCTCAGACCTTGCAACATCACGTCCACCATCCCCTCCTCAGGCCGTTTCACCTTGAAATAAACCCTCTCCAGGAAGGATCCAGAAGCCTGCAAAGGGTTCTGCACCTTCACGCAAACATCAGATATGTAGGATTCAGGGCTGACCAGACTGAAGGGCACAGAGTTGCTGGTCTCCGTCTTGTTGACTGTCCGAGAGTCCCTGAAAGAAGAATGGCATTAATAAACGAGCAAGTGAATATAATTTGTTTTGTGTACATGTGTTTCTCCAGTGTTGTATCTACCAGGATTTGGTGGTAGAGTTCCAGTATTTCCAGTGCTCCTCCTGAGATATCTTCTGAATTACACCAACGCATCGAGGAACAAACCGGCTGGGCAGAGGCTCCCCATCTGCCTGAACAAGACCTTAAAACAAACATGACCTTTATGGATGACGTCATTAAAAAAATAAAGTAAAAAAAAAAAAAGATCCTCTACTTAAAGCCTGATACAGGTTTCTACCTTCAACAGCAACATAGTGAAGTCTCTTGCGTGCAGTTGCATTTAGTACTTTAACTAAATGTTGATCCGGTTTGAAAACGGGTATTTCCTGAAAGGAGGCATAATGTAAGCGTTTAATTATTATTGAAAAAAAAAACATGTATTAAAAGTTTACAGTAGTGACTTACTTTCAGTTTCCGTAACTCTTTTTTCTTTTCCTGGTACAAATGATAAAAGAGACCAGAGAAAGCAAAGCTGGATCCGACACCGATCAAGACCAGAGGATTTAGAGGAGAGTCGCCCATGTTTGAATCTGCAAAGAGAAACTTTCAAAAGTGAATGTATGGTATCTTACAGGACATATTAAACTACTCTGAAATGCTGTACACCTTCGTTTTTAAAAAGGCTTTATCATACTCTAGTTAAATTAGATTGGACGTAAAATGAAATATTGGCTTACATGTTAAACTAGCATGTAATTCTGACACACATGACAAGTAAAAATCGAAACGAAAGCCTAGTTTATTTCATTTCCTTGTTTACCAGGTGTCGTCATAGTTCCTCAACCAATAGGATTTAAGCAGAGTTGTGTATGTTTTTGGCCAGCAGGTGGCAGCACTGGAGTGTTGACCAAAGACTACATTACTGCTAAAAACTTTTGTGTATTATTTTTTCTTAAGCATGAGCCCCCCCCCCCCCCCCCCCCCCACACACACACACACACACACACACACACACACACACACACACACTCGGAAAGTATCAGCAAACACAAACTTGATAATGCCTGTCCATAACCAACTTGTAGTTCTAAATTTAAAACACATAATAATAAGCATACTGACTCCCATCACTGGATAATGGACCAATTAAAATGAAAAGTAAAAATAAAAATGAATGAAAAAAAAAACCCACAAAAGACAACCCTAGAAATTATGAGGAGATAGGGAAATTACATGGAAAATTAGTCATCATTCAGGCTTCACCAGTACATGCACCAGTGGGACCATAATTTTACCAGGGGAAGTAGATTTTTATTAAGTACAAAAAGAAAGAGAGCAAAGTTTTGAAGGTTCATCTTCTCAAATACTGTATAAGTTTTCCATTTCTAGGGATCTGAAAGTCAAACAGAAAAAGAAAATTGTCACAAAATTAGGTACAAACATCTCAAGACTGCGTGTCTCATAAATGGGCCCACAGATCTTCTTACTTATTACTACTGAAAACCACTGATATTTGGTTCCTTACTTAAGGCCTGGCTCTATGAAAAGACAACTCTTCTTCTGCAGAGGAGTCACAAGTGCACTCTTGTTTGCTATTGTGGTGTGAAAGTGACTAACGATGCCAATGTGAATGATTCAGTAATGACTTGGAGGTTTTGCAGGATGACTCATTTTGCACTCGGAGACCATAACTGCTATCTATCCTTGTTAATGGTCAAATGTTTATATTAGTCCATGAATATAACCTGTTTATGGGATGTTTTATGTGTGAAGATCCATCTCTCCATGTACTCTTCGAATAAGAATTTTTTTCTCTTATTCCTGTACTCACAAATCAGTTGTCATATAAACTCTGATGTATCTTAAGAAAGTGTATGGCCACACTGTTATTATATTTGTGTTTGGAGGGAATATTGGCATCTTCAAGAGTGCAACTGTGTTTCCTGGAATCCGATGGTCTTTCTCATGCACTTTAGGGATACTTCGAAACTGGGTAAAAAAAAAAGGTAATCAACATTGTTTGCCCATTTTCATCCATCAAAATATTAAGGTAAAAGTCACATCATCACAGAAAAAACACATGAATGTCACATGTGCAAAACCATATGACCAAAGGTGATCTTGCAGACTTGAAATATAGTGTCTAAAAACATTTTAAAATCATAAGTGTGTGGAAAATGTTTTTAAAAAGGTATTTTCCCCTAGGAAATTTGGATTTGGAACAGTTTCGGGATCTAACTGTATGAAGACCAAGTAGATTCCCATGTGAAACCTGTTTTATATCTTCTGGGTTCAGGAGTAGTGGACTCAAATGCAACAAAATGAGAGCCAGGACTAATTAATGAAATCTTTTTTTTTTTTTTTTCAAAACCGTAAGTGCTGCATTTGTTGGCAAAAATTAATTGGCATGAAGAGAAAAGAACATATAGACGCAGAGGCTGATGAGATATGTGTCTGAACAATCAGGACGAAAGTCGAGAACAAACACCTTCAAAATAGGACAGGAAGTCTAGCAAGTCAAAGGACTGATAAAACTGAACTGAAGAAAACAGTCTTAATGAGGACGTCAAGACTTATCTAGAACAACACAGAAGATGACGCAAACAACCTCCCTAAAAACCACAGCAGTAAAACAAACAAAACCCAAAACAGACATTATGAAGCAAAGAATACAAGAAAAGACTGCCAACTAAAACACAAACTACAAGTCTATATCATGACACGTCATATGTAAGATCCAAACATATCCAGTTACTATTTATTATTAGGCATGTCTGCTTTATTTGCTTATTCTATAAAAATACTAGACATGTTGTAACACTAAATAATAATAATATTAAACCTACAAGATGCCCTCGTTTTACATATGTGATTATATGTGGAGGAGAAAATCTTAGAAATCAATATGCAAAAACTCAAAATAACTCAGAATTTGCAATACATAACATTTGGAAATCTAACATAATGTTATAGGCAGCACTGATGCTGTTCATAACAAAAAAAAGGACATTGCAGACTTTACTTCTTCAAGAAGCTTTGGTCCTTCAGCATTTGCAGCAAGATGTTGATTATCTTCCAGAAGTCTGTTGCGGAGCAGCACGAGAGCCAGTGAATTAAAGAAACTGAACAAACTGATAAAGAAGACTGGTTCGGTTCTGGAGCTGATTGTGTGAAGGAGGATACTTCATAAACTGAAGAAGATCATGATCATCCTCTTCACAATGCAGTAACAGAGTGTCTTCAGTCAGAGGGTTCTTCAGATCTGCTGCAGCACAAACTGCTACAGGAGATCACTCCTGCACACAGCAATAAACCTCTGCAATGAAACTGTGAAGAGACTTGAATAATTACGAATGCAATAATTAATTTCCTTATGGGATAATAAAGTCTTTTTGTCTTTGAATTTGAAATACTTTTTTACATGTGCTCCATGTATTACAGCTTGTAATAACATTTTAATCACATGTGCTCCATTATGTTTTAACATATGTGGAAATGTTTTCCAAATGAGGTCACATTTATCTTCTAATGATTACATGTGGAAAATGAAGGTTTTTTTTTCCTTTTTCTTAATGTAAAGGCATTTCTTTTTTATGTGCACACACATAGTGTCTTATTTAAGAAAATGAAAACGATTCATTGATAATTGTCAGGCTCATGGTAAGCTTGTCTTGCACCAGTTGCAACTGTGGTTATTTCTGATGCGGCTCACTAAATGATGACACTTGCACCAAATCACGTGACCTAGATGTGAGTAACAGAAAAGATTTTTAATAAATGAGAATGTGACTGCTTGAAAGCCTTCAGTCATGATCCATACAGGATATTAATGTTTGCAGCTGTTGCGGTGCATGTTGCCTGTTTCTGGTTAATCATCTCATGGTCTCTCTCAGATTTACCTCGAGGTCCCCTGGAGAGGTCTGGGTCACCTGAGTACACTGACCTCTGTAGCAGCTAATCCTCTGATTGTGTTCCACCTGGGTCGAACAGCGGTGACCAGCATAAGGCCCTCATGAATCATAAAGTACGGCATCACAGACTGCACAGCTTCCTTTTTCTCTGCTTCTCTTTGTGTACTCAGTTGCAAAACGTGTGCTCTGTTTGACCAAGCACACACCTGTTTTGCATGTGTGTCCATGTTTCAGTCCTCTGCATTTGCATGTCACTTTTATCCATCGATTTTGCCCAACTCTGGGTCTGCATCTTTATCACTCTGGAGGATCTGAAAGGACAGAAAGAGAGAAAGAGAGAGAGAGAGACGGCATACCACTGAACAATTTCTTCATTTAAAACCTCTTTTGTCACTTTATTATACCTCATCCCAGTTCAGGTGTAACTTCCTCACTCTTCAGCACGTCTGTCCTTGACTGCTCGCTGAAAGCGAAAACAGGATTCAAAGTGATGACGCCAGTTTGCCTATTGTTGGAATGCCTTTCAATAAAACATATGCACCTTTTGCTGCAGCACGACTGCGTGGAACAAAACCCTCTGACGGCCACAGGCAGCTAACGTCAGGCCAGCGAGTTACCTGAGTGGAAAACAGATGTAAACCAGATCGACTTGATCTGTGGAGGAATGCAGTTGGCTTTCAAAAGGATTTAAGCAAGACAGGACCACTAATCAGGATGGAATAGAGCCTAGAATTGTTTCTCCTTTGAATAATGAAAAATCATCAAGAGGAAAAAATGTCCCATCCTCCTTCTGTAGTCTGACAGCTTTATATCCTCATAAAATTGATTTAAAGTTGCATCCAGCTCTTTGTTTTTTCCTTTTTTTTCTCACTGGGCAGTGAAAGCACACTAAATAACTTCACAAAAGATGTCATGACATGATCTGTAGTTATTAGAGGCACAATTTAGAGCATAGTCAACTATGATTAGTCACTTTTTCCTGAAGATATTTAAATAAATACATGTAAAAATATTTTTTTTAAAGTACATTAAAAAGTATTTAATATATATTATATATATATTTATATATTGTTTTTCTATAAAAAGTATTTTAATGCATGAGAGTATTTAATTGCGTGAATGACAAGATTAGCAAATAAAAAGATTCTGATGTAACCCAACCCTGTCAATTCTTTTTAGGCTACAAATGTCTGCAAATATGTCAGGCAGTGAGTTAGTCTGAGTCGCAGGGCTCTGTGACATCACAGACTGGATGAAAGTAAATTTATTCCACATCCAGCTCTACATTATAGTGCATTTGCAGTAGCTTGCTAAGTCAAAGGATGAATCTGAAAAAATGCACAGTCCTCTGAAAAGAAGGTGAGATGTAGTTTTGTGGTTGACTCCGCTCTAGTTTATGGTTTATAGCACCCTAAAGCGCTATAAACCATAAACTGACCTGAAAACTCGTAGTTGGTGGTGGAGCAGTTATACTAAATCTCTGTGGTATTTTAGAACAAATGTCACACATATTTTATTGAGACCTCAGAAACTGTGACAACATATTTTGTTTTTAAAAAAAGTTTGTAATATTTTTTCTTAATAGATCACCAAATAATTTTTATAAGATCTAATTCTGAACAAATATGGGTCACTTAAATAAAAATTAAAACTGTAAATGCTTATAATCATGAGAGTAAGAGTATCAGTAGACATACCTGTAAAAAACACTTTTGAAAATGTAGTTTTGCTTGCTAATGTCACTAAAAATACCTAATATTGTTCATGAATGTTCAGCAACTTTTCCTTAATCTATGAATTCATTGGTGAGCTTTATGTTAACTTTTGTTTTACACAAATTCACACCAGTATGAAGATTTAATTGAACTACTTTTCAGCTTCATTTTGGCTTTTTCCCCCAGATTAAACTTAAAAGCTTAATTTCTGATAAAAGCCTATATTTAGATATGGCCCTGAAACATCCCTCAGTTATGATGGCTTAGACTTAGACAGCTGGGGGACCTCCCATGATGCACCTCTTCTCACTCTGTTCTCTTCTTCATCAACTCTATTAATGACACTATTGTTGGTGTTGTTATAAACCTATGCTCCTTCTTCCCAGCAGGTATTTATATAGCAGGGGTTTTTCCTTTCCACAGTCTCCCGGTGCTTGCTCAAACTGGGAGATTTCATTTAAAAAAAAAAAAAAAAAAAGGTTTTGATGCAATCTATTAGTTTCCTTGGCAAAGCACTAATCATTACTATTATTGTTATTTTATGGTCTTTGGGCTAATTTGGAATGAGTTATTCTGCATTCTTGAAGTGCTCTGAGATGACATTTGTCCTCATTTTGTGCTATATAAAGTGGAAATAAAATGGCTCCTCAAAAACCAGCACAATAAATCACACAAAAAGAAACGATTAACCAATGAAACTGCTTCTAGGTTTCAATATTAAAAAAAAATCCCTTGTATAATTTTTTGGGATCAACATTTATGAACACATTCATTCGTCATTAAAACAAACAATCATACTCTGTAAATCAGATTTATGTTTCTCTCGGTCCCCCTGCTGTGAACATGATTTCACTCTCTGGTCTTCACCTGAGCTTAATGAGTTTGATGCATCTTTGTAATTAACATCACTGCCCTTGGTGAGGTATCAAGGGTGTCGACTGACAACATGCTGGTTGACTTGTATCAGACTCTCGATGAGCCCCATAGGTTGCTTGTGGGGAGTCATACTTCATCTCATGCATTGTTGTACCAATTTATGCAGTAATTATCTGCAGTAAGTAAATCCCACATTAATTCTGAATGGTAAACACTTTGATGAGTCATTCTTGTTTAATTGTTGAATATAACACCACTTGTCATCAGTTTTAAGGGCTTTTGCGACTGCACAAATCTCTTCCTGATCTTAGAGCGAGTCATGGGTTTTTGACAGAAACAGAGAGTAAACAGAAAAGCAAAAAAGCATTTATGAGGAACGCACCAGCAATAAAAGTAGCAGCTGGAGCACATGAGTGGGGTTGTATGATAATAATCATCATCATAACAGGAGAAGTATTGTAGATTTATCATCCCTAAAAAAGTTGCCAACTAAGAAAATGTTTGTATTGACTAAAAATGTGACCAAAAAAGAAGCCCCATAAAAACGAATATAACCCAATATGGAAGTCCCTGAAATTGCTCAAGATTTCCCGTTGCACAACCTTGAAGATATTTGCCTTTTTTTTTTCAAATGAAATCCATCAGAGCTTCAATATATCACCCACTGATAGTAACCAGACCAGTAAAACCTGGTGACAGCATATGGTGAAGCTTATGGTGCCATGCAAAAAGTCCGTGATATTAACTAAGCCTTGATTTGTATGTTGTGACCAGCTTCCTCGGTTTTGAAGGTTAGTTGCATAATTTCTTTGCACATGTGCGCAGATCAGTGTGGAAGCACATGACCAACAACAAACAGCCTCACATTTACTCTGCTTGTTTAATTGTTTTTTCTTTTCTTCTATCAGCACTACAGTCCACTGAAGAGCACAAAAATAATTTCCAGTCTTCCAACTGCACTTTTGATGAATTATGAGCTGTCTTCTTTCTCAGCCTGTTGAAACCACTTTCACATACTGATGTACACACTGTTTCATACTTGATCTATCTCTAGATTAGTATTGTTTTATCTGGGAGCACTGTGCCATCTCCATATTTGGGAAAAAACCTTTTTTTGAACGGTTCATCTGAGTGTCTATATGTTTTCCTTACTTAACATCTGAAGCAGGACATGCAATAGAATGTAGATCTGGTCCCATAATTTTCTTTATCAAGACTCTGCATGTCAACAATCAATCAAAGGACATGGTGGGGTTTGCTGGCCATAAGAATTTATTGACTTGTCCATTTTTGTTGTACAAGTAAAATGTAATATTGTAAATTTAATCAGTAGATGCAGTAGCTTTTGTTAAGATATTACTCAATTTTAATATAATTTTAACAAGTTTGGTTAGTCACTGATTGTATTAGCTTTCTTATGCAATTTCTCAACCATATGGATCACACTGAGGCGACAATTGAGAAGAAAAACAACAATTTTTTCCATGAAGGTCATCTGATGATTCACAGTAGTGATATGCTTCATGCTGAGACATTCAAGTGATCAAGTTTAAGTGGTTAGTCTGCAAAGGACTCAGTTTAGGGTATTATCTACTAACTGGTTATAAACAGTGTAAAAAAAATTTAGATTACTTGATATACTTGAGCAAGAGTGGTAATCTGTACTCTATCTAAGGTCAAAGTCATGGAAGAAATAACAGTATTCATGAAATAAAGAGACTTAAAACTTTTGCAAAGAGTCACAAATCATAAAGCCTGGAAGCTTGGTTTAACGGGTTTAATCTTTAGGCTTTTAATTTTACAATCTTATATTGGATCATATATCTGCATGGTGATGGTGTAAAATGACTACAGCTGCCAAAAAAGGCTTTGTAGGTATTGCTGAATATATATATCTATATATCTATATCTATATCTATATGTTTATATATATATATATATATATATATATATATATATATATATAT
>JAOWBL010000009.1:5466370-5491982 GCA_028564865.1 Zenarchopterus dispar | reverse complement strand
TATTTCAGATACTAAAATATGTGTTCTCTTGCACCAAATGTTTTTATTTATTCATTTATTTTTTACAAATTGAACACATTTTTTAAAATAACCCCTTGAGTTTGAATGGAACTGAATGATTTAATGTCCTTGTATGGCAATAAGTGAAGTTAGTCTCACAATGTCTGATCAATACTGGTATCAGCTTAGTTTCAGCTGGTATCAAAAATGGACCAGCTGGTATCAAAAATGGACCAGGTTATCTCAAATGAAATGAGTCAAGGTATTAAAACAATAAATAAAAAAAAAAACCAATGTGCTCTTCTTATAAAAAAGAACACTCAATATTGAATGAGAAATGAAATAATGAACTCCTCAATGCCAGATAAGTAAAATAAAACACAGAGTGTTTATTATATATCCATCCATCCATCCATTGTCTTGACCCGTTGTTCCATTTCTGGGTCACGGGGTTTTTTTTCTGCTTTTAGGAATACATTAGGTGCTTTTATTTCTTCTGTTTAATGCATACACTTTTTAAGAATTTTTTTAATTGTACAAATCTTTTTTTTTTTTACTATTGTTTTGATTTTGGGAATGGTGTAGAGTTCTTTGAAAAATATGTGTCAAATGTGCAACATCAGATATTAAGAGACTGCATTGTTAAAAATACATGAATTACGAATGTGCAGAGTTCATGTTTGTGATGGTCCATGAAAAAAAACATATTTCTAAACGTATTTGTCCCTCCAGTGAGCTTCTGTAGCATCTTCTGAAGGGCATGAGGTCGAACAGGTCATGTCCACTGTTATTGATAATGTTCCAATAACTGTTATATTAGTGGTGAAAACAACAAGGTTTTTCTGAAAATAGGCAATAATTTGCACGTAATGTCATTGTCTTAAATATGCAGCAGTGGTTGTGCAGTACTGCAACTTGCTGAGCTGATTTACTGATCACATGTCACATGGTGGGTTGCTGCGTACTCGAAGAGCAACACAATCATATTCTGCTCAGTCTTGACGGCGCTCCTCTGAGCTTCTTCTATTTCTGTGTGACTGACGCCTTCTTGCTTATTACTGAAGACGTGAAACTTCATTTTAAGGCAATACAGAAGTCATTAAGCAGCCATTATGTGTTTAATTTAGTAATCATTAAAAACACAGGGATTCCATTAGATTTAAACAGTACCTGCTCCTCTGGGTGATGTGGCAGATTTCAGCTGGTAAGGTGAGTCTACATTGTGATAAATTGTTAAGCAGCTGTGGAAGTGCAACGACCTGATTTTTCATCCCAAGAGCATACAGTTCCACGCTGTGGAAAGTCACAGCGATCTGTTTTCAAAACAGAAGGACGGGGAGCTTTCTGAATAGTCATCGTGGCAGCAGGTAACATATGGGTGAAGCCACGGCTGACACGTGAACTCCACATTCACCTCAGTCTGTCCCTGGTGTGGAAGCATGCTCTGATCAGAACTGACTTTCATCCTGATCTCTGTGATTTTACAGCTTTCCCTTGTTTGAGGATTAATTGTGTGTCTTTTTATGTCCTCTCCCCTCCTCTTTTTCTGTTAGGCTGCAGTGGGATATGGGACAACATCACCTGTTGGCCCGGCGCTGACATCGGAGAGGTGGTTACCATGCCTTGCCCCAAATATCTCCTCTATTTATTCGGGGATGTACCTTCACGTAAGAATAAAGTTAAATCACTCGCACACTTTGTGTCAGATCATGTGATTTCACAAACGGAATCTGTTTGTAGATGATTGGAGTAGAATTACATTACACTGAGTTACCTTCAAAGTCACTTCACATCCAGGTAAAGCGAGGCTATTTTAGTTGTATAATCATTTCATCCACAAAGAAAGTGCTTTACCAATGCATTGAGATAAAAGAAAGATGAAAAAAACCCACATAATAATGAAAAAAAATGTAATAAAATAAAGAATGATCGAAGGTGCAGCTGCCTCAGGGCCCACGTGCAAAATTCTGCATAACAAAGTGATGAAGTTGGTGTGATTGTAATATTTATTAAGGTGTTTTTTTAACTTGAAGAGAAGATTACAAGCAGAGGATGTTTGTAATGTTATTTCCTACATATTGAGAGGCGTCAGTACTTCCTGTAGCTGTATGCGTTCATATTTGAATGTGCATTGTTTGGTGATTTTATGTATTATTTATTCTTATTTTATTTTAATGTTATATTTGTGCGAGAAAGACATTGTAGACCATGGATACAGTACTCCTGCCTGTAGCTGTCTCTCGGTAGTGGAACAAAATTTATTACCTGACAAAATGTCTTTACGGCATAATTTGCTTTTAGCTGTTTG
Source organism: Zenarchopterus dispar (assembly GCA_028564865.1). NCBI lineage: Eukaryota > Metazoa > Chordata > Actinopteri > Beloniformes > Zenarchopteridae > Zenarchopterus > Zenarchopterus dispar. The sequence goes on along the minus strand of JAOWBL010000009.1, from coordinate 5,489,674 downwards.
TCTGCTTGTTTACACCAGTCAGTTCATCGAGAAATTACTGAGCAAATGAAGTCTGAAGTAAAATAAGTATTTTTTGCAGTCTGAGGTACAGTTGGTATTCATTAGCACTGAATAAAAATATTGTATGAGCAGTTATGATATTATAACAGGACAAGACTCACAGCAGTGAGGACTTTCACAGCTTACATACTTGTGCTTAAAGTGAAAGTATTTTTGTAAAATTTAAAGTTTTGCTCTTGTACTTTAATTTAAGTAAAGCCTATGAGTACTTTTTTTACTTTTAGTGTTAATTTTAAGATGACACCAAGATAGCTCCATCTCCTCGCTTCTAAGTCTCGCTCCACCTTGAAGATCGTACCTGATCATAATACGATACAACTGGGCCCATGTTATTTGGTACCTTTTATATAATGTCCTGGTTTGATTCGTGCTCATGCAGGCCTTACAAGGTGGGATGAACAAGAAAATATAAAACACAATAAAAGAAATGTGAAGAAGTTCCCAAACTAATGAGACCGATGGTTTGATCCATTTGGAAACATACTGAGACCACCACCTTTGCAAAGTGTCTCGGTCTGCTGGTTTGGGTATGCACCCGTGCTTTGGGCAGGAACATTCACAGATGTTCAGATGAAGCACATCAATAGGAAACCAGCACCAGAATTCACTTTGATTAACTTTAACAATCCAAGCGTGAGCACACCCTCAAAACCCACAGATGGAGAGTGTTGGTGACTAGCTGGTGAATACACGGTTCAGTGTTCCAGTTTCTGGGTTGAAGCCAATCCGGTAATAAGAACATTAGCAGTTCCTCGACTGACAGCAGGGGGCTGGCTCCAAAAACGACTCAATCTCCAAATGACCCACGTGTAAAAATGTCCAGCTTTGCAGCAGAAAGTGAACCTATTTATGGTCTGCTTAGAAAAAAACAGTTAAAGTCACCAGCTGTATTTCTCATCTATGACAACTATGGAAGAGGTGAATTTCTTTTTCTACCACATCAGGTAAAATTATAAAAAGTGACAAATTTATACATATTTAGGGGCGTGGTCTTTTGATTGGCAGCAAGGCCAACTGATGGCTAGCTGTCATCCCTTCTGCTATGTAAGGCCTAGCGCTGTATTGACTTCTGAGGGGCAATAAAGACCTAATAGAGCATAGTCATCGACATTTTAGAGCATTGTGCTGTTAGAGCCCAGACTGGCTGTGTTTTGGTCCTGGAAGGATCCGAAGACGAAGCTGAGCTAAGAGCAGGGAACTTGTTTTAACCAAGCATTCACTAAACACCCCTATCATTTCTGGTTTCATCACTAAAACGACGTTTGCATATATTTACCATATTTTCCACCGTGGATCAGCTGAAGGAGCCGTATCATTTCAGGATACTGACATCGTAAGTCAATCAGGCCACGACGCTGGTTAGCTTGGCCAATTGCAGTGGCTCTAAACCTGCTATATCAAAAGGCCAAGTGATCGCAGGTCCCAGCTGAGCTGAACTCGTTTTGCATGTTGTTTCAGTAGCAACACTTGAAATGAGGATGTTCAGGCAGAATTAATAAGAAATAATGTAAAAACATATTAATTACTATCAAGGGTTAGTATAAGCTAAATGGGCCAAGCTAAAATTGCTAATGGGTTCATCAAGTTCTTCTTGTACAGTTTATGGTAGATTATAGAGGGTCATCTATTTACTCGAGAGGCAGGATGAGAAAAAAGAAAGTAGTATAATAGACACAGCATACATTGAAAAATTTTACTTTCTAGAAAAGTTTGGATATTTTCTAAGATGCAAAAAAAAAAAAATACTCAACAACTCAAATGATCTTGGCATCTGCAACACTTTTAAAAAAAAGTTGAGTGAAAAGGAAAATAAGGACAAAAAAGTAGATTACACTGTCACCAGATTATTTCACTGTTGAGGATGTCAGCTTAGTCTCTCCAAGCATGGATGAGTCATGACTCTCCACTTTGTGCCAAACTCTTACAAAATCATGTAAGGATTTTCGTCTTTTAACATCTATGATCTATAATATTGTGAAAAGATTCAAAGTCTATGGCAATCTGAGTGCATAAAGATGAAGGCTGAAACCACCTTTGGATATGTATGTGAGGCTGTCAGTCTGCACTACCACAGAGATCAGTGCAGCCACATGATCTCAGGAAAAGTTTAGAAAACCTTTGTTATTCTACGATCCACCAATGCATCCAGAAATGTAACCGGAAATTTATTATGGAAGTAGAAAGCTGCATTTTAACGCTATGTAAAAACAAACAAACAAAACATTTCAGATCTCTGACCACAAGCTCATCTCAGAGGAACAGAAAGACTGAGGAGGGATGAGCCAACTTCTCAACTCAAACAGGTATCAGTTTCTACATGCAGAAGATGAGGAAGGCACTGTGACCAAATGAAAGGTTTAAAGTTTTGCTGAACTTTAGAGGACTTAATGAGTTTTTGTTGCTCAATATCTACTGGGTTGGAGTCCTTGTCTTCACGACCCCGTCTGAAATTAATAAACTGATATGTGAGCGTCGTTTGACAGTCATTCGTCATCTACGGGTTGCCAAAAAAAGGTTCCATAAGCTGTCTTTTGTCCTTAGAAAGAAATTCTTTCTAAATGAGCCTATAAATATTATGCCAGTGATGACAATTCACATCCTTCTGCCAATCCTCTAAATCCATATCCGTGAGTCGTAGATTAACAGAAAATTTATTGAGGATGTCCATTTTTGGTACAGGATGTTTAAAAGAATAACAGAGAAAGGCTGGCTTGCTGCTCATTTTCATCCCTCCTTCATTTCCATTTTGTTGTTCCAAAAATTCCCCACTCTTGAGTTATTGCCAATATCATCACAGTTCGTATTATTAAAAAAAAAAACTTAATGGTAATCGCAGTGTTCACTGAGTGTCCTATATGCTCATGGTGCCATTGTGACCCAGGATCACTTATCTTTCTTGACAACATAAACTCGGAACACAGCTGAGTGTAAAAGAAACTTCCCATCCCAACAAAATCCACCCATCAAAGAGACATGCTGTTTATTTGTCTTTCTTTAATCCATGAAAGCCTCACAGCAAAGCAATGCTAATTATGCAAAAATGAAACAGAGGATTTACTGGTTACTTTGCAGGATGTTTGCACTGTAGTTCCTTCAATTATTCCCCCCTGAGTTCCTTGCATGCCTCCTTTTTTTATTTAATTACCACGCCAAGCATCCTCAGTGTAATTAGGAGTTGTTTGTTTGCATTCAGCAGGCAGAAAAGCCGCAATTTCAAACTGGAGCCTTAAGAAATTTTACAGATAAATTAGCTTAAAATTTTCAGCTTTAAAGACTATTTAAATCTCCAGAGCCTTTAAGCTTTGAAGAGCTTTAAACTTCTTAAAGCTGCTCTCAACACATTTTTTATGTGTTTAAATGACATTAAATTTATGAAACTGCATGCATATAGTAGTCATAGCACTGTCTTTTGCAGGTAAAGGATCAGACAAAATACATACAAGCAGCTCTAAATTGTATTAACATGATGTGACAGAGAATATTTAATCAGCTCAGTCGGATGTCTCTTCGTCTTTGTTGAAGTGACGGATATTTGCAAGCCAACTCAAGACAAGAAGTATAAATGACGCTTACGATCAATAACTGTGCCTATCATTGTAAAATGCTGTTTGTGAAGATGAGAGTGATGTGCGCATCATATTTCATACTTCAAAGCTGCACCAAATTTGCAGCAGCGAGGTGGAAAATGTAACAACTGCTACACCCTGAGAACGTGACACTTTTCATCTGATTAATTTGCTGTATACTAGAGCAGCTGATGTCGCAGGTTGACTAAACGTTGACTGAAAGAATGGCTAAAGGAGGACCTTGCAACCTAGTTTGCTGTCCTTCGATTTCTTTTCTTTTTTTCATTTTATCTCTGCCAGGGTCCTTTAAACTTACAGTGTTGGTGGCCCCCGTTACCTTTTCCTGTTTGGTGGCCTTGTGCCATCCTTTTCTTCACTTCTCCAATGAAGTTTCAGTGTCACAACATGTTTTCATTGTCACTTCACATAACTCAGGTAATGAAAACAGTATTTTCACAAAAAATACAAAAAACCTAATAATTGTGTGGCTTGTGGATGCAATTTCCTGATGACAAGGATTTATAGTAAAAGTAAAAGTACATGCGACTTTATAAATCCAAAAGACTGCCTTGTATACTTCTGACTTCGTGTGCACACCAAGTTGTAATCCTGACTGCTCCTTGAGTCTTATGCTCCAGGCTCCAGGTGTTCGACCACCTTTGCACTACTTTTATCAAGGTTAATGCTGCAAATGTCAAGTATAAGTAATTGCAGTGCTTTTATACCCAACCTGTGTGCCTTCGACTCAGAGAAGGGTTGCCTGTTGATGTAATCCAGCGGGTATTTTTCCCATCATATATGGGACATTGGGGGAGGGGAGTGGGGGGAATCCAAGGATTTTATCATGGAGCGTGTGAAGGTCCTGTGCAGAGATGTAGGCTTCTGTGAGAAGCTGCGCTGTGACCCAGATGGGTGATGGTGTGACCCGGGGAAGGGTAGCACTTGAGGGAAAAGTGGGAGGTTGGAGGGCTGAAGGGAAAAAAAGGTATACTATCTGACATATTTTCCTGGACAGAGATTAACAGGATCACCACTGTGCAGGATGTGATGGAGATCAGGGGCCTCGGCAGAAGGAGAAGTAGTTAAAAGTGACCTTTGTCGACTCATGAACATGATATCAATTATGTAGTAAATCAACCCATCAGGGAAGGTCTTTGCTGGTTAAACCTGCTCTGCTCGCAGGTCATGTGAGGAGGACTTAATAAAGGGATGATAAACAGTCTGGAGTCCTGTCCACTGTAAATTAAAATTCCAGCCAAGTGGGAACCACGGACGTCCAAGTGTAAGTGCTTTTGGTTCAAAGATTAACAGGCTTGTTTGTTCCAGTAAGTTTGCAAGATTCTTTTAAAGGGAATCTTGAAATGTTAGGGAGAGATGGTTGCTGACCAGCTTCCCTTTGTTTGAGAATGTTCTGGAGAAAACGTCAGAAAGTCAACTTCATTATCCAGAGTAATTGCGAAAGACTCAAGCTATTGACACATCCTGGGCCATTCATTATATAAGACTCGCTCGCTGAAAGGAAGCGTTACGAAACATGACGCCACTCAGAGCTAGGCCGTAAATTTAGTTAAGATAGCTTACCATTCTCATGAACTCTTTACCTAGTAGGTCGAGCAAATATCATTCACCCTCTTTTAAAAACAGAGACTCCAGGCTCACAGTGACAGGCGGCCTGGATCTCGGCCATTTCACCCATATGTCGCAACGTTGCTGAAGCTGATATAAAGTTTTATGCACGATTAGAAAGGATAAAAATGCTGTCTAAAAAGAGCCTAGAAACAAAAACCGATATGAGTGATGAAATAATTTGAGCTCTCTTTGTTGTCGTACATGGCTCAAAATCCTCACAGTCATGTTTTGGGGAATGATGAAAGCATTCTTCTGGCAATCCCTCAAACAAGCCAAATCCAGTGGTGGCATGGGCTGAAACAGCACAGACTTATCTTCGCCTTTGTGTCTTGTCACATTGTTTGAAGAAGCTAAGCCCCGGTCTTCTCCGCAGTACGCCACTCAGGTATTTGTGAGCTGGCCAAATTTTAATTCCAAACACATTCCAAGACTTTGGATTGTTGGTCATTTCCCAACTCCGTCTTCATTTGATAGTGGCTGCGGAGCAATATGGTTGGGAAATGTGAGGAATGTCCAACATTTAGATTTCTCCTGCAGCCTGCCGATTAATCTGTTGCCCATGGATGCAGCTTCCTCCTTTCTCTGCTGTCTCAAAAGTAGATGAATAGATGCTAGAAATAAATTGTACATATTAGAAGAAAAAGAAAAAAAACAGTCAATGAGTGCCGCTACTGCAGCGTTGTGTGAATGGACAAGGTGAGACGCATGTTAATGCCCTACAATAGACGTCCTTGGAAAGAATCAATCTGAGGCGTTTAACAACATTCAATATCACCAGAGGGCGACTGGAAAATTCCACTATATTTCAATTGGTTAAGTCATGCACATTTATTGAAGAAGCTGAACTTATAAGTCGTATCCGGTGATCATTTTGCTTTTACTTTTCTTTCATGTTTATCAACCACACAGCACACACAGCAGATGCCTTTTCCTACTAAGTCTTGGTAGTTCTTTTTCCCTTTTAATGTATTGGAGGAAAATAGGGGTTCAACGTTCTGACCAAGGACAGGTAGACATATAGCAAGTGAGGCCAGGTCGGTAGACACATGATCCACTACTTCACAACTCAGAAGTTCTCCATGGTGAACTCAGAAGTAAGGTAGAGCGCTGTTCTACCTGAATTGCTGAAGGTGGACATGCAAGAGCCTGCTCCTCTGTCCTCTGTTTTCAAAGACTCGACGCTGCTGTCTTCATCTTTGGTCAGCTTCACTTAAGCCTGAAAACTTTAAATCATGTCATCCTCAATGTTATCAAGCGTGATGCACAAAGTGAAAAACACCCTAGGCTGTTTAAAGTTTGGAGTTTTATTTCTGGTGACAAACATCTGTCCGTAATTAATCTGTTAACATTTAACTAATGAAAAACTAAATCCAAAAAGCATTTCTATTTGCTGTTGCATGCAAAATTATATGATTACTTTACCAACTGTGTCCTGGGGAATAATCCAAGCAGAGAAGGTCAAAGCTGAGAAACCTTAACGGAGTTACCATCTGGAGAATCTGACTTCTCATAGCAAACTTTTTCCATAGTTGGAGATCAGAAATTCAGATTTCTAAGTTTTAGTCATGGCTTCGATGCACTTGATTTGTTATTCTTTCAAAGACGGACCACACAGATGAGCGCAGAAAACAACCCCTTCAGATTCAGTCCATTTAAGGTTTGTGTTCTTGTCCTGTGCAAATGAAAAGCATGCACGAGTTCTGGTGTTTTCTAATCTACTGTGTGTGAGTGTGTATGCCATTTACATGTTTTCACAGGGCTGATCTCGATCTAATAGAACTGAACCACAAGACATGATGCTGTTTGATTTGGTTTATTTGTTATGTGTAAACATAGTAATAACACTTAAACCTTGATGCCTCTAAGTGCATGCATCAGAGCTCTTGAGAGAAGGTTGTCTCAGTCTGAACTCTGGAGAGCTCCACTTGTGGTTGTAACTGTGTCATATTACCTTGATGTCACCTGGTGTATTCAGGTGTACACAACAGAACTGAACAAACCAGCTTCTTGACTTGAACATGTTGATGGTTGGTGTTTCATCACAGTCTCAGTGTTAACCCTTGCCCTGCTCGTTGTCTGAAGGCTGTCTGGCGTCTTTGTAAAGTGGTAAATGGTATGATGATAATTTCCATGAAGTACATAAACCATTCTGCATGTACTTATTATGTGTTTAACTACCACAATTATGAGGATTATGAGAAATTATTTTTTTGCTTTTGCTGACCAGTCATCAGACACCTCTGAAAGAAAATGGCCTCAAGGGAGAACAATTGAAGTTTACAAACTCATTATCTATACTCCATATTGATAATCAACAACTATCTAATAATGAAAGGATAACTAATAGGCAGGTAATAACAGAGTAATTGTTCGTTACCTATTAACTACTTAATATTATGTGCTGCTTTACTTGAAGGGACACAAAAAGTGATGAAATAATACTGGACTACAAAATAACTATCATTTACTCTGTGCCATTGTTCAAAATACTAACTAATGTTTATGTAATTATAAATGAAGGAGTTTCTAAGCTGGATGTGAATTACTTCCTCAAACTGAAGTTTGAGCATCTTGGGGTCTTTTTTATGAACAGGACTAGAACTGACTGGGAGAATGACGAGCAGATTGGGGCAGGAGCCTTCATGGTACAGATCTTGTACTGGTCCATTGTGCTTAAGAGACAGATTACTTGATATACTGGTCAGTCTATGTTGTATCCATCATCTATGACTGTGAGTTGTAGGTAGTGATCAAAACAATGAGATCAGATTAAACTAGATTAGGGATAATGATAGATTAGTGTCATAGTGAGGAGCTCAGTCAGATGATGAATCTCGTTAAGATGCCTGCCAGACACCTTCAAGGAAAGCTGGATATGTAGCTTTAGGAAGGCCTCCAGGCAGAACCCAGGTCATCTGAGGAATCCCTCACTAGTCCCTGTTGCACCGAAGCTACCTTATATTGGATTTTAAAAAGCCATGTGCATGATGCCACCGCTGTTTCAGTTGGGAAATTCACCCGGATTGAACAAGGACAACATAGTCCTCTACCAGTGGATACAGACAGGTTGCTGGCATCACAGAATCATCTGAATCACAGGAGCGTCACTGGTTAGAGCAGCATGTTTCACCTTTGCAGCTATTCTCCCTTCTGCTATCTTATGTTCCTACTTCCCTGAAGCTGAGGCACATCATAAATGTTTCGCTGTTCTGCCTGAGGGTTACACACACATACAACAGGAGGATTATTGGATAAAAGCATTTAACTCGGAAGTGTTGTGTAATTTTCTCTCTGGTTAGAGGTGGAGGCGGTGGTCATTGGATGGATGGATGGATGGATGGATGGATGTTATCGCTTCATTCATTATTATACAGTCTTTAAATTAATTCTAGTAACTTGTTATTACTAGAATAAGAATGATTAACAACTTACAGGGAATTAGAAATCTTAATTGGAGTTACCTCTGTGTCATTTCTTTTGCATTATAAAATATAACAAAGCAAGTTTTGTGGCTCAAAGTTTTGCTGGAAAAGAGATCAATGAAGTACTGAAGTGTTTTATAGACTGTTGTAAAATGAAACAGCGGAATAAAACAAAGATGAGGAGACTTGGTTTTTGTGGATTAAATGTACCTTTACACTGTTCTGCTGAGCTTTGTACAGCTTCGCTCATTAAGTCTCCTCTTGCATAAAGACTCAGAGGACAATAACCTTTATTCTCTCAGCCATCAATTTCTTTCTGTCCCCACGAGTGGGCCAGAATAAAAAACATCTCTACTTGACTATAGACCTCCTAATGTGTGTGAGTGTGTATGCAACTTGAGTGTTATTTGGAAACTGCTGGAGGCAAATAGACATGGGAACTGTCTCTGGGCCAGTTAGAAGATGGATTCCTTCACTTATTTCCTCCTTTTGCTTTTAGTTTTTAGAAGTTTCCAAGTGATAACTTGCTCAGCCTGACATTATTATGTGGCTCTTTCAATACTCTTTGAAACACAGTGATGCTGCCACCGTGATTTAAAGTTGTAGTCATTATTTCCTGTCTTCCTCCCACTCACCTGCCTGTAAAGGTAACCTGTCAAAGACCTGCAAGGTGGATGGCTGGACCCCAATCAGCAAGGACTCCTACATGATGGACTGTGGTTACAATCCCAACAACACCATGGATGAAAATGCAGTCAGTATGGCAACCAGCTGCATGTTTAGTCTCAGATTCTGTCCAAAGTGACTTCTCCTCATTTAGTATAATGGACTATGTTGTTGCAGGGGAAATTCTTCAGTGCCATCAAAGTGGGCTACACCATTGGTCACAGTGTGTCAATTATATCTCTGACGATCGCCATCATCATACTGTGTTTCTTCCGGTAAGGATTTATGTAATACTGCTGCTTAATGTTACCTTTTTAAACCTTTCCAACCCATTTATGGTAATAAAACCTTTTCACACCATTATCCCTGCATTTTATAGAGGTTTTACAGTGTTTTTTGTACTATAAGGCAACCAAACTTTGTCATTATCTGCATTAACACTTTAGAGCAGCTATAAAGTCAAACCACTTAAGTGGGCTGCTGTTGTCCTTCTTGCTCTTATATCTTTGTGGCTGCAGAGGGACAATATATGACATTTCTCATCAGAACACTTTTAATTGATAGGTGTATCTTCGAGTAGGCGGGTGTCTTCAGTTTGTGTGGTGTGAACTACACAGCAAGGCCTGTATTTACTCCGTGGAGTTATGAAATACCATGTACTTGCATTCTGGAGTACAAACACAGGATGTGAATGGTTTTCGCTGTTTATGTTCGGCCTCAGATGCGATGTTCGGGCGGCGGGCTGATGCTGTGTGTCATCTCACCGACTCGCCTGATGGGTGTGCACAGTTCACCCTAATTCATCAGCTCAGGGGGAAGGCATTTGCTTGAAAATGCTCAATGGGAGGGGATTTACGTTAGTGACATTTTATTTGCAAAGCTGATTTGTTTGCACATCTGCTGAATGTCAAGTCGGAGCTTTTTTACGTTTGTTTGTGATAAATATATAGTTTACCAGGAAAACACGCCCAGATAAAGTAGCTTTCCTTGAAACTGCAGGGTTTATATGGCGTGACATTTAGATGCAGTTTATGTACATCACAATATAAGCTCTTATAATCTGTCTGTTATGTGTCCAATAAACTTATGCTGTAAAGTTCCTGATTTGAAAGGCAAATCATCTGTTTCTCCTTCAGGAAGCTACATTGCACAAGAAACTACATCCACATGCATCTGTTTGTGTCCCTCATACTCAAAGCTGTGTCCGTTTTCATCAAGGATGTCATTCTGTACGAAGTTGGTGAGACAGACAATTGCCAGCCATCGGTGAGTTTTTCCTCTGTTTTCCTCTCAAGTGTTTTGTGCAATAATTTACACTGTTCAACATTTCTTTCTGTCCTCAACTGAGGCACTTACTCGCTCGGACTTTACTGACTTAACTGCATTGTCTCAGAGTTTACATAACATTGTGGGTGTAGCAGTGTTTGCCAAGTCCATTCCACTCCTGAAAATGTTTTCCCATTTATCTGTACAGCAGGATGTTGTCAGAGTTCCTGTTTGCTCAACATTAAACCTGAACTGCAGACTGGCTTGTCAATAAATCACTATTGAGCGCTTGGATATTTGGTCTGAAGCCCTTTATCTTGACACAAAACAATAACATAACTGCAGAGTTAACATAAGGGGCTGGATGGGCTCCTGGATATGGTGCAGCTTCATACACCACAGCTGTTTTACTGTACACGATTGATCAACCCACCGACGTCAGTGGGTTTTTTTTCTCAGATCTCGCTCCAGCTAAACCAACTGCATTATTTGCATGCAGAATTCAGAACAGCGGGTTATAAATCATCTTCTTTACTATCTCTGAGCACTGATCTTTAAGGACGGAGTTCAGATATTTCCTCTTTGGAATACACAGACTGTCCTACTTCTAAACACAGCTGCTGGATCTCCCAGAGGTTTCCAAAGCCACCAAACATAAACTTGTAAGTTGTTTTATACGAAGAGGAAACTCCACTAGCTTTGTACACTGTTTACTTGCACAAGAACCCCAACTTAGTTTTTTTTTTTAAAAAACCCACACAACCCTGGAAAAAAATTGCGTAAACTGGTTCGTCGTGATATGACTTTTATTTCCATGGACCAGCACCAATGGACGTAGAAGAAGCTGCTTCCAGGTGTCATTGAATAGACATATAACCTGTCAGAGAACTGAAGTGTGTGATGAAGGCAGAAAGACGAGGATTTCAGAAACATTATTAAGAGATTGAGAAGGTTCAAATATGCCTCTATGAAGAAAAGCAAAGCACCAAAAACCAGATGACAGTGGTTGTGATATTTAGGATCCCAGAGATATTTTGAGTTATTTTTGTGTTCTTGTTTGGGTATCTTTTTTATGTTGTAATAAATTACGTTAATGCCTCATTCTTCTTTATCCACCACTAATGATGACAGAAATATCATATAAATAAAACCCAGAAATGTGCTCTCGCCCCGAGCTCAATCAGGAATCACTGCGTAGAAGTAGGACACTGTGCTGTGGTTGGATTATTCTCCATTTGAAGTTTTTTTTTTTTTTTTTTTTTATGGAAATCATAGATGTTGCATTTTTCAGGCTAGAAAAAGTGGGAATCATCTTCCTTATTATCAGCATGCAGATCAAAGAACAGCAGCGGTCATGTTACTGGGGCATTGTTCCTGTCATGTGTGGCTTTAAAGGAATTGTTAATGTCTAAGTCTCAGCTGCTACTTTGGATCAACTCACTGACTCTAACACAGTCATTTTCTACTGTGAAGTCAGTTTCAGAGAAGTTTACTGTATGAATTAAAATTTGTCCTTTTTTTTGAGTTCCAGCAGACATCACTGAAACATGAATCATGCATCTGTTGTAGGTGGGATGCAAGGCAGTGGTGGCCTTCTTCCACTACGGTGTCATGGCCAGTTACTTCTGGCTGCTGGTCGAGGGCCTCTATCTTCACGCTCTGCTGGCCGTCTCCTTCTTCTCTGAGAGGAAGTACTTCTGGTGGTACATACTGATCGGCTGGGGTAAGAGCTCGCCCCCTGATGACCACAGACGGCTTGCAGAAGCCAGGATTCGTCAAATAAAATTTTCACACTCATTGTATTGCTTGAACTTATGTGATATAAATGCAAATGACGCATGTGATGTGCAGAGTTAATCATATACGAGGCGTTAGACATGCAGCGGCATTTGTACGAGCGCTGCTTAGATCCACACCAGAAGGGCTGAAACATACCTGCTCTTGTTGCCAAATATTTCGTCAAAGAGTTCTGCCCTGCTTTTGATTAAGAAAAAAAAAAAAATCAGGTTTCAGCATCCATGATTAGCAGGCACTGACTATTAGATCAAACATAGGATGGTACTTTACATGCATTTAGAGGTGGATCAATACTTTATTCTTGGCTTTTATCAACATGAAAATACTCAATGAAAGAGGCTTTCATCTTAATTTCCCTTGTTGTTATTGTTATTTCCTTTTGGTTCCTTTGAAATGCAAGTTCAGCAATCATTCAAAATATGTGATGTTTTCATTTCCACCCCTCAACCAAAAAAAAAAAAAAAAAATCTATAAATAGACATGAAATGTTGTCTGACATCAGGAAAATAGAAAGAAGCCTGAGACTTTCCTGCAGAGACAGGAATACTGTACAGAGCTGTATGCCATACCCGTTAAAAGGCAGACTACCCAAAATGCAATGTTTCTTTGGCTTTAAAGTCAGAAGATTAACAGATGCCCATGGACTTGATTATGTTAAGCGTAGTCACAGTTTATGTAAACACACTGGTCATAACTGATCTTGTTTCTTGCTTACAGGCGCTCCAACCATCTTTGTCTGTGCTTGGGTGATAACAAAGGCATATTTAAATGAGCCCGGGTGAGTTTTTCTTTTTTGTTTCTTTCTGGTAATATTTACTGTTTCCTGTAAAACTGTGCTTTATAAACAATAGAAGCGTGTTCACAGGAAATAGTTGAAAGAGTCAGTTCATCTACTGTAAAAGGAGTAATATGCAAATCTTTTCCAAACTTTCTTTGAGGGACATTGTTATTGAAAGAATCATACATTTATTTCTTTTTTGCTCAAACTCATTAACAGATACTAACTTTGTAGCATATTCTCATCATAAGCCAGTTGATATCTTATGATATCACCTATTTAAAATAACATATTTTTTCACCTCGTTGTTATTGCCCATGTACCAGACTTTTCTTTCAGAAACTGTGGGGGGCACAGTTATAGAATAAAATCAAAGTAATTATAAGAACCCATTCCTTTTTTGTCTGTTTGTTTGTTTGCCTCCAACCCCCATTCCTCTCCCCGTGGTCAGTCCGTCTTTTTTGGCTTTGTGGGTGTCCATCTGGGACCCTTCATGTTTCAGGTTAGACTCAAATCAATTTTACACTACCCATTTGTGAGGTGGAGAAAGCAGAGCATGATGTTAGTTTAGGAGGGAGGACAACTCTGCTCTGATCTGAATCTATGATGTATGTTAGGATTATTAATAATATAAACTCAGTATCCCATTACTGATGATTAAGAAAAAGGTTTACACCAGATCTAAGTTAGCAGCATAGTCTCTGACTGGAAGTGAATACAACGAACTCTGCGTATGCTGAAACTATTTTCATAAGTTCAAATGAACAAGACAGTCGAAAAAACAAATTCTTCTTGCAGCAGCTTTGGTTTTGAGGTCACTTGTGTGACAGAGTTTGACGACTTTCATTGAAGAGTTTCAAGTTTATTTTTGTGTGTCGCTGCTGTGCTCGCTGTTTCAAGCTCTTCAAGAGTTTGTGTTTATCTTTTTGAGACAATTTCTGCTTTTTCACTCCCCCCTTTTCAGATGCTGGGAAACAAATGAGGACAACTCTTGGTTGATCATCAAAATACCTATTTTAGTCACCACACTTGTGAGTCACATGTGTTCATGTATAAACATTTCCATACAGTTCTATATAATTTAAAATTAACCAATGCATGCTCTCATGACAGGTGACTTTTTTCCTCTTCATCTGTATAATCCGGATATTGCGGCAGAAAATGAATTGCCCTGACATCGGGAGGAAGGAATCCAATCAGTACTCGTATGTTTTCAACAACTTTAATATAGTGGTTTGATTTTGAGCAGTAAGTCTTGTAGTACCAAATACAGCCTTGTCTCTTGCTTTTATGGACTTTTCTTTGCTCTTCATTTTACTGCTGTTTTTTTTTTTTTTTTTTTTTTTTAGGAGACTGGCTAAATCCACACTGCTGTTAATACCTCTCTTTGGAATCAACTACATATTATTTACCTTTATCCCTGACCACATCCACACACAAGTGAGGATGGTGTTCGATCTTGTTCTGGGATCTTTTCAGGTAAAGTAGCCCACGTTTGGTGCCCACACGTAAACATAATGACTAGGATCTGACACAGTCCATCTGCAAATTTAAAATGTGTTTCGTTTTAATGGTTAAATTTTCATGCGTGATTTAATGAGCCCTGAATGTAAAAGTTGAGAGCAGAGTATAAAGATGGAAAGCTAACAGTGGAAAGTATTCTCAATTTATAGTCGTTCTGGCTCAGAATAATATCTCCTGGGAACACGTCCCAGACATCTCCATGATTAACCTCCACTCTGAGCTTAAAGTTGGTCATAATCTCACCATCATCATTCAAAGGCAAATATTTTGAGTGATTCTCCAGCTCTACTATCAAGTACTACATTTTTTTTCAGTGGCAACTCATCATTTATATTCTCTCTTCAACAGGGCTTTGTTGTTGCAGTCTTGTACTGCTTCCTGAACGGAGAGGTGGGTAAATTCAAACAAAAGACAGCTCTTTAAGATGTTTACTGTCCTTTTTATGTCACTAAATGTCCTTTTACCTCACCCTTCTGTGTGCCATAGCCTCTTAAAACACCCTTCCACATCCTGTTTGTCTGACTCTCCTGCAGGTGCAGTCAGAGATTAAGCGTAAGTGGCGCAGATGGATGCTCCAGAGGTTCCTGGGCGCTGGCACCAAGTACCAACAGCCCTCCACAGGCAGCTGCGGCAACAACTTCAGCACCCAGATAACCATGTTGACCAAATGCAGCCCCACGACACGACGGGCATCTGCATGCCAGGAGCACAACTCTGTCATCTGAAACCCAACAAATGGGGTCACCGAAAGTCAATATGGCATCTAAATACAGAAGATATTTCATTTCTTGTAAATGTGCATGTTAGTTGTCAAAAAGGACAAGTGCTCAGTGTTTTTCTTGCCAGAGTGGAAAGTCTTCTGACACCATGATGCCTTGATGATGGGTGAAATCGTTAACAAAAGCAGAAAAGCAGGGGAGGATCTCTGTGGTGCTGGAACTCGACTGCACAGTCAGGCTGGTATTTACTTGAAGGCCAATTTAACACTGACATATTGGCAAAAACATTAGCTTGTATGGCAGTGTGACGCTTTGTCGTCATCACACGTTAAGTCAGCTGCCACTTGGAGGTTATAGAAAATCAGTCAGAGCAGCATTAGCCATTGTGTGATCACTGACCACTGCAGGCAGGAAGATCCTTTTAACTGCACTGAACGAACAGGAAAATGGGACTCTTGGCCAGTTTTTTTTTTTTTTTTGGTCACATAATGCTAAGCAATGAATGAATGAAGCCATAGACGAGCTGCCTCCTAAAAGAAGCAAAATGTTGTGTTACACAAGAGGAGTCCAACCAGTCAACCATGTGACCCAAGTTGCTTAGAAGACCACTGGCAACGGGACTAATGACACTGTTAGGCTTCTCGCTGAACGAGCTGAGCATGACCATCGTACTGGATGTTCATGTCCTTCCTGTGACAGTTTTATGGGGGGACATAGGCTTTGCTGAATTACAGCTGTATTTGAGAGAGAGAGAGAAAAAAAACAACTTAAATCTCTGGTTTGGGAAATTTAGCTCATATTTCAGAGGCTTTTTCATTTTGTTTTTGTAAAAAGCCTCACCAGATGCATTTTATTTGCTCACAGTGCTAAACTATAATTAAGTATGTGGTAAAAGTAACTCATTTCCATGAACTAGATAGCATGGATAGTTCATTTTACTGTATTTATGTTAATATTCTGTTCTAGTGCTGCCAGCAGGTAAGAGGTGTCACTTTCAAGACAATACTGTTGTTATTGTCAACATTGTCACATTTTTATAGGTCTGCATGGTTACCAAGTAATGGAAAATTACTTTTTTTCTAGTTCACATGAGATTTTTATTTGTATTTGTAATTTGAAGTGGAATTTCTGGACAGCTGCCAAACAGATTTTCACCAGATGTGTTTCCCTCAGGATGAATTTCAAACACTATTATAGATCTATTACTATTAATACATTAAAGTGACATCATTTTCCCCATACTTGATTTGTGACCAGATATCAGTTAAGTTAATGTAATTTTCATCACCTTCAGTTGTCCTAAGTGGTAACGTGTTAGCATTGTTGTTTTTCGGAGCATGTTGACTCAAGGATGTGCAAAGTGCTGTTTGCGTCTTGCTTGGCTGTGAACCCGTGTGTGGTGTAAATATAATTTATCAAGTGAAGTGAAGTGATGTGCTCAATGTCAGATCGTAACATTTATCTTAAATCACATCCACATATCTGCAGGGTATGACAGTGGAGTGATGTGGGATTTTTGTGTTTAATTTTCTTCTTCTTCTTTTGCTTTCTTGTACCCGTGTGTTTAAAAACCACAAAAAGGAATTAAAAAAAAAACTGTAAGTATACCTCAGACTAAAGCACAGCCAAGCACAGCTATTGTTGTATATAATGCTGAGCTATGAATATGATTGGTTTCTTGATGTGTTTTGTGGTGACACTTTCAGCGCTCAGGTGTCAGTTAGAAATCAGTGTTTACATTTAGACCTATATTTATCACTTGTGGTATTTGCATAAAGTCAATGTAAAGTTGACAGGGTGTTTCTTATCTGTGGCCATTTACTTTTTAAAGAAATGTGTTTGTACCTTTCACCATGTGGAGTAAGATATGAAGATGTTATTGAACAAATGAAGAAGAATACAGCCATTTGCACTGTGGATGTGTGTCCAAGTTCATTCTTGCTCAGTCAGTAAGGCTCATTGCAGAAATGAACATTGCCATCTTTATTTCTGTTTGAATCCAGAATTATGTGTAATAAAGATATTCAATCAAATAATATACTAAAAAGAAAAATGTACAAAGCATTGTTTTAGCTTGTTATAAAACAGATCGACTGTGATACAAATTAACTAACATTTGGCGTGTGTTTGTCTCCCCCTGCTGTCAGAGTTATTACACGACAATTTGATGCTGATTTTCTAGCCCACCTTCCCACGTCTTTTATCATCTCCAGAGTTCATAGATCACCCTGACATTACTCTGTGACCAGTTTTGTGTCCCTTGTGATTGCCCTCACTTTACTTCAGGGTTAATTTTTACATCATATATCCACGGCGCCAACAAATCAGTTCAGTTACAACTTGGTGAGGCGGATAGTGTTGAGACGAACTGAGACGATGGTGGCTCCCTCCGCATAACTGATCTCACGCAAAATCCCGTTCCAGTATTTCTCCGACTCATCATATCTGTAGGAAGAATGTACAGAAATGTATTAGTGTAATTTTTTTAAATTAAAGAGACTTTTGAGTTTACCTCTCTTTTTTAATGAACAGTTATCGTCTTACCCGCAGGTTACACAGTGTCACTTTTACACGCAATTATATGGGTAATCCATTTTGGTGGCAATGGATCAGTGGGTAGAGTAAGTAAAGGCAATTGACCTATATGCATAAGGTCATTGATCCCTAACCCTGTCATGTATTACAGCGTCCTCAGGCAGGACTTTGAACCCTGCCTTGCCCCCCAACTTGCTCATTGAGGCAAAACTGTCAAACCCAAAAGTGCTGCAAAGAGTGAACACAGATGAGGGCTAATATGTAGGCAACCTTCCATTTAAAAAAAGAAAAACCTGAAATGGCCACTGAAACAAATCGAAACTGACAAAATAACCTATTAAAACTGACAAATGAAAATCAGAATTTGATTTTGAATGTAATTAAATTTTCATCAAAAGAATAATAAAAAAGAAACAACAAAAATTTATGAACAGGCCTTGATTAATGAGTTAGTAATGTCAACTGGATGTTTTATTGAATAATCTTTTGCTACAAACATTTTTGCAATCAAGTGATATCTATAAGTAAATTAAACTTCTACACCTGTAGATAGGTGTTATATACACAAATTGCTACATATATGCATATAATAGAGATGCTGTGAGCACATTTTGTGAACAAAGTGTTTTATAGAATCTGTTTCAGGTTAAAGACACTATACTATTTCAAGGCCATTTACCATTTTAAAACAAAAAGTATACAACTGACTAGTTGTACACAGTGTCCCATAAATCAGTAGGCCACTATAGTGAAAGTTGGTCACAGCTGTAACATCACTACAGTCATTGTGCTTCCAGTTATGGCGTAACACAGTCAAATACTACTTATTAATGACAACAGCTGTACAAGTGAGCAGTATATATTACATACTGTGTTACATGAGCATTAGGACTAGCTGTTAGGTTAAAACTCCACATCAGCACTCCTTAGTGAGTCCCAAAAATAAGAGCGCTGTGACTGCTGTCTACTGCAGGTGAGACACTAAGACATACTTAAAGTCTCTCTATGTGCAATACCACTTCCATATTCATCATTGTACAAAGTAATCATGTTTACCACATCATTAGACTAAAATCATAAGTTGTTCTTATTTTATCAAGACTTTCCGATCACTTGCTTTTGGGATCTCACCTCCAAACATCAGTCATCTCTGTTGGGACGGGGTCCTCACTGGTTTCACTGGGCATCATGGCAAAGCCCCCCACAGCGTACAGACAATCTCCCAATGAGATCAGACTAAGGGAGCTGCGCTCCTGAGGAAACTCTGTGAACTCAGACCACCTGGAATATAACAGGATCATGAGGAAAGCTGAAACGTTTAATGAGCTGGTGTTATTGCCAGGAGTACTTTATGAGGATGGGATTTGCTTTTCACGCTCTATGACTAATTGCACCACTGTGGACAGGTGCTTCACCACATTAGGTGGGTCATAAAAGACAAAAGACAAAAAAAAAAAGCCATCTCACTTGTTAGTGGCTATGTCATAGACTTCCACAGAGCTGGTGAGGCCCGAGTCTGTGACGCCTGCAACCACAAAGATCTGATCATTGTGGACGGTGACACCAAACAGAGAGCGGGCTGTCTTCAGAGGGGCCAGGTCCTTCCACTCAAACTTAGTGGGGTTGTAGGTGCAGACTCTTCTCATGCATTTCCTGCACATAAACATTGATTGCAGTGCGTTAGAGGAGTTGGTAAAGGATGTTGTCTATTTTAAGACAACATATCTAAAGAAAAACACATTTACACACAGGAAGAAAACAAAGATGTTTGAGTTCGTGAATTAAAATTCTGTATCAGTATTTACAAATACTGACACATTTATTGTCACCCTTCCCAACCATAATTTAAATGTCTGATTTTCATTACTCAATTTTCAGTAAATTTTTTATTACTTTTGTTGGTTTCAAGTTATTTCAGTGCCCACAGTGGGTTCTTCGTTTCATGAAACGGTACCAACGAATCTGTGTATGTCTGTAACCGGTGTCATTTTTGATGATGGGCAGCTGCAGGTCAAGGACCAGCTGTCCAGCAGTTGGAGGATCTGTGGCTGGTTTCCCCAGACCATAAGTCTGAGTGTCTTTAGACTATACACTAATAACCATACCCACATCCATCTATGAGGGTTTGTTTTATATACTAAAAACCTGGTTAGATGGTTCTGTATGAATGTGTGCAAATAGTTAAATTACCTTATAATAGATTATGCTTTTTATACTTTCCATAATACTGTAAATGGCCTCGCCTTATTGGGAAATGTGTTGCTCTTGAAGAAGAAAAAAGAAAAAGAGGCAGAAGAACAGGAGGAGGAGGAAGAAGAGAGAAAGTAGAAGCAGAGGAGGAGTAGGAGGAGGAAAATGGGAAAAGGAGGACGAGAAAGAAGGAGAAGAAGAGGAAGAAGAAAAAAGAGGAAGATGGTTTTATTATGGGATGGTTTTGATGTGTCTCTTGTGAATCTCTGAGATTTATGGATCTGCCTGGTAATACCTGAAGTTATAAAATAAGCCAAACAAATCAAGACAGCTTCAGATATAACCGTCATTAACTGTAATAATAGTATCACTATCTAATGAAAAAAAAGGCGAGTGGCTAAATGTTTTGGAAAATCTATATGTGTGATCCAGTGCTTAATGTAAAGCTTACTTGCTCTCAGACTTTCCTCCGATAACGTAGATGAGACCTTTGTGTGATACAGTTCCATGACCGTATACTTCGTAGGGCAGCGGGTCCGACTCTCCCCATTTGAATGACCTATGTGCAAAGAAGACAATGTACACAAAATAAATTTGTATGTATGATCTGAATATGTGATAAAACTGAATGAACAAAAGCATACAGGGGGCATGAAAGAGGAGGGCATAACGGTTTAGGAATCAGGCTGCTGTCCTGCTTTTACTTTAATCATTTTAAATGACTAGAATAATAACAGAAAAGATTGAGAAATTTACAAGTATGTTTTGAAATGTTAGTGTACTTTCTACATTTACAGGACAAGTGATTTATTAGCTACTAACGTGCTTTTATGGGATTTTCTCTCAACGAAAATGGAATCACATAGATAATGGATACATCAAATGATTACCAATGATATGGATCATATTAAACTTACTGCCTGTCGTAGATCATGACTGAGTTCAAAGCGTGCTCTCCCTCTTTTAGTTCTTTCCCCCCGACAACAAAGATTGAGTTTTCAGCTTCGGTCAGGCCAAACAGACAGCGAGGGTTGGGTTGTGAGGGCATCCCCAACCACTCTGAACTTACTGGGTCAAACTATGAAGGAGAACAATGATGTGTGAGGAAGCGGACATGTACGAAACATCTAAAAAAAAAAAAGCTGGAAATCTTTTTCAGGTTTAAAAACAAAGAAAGAAAGAATGATTTCTTGAGCTACAGAATGACAAACTACCTGTAGAAAGTAAGATTTGAAGGGTTCATCTTTGTCCTCCTCATTGTAGAGAAGTCCTCCAACAACAAATACCTGGTTCTGGCTCGTCACCAGGCTGCAGTGGTTTTTGGGAATCTCTGTTGATTCTGACACCACAAAACATTCATTTCCCACCGGGTCATAGGCAACAGTTCCTGTGTTGGTGATCATGAGCATCAGGTCCATCTCAAACATGCCAAAGCGAGGGTTGTTGTTGAGTATTCCCGGTAGGTATCCCTCCTCCTCATCATCCTCATCCTCAGTCCCCTCTCCCCCCTTTGCTCCATCACCACTAAGCTTCTTTGGTTTGGGGAGACGTCCTCTGTGAGCATCCTTGATGAGATCCAGCTCCTTCATGATCTCCTGGTTGAACCGAATGTACTGGTGACGTTCTACTTTGTCTTTGAAGTAATCTATAGGAATGAGCCTGAAGCGGACACAATGCAACAGCTCAGGCAGATCCTTAAGCCTGTTTGATTCATCATGCCTGACCCAGTCCATCAGCGATTCGAACACCAGCTCCTCCCGCTCGACATTAAGGGCGTCTGATGTGATGATCATTCCCAGCTCACTGGGGCCGAGCTGCAGGAAGTCCTGGTCCCTGACAACAACCTGGTAGCGTTCACATATAAAGTCCCTGGCAGACAGAGCGAGCCTGGGACAATCAAGAAGAAGCCCCAGTCTGAAGATGGCCAGGCAGTTCCCCAGCACCAGCTTCTCTTGGAGATAGGATACACATACAGAAAATATTGACGGGATCTGGTACATGTTTGCCACCATGAAGATATCCTGGACATTCTGTTCAGTCAGATTTATGTCAGATGTGTATAAGTAGCGCAAGATCATCCCCATAACTCTGGGGTCCACATCTTTGAGGACTATCTCCCTCTTCTTGCTCTCCTCCAGGTCAGACAAGAACATGGCTTTGAAGAAAGGGCTGCTGGCAGCCAGGACCAAGCGATGGCAGGGGAACTCCTTGTCCTGGACTTTGAGAACACAGTCCACAAACTTGTCATTCTCCAAGAGGTCACACAATCCATCCTGAAGTAACGTTTGCTGGTACATTCGAGGTTGCTCCATCGGGTTTATCGTCATGGCAGCCATTTTGCTCTGTTGCCTTTTTCCTGGGTGGGTTTCGTGGGCTCGCTGCTTAGGCCCCACAATGGAGAAAGACTGCCAGCGTTCACAGGGCTGTGTAGATTGCTGGGGTTAGTCTCCTCGGGTTGGTTGGCTGATGGCTGCAGCTGTCCGTGCCTATCAGTCCTACTGTGTAAATCAGGGGTATTTATAGATGGGAACCTCACAAAGCAAAGAAGGGGGGCCTATACTACACGCACACGCACATATGGCCTGTCACAAACAGCTAAATGATGGAAGCCGTTATATCCAGCAGGACAAGTCACCAGGGAGCTTTACTGGGTTTGGTCACTGTGATATTTTCACACATATCTTCAGAGTTGCCATTTTAATTGAAACAAAGACAAGAGCAAACCATACCTATGCCTCCCTTTGGCTTCTAATTTTCCATGTGTCATTTATTAGTATAAGTATGATACAGTAGGTGTTCTATGAAAGATAAGGCCATTTCTACAGTGTAATGCACTTCCCCTGACACCAGAACAATACTTGTCACAGAAAAAAAAATGATGAGGTAATAACCTGTAGTTAGTTGTTTCCATGAGCCCTCCTCAGGTTACAAGCAGGGGAAATGATGCAATCAGCTTTATATGAAAATACCACCTCACTTGACAGATGTTTGAATGGATTTATCAACCAGTGACACTTGACATACATTTCTCTTCCACCTATAAAGAAAAGTACATTATGTATATATATATATATATATATACATATATATATATAAAAATATATATGTGTGTATATATATATATATATATATATATATATATATATATATAT
>JAOWBL010000009.1:5453747-5465083 GCA_028564865.1 Zenarchopterus dispar | reverse complement strand
ATATATATATATATATATGTGTGTGTGTGTGTGTGTGTGTGTGTGTGTGTGTATATATATATATATATTTGATATTTGCTTTTGAACTTTTTTAACATTATGAATATAATAGAAACCACTATGTAAATGGATTCGTGAGTGACTATTGCAAACTCGATTCATTTAAAATTATTCAAACTACACTGAATGAGATTACAAGACAATTTGATTTTAATTTTCTATTAAATAAAGAGGGATTTAATAAGATTTTAAAACCTGCTCATAGTGACTGTTGTCGCCATGGCAATCACTTTCTATTGGTAACAGATACACAGCATACTTATGTGCAACACTGACATCTAGTGGATAAGAATGAAAAGTAAGGAATGAAAACCTTTTCCCATCTGAATTCAAAACACAGGCCAAACCTGAAAGATTGAATAAATAGATGTTTGACTATGTCATATTTTGGTTAAACACACAATGCTTTTGATGTTTTATGTTAACATTTTATCTGAATTCTGCTAATGTAATCTATGTAATCAAACATCCCAGATTACTGGTGATGAAAATATGAAGATCTGGACATAAGACTGCTAATAGGTGAACGGATATGTGCAGATATGCCATCTGCTGTGAAAATCTTTAAATCTTTTAAGTTAATATTACAAATGTCCTACTTTTCCTTTTGTTTAAGAAGAAAAACTACATACAAAACAACAAAAAAAATATGCATATACATTTAAGTCCAGAAATGCTTGGATGATGTCAATGTTTTATTATTTTGAGTTTGTATGATTTTGTCTTTCTACACCACCACAATGAATCTGAAATAAACAATCATGATGGGATCAAAATGTAGACTTTTAGTTGTAATTTAAGATTTTTAACAAAATTATGACATTTATTTAGAAATTAAAGCTATTTTAAGCAAGTATCTTAATTATTTGGAGCTCAGACGTTCAAGGTGCAGATGGATGATGATCTAACATACTATAATAGGAACTCAAGACTTATTGAAGGCAAAAAAATAGAATATTCTTTAATGGTCAAGTCAGTCATCGGATATCAACACAAGAGAACAGATTTTCATTTACTGGAGATAAAACTGATGGCAGGAAAACACACAAACAAGCAGCAATCAAAGTTTGATGCAGTGAAGGGCTGATAAAGCATCTCTAGAGAGGAAACTCAGAACTTTGTGATGTTCATCGACTCTAGAGTTTAGGTTTCATCGACTGCAAAAGATTTTTTCTCCAAGTATTAAAAAAAAAAAGTTTTTTAAATTAATGTAGCACAACTCTAATACTCAGGTACTGCTCAGCACCATAGTGAATCCAACAATGATAGCTTATCGCTCTTTGCAGATCCTCCATGTGAGTTTCTTCTCAGACACCAGCTGCCATAGTTTTTAAAGGCCTGATGTTAATTAGCTGAGATGATGTAGCTGGCCCACTCTGCTATGATATCAACTGAGCTGGTGCTCCATAGCAACCCCTGCTGCTGAGCCAAAACCACACCCCACCACAATTAACTTCAAAATTAATTCACTTTATCCAAAGACTTTTAAACCACTGAAAATCAAAATACTTGGTTTAAAATGGCTGTAATTCCTAAATGCTAAAATTTTGTGAAACCTCTTAAATAAAACTTTTGATCCCATTGGAATTGTTTTATTATAAATCAACTGTGCTGGTTGGAAATGACCAAAATTATAAAAATGATTGCAATCTCTGTCTTTTTTCTTTCATATTTTTTATAGTTTTGCATTGATTTTTTTTCCTTAAGATTTGAATAATACACCAATAACAAAACAAACAAAAAAAACAACAACTGCAGTATACAGTTGTACATCTAAGAATAATGAGCCATTTAATCATATTTTGAATGTTATAGTTTTTCAGTGTTTGTTATCAGCACTGTAATTTTTGGTTGATCTCATTTTTCAACGCATAGCACGGCTTGGTCACAGGTATGAGTGAACCTTTGATTGACAGGCCATTCTCAGTATTTCTGTGACTGATAACGTAGTGATGAAGTGTAAATAGCTGTGATCACTACATGTCAAACTCAACCGTCTGTGGTGATACATTTCTCACTTTGAAAAATCCACAGGGACATCATTCACTTCTCAAAACCAGTCAAACAAGGTGAAGCTTTTTCCTTGAAATGAAGCTTATTCACCCAAAGAAACAATCCATCTATTGAAATCTTCATGACATGAACAAACTTAATGCAGAGGAGATATTCCCAGTTGAAACAAAACTTTATTTCATTTATTTCACTTTTTGAAAACACCTTGATGAGAAAAAAAATATCATTACAATCTTCATGAAGTTTTTGTTTCCTCCTGCACAGATGACACACAGCAGATATTTTCTAACAAGTGCTGTTAGGAGGAAAATATGGAGCGATGCCACAGCAGAAACCTGCTGTGGGTAGTGTGTAGTGGAATAAGGCAATTACGCTCCGGACAGTCGTCACGGACTCAACTACAGTGAATCACAAGGTGTCTGATACATTGTCAGTGTTGTAATACAGTAGATGACCTAGTCCCCTGTAGTTTTTAGTTTAGCTTAGTGACAGCGGAGGAAAGATACAATCAGCTTCAAGCCATGTGGAGGACCTCCACAGCACCCTTTGTTTGATTTCTGTATTTTTACTTTCAAGTTTACTCCTTTCAATGTAAGTAAGAATTGTGATGATTATGATGTAAGGCTAAACAGAAATATCATCTAAACAAAACTGACAACAGTGACGGTGATAAAAGGCAAGAACGTTCATATCTGAGGATGAACAATATCCCACCCACAAAGAGCAAAGAGCTGTCTCTTTACAGCACTAAATGTCCTTCTGTGTACTATTACCTTTTTCTTCATTTTTACAGGTTTGAATTCAGCAAAAAATATTTTTGTTTGGATAAAATACAAATACAAAATCCTTCATTGGTGGGTTTGTGCCAAAGAATGTGGCCATTATCTACAGCAAGTGCACTTGAGGATACTTTCAGTTCATTAAAACCACCTCTCTTCTCACAAGCGAAAGCAAAAAAAACCCGCCAGCTTGTGAACATTTGTGACTGGCTGTCGCAGTCTGGTTCTGTTACAGTTGGCAAGGCCGAGGAGGATAGGACGGAGATTTAGGTCTGAGAAACTGAGGTTTTCTGCCTGACTATTCTGCCTTTTCTTTGCCGCCGTCCACTTGCTTCACGGGCTCGGGATCATCCAGCAGGGCTTGTCGTCGCTCCCTCTCCTTCACCAGCTGCACGCCGCAGTAGGTCACAAGCAGCACCGACAGGGTGGACAGAGGGAATCCTGAAGAATGAGGAGAGATTAAGAAAAAGAAGGAGGGAGAGAGGCAATAGAGGTAAGAAGGGAAAAGCATGACTTTAAAAAAGCGGAGCTGTCAGGGTGCCGTGACCAGATTTTTAACAGAACATAATCCTCTGAACAACCATTCAGAGGATTAAGAAAACAGCAAAGATGTTGCTGCAGTCATGTGACCTCTGGAGGATGAGAATCTTTAGCTTTATTGTCTTGCCCTCCATTTTAGTAGAACCTATTGTATATTGTTGTTCCTCACCTTTGAAAATCAGCCTTCTGCCGACCATTTTGGCAAACTCTAAACTATTCAGGGAGAGAACGTTGTAAAGGACGATGGCCCAGAAGTTGGCAGCGTTGAACACACCCCTGATCCTGCGAGACATGGCTTCACCCATACCTCGCTACACATAAAAAGAAATAGGAAGGTAGATAAAAAATTAGGTATTGCTGAAGTTTTCACAAGTCTCATTCAGGTCTAAGCATGCGGATGAAAAGACTGCTATTTAACAGGTTTTTTTTTTCTTGACTTGTACACATTCGTGACTAAACTGGTATTGAAATCAGCTGGATACTGCTGGTCAACACTTCCACTGATTCTCACCTCTATGATAGAAAACGGTGGAAGGGAGAAGAACTTGGCCACCCACAGCTCAAAGTTGAGGCCGAAGCAGTTGAAAAACGACCAGATGTAAACCAGATCACATGGGCCGAGCCACAACGTGGTGATGGAAAAAGTGCAGATGGTTGCGAGAAGTTCTTTGAAGATTTTATCGTGGTCTTCACCAATATAGTCATAGACATACCTGCAGAATTAAACTCAAATGTAATGTAACCACAGATCAAAATCAATCGTCAGGTTCTGTCATTTAAATTGATGAATTATAATCCAAGGACGTTCAAACTCACCTGCACAGCCAGTCATTGATGCCTCTATCAAAGTGCCTGTAAAACACAGAAATGTCCCTTTGTGTAAAAACGGCATGGTCATGTCAAATTATGGCTTAACAGTGTCAGCAAAGAAACCGCAGTAATGCAAGTGCACACGACAGGTGCAGGGAACACGTACGTCTCGGCGAAGACGTAAAGCATGGTGATACACTTGGGAGGCTGCGGAGGGTCGAGGTGGTCCAGAGTAGCCACGGTGTTGATTACGCCAAACATCACGGCTGCTTTCACCCAGTCATACACCAAGTTGGAATAAGCCAGTCCAGCTGCAAAGCACAAAAAATGATCACAATTCTGCCACTTGTTCTATTGAAAAAAAGAAAAACAGTCTTACTTATTTATTGTGCATGAAAACATATTTTGCTGGCTTATATGTATTTAACAACTGCGTACAATAACTGGAGCAAGAAATGTTAATAGTGCATAAAAACAGCATCATTGTCAGCGTGAGAGTAATTTTAACTCACCCAGACACCAGTCTGAGAGCTTGGAGACAAGTTTCATGTCGCTGGGTATTGTCAGGATATAAAGATAGTGGAAGAAGACATCCACCACCAGAATAACTCCTAAGTGCAGCAAGGCCTTGGTGGTGATATTCCACATCTCCTTCTCCTTCCGGGCCAGCTGAGTGTTGTTTGCCTGGAAAAGACAATATTTCATTAAGTGTGATCAAGTTATA
The DNA here is from genome assembly GCA_028564865.1 of Zenarchopterus dispar. NCBI lineage: Eukaryota > Metazoa > Chordata > Actinopteri > Beloniformes > Zenarchopteridae > Zenarchopterus > Zenarchopterus dispar. Next base: position 5,460,157 of record JAOWBL010000009.1, on the reverse strand, counting down.
AGGAGTATTAATGTAAATTCCTGATAATTATAATGTTAATACAGGACAAATATCAGTTAGAGGTTTTTACCCAGAGCACTATGATTCTTTAAAAGAAGCTTTGAAGCCATTTAGTCCACACGACATGACTTAAAATCTTTATTTAAATGAATCTAAATGATAAACTTTTTAAAAATCTTTATTAATCTGTCTTAAAACTAAATTTAGCTTTGAAAATCTCACCTGGACATGATAGCGATCAAAAGTCATAATAGGTCCAAAGAAGAAGAATGGGAGGTAGAAGTTATACTTGAGCAGGTCAGAGAATGTGTAGTTGCCATCCTTCTTGTCACAGTTCTCTAAAGCAAAACTCATACAGCGCATGATGCTGAAGCCACAGCCTCCATAAAACAGGATGTCTTGTAGGTTGAAAGAACCAGTCACCAAGGCCTCCTACAGGAGAAATAAGAGTCACGGTAAGCCTCTGTCATCACCAACTCCCTACATCTCATTTCAAATCAGGCAGCAGAGCTTTCAGAGTTTGTGACACCGCAGTGGGAACAACCCACTCACCTGCCAGGAGTTGTAGGGCTCCAGCTTGATGGAGGCCAGTGTCGTCAGACCTGCAGCGAAACACATCCATTTCTTCTTGACCAGAGCAACACTGTAGAGTATGATGCAGTGAGACAGAACCAGCGCCACGAAGGTCCAGCCCATGGTGACCAGGACTGCCAACCCACCATACATGGCAAAGATCAGGGATCTGTGCTGTGGGTAAAAAGGGGCCAGCATCAGTGTGATGTCCCTAACTGCATTTCTCTTTGCTCTAATTTTCATGCAATATGCATGGATTGTGTGGTTAGTACGGAAACACTGTTGGATCTACAAGAATGAAACTATATTAAGATGGAAAAATGTAGGGAGAACTATAAAGATGCATTGTTCCAGGTTTAAATGAAACACATGACAAACGATACAAGATTCACATGTTTATTGCTGTTACCTTACATCCATCTATACCAATCTTCATTGTAAAGCATGAAACAAGACAGAAAACATGTTTAAAACATGAACAACTGTTTTAAATATGTCAGCATAGGAACGAAACCAAAACACAAAAACTGGTACAATCAGGAGTCAAAATCAGTGCAAATCATGCTCATGCATCACGTCAGTATCACGTTACGTCTTAGGTTATTTATTCTTAGTATAAAAGAGAGTAGAGTTTCATTCACTTTAAAGGAATCTAATTACTTTTGTTGAATGTAGCTTTACACATGCTACCAGAACCCAGTGAAATCTTGATTGGAGCAAGGCTTACGTGTTGATTCACAAAGGCAACACACACTAATGACCATGTACAACACCTACAGACAGCAGAACATCTACAAATGACAGAGACGTGCGGTTCCACCTGTACGATGCCAAGATAAATAGTGCAATCTCATGAACATTCACAGTCATCTGTTTCACTCTAAAAACGCACGCACCTTTGGAGCTATCAGGGTAAATATCTTGGCAAAGATCACATGACCAGTGAGAGCAAAAAGGATATGATTGCGGAATGTCGAGAACCACATCGCCCACTCAAAGTCCGCAACGTCCTGCAGCGAGGATAGATGCATTACTAACACTCGACACTCGTTTGCAGCGTCTTACATCTGTGGGAGACATCTTTTGAGGCTTAAATGTGAACAGGCTTACCATTTTCCTGCCAAAGTAATGCCATCCTGGTTTCACATTTTCTTTGAAGGTCCTTCTGTTTACATTCTCTAAACAAAAGAGAAAAACAAGATAATGTTAAACAAAGTGCATTAACTTGCGAATAGGAATGTGTTTAATCAATAAACTAAACTGATTTCAGAATTTTTGAAAATGTATAATAATTATTTCTTACATTTTTTAAAAACATTTTTCCATAAGGAGAGTCTATTTGGGACAGTACCAAGTGAAGGCCTTATCTTTGAAGGTTTTAAAATACCGCACTAATTCCACATCTTCCAGGTAATTGCAATTTTGAAAGCTTTTGGTGTGATTATTGGATTATTTTCATTGTGAATTTTGGAGTGTGAGAGCACTTTTTGTCCATTTGATGATATCAAGTATTACATAACACGCTTGCAGCTGAGCTTTCTATTTTAGAGGCTTGAATCTGCAGCCATATGTTCATAATCCTTTAGAAGGAGGTAAGTTAGTTCAGTTATACCAAATGAATCAACAACTTATTTTATAGCAGAAGTTACACAAATTAAAGCACTCATTGTCATAATCAATGACAGCATCATGACAGCAGGAGTGTAGAGATGTTTGGTGCACAATGAGAACGACTGCCCTGCACGCCCACAGCAGCTCGAGTAGCTTTCCCTAATTGTACTAATGGCTGTAAAAATGGACATCAAAATGTGAGGGTCACTCAGGGAAATCCTCTTAGTTCTGGGAACTCAGCCAGACTTGTGTGAGTAGTTTAAAGGTCTGCTGAAATATGTAGACCCGTGCATGGGTTTTTGTAGATGTCCAGAGACAGGACGTTTATGAGACAGACATGATGGATTCAAGTTTAAAAAGAAAAGAAAAGAAAAGAAAAGAAAAGAAAAGGAATGACTGAAAATAGGACTCAGGGTGGCTGATCTGACAACATCCCTGTGACAGACAGTGCCAGCTGCCAGATTACACTCAGTCCATTCAGATCAGTGTGCACAGAGGCTAGTTTAGCTCTGGGATAGCACCAATATTTGTAAATATTTGACATTATTTCAGAATAAGCAGTTTTGGCTTGATTGAATTTCTGTGCTTTGGTGTTTAATATCTCCATCAGGAAAGTAATGAGAAAGTAAGTAGATCATCTTTAAATTGTCTTCACATTAATAAGGACATGGAGAAATCCTTCTGGGAAGGTAGTCTCTTTTTAATTCTGCTGAATGAGCCTTGTTCTACATAGATTTAGATTAAACTGAATCCTGTAATAGACACAGACCTCTCGTTTGAAGTCTTGGATGAATAAATTCTGATGGATACAGTCCAGTTGTTGAACTTCATGTTAATTTCTTACACATTTAGTTTGTTTGACGCTGTCTTCCTAAGTTATGGGAATAAACACTCCACAGATAGACAGTGTTTCTTGAGCTTTGGACATCTCTTGACAGCCCTTTTGCACTCACCACTCGAAGCTTCAAATATCCAACTGCCTGCCCATATCAGTGCCACGGCAAGCACAGCGGAGTAGAGATACAGCTCATATCTGGGGAGAGCAGCCTTGATCCCCATGGTGAATACATAAGATGGAAGCCTACAACGGTGAGGGCGGGGGGGTCGAACAAGTCGGACAACAGTAAGACATACAAAATTAGACTAGAACAGGAAGCAAACATTGTCAGACCGATTTTAAATCTACTTAGATATGGTAACACACTTGTGAGCAAAGAAAGTTAAAGACTTTTCTGGGGATTCAGAAGACTTTATTAATTCCTGAATCCCTGTTTTGAAATTGATTTACAAATATCACTAATTATTCTGAATGGAAGCTCAGTTTAGGTGAAACAACAGTACCATAAGCTTCATATCTTGTAGATAATGTTGGCAGTTATAAATGCTTATATATTATATCTAATAGAAAAAAAATATAACTGAATGCTGAAAATAATGTAGGTTATTATGATACTTTAATGCAAACAAATATCAACACATGATCCATTTTTCCAGTAAAGGCCAATGCTTTTCTTTAATGACGTGACATTTTACTAATAAGCCTTTAGAGTCGACAGTCTACAGACTTAAATAGTAGTGAAGAGCTTTAGCCCCTGGAATCAGCACAGTCAGCTGCGCAACCCTACCTCTCCTTCCTATTATAGCCCTAGCAGTTGGTCTGCTGTACAGCAGGGCAGCTGCAGTGCTATGTGATCTGAGAAGCACCGGGGACTCTCTTCACAGCATAATTAGCACCGACTGGGATGACCAAGAATGGTGCATTGAAGTTTAAAAAAAAAAAAAAAACCACTAAGGACAGTTCTTTTCCAATCAGAGTGGTACTATTATGCCAGGTTAAGAGCTTGTGTGTGGGTAATCTCAGATCTAAGATCAAGTTAAAGTAGTTGGACCAAAAAAAAAAAAAGTCTAGTATGCCAAGATGCAACCATGGCTTTGAGGGGCCCCAGCAAAGCGCTCCTTTGCATACAAATCCATGCAATCTGAATGAGTAATAAAGGTTGGATAAATCGTTTTCATTTGTTGCTGTGATCTGGCTTCTCTACTCTTTAACCCTTTACATTAAAAAAAAAACACTTTTCACTAACCTGGTATCCGCTTCGCACTATCAGTATCAGGGCAGCACTACTCGAAAAACAAAGAAAGAAGAAAAACGACCGTCGTTTTCCAGCAGGTTTACTAATCCATCCGTCCTGTGGGGGCTTGCCGCAGCCGCTGCCTGCGATCTCCAGCCTCGGCCGGTCAAGATGTTGCAGACTCAACGGGAGGAGAAGGAGGAGGAGGAGGAGAAGAAGGAGGAGGAGGAGGAGGAGGGGGATATATTTATCCTTCACTACAGCACTGCAGTGAGGGGTGGTCCACACCGACTCCATCAGATCTAACTGGAGAGAGAGAAAAAAACACACTTTCAACGATCAATGAAAGCAGAATAATCAGTCAGCGAAGCTCAGTACAAAATATTGCACAATTTTGAGTGAAAATGGAAATTATAATGGATTCGACGTGCAGGATGACATAAAATTTTGAAAATAACTTCTAAATAAGATATGGCTGAATAAATAAGGTAACAAAATGCGGTCATTTTGCATCTTTTTATTGGCATATCTCTTTGGTTGTTTGGAGAGGTTTTGACAGTTATTTCATGACTTTGGAAATTTTGTAAAATGAAATGTTAATTTATGTCTTGTTTTGTTTTGGTCATTATGTGTCCCTTTACAGTCGTGTTGCATTGATCATTGGTTTGATCTTGGGTTATTTGACATTCCTAGTTTTTTGTGCCTTGTTTTGTCTCATTTAAATTTAATTTTTGGCATTTTTAAAACAATTCCCCTTTCTACAAATTAGACGTTATTGTGAGGGGCTCCTTGAGCCTTTTGATTGTTCAGTCAGGATAAAGCCAAGCCACCAAATAATAAATTCTAACGCAAAAAGACCACCTAGGAGGCTTGACTACATTAAAGCTCCAGAGGGTCCTGGCATTTGATTTTAAAAGAAAAGACAAAAAGAGTGATCTTCCACCTGTACCAGGACCAGTCATTAGTCGCGTTTCCACTATATCCCTAGATTTGCGCAAGACCAAATATGGAGAAAAAAAAATCATTCAGTGCATACAGCATAACTCTAAAAGACTTCCAAATATCGAAAAAAAAAATCTTTTTACACTCCCAGGAGAGGTTTTCAAGCGAGTGGATACTCCACTTTATCTCAAAAGTGTGGACACGATTTTTGCCAATTTCCAAGTCTCTGGCAGCTGGATGTGACGCACCTAGTTAATCTAAGTTTTCACCATCTCCAGCTGATTTTGGCCTCATTAATATGATGTAGTTGTGCTATAAGACTACTTAATCATTATGCATTAAATAAGGGTTTTAACTCTGAAGAACCATCAGAATAATCATGGCTGCCTGCACCATCTGACTATTTTCTCAACAGCGGGGCAATCGCAATCATTTGTCAAAAACTAAACATGTTTTTGTCCATCTTCTTCAAGCCAGAATTTTTTTTTGTTTTTGTTTGTTTGTCTGAAGAGAAGTCTCGATGGAGGAGATATGGAGAGTGACTAGAATTAGGATTATAGAAAATACCCTTCAACGGAAACACCGACCCCCTGCACCTTTATCGCAAATTATTGCACTGTGAAAAATGAAGATTTAAACACAATTTTATAGCATATAAAAATGTAAAAGCTATATTAGTCATAAATACTAAGACATCATTGGGTGACAAATTTTGAACGTTTTGGTGAATTTGCGATTTTTTCAATATTTGGTTTTGCGCAAATCAAGGCGTAGTTGTTTTGTTGTCCATATAACATTAAACCAATCATTAATAAGAGTTCATTTTATTTTTGAAAGAAAAAAATGCCAGTGGCGTATGTCTGCCAGGTATTATTATTTTCTGTTGTCAAAATTTGCTGTTGCAGTTGCAGTGGAGTTGGCTGAAAATGTCAGGCCATCGTGGGTCGTTTCTTAACCCACCCGCGCATCACTGGTCAAAGCCAATATGGCTACTGTTTACAGCAATTAAAGTTCCTAAAGTCGGCTTAATAAGATTGACAAATGAAAGTATGGGAAATCGTACAATTGTCGATTTTCAAGCAGCTGATATAATCGCAAAAATTGAATATTGAGTATTGTTATTCCACAAGATGACATCATAGCTACTAAAATTTTAGCTAAATATCATCTTCCAATATGGCATCTTCTGCAACATCACCAATAGTAGCACCC
>JAOWBL010000009.1:5407811-5453647 GCA_028564865.1 Zenarchopterus dispar | reverse complement strand
TACATACATACATACATACATACATACATACATACATACATACATACATACATACATACATATATATATATATATATCCGCAGACTCATACTCCCTCTCTTTGTCTTTCTCTCAGTATATCTGACACTATCTACTTTTGTCCTCCCCACAGCCACCAGCCAAATACCTCCTACCAGAGATGAAAATTTCTGACTATGGTAAAAAGTGTGTGGTTATTGACTTGGATGAAACGCTTGTGCACAGCTCATTTAAGGTAAGAAGAAGCTAAAACCACAGGTTTAGATGGTTGATGTTCTTAAAAACAGCTGTGCAGTTTTCTTTGTAACTCTATGAACCAAATGAACAGTACTATATATATGCATATATTTCTTCAAAGATGACTATGTCTTTGTGGCAAAAGTGTGAAATGTGATTTAATATCATGTTTAATGTTAGTCATATTTCACCCAACACCAGAAGAAACTGAAAAACATTCAGTGCTTGACTTTGGATTTCAGTTGCATTATTTAGTAATGATGTAGTTCAGAAGAACTTTTAAAGTTTAGCTACATTTGAGAATCTCCAGTGTTTTAACATGATTCTCTTTGTTTCACCACATTTTTTTTCCATCTCAGCCTTTTCCTCTCTTCTGTTTTATGTGATAACAACAGTTACATTGTCTGTTGAATTACTGTGCCGGTTGCAGAAGAAAGGCAACAAAATAAATGTGATATTTTGGCTTTTAAAAAATCTTATTTTCATCTACTGTCAAGTGGATTTTCCTGGGAGGTTGTTTGATATACTTGAGAGGAGCAAGTGTCTCACCTGCCCTAGATGTAACTTAATATGCTCTTATCAGCCAGTCACAGCAAAAAACCAGGACAACAGATGAACACGTTTTTGCCATCCTGAAACAGCTCAGTCCCAAATATTACTTTGAGGTTGCAACAAATTCTGTAATAGACTTCTTGCACATCACTTTTAAATCAGTCATTTACTTTGTCATTTATTCCCTTCAGCTTTATTTATATAGCACCAAATCATGACATCTCAAGGAACTTCATCAATAAAGTTCAATTTGTTCCAAAGTACGGTAATCCAATTAATACAAAGCCAATAAAATAACAATTTTTGCTTCGCTAAGGAATACTGCATCAAAACTTTTTCTTAGATGCAACCCTCCATCATTACATTTTCTCAACTGGAGAAAGTGGACTCTGAAATTAACTGTAGACCATCTTGGAATACATAAATAAAAAAAATGAAATAAATAAATAAATGACTGTCTGATGCAAAAGTGATTCAGTGCAGAAATCCAAAACTTAGCGTTCACTGCAACTAGGCTAGCCTGTGAAAGTTCCCTATCATCTTCCTAATCTACTACTATCTACTGTAGGTAAGAGAATTTCACAAAACCCCACCAAAACCAAAAAACAGAAACAAATCTCTTGTTGATGATCCATAAAAGTAGCTTTATTTCAGTTAGAAGGAACGCTACTGGTATTGGTCAGTTGAGGTACTAAACCAGAAGTTTTATTCACACCAATAAATTGATGTGTTTCTTCTCACAGCCCATCAGCAATGCTGATTTCATAGTACCAGTGGAGATCGATGGTACCGTTCATCAGGTATTGTATATAACCACTAATAACACTTTCTATTTCTTACTTTTTAAACATATTTTATTTGGAGAATTTTTTTTTTTTGGCTCCATCCTGGTGCAAAGATCCTGAAGTGACTGGCTGTTATCGAGTTCAAGTAATCCAGGATAGGCTGTGCATATCCTGGTTGGCCTATTCATGATTACTTGCACTGGGTGGCAGCTCCTTGGTGAAGACGGCACAACATGTGAAACACACCAACAGTGATGTGGGTGACAAAGTATCTATGTTATAGCAAAATTATTGTAACAGCTGTGGTACTGCTACAGTTTACAATTTACATTAGCACACCAATGCTTATGGTTTCCCCGATGTTTTATAAATAATTTTTTTAGGTTTTATGTGGGACTAAAATCCATGGTGTTTGTTTAGGTATATGTGCTGAAAAGACCACATGTGGATGAGTTTCTTCAGAAGATGGGGGAATTATTTGAATGTGTGCTCTTCACAGCCAGTCTTGCTAAGGTTTGTAATGATTTTGACTTTTTTTGGTAACCAACCAGTGATACCAGTGGAACTGTAAACCTCTGTTCAGTCATTTTCCATCTGCTCATGCTATCTGAATTTTCACATTTTCTTTGATTTGCTCTCCGTCTGTCTCTTTGCCAAAATAAAACATGGGTAAGTGTGATGAATCAGCCACAAAAATAACCATATAAAGTGACTCATACTTCTGTAGTAGCAGATTTTCCTCACGCTGAGTAAAAAGCTTGGAGTCAGCAGTGCTTTGTTGTGTAATAGAGTAGAATGTCCTGAAACATCTTTCTTGTTAGGTAAACAGTTATGAAGGCCAACATGCTTTGCTTCTTTCAGAAACATTGCTTAGCATGTAGTTTTCAAGATTAAATGTATGAACTGTAACATTTACCGAACTGCACAAAAAGCAAAATTCTGACTCCTGCACGTTGTTTCATTTGACAAGATAAAAATATTTAACCCTTTGCAGGGCAAGTGACCATATTTGTTAACTTCAGTAAAACTACATTCTTACAAAAAAGTTCTTACAAAAAAGCTACAAAGTTAATGGAGGTTCTTTAATATTCTCCAATAACCCCCTGGAGTTGAAATTTGGAAATTTCAAGTATTTTATTGACTGCCCTATAAAGGGTTAAGGATATGTCAGACATTTGTTTTTATACGAGTAACGTGTTTTGTGTTTGTTTGGCTTGGACAGTACGCAGACCCTGTGGCGGACCTGCTGGACCAGTGGGGGGTTTTTCGAGCACGGCTCTTCAGAGAGTCCTGCGTTTTTCACAGAGGGAACTATGTTAAGGACCTCAGCCGGCTGGGGCGAGAGCTCAGCAACGTTATTATTGTTGACAACTCACCTGCCTCTTACATTTTCCATCCAGAAAATGCTGTAAGTTTCTACTTGAGCTCTTTTAATATTTTTACGAAATCATGGAGAACATTTCAGTGTACTCTGTGCACAATACTAACTTTTGCCATTTTATTACTAATACTAACAGAAGACTAAGAAGCTTTGTATCATTTGACATCGAAATGATACAAACTTTTTTCTATTCTAATTGAATTGATTGTAAATTTTTAAAAAAGATACCTTCCCGAGACATTTGTTATATTGACCATTTTTGTAAATGAACCATAATTTCCTAACTTTGATGGGCTTTCACACCAGGGGTTTTTTTGGGCTACAGTTCGTTTGCTCAGTCTGGTTCGTTTGGGCAGGTGTGAAAGCTCATCTGAGCTCCCGTGAGGCCAAAGCAAACAAATTCTGGTCTGCTTGAAAGCATGAGTCTTGGTTAACTTGCAAGTGACCCATGGTGTAGTTCAGTTACAGCAAGGATGGAAACGGACTGTCCAGCGAACCACAGAGAGAAAGTGACGTAGCAGCAGTAGCCGGGCAGCTTCTTGTGAAAAACTATAGACTGTTGATATTAATCTAATCTAATATTAATCTCATAATATAATCCAACTATGGAGACCACAACAGGTTTTTTTTTTTTTTTTTTGTACAAGGCTAAAAATAGATAAATGAATTCTGTAAAGATGAACATTTTAACATGGGAGTCAGTGGAGATGGACTTGCTTTTGCAGCCAGCTTCCAGCGGTCAGTCACTGAACTTAAGGTGTTGTTACTTAAATATAGAAGTAAGATTATTTGCGCTTGTGAAAAATCTGTTAGGTTCAGATTTTTTTCTTTGCTCGTAAAGTGCTTCTTAAGTCCAAAACTGCCCCTAAAAACAGTTGTTTTAACAGCTTGATGTAGTCCTATTGGTTTGTCTGCTTTTTAAAGTGCAGTGTAAATGTACTGAACCAAATGAGAAAATTTTCAACAACCCCCACCCAGTCGAACAGAGTCGCCCACAGTATCCTGGTGTGAAAACGCACTAAAAAATTAAACAAATGTTTAACCTTTCTGTAGGTTTCCTACTGCTGTAAAGACAGGGAAAAATAGGAAGTTATGGCATAGCATGTCCAAATAAGTGATAGACATTTTTGTGTGCTTGTCAAAAACTCACTCACATTTACACAGTTTGTGTTGAGTCACATTCAATTTAATTTGAAATTTTTTAACAATTGTCATAAATATTAAATCTAGACTCCAAGTTATATTCACATTTTGTAATTTTTTTTTTTTTTTTTTTGTTCCCCCTTCACTTCAGGTTCCAGTTCAGTCCTGGTTTGACGACATGAATGACACAGAACTCCTGGACCTGCTGCCTTTCTTTGAGGGACTTAGCAAAGAAGACGAGGTATACGGAGTCCTGCAAAATCTCAGAAGCAGGTAGCAGGACACCCCGCTGCACTGCCTGTGCTCTCCAGTCCCCTCTCGATTTTCTGTTCTTTTCTACAGCAACATCTCAGACTCAGGCAGATCCTCCCACAGGCGCCCTCTTGTGTCTGAGCCAAGGGGACGTCTTGGAGTCTCACTGTGGAAACCTTCATGTAACTGTGTCTTTTGCTCTCTGCTCCTGGTGACTGGCTGCCTTCTGAGTGCCATCAGAAAAACAAAAACATTTTATTATCCCAGGACCACTGTGTCTCACAGAAACCACACCAGAAAGAGTACAGAGAGTACTTAGTATATAGTATTGGGGACAAAAATACTAAGAGGAGTGAACTCTGGTCTTTATTTTCAAATCTGCAAAGTTTTACTATTTGGTGAAGTGCAAGTTTTGAAACCAAAAGAAAGAAAAAGAAAAAAAAATACAATCTGGGACTTCTTTTGTGATACCACAGGAAAGTCTAACCGAGATTTTGTCCTCATATTGTTGCTATGCAGGCAGTTTCTGGTAGTAGAAAGGACTGTGACTCTTTTCTTACTAAATGAAGTGCCTTGTGTGAATGTAGTTTATATGGGGAATTATTTTGTACATGGCATATTTCCAGAGTACTTCAGTCTTTTCACAAACGATATGCTTTAAAGTGGACACAAAAGTATCCTTATATTAAAGTTTTACTTCACTTTTTTGATCATCAAACGCTGGGCAATTGTCTCATAGTATTCTTTTTTTTTTTTTTCCCAGTATGCTTGTGCCATTATATAGGTGTGATATTGTTTCTTTCTGCTTTCATTATATGTACAAATAGTTTGTTTTAGACAAAGGAGTCTGCTTGCAGTTGTGAACTTCATGCCTCACCTGCAAACACATTAGTTCTTTGTGTTTGATTTGATCTGAACATTCAGATAAAGCTGTGCCATTTATTTTTCTGTCCTGCTCACATCGCTTATCTCATTTTATGATTTGCCAAATAAGGGAATATTTTTTAACAGGCTTCATATCTTTAGCAGGGTTTCAGCTAAAACTGTTAAACCATTAGTAAGTATAGCATTATAGCTTTTATATGTTGAATTAACTTTTCTTTTTTTTTTTTTTTTTTTTTTTTTTTTTTTTTGAGGCCCTTGTCAGTCATGTCATGTTCATCAGCTGGGTTGCTTTTTTTGTTTGTTTGTTTGTTGTATGCACACAAGTGGTGCAGCTTCACCCTGAAGGGACAATCTTTTTCCAAAGGGATGTGTACATTTGCAAAGGTGTCCTTTTTAATTCTTTCAAATAGTCTGGGATCCTAAATTGGTTGAGTGCCATGTTTTTTGTTTTTTGTTTTTTTTTTTCCTCCATGATATCGGGAACAGAGCGTTGCACTGAGACTGAAGTGTTAAAAACACCATGTTCTCTTGATTTACATGTGATGATGGTTTACCCTTATTCAGTCCTGGTGGAAAACCAGTAAAGACCATATTTGATGTTTATCTTCCCAGGACCTCCCCCTCCTTTTTTTTTTTTTTTTTTTTAAACTCTTCTTCACCACAGTGCCTATGTTTGAGAGGAGCCCAACAAAACGGAATGCTGCAACATTAACGACCACGGCAATAACCTTTTTACGAGCATTTTTAGTTTCCATCCCACCTGCTTTGTTTTTGGTGTCTAAGAGCACTTAACAAGTCCAACCAGGATGTTAAATTCCAGTTCAGCTATCACAGACATGTTCAGTATTGGTGGGAAAAAACCTTCAACATTAATTTTTCTTTTGATCTTTTTCAACTATAAAGTGATGGAACAACTTTGCTTGAGTTATGGCAACCAAACAACTATATAGCCATGGTTGGCAGTTTTTGTTGTGGAAGAAAGTGAAAAGGACGCCTTCCAAGCCTACAGATGGGTCCTCAGTGCTGGCATGTCCAGGCAGCCCCCCCAGTTGTCAGGGTCCAGGTTGAAATTAAATACTACTGGGGCACCGAAAAAGGACCGTGGGGAACCTCATCGGGGCATTGATGCCTTACTGCCTGTGGCATATGTTTCCTCATCAGTACCAAGGTTTGAAATGTGACTTTTTTTTTTTTTCTTAAGGAGTGTGAAAGCAGCTCAGCCACATATGTAGATTACATGTGCTCTAAGCAGATTAAAACTGCATGCTCCCCCAAAAAACAGTCATTACACTTTGCTTTATTTATGGGTCATAATGTTATGTTAAAGACTTACACTACTTCATAACTGCATCCCCCATTTTTTTCCACTTTAAAGGCTGCTCCTTCAGGAAAAGTGAAAGTCTGAGCATCTTTCTGTTTTTTTTTGCATACACATTTGTGTTGGTAGTGAGTGTGAAGCTCACGATGATGGTTTCAGTGCAATGTCCTCTTTACATGAAGCGTTCAGTTGACTCTTTTCAACCTTTCAACAGTTACCATTTTTCTGAAATATGTTTGTATCATTGTGATATTTTTCTACCTACATCTCATCAGTATTTGATTTGAAAAATTGCATATTACCTGTTTTATGTAGTTTTTTTTTTTTTTGTTACATTTCTTTCTTTCAGACCTGTTAGGTCCCTCTCTCTTGCCTTTTTGGTAAGAAATCCAAGTCAGGTGTCGTATTAGTGGGGACGAGTGTGTGTGTGTGTATTTATGCTTCCTTACAGTTTTTCATTGTGGATCACCTCACTCATAATCACACATAGTTAATCGTGTATTGAGTTAACACCAAAGTTCTAAATCACTTCAGTTTAGTTCACTGTAGGGTTTTTTTTTTTTGGAGGGGGGGGTCATGTTCCTTCACTTTTTTTTCTTTTTTTTTTTTTTAAAGAAACATGTCAGTTTCTGTTGACTTTGAGTATTGGCTGAGTGTTGTCGTTCTGAACATCAGTTTTCCTTTTTCTTTCCTTTTAATAAAGGCTTCATTAAAACAATTTTGTCATGTCTTTTATTTTTCTCTCTCTAACATCTAATTTGGTACATTGCTGAAAGTCAAAGATCATCACTTTAGACACGTGTGATAGGCTTTTATTTTTCTGTACCTGGTGTTATCTGATCCGTCCTAAAGTCATGAGAGGCTTAACGGTGTTCTGTTAGATTATCTTTTACTTTGCCATTGAAGTCCTTCCAGACACATCACAATAAAGCACATTTTTACAGAGGAGTATTTCTTGTCTTTTGTTAGCAGATTTATGATAACTTGGTTTTTATTCAGTCTACATGGACTAGTTGTTGTGAGGTCATGCTTTTTTTTCTTAACAATGTTAGTGCTTAAATGAAATGTAATTATTTAAAATAAGTTTAACAATGGTGATTGATCCAATAAATGTGGCCATGTTGATCTTAAGTCTTTTAAACAGCTTATTCTGCAGGTTGATGCCACAGTTAGCAGTTCAGTGCAGTTTGGATAAAACAGAAGAATTAAGTTATCTTGGAAAATGACAATTTTCTAATCTATTGATTTTAGCCACTTAAATTATGAAAAAGAAATGCTTATACTTGGTTTTAAAGTAAGCTGATGGTTATGAATCATCTATACAAAGAAGTGCAAGGACTTTCATGAATATTTATGCAGCTCAAAGTAAAATGACCGGATTTCCACATAACATACATTCATTGGTGATGGTTGTGGTTACTGTTTAGGTAATGTTACACTTTCACTTCCGTATTTTACAACTGAATAACAAAGTAGGACAGAAGTTAAATCGGCACCTTTTTGAAACTTGTAACTAAACTATTAAGGCTCCATACTGGGTGAACTGTTTTGTCTCTTCTGTAGACTGTGGGGTACTGCCTGTTCTTTTATTAAATTTTGCTCAGCAGAAAAATGCATTGTACTGAAAAACAACTTCTCCATCATGAGGCCTGCTTTTCATTGATGGAGTGATGTTTTAAATGTTAATGTACACCTGTATTTACTGTAGAATTAATGGCTCTAATCTTCCCCAATCCTTGACCTGACATGAAAGTTGCAACCACCAGGATGTTGTTTTTTGGTTTGTTTGTTTTTTTTTTTAAACAGATTGATGTTTATCTTGACATTTTGCTTCAACCAATGAAATATTCAAAATTTCACAGGCTGTTTAACAGTCTTCTTCCCAATTTCTACGCCCTTTTTTCCTCTCTAAGCACACCTGCACTCATTGTGGACAAAAGGTCTAACTGTATTCCTAAGATTTGTGAATTATTTATTTCTGCTCTTTTCTAATAACAGTGTGAGCGAAACAACGCCCAACAAGCTAATCTGACAGGCGAAGACTGAATATTTAAATTTCAGTTCACAGATTAGAAATTTTGACCAAGGTGCATCCAAACTTTTGCAGTATTCACTCACCTCCTGGACCTTCTTTTATTGACGCTCTGTTTACTAAAGGTGCGTGTTCACCCAGCGTTTACTCAGTAATGGCTTCGTTTTGTAGCACGGCAGAAGCACAATGGCCCTAAATTAACTTTTGTTGTTTGCATTAAAAAAAGAAAAAAAAAAAGGCATCTTCAACATTATCAAATGTACTTCTGAGATGCAGATTCTGACATTGATTCTGCAGTAATAAACATGTTTTAAATCATTTTATCACAGAGATCAACATGCAAACACCACATCTGCAATACTTTTCAGAGTATTAGGAGAGGAGAAAAACAACGCTGACACAGGTGTGTGTTTAAGACTTTTACAGTGTCTTATTTGTGATTTACAAAAAAGAAGTATGATGATTTTACATGGAAAATAAATCATACTTGATTAAAATTACTACTGAAAAAAAAAATCACAGATTAAAACAAAGTGGATTGTTTTTTTTATATTGGCTTATGTTTCTCTGCATTTTATAAAACAGTCATTGGAATAAAAAGGTTATTTTTAAAAAAAATCTGACTTGCAGTCACTTCTGCAGCTACTGGAATTAAGCCAATAAGTTAATTGTGCACTTAAGTATGAAGGGGGGTGGGGGGGTAAAACAATAAAATGATGGCTGTGAAGAAGGTCCCAGTGTCCTGCTGAGAAAAGGTCTGAAGTCTCATTCAGCGTCGAGGACCATGATGTGTACAAAGAGTCCAGCTGAGGGCAGAAGGTCTCCGTTCTTGTTGAGCAGAGGCACGTGTCTGTATCCTGTGTGAAGAACAACGTGGCTGCAGTCAGTAACGGCAAATGAAAGAATACGAAGAGCTCTTTGTGCACTCTGTGAATCAAGATCTCTGTGCGTCACCAAAGACGGGATCATTCCAGCCTCGGTTCATTTATGAAGTGTGACAACAAAGGACTGTCAGTGTTTCTGCTCTTTTTTCCCCCCCTTCTTTTCATCATTGGGTTTAGAGTGAGGGGGAAAAAAAAAAACAAGGCTAAATGACTTTAGCAACTACAGAGTACCATGTGCAAACTTACCCATTTTCAAGCTGTCGAAAGGAAGCGTGTACTGTCCGACAAACTCGTTATCTGAGGTGGAGTCGTAGTCCTCAATGACAAAGCGGACCAACGCTAGCTCCGGCACATACACGTCGAACTGGAAGTTCATATTCCAGTTGGGGTTAAAACCTTAAACAGAGAAGCAGATAAACCTCCTCAGTGGCCGGATGACCCGCTGTCATTAAGCATCATTACCCTCTGCATTGCAAGGGTTATTTAATGGTCTTTTAACTGCCATTTCGTTCCTCCCGCGTGTCCCTGGGGCTGTTAATGACGGAAACCCACGGTTTATAAAGATAAATTTCCCACCAAATACTGGTGTATGTATGATTACCATACAGGCTCAAGCAGGAACCCATGACCCCAAACAAGAAGAAGCAGATATCGATTATGGATGGATGGATGCTTGATTACAACAGATTATTATGGAAAATAAACAACACTATGAAATAACCGTACCATTGTTATCCACATGATCGGTCTCTTTCTGTGCAAGATCAGCAGGCACTCCATGGATTTCCACTCTAACCAGCGGGTCCACTATGGAGGACTTCTTCTTGGTCACTTTGGGGAGTTGTTGGGCTGATATAATCTGGTGATGGATAGGCACCACTGTGAACGGTACTCTACTGGCTACACGATGCGTTTTCACATTGATGACCTCACCATGACATGCAGCGTCTTGTGCTTGAGCCAGTCTCCTCGGGTCAGAGTGATGGGGTCAAACTCGGTGGCCGAGCTCCTCATCCAGGCCGGTTTGAGGACGTAGCCGCTCTTGCCGTTGACCAGGAATTTGCCCTGGTTCACATCCATATCTGAGCAGCTCGTCTGGAAGTTCAAGGCAACTGAAAGAGTGAAAGAGGATGCTTTGGGTTAAATAATACTGTCATGCTCCTTCCTGATGGCGTTTCCTCCATGTCATTATCAGACTTTAACAGACTCTTGGGTTAGCTCTTTTGTACCAAATTGGCAGCCGGCGTTCCACATGGGAACTGGGTTGTAGTTTGAGGAGTCGGTCCTGGAGCCTGCAGGATAAATGCGGCTCAGTTTTTCAGTGTTATGCCGGATGTAAGCATTTGCTGAAACAAACAAACAAACAAAACATTTAGTCAAAACAATCGTTCTGAGAGCCAAGTATAAGTTTCTGAATACAAGAGCTTGAATATTTTAGCCTGATATCTTCCTCACCCGACTCTTCTGCCAGCTTCTTGGCCTTTCCCTCTTTAAAGGATGACATCTCGTAGAAGCTCAGGTTCTTTTTGGCGTCCTCAAAGCCGTTGAAATGGACGCTCTTACAGTAGATCACCATGTCGGACAGCTCTTTCGCCAATTTCAGCTTTTTCTTTTACACGAGTAAAAAAAAAATTAGATGTCTAGTCTTGAGCTCATTCACAAACATCCCAGTGATGATGGCACACTTACTTTGCTCTTCTCCTTTTGCTCACCCTCATCTTCATCAATTGACTCTTCCTCCTCCGTCACGTTGCTGTCTTCAAGCGCTGCTGCCTCGTCACTGAAGCTGTCCTCCAGTTTATTCAGGCGCTTCGCTTTGATCAGAAACTTCCCTTTTAGCTCCTTAAGACGTACAAACACATGAACAACGTTGTTGCGCACTGCGACTGACGGCATCACAGTTTCCTACCTGTCACACCAGGGTAGGATCGACACTAACCTCGGGGGACGGGAAGTTGGAGGGCATGCCGTCACCCACGGGAGCGGTGACGAGCGCGCTCCCCAGGATGGTTTTCATGTGGTGGGCCATGACTGACTGCTGCTCCACACTGCAGTGGTTCTCCAGGGAGAGGATAACCGGGTAGTCAGACGTCTAGAGGGAGACCAGACCAAAAAAAAAAAAAAAAACACATGACTAGAGTGTTACTGACAGCTAGCTTGTTAAAAACAGGATGATGCAGTGCTAATGAATAGTTGCAGTGCTAAACAGGCACCTTAAAGGCATACTCCTTGATGGCTTTGATTACATCCTTGAAGAGGATCTTTGAGGTGAGAGTGTAACCATGGTAGATCACCGGCTCATTGTCTGAACCATCCCAGCAGTCCAGCTCCACACAGCGACAGCTCTTCAGCAAAGCCCTGAGGAAAAAGTCCCAACCACCATTAGGAGTGAACTAACAAACAGCACGGCGCAGCAAAAAGAGCAGCCTGAAGTGTGACGCATTTATCTCGGAAAAATCAAGAACTTACAACTCACTAATTCAATGTAAACATTATGAACATTCATACATCTTTTTTTTCCCACTTAAAACTGCTATTTTCAAGAGCTGCTTTCACATTTCACTGAATCGTAATAAAATGCATCAGTACTTTACTTTTGCCTGCTTACAAAAAACTCACTTTGTTAATGGATCTTTGGCCAATTTTGAAGAAAGAACCGACCATCTAACTGATTTTTATACATCTAATGGAGGTTACATTTTATTGATCTTAAAAGAAAAGAGACAACCAGTTATGGAGCAAGTATTTAGTAAATATCTGCAAAACTGCAGCGATCTTTTCAAAATCATCATCTCACTGCAGAAAATGTCCAGAACACGAAGAACAAATGCTTGAATTTGTTACCTGACGTAAGCCTCCGTGCTGCTGGGCCCCTTGAGCTGATCCTCCATGAGGTAGGTATTGTGTGAGGAGGAGATGAAGTAGTGGTTGAGGGGCTGGTGCATGTCCTGGTAGACCTGCTTGTGCTCCGGGTTGAGAATCATGGCCTCCGGGTGGTGCACGTACATGAGGAAGCCATCTTTGGACAGCAGCTTCTTCTCCTTGGCTGAAACAACAGGTGAGTCAGGCTGTTTGGTTACTGACCACAGATAATAAAACCAGTGAAATCATATCAATATATTACATTTCTCTTGAGTTGTATGTTTTTATATATATATATATATATATATATATATATATATATATATATATATATATAAATAAAAGCTCTAGATATCATTCAACAAGCCTTTTTGACTTCATATCTGACTGTTGCTTCTCTGTTCCAGAAGCGCTAAACCAGTGAAATTTCAGATGATATCTTTTATTGTGTCAGCTTCCTCTCCGTTGGAGCGCTCTGGCTTTTACAGCACAGCAACCGGAGTCGTCTTTGGTCTGTCAGCACGGGGTTGCTGTTTGTTTTAGACTGATGCTGTGAAGCTCATATTAGAGACGAGATAAGTAGATACAAGAGCCTCTTTATGAGCATTACCTCACAAAACAGAAAACTAATACAAGTTGCAGTTACTCCTCTGTATTGTGAATCTGATTCAAGTGTTATTGTGGTACCACACATAAAGAAAACATTAAAAATATGTATCTTTTGAAGTAGTCAAAAGGCCAGATATCAGACAATATTATTAAAATACAGAAATGAATCTGGCAAAGCATGGGTAGTTTACCAGCTACTTCTATCATTACTACAAAAATTCCCCTTCAGATGAAGCCTCATTTGAGTTTGTGAAACTTTGAGGGCAGCTCTTGTTGCAAATTTGTGGATGCTTAACTGTTCTTTGCAAAAAAAAAAAAAAAAAAAATCAACATTCTGACTCAACTTCTCTTTTGTGACGCATGCTGTAAATGTGTAAACCTCACTCAAAGTCTGGTTTTTGCCATCAAAACTGGTTCACCACTGGCCTAACACTGGAATTTTTTTTTCCCTCTATTTCATTCTAGAGATTGGACGATGCTCTCTGCTGCCGTCAGTATTCAGTGTCGACTCCGTTTTCTGTCATTTCAAGAATTCTTATCAGAATCCGTCCATATGTTTTTTTTTAATGTTTTCATCTGAGGAGTGCCTTACTGAGGTGATTCAGGGGCCACTTCCAGCCCTCAGGCCATACTTTGCTCATGTGTGCTGCTGGACATCAGCCAGAGCGTCACGGCGCTGTTGTTTTTCGTTACAGCAGATTTCACATGACATTCGGGGTATTAGTCATTCATTAAAAACAAACAAAAAAAAGCATTTACAATGCTTTACTATTGTAAATCATCAGGTTTACAGCGTAAAAATCGTGAACCTGGAGCAAAACCGTGCTCCGTCAGAAAAGGTACTGACCGTTTTCGTCTGGCTCGTACTTCTCTATGATTTTGTGTGCGTCGGCCAGCGTGACTTTCTCTCTCTGCTCCTTCATCAGGAAGTCCACCAGGTTTTCCGGACTCATGAAGCCAGTGGTCCTTGCGTACTCGCCGTAGATCACGTCAATTTCCTCCCGATGGGTCAACAGGTCGTAAAAATGTTCAATCTCTTCTCCAGACAGGTATCCAGATTTTGATTTGTCACATTCCTGTAATCCGGAGATGTAACATGAAATTTAGTCCAAAACAAAAATAAATGTTTTTATGAAATATTACATGGTGTTTTTGAAGCACAAGTTCACTCATAATTATCTCAAAATGCCAAATCATCATGAATGAAAAAAAAAAAACCAAACTTGCATATAACAAAACAGCACAAAAGTGTTTTTAAACACAGACATGTATCCTAACTTTGCTCTCCACAACTTTTTAGAAAAAATAAAAAGTTGAAACTGATCCCCTCTAAGTTTTCTTGCAATGGCAGCACCGTTTATCCAAATTTAGTTAAGAATCGGAGTTTAAATCATGACAACCAGATCACCTTGAAGAGCATTTCTGCGTAGTCATCGTCCAGTTCAATGTTGATCAGATGCAGGAAGTTCTTGACCTCTGATTGACACAGCTTATCGTCTTTGTTCTTGTCTGCTTTCCGAAGGCAGTTGTAGATCCAGCTGTGAGGTTCGTGATGTAAGGAGCAAATGTAACGACTCCCCGTCCGTGACGTGGCTGAGTAAAATGCTAAATTCATGCGTTTTCAAGAGTTTCCCGTTCACGGCGGTGCAAGGATACTGTTCTCTAGTTTGCTGGCGGTTGAGGCTGTTTATGTTGGAGATCAGCTTCTGCAGGCCTCTCACCCACTGCTTGGCCTCCTCCTCGGAGCAGGCGATGAGGTCCAGGTTCTTGCGGCGACCCTTAAACATGATGGAGAAGCAGCGGCTCTCCACCTGCTCCTCCGTGTACTTCCTCAAGCCCTCAGACTGACGGCCCATCCGCACAGCTGAGATGTCATCGATCGGAACTAAAAACAAGAGAAACACTCCAAATATTAATCTTTTTTTTTTTGTGCATAATTTATCACTATTACCAAGTTACCTCATTTATTTTGCTCAGAAAATAAGGTTTCTGCTTTGCAATGATAAAATATGTATTGTCTTACTTTCTTAAAAAAAAAAAAGAAGTAGCTTGCTTGATACATGAGTCTAATCCTAAACATTTAATTTTTTTTCCCTCTGTGGTGACTTATGAGGTGAGTTTTGTTATTTGCAGTTTAGTACACACTTGAACCACAATAAAAACATGCTGCTCTTATCAGTGTGTAATAATATAAAACAGTTTATGGACATAATTCAAGGGGAAAATAGAACGAGAGCCATTTTAAACCACTCCTACACTCACTGTGACAAGAAAAAAAAAAAAATCCCTATCTCTGCAAACACACCCACTCTACTTATCCCTGCTATCATGTGAAACCCAGTCGTTTCTGATAATATCCGGGAAGCTCAGACAGAAAATTTATTTTTACAGCCCTATGATCAGTCTTCTGCTTTTATAACCTAGGCAGGAAAAAAATCCATTTGACCTAAAAAGATATCAAAGATTGTTTTCAATGTGTCAGCAAAGAAAACATAAATTTGTTTGATGTTGCCATGTCATAAAAAGTCCAAAAGAAAGGATTTGAGACTTGACTGGACAGATGTGTGTGTGAGTGTGTGACAGGTGCGCTGGCCTCATACTCGTGTTCAGGTGAGATGCACTCACACGTCTGGCTGGTCTTGAAGGTTTTCTTGGATTCGCGCCACATGGTCTTGCAGTCCTCCTGGAGCTTGAAAAGGCGTGTCTTTTTCCAAGACGGGGACAGGACCTTCAGGAGGTCTCCCCCTTTCAAGAGGAACTGGAGGTCTGGGTCACCTTCCATGCCTGAGAAAGAGGGAAAACGTAGCAGTCGCTCCAACCTGTTCTTTGTGTTTTGTTTTACACAAACCACATGCGAGTTAATTCAAACCATCAGTCCCTCTCTGCTTCCTCCCCGTCTTCACTGTATGAAACTCTCAACAGGAATACTAAAGGAAAATCCTGATTGTCATTAGACTGCTTAAAACCAACAATTACAGTTTCAAACTTTACCACCACTCCACAAGAAAGCCAAGATCCACATTTTGACAACGAAGCATGGACTCTGACCCTGGATAACCCTTTTTTTTTTTTTTTAGTTCCATCTTCTTTCAGTGCAGCCTACCTAGGAGCTTCACATTCTTCTGAATCACCATCTGGCTGCTGGCTTGGCGGTGTAGTTCCTCAGACTTGCTGAGTTTAGGTTGTCTTTTCACGCATGACATGGTGATCCCAGGAGCTGAAACTCCACCAGATTACACTCACGAGGCGCTGGGAGCAACTAGCGTCTGTGTGTGTGTGGATGTGTGTGTAAAAGGGCGTGAACCACCAGCCCCAAAGTTTACTTCATGTCCGCAAGGACTTCCTTTTTATACAGCCAGCTGACACACGCTTCAGCCGCTGACGTCCACCACCGCGCAAGAGTGGGCGATTCAAATCTCCAGTCCGATTTATGCTGAAGCAGGTTAAAGTCGGTCCCTTAAGAGGCTTGAGCCACTTTATGAAGGGGAGTCATATTTCATAATTTATTATTATTATAATATTTTAGGCAAATATTGATACAATGCTGTTGACGCAATTGTATAAAGAAATATGTCTCAATACTGTGGTCTGGGTGCACGTATACCGCGGTGGACGTGCAGACCCCGCCCATTTGTCTTGTGCGGGCATAATAATGATGCGGACCCAGTCAAGCTCCACAAAGAACAGAAGACTACCAAACAAATGGGGAAAAAAGTACAAATAAAATTTAAAAAAAAAAAAAAAAACCTTCAACGTTTGTTTCGGGTATATTAGAAAAGCTGAAGCAACTCGGCTATTTTTTTAATTTTTATTGTGGTTAGATATAATTTTTAGTCTGTAAGTTATTTATTTAGATTCAAAATAACACATTAACTGTACATCTCCAAAGGAAGAATAGTTACAAAACAAATAAATGTAAATTTGTGACTTTTAAAATGTATTTTAAAAGACGATTGATTCTTGTGGTTTGCGAGTTTTTGACTCACTGGCTCCATCTAGCGGTGAAACTGCAGTACCTCCTGGTGCTGTGATTTAACTCAATTGACCGACTTTAGTTATTTGAAAAGTCCACGGCAACAAGTGGACAAACGTACCTAATGATTTAGAGGAGATAAATGCGGGTTCATCTACCATCTCCTAATAGCAGCAACAGAGGGAGATTAAGCACTGTTTTGGTTAGGTAACACTTGTTTGTATACGCAACAAACCAAACTTATTGAAAAGGGTCACGCCTTTTGTACACGAGAGACTGTAGTGGAATATTTCATTTAGCGGCCAAAAGATCCGCGCATCTGGTAGAAAAGTAGATTTTAATTACTTTATTAACATATAACACTGGTTCAATGTTATTCTCTGCCAGAGAGCTGCTGCTCCACCCAAGAGATGCGAAACGCACTTCAATTTGCACGTTTAACACGAATCCAAATGGGTCTTACCTGTAGTTTTCCTTTCGATCCCATTAGTTTCCATTCCTTCGTATTTGTTTTCTCCTTTTTTTTATGCTAGGTCTTTCTTTACTTTTAGCACCCTTTCAGGTGTTCCTTGTTTCCATGTGGGCCGCTTGGAAATAAATGGTGGTTTACCAGTGGTGAAAGGAAGACAAAAGACGGCACGTCTGAACGCTGCGACACAGGTGGGTTTCTCTTGAGAGAGAGAGAGACACTCCTCCAGGCTTCAACACCGGTTTGACAAGCCTGCCATTCGAGCTGATCTGCTGATGTCACAACAGAGTAGGTTACACTTTTACACCAGATTGTACTATCATGCATTGGATTAGTTAAGGTGACCTTGTTCCCTGCAATTTTATATATATATATATATTTGTGTGTATATGTATATATATATATATATATATATACTTATATGTGTATATGTATGTATATATATGTATGTGTGTGTGTGTGTGTGTTTCCCACATGCAGTGACAAAACTTTAAATTCCTTTTATAATGTGCTACACATGCACATATGAGTGAATGTTCACTTGAAAAACAGACATATGCTACTTGGTGCAGCATGAATGCCCATATCTATATCCTTTACAGCCCCTGGCAAATGTATTTTCATGCAAACACGTGTACCTGTTTCGAACGCATAGTAAATGTGATCTGAAAGGCTGAATGGCAGTGTTGGGTCAAAGCCACTCCACACAGTGGACAGTGAGCAGAGGATATTGACTAGGACATATGAAGTCTTTGCTTCTCTTTTCATCTGCAGCTTTGCCTTGGCAGGATGGTTGCACCGCAGTCACTGGGGCATTGGGGTTCTTGTGGCTCTCAGCACTTCTCTTTCAGGCCTGGCTTACCCTTCGTGCACTGTCAGCATCAGGATGAGTGAGCTTTGATACACCATTGGGGGACAGCTTCCGGGCAAGAGCCAACCACCCCCAAAGGCCCACAAGTTTCAGAAAAACATAGTGCAACCCCACTTAAAAAAAAAAAAAATCTAGCTTAATACCAGTACTTTGTGCAGCAGTGCACATGGAAGATTTAAGCATTGTCTTTAAACTTTTTTTTGGAAACTTTTCCCCCTTTTTTTCTTGAAAAATTTGGAGAAAGAAGAAGGGGAAAAAGCAGGAGTTTTAATTTGGGGCTCCTTGTTTGGATGGTGGATGAAGTTGACATATTTGCTTGGAGTTGTGCTTGTAAAACAAGCAAGAACAGGCCCAGCTGTTGAGACACATACCTCTGATGCCGTCCATAGCAGTGCTGATTTTCTCTAAGTCAGCCTTCTTTCACAGTGTACTATTTCACTAACACAGATTGTGCATTTAACGGATATGTGGAAAAATTAAAGAAAAACACACTTTCAGGACTTTCAAGCATAAACACGTTTTCGAATACATTTATGAGTTTACCTTACAATATTTTAAGCTATTTGTTTTTTTGTCTTTTTTCATTGAGCGTCTTCTTTTCCTTTTAGCTGCTCTGTTCAGGGGTCGCCACAGCAACTCATCTGTCTTCATCTAACCCTGTCCTCTGCATCCTCTTCTCTCACACCAACCACCCTCATGTCCTCCTTCACTTCATCCATATATCTCCTCTTTGGTCTTCCTCTACGCCTCTTTCTTGGCAGTTTCCACCTTAACATCCTCTTCCAATAAATTCACTATCCCTCCTCTGCACATGTCCAAACTATCTTAGTTTGGCCTCTCCGATTTTATCACTAAAACATCTAACATCTGTCATCCCTCTGATGTACTTGTTCTTGATCCTATCCATCTTTGTTACTCCCAACGAGAACCTCAATATTTTAATTTCTGCTATCTCTAGCTCTGCCTCCTGTCCCTCCAGGTCCGCTTTCTCCAAACAATACAACATCGCTGGTCTCACCACTGTCTTGTACACCTTTCCTTTCATTCTTTCATTTCTTTCTTTCATCACAGATCACTCCTGACACTTTTCTCCACCCATTTCAACCTGCTTGCACACGTTTCTTCACCTCTTTCCCACACTCCCCATTGCTCTGCACTGTTGACCCTAAGTACTTAAAATCCTCTGCTTTCCTTATCTCCTCTCCCTGCAACCTCACTGTTCCACTTTCTTCCCTCTCATTCACACACAAGTACTCTGTCTTGTTGCGGCTAACCTTCATCCCTCTTCTTTCCCGAACATACCCCCACTTCTCCAGATTTTCCTTCACAGGATTCCTGTTCTCACTACAAATCACAATGTCTTTGCAAATATCATGGTCCATGGAGATTCCTGTCCAACCTCATCTGTCAGCCTGTTCATCGCCATAGCAAACAAGAAGGGGTTCATGGCTGATCCTTGGTGCAGTCCCACCTCCACCTTGAATTCCTCTGTCACACCTATGGCACACTTCACCCCCGTCTTACAGTTCCCATACATGTCCTGCACCACTCTAACATACTTCTCTACCACTCCAGACTTCTCTCAGTACCCTGTCATAAGCTTTTTCTAGATGTACAAAGACACAATGAAGCTCCCTCTGGCTTTCTCTGTACTTCTCCATCAACATCCTGAAAGCAAATACTGCATCTGTTGTACTCTTTCTCTGCATGAAACAATACTGCTGCTCACAAATGCTCACTTCTGTTCTTAGCCTAGTTTCTATGACTCTTTCCCACAACTTCATTGTATGGTACATCAATATTATTCCCCTGTAGTTGCCACACCTCTGCCTTGTTCTTAAAATAGACACCGTCACACTTTACCACCATCCCTTAGGCATCCATCTTCAACGAGCTGGATACAACAAACATGTGAAAAGTGAAATTGTAAATATTTTCAATATTGTGACATAAAAACATTTTATTTGATTTTGTAAAAAGGCTCAAAATGAACTTTTGTTGTCTGTGCAAAATGTATTCCTTTATTCTTTATAGGGCAAGTGACCATATTTAGTCACTTCAGTAGAACTACATACTATAGTTATTACAAAAAAAAGTTACGAAGTTAAAATAAGTCCTTTAATATTCTCCAATAACGCCCTATAGTTGGAATTTTGAAACTTCATATATTTTGTTGACTGCCCTGTTAAGGGTTAATGTATTTATTGGATATGACAAATTGAACTTAGTTGTCTTGAGCACTTGGAGACACCAGCGCCCTCTGCTGGCCGTGCTGGAAACAAAAACTTAAAAAAGTGGACATAATTACTAATTATTACGTGTAAACATGTGTGCCTAATCATTTCAGATGAACATCGTGGTTAGTCTGTAGCTTCATATTACTTTGTTGTAGTCACCACAGCAAGAAAATACATTTGTTTGGATTTTATCTTTGACATTCGCCTCTCTGAAGACGGCGACATCTTGGCACCTCCTTCCGAGTTTGCACGTAACGCGCTGCGTCAGTCGCGCGTGAAGCAGTGTTGACAGAGACGGTTGGAGTTGTCAGCTTCACTCGACTCGAATGGAGTAACCTCAAAGCTATCGCTCTGAACGGAGACTCTGTTATTGCTCGAGCAGCGCTGTTCGCACCCTTCAAGAAACGACCATGGCAGACGAGCAGTGCTCCCAGTCGTGGTCCATTGACAGGGATGACTACGAACTCAACGAGGTGATAGGTGAGTAGCTTAGCGCGCTAACGTTAGCCTCCCCTGTCTCCTCGGCGGCTCTGGTGGAAGCTACCGCTAGCCTCTTATTAGCTGTACACGTCTGCGGCGAGCAGCAGTCAAGTCACAACATGCCGCCACACTGCGGTGCAGTCGGCAGTACTGTAGTTTCCTTCTGGCAAGGCCAGTTGATCCAAGCTAGTTGGAAAGCTACCGCAAACTTGGTCTCCTACAGCGAGCCGACATTTAGCTAGATGGCTAGCTCTGCTAGTTTTAGCTGGCTGTTGGTGAAAAAAGTGTGCTACAGTTTTTAGAGTCGGTTCTTTACAAAAGGCCAGATAACATGATTTGTAACTCTGATAAATGGCCTGTGTCTCATATAAGGACTGTGCTGTATAAATATATTGTATCCCGACTTACTTTTACCAAAAACGTATGAAATGTACTTTCAAGAGCTACCTGAATTGTGATATTGTGACTGCTGTGTCTCAGGAGTAAAAGGTTGCTCTTCTTATTGTAAATTTCTTTTTTTTGTAATCAGGGAGTGGGGCAACTGCAGTTGTACAGGCAGCTTATTGCAAGCCAAGAAAGGAGAAGGTGGCCATCAAACGCATCAACTTGGAGAAATGTCAAACTAGCATGGATGAACTCCTGGTAAGTAAAATATGGAACTGATCTGTAAAGCAACAGACACTGTATGTGTTTATGTGTGTGTAAATGTACACACACACACACACACACACACACACACACGTGTGTATAGATAGATAGATTAGGAGTGCATGATGCAATATTCTTGTTGAAAACTGTGATGACAATATGACTTGCAATATATGAACCCCAATGGTTAAAAAAAATGGAATAAACTATTTTTATTCCAGGAACATAGTTTTAATTGCAAAAAGAGCAAAACAAAAAGCTCCACCCTTCAATAAGATGTTCCACTTAAATTCCCAGTTGCCAGATTTCTATCTGATATGCTAAATTTATTATTGACATTTATTGTGTGAAGATTTGGAAAATAATAGAATACAGCTTATTGCAATATTTTGTTGTCTTTGATATATACTTATTGATATTGCAATAACAATAAATTTTGGATATATTGTTCAGCCCTAATATATGATGCAGATAATCACATGGAAGGAGACAGAGTATATGTTTGTGTGTACAGCTTTATTTAAGTGGGAGTTGTGTGGATTGGTTGGGTCAGGCAAATTGGTCAAGAACAGATCAAAAGCTTATTACCACAACAAACCCTGATTAATAGAGCTCAGTACATAATTCTGAAAAAAGTAAATGTCAATAAATAAGATGTGTCAGTATAACAGTGTTTGACCTGATAAGCATTTGAACTTTTTTTTCATTACAACAGAGTTCCAGCTGTGAGAGCAGCGGGATGCAATGGGTGAAATATAACTTTGATAAAGATGAACATGACTGGGTTTTTTTTTCCATCACTGGTTTCACTCTTTTTTTGTCCACTAAATTAAAAAGTTGTATTTTGGAGCTTAGGTTTTGGTTTATAGAAGTATGATGGTACATTATATTGACACATCACAGAAACATTTGTTCTGATTTTGTTGCATCTTTCTCATAATAGGCTGATAATTGCTTTTCAAACACTGTAAAATATCAACATAACATTATAAGTCATCTCACAAAGTCTTTATTTAAGTACTTAAAATGTGGAATATTAAGAGTTAGAAAACAATGAGGTTATATGAAAAATATAGAGAAATCCAACACAATTGTGCATTGTTACTTCATAGTTCTGACTTGATACAGTCAGAAAATTTGACTTTTTGAAGTCAGATTTCTTATTTTTACCCTCCACCCCACAGTTTTATTTCCTTTATGTGACTTGCATGAGAATGAGAAAGATGCAGAGAAGGGGTTGAGGTTAAGCAGGTGGTATGAGCAGAGAAAAAGCTCAGTTGCAGCCCTTCTATGATTCATAGACAAGAGTAGAGAAAGAGCTCCATTGAAAAAAAAACGGTCTCAAAACAACATTAAGTACATATTGATATTATGGTATATACCTCTTTCCAAATCATACCAGTATTATGTTATTAATAATATGTTAATAATACCAGTATACTGCCCAGCCTTGTTATCTGACATGAGCAGTGAATTACAGTGTTGTATCTTTAGGGTTTTCACCTACACTGTCATTGTACGATATAGCAAGGTCCTGAATCCATCTGTGTGTGTATTTTAGCTTAAAAATGTATTAACCTGATGGTTCAGTGATAATGTAACCCCAGTTACTCCACTGTTTCATGTCTATACCTGGTTTAGAAAGTGTCTACACCTGGTTTAAGACAATTTTAACTGGGAGTTTTAGTTTGAGGAAAGACTAATAACAAGATTACATGGTTTAATTTAAGCCACACTTTAAATAAGCGTGTGTGTGTGTATGTGTGTGTGTGTGTGTGTGTGTGTGTGTGTGTGTGTGTGTGTGTGTATATATATATATATATATATATATATAATATTTTCTTCTTCGGCTTGACTGACTCTTTCCCACGCATTTTTTTTTCTCTGTGTTCAGAAAGAGATTCAGGCAATGAGCCAGTGCCACCATCCAAACATAGTGTCTTATTATACCTCCTTTGTGGTGAAGGATGAGCTATGGTTGGTGATGAAGCTGCTCAGTGGTGGTAAGTTATGCAATACTGGCAAAACCTGTTTCTGACTATGTCTACCCATGGCCAGTTTATCATGACTTCATTTTCTTTTTCATACCTGTTTACTTTTATGCAAGCTCAGACTTAAAACTTTAATGAATGTTCGGATTAACCTGCAAGGAGGTCCTTAAGAGCGAGTTATATTTTGTTCAGTTATTTCTCTTTCCATATTTATAATTTTAGTCATTTTAATTTCACATTACTTTATGGAATGTTTCTTCATTTGGAAAATAAATAAATAGAATTAATTCATCTCATCAATAACAAGATTAAAGGGGCATTTAACTAGAAATTTCTTTAGTTTTATTCTGCTCTATTACTGTGGAGATGATATATCATTTGGAAATTTTTTTTTTTTTCCTACAGAAAAATGTTGTATATGTGGTAGCATGGGCAACCCTCTATAAAAGAGCTTGCAGTTTAGTTGAGCTACATTCTCTGAATATTATATCTTTCCTGGTTTTCTTAAACCAACTTAATTACATTCAAAACATCAGGATTGCTTCTTGCATCGGATGTAAAAGTTAGCACTTAAAATCATTATTCTTAAGTGTTTACAACCTTTATAATTTTTGGCCATTGTATTCAGAAACAAACATTAATTAACAAAATAAAAATATTAAATGATTTTATAATAGTTGGTTAATAGTTACCTATAATAAGTTCAAGTGCATCCAGCCAGAGCTTTAAGAGTTGGATGAACAGTGAACATATCTTGTGACAACCCTCTGCCTTCTTCTCAGGCTCAGTGTTGGATATCATCAAGCATATCATCTCTCGTGGTGAGCACAAGACTGGAGTGTTGGACGAGGCCAGCATCGCTACCATACTGAAAGAAGTGTTGGAGGGGCTGGAGTACCTTCACAAAAATGGGCAGATTCATCGGTGAGTTCTAGTGATGTGGAATTGGATAACTAGTGTGTCCCAACACGCACTGCTTTCTGACATCACTCAGACAGTAATCCTTTCATTTCTGCACATGAGCGTGCAGTTTGAACTAGACCTCATGCTTTCAATATTTAATACAGAGAAAATGCATAATTTAGAAGGTTTGTTTGACATAAAAGTTCCTCCTAGGAGCACTGTGAGCAGCCACTGAAACGAGGAGGCCCTATAAATCTACTCGGCCTTGTTGCATGACAGATGTTACAGTTTCACATAAAAATATTTGATTGTAAAATAGGTTTCCTTAGCCACAATATTTATGTAAAACATATTTTTGTCAAAGATAACTGGTAAAAATGTGATCCAAATTGCTAGTATTTTTGAAATGTAAGATGCATTTTTATTTTTACTGTTTATTGTTGGTACTCTGGGAGACGGAGAAAGCAGCAGCTGATTGAGCTCATATGATCTTGCTAACTCACTTACAAGTTATCACTGAAGATGGAGTGAGAGACTGGGAGCAACTCGGGGCATTCCTGTTTTTTGTGCCTAGTTTGCACTAAATGCTCATTCAGCAAGCAGAAGCCAGAAGAATTTAGATAAAATACATCAAAACCTTAATACGTGTGTGTAACAGTAGAGTAGCTATTCATCTTTCAGATCTGAGACATATCTGTGTAGCACAATAATTGATTTATGACACTGAAATTGTACACCATGCTTTGATCCTACTCCTTTTCATGCACAGGGATCTGAAGGCTGGAAACATTCTTCTAGGTGAAGACGGCTCAGTGCAAATTGCTGGTACAGTGTGTTTTATTTTTACTTCTTTAAAGCAGCTCCTTCTAAGATGTTTCATATAGTTAGATATATGGATATATGATTTGATTTTTCTCCGTGTTGTACATTATTACTTTCACACACACCCAAGACTTCGGAGTGAGTGCCTTTCTAGCTGCTGGAGGAGACATGACAAGAAACAAGGTTCGGAAGACGTTTGTAGGGACACCATGCTGGATGGCTCCAGAGGTCATGGAGCAGGTGGGAGTCTTTCCCTCACTGTCTTTTCTCTCTGTAATGCTGTGGCTGAATTTTTTTTTTTTTTTTTTTTTTAAGGATTGGAGTACTTTGCTCACATGGCTGTGTTTTTCATCTTCAGGTTCGTGGCTATGACTTCAAAGCTGACATCTGGAGTTTTGGGATAACAGCCATTGAACTGGCCACTGGAGCTGCACCATATCACAAATACCCACCAATGAAGGTAACTTCATGCTTGATACTGTTTAACTTATTCTCTTTGAGTTCCTATTGTTTCTAGATTTTAAAACGGGAAAACCAGCTGAAATATTTCCAACAAATCAAGTTGAGAAAGTTTTACATACAAAGTCCTGTATACTCCTAGCATATTTTCAAAGACATTTATCTCTTCATAAACTTTGGGAAGTCATTTATCTATTAACTATTTAATGGTAAATCAGAAAAAAAGTGATGGTGTAAAAAATGAACAGAGTGATTTGTTATATTTGTCTACTTTCAGGCCTGCAACACGTTAAAAAATCAGTTGGCAATTGACAAAGCACAGCAACAGAAAAAAGCATGCAACAACTTCTTGCTGCATTGTTTTATATTTTACTTCCTTGGGTTTGTTGGCATAGTGGGAAGTTTTATAACTGGGGCCACCAGGGCTGCTTTACTAAAATAAATAGAAGTATTGAAATTTGCCTCATCTCAAATTATCTTTGAATATGTTGGAAGACTGGATGAATATTAATAAATGCAATCAAGTAAAAAAGAATAAGCAGAAAATATATTAATATAAAATCCCTGTTAATTATCTGTACTTTTTTCCCCCCCTTAAACTTGGGTTTGACAATGACTTTATTGTGTTTGAACTGTTCACTTGCAGGTCCTGATGCTGACTTTGCAGAATGATCCTCCCTGTCTGGAGACGGGAATCACAGACAAAGAAATGGTGAAGAAGTACGGCAAATCCTTCAGGAAGATGCTCTCTTTGTGCTTACAAAAAGACCCTGAAAAAAGGTCAGTTATTCCCAGAACATGTATTTATTATTATTATTTCTTTTGAATGTGTGCATTTGTCTTGGATCCTCCTGTAATGTAAAGAATATTGTCTCTTTCCTGTTTAGGCCAACTGCTGCTGAGTTACTGAAGCATAAATTTTTCACCAAGGCCAAGGTGAGTTTTGTATTACTGTTGTGAAAGTACTGGCTTAGATCCTGAGTCATCCAGCTCACTGCAATCCTAACAAACTTGAATAGAAGGCATGTTGGATTTGTTTTGTTTTTTTTTGCTGTTGTTTGAAAATAATCCACCTCTTTTTCAAAGTGCTTCTTCAGTTCTGTTTGGTTTGGAGTTTAAGTGGCGGGTTAAAAGCATATACCCCACCAGTCTCTTAGGCTGAATTGCAGATATTGTGGACCACTTCTGATTCATCACCTTTATCTGTTTTTCTTCCTGAAAGTTGAAACTTGCTTAGATCATCTTCTAGAAGTGACGCATGTCTGAAATCTGCGTTTACCCTGGTTAACTGCTGAGGAAACAAGCTTGCAAGTACACGAGCTTGGCTACTGATGAGAAAGTGAGCTGGGAAAGGAAAAAAACGACAGTATTTAGAGTGAGCGGAGGAGATGTACAAGAAGTAGTACAGGCACCTATTTCAATTATTGACATGCTTCCTCTGAGTTTGACAGCACCTGTGTAAATGTTGTCAGTTGGTTTGGCAAAAGTCGATTCCTATAACGAACAACCACAGTCTGCTTTCTTGTTCTTAAAGTTGTGAAAGATGCAGGAGAACATATTTTCCATGCCACTGGTTTCCAAACCATTACTGGAGGTCAGAAATGATTAGGCATATTTCAAAACAAAAAAAGAAAAAGAGAGTCTGTCCACCTGGGTCCTCCTGTGTCCACATTATTCAACATAGTCGCATTGTCAAGGACGTATTACTCACCTTAAGAGAGAAAATGTGATGTGTCTGCTTTGGCAGCAGATGCATGTATGTGATTCACGTGTGTTTTATCTTCACATGTGAATGATGCCTAAAAAAAAACCTGAAATAGCCAACATCCTACTTTTTTTTTGTTTGTGGTTTTTTGTTGTTTTTTTTTTCTTACTTTTTCCTGGTTCCACTTCCACTTGTCATATCTAATCTTTGCCACATAGGAGGGGAAAAAAAGTTGAGTCACCTAAACTCTGCAGAGTAAATGTGGTCTTAGACCTGAAGAAGCCTTTGATTAAGGAGAAACATCTTTAAGAACCAAGAATAGGAGTCCAATAAAATGTTTAAAAATGTTTCAGAAAGAAACATACTATAACTTCCTGAGCACTTGAATGCTGTCTTAGTGGCACTTGGCTGCACTTCTTCGAATACTGTTTTACATTTTGATCTACTTTGTTACTATGACTTGATTGTTCTACTTTACTGTAAGTAGCTTTGGATAAAAGCATCTGCTAAATGTAATGTAACATTTACAGATTCCTCAAGAATTTTTTTTCTGTCTCATTCAGAACAACGAGTACTTGCAGGAGAAGCTCCTACAGAAAGGACCAACAATATCAGATCGATCTAAAAAGGTTTGGCATCGATTAACACTTTCAATAAGACTGATGATTATTTAGAGCACAGAGGTGTTCTGTCTTGTATGGGGTGTGTCCCAGTCTCCCACTTCCTGCTTAACAAATCCTGGGACATGCCTGAAACGAATTGTAGAGTTAATGAGTCAGAATTGTGAGCTGCTTTTCTTCTTTGTTCTGCGTAGGTTCGTCGTGTCCCTGGTTCAAGCGGCCGCCTCCACAAGACAGAAGATGGTGGATGGGAGTGGAGCGATGATGAGCTGGACGAGGAAAGCGAGGAGGGAAAGGCTGCTGTGGCAGCTCTGCGGGTGAGACCCTGTGTCCTCTGTCACTCCGTCAAGTTCACAAGGCTGCTTTAGTTGGTGTCAGTGCGCAGGGTTCTGTGGAGACCAGGTGGTGTTGAGTTTTTGGTCTGAAGAACATTTAGCTTAGCCAGATATGCTTTTATGCTCATACATCACAAGATGGCACTGAGTATGGTCGCCACGGTGTTTCGGTGTGCTCTGTTTTGTTTGTTTTTTCACACAAATACTGTATCAGCACACTCTCACACCCGTGAAGAGCTCCTAAGGATTAGATCAGCTACTTTCACGAACGTATCACCGTTTTTTTTAGCATCTACAGCAGATTTAGTGCTTTTTTTTTTTTTTTGCCCAAAAGAGTGAGGCCTGTTTACTGACAATGCCAATAAAGTGATTCTGATTCTGATTTAAAAGACATCCTTTATCAAGTTTACATTCCACGGGTAGTTTAACTAAAAAACAGCCTATTTTAGAATTGACTAGAAACAGCGTGCTTGTAGTTTGTAAAGGCAAAATCTGCTAAAGCTTATAAACTCAAACTATCAGAACTCAGGTCTGCTTGCCAATTGGTTCAAAGCAGCTTCTCAGATTACATCGTATCACTTTACAATGTCTCTTGACACTCAATTGTTGTGTGGATGTGGGCTCTACTTTCCTGCTTTTCTTAACTGTGTTGTCACTTTATATTTGTGTCACTTACTTTCTATCAACTTTTTAAATTATGCAATGCTCCATTAGTCCACAAACTGATGAGAAGATGAAAGGGGGGGAAAAAACTGCATGTATTTAATCCTGATAATCCTGTCATGTCCATTCTGCAGTCACCCAGAGTAAAGGATGGATCCCAGAATGTGGAGGTGAGTCAATTTATAGTGGACATGACATGAAAATCAACCTTTTTATCATATTTAAATAAGGCGATTTGCATGACTGTAATATGTGTGTTTAAATTTTATTTACATAAAACTGGTTTAGAGAATTAAATAATTTGCTAATTTGTCTCTGTTAGCTTTTCCCACCAGCAGATGGCTCCACATCACATCTGCAGCCACCTGGTGTATCACATGAGAAACCTGCAAATGTGGGTCCAGCAGAGGAGGATGCTCTGCATCAGGGTGGCTCTCAGACAGTGAGCCCCTCACATGTACTTGCTGCTCAGGTAAAACGTGTATTTAATGCATAAAACACTTCTTAGAATATTATTAGTGGTGGAGCTATTGTTATTTTGGGAAATATCTTGATGAGTGCTCATCCTTTAATATGGCTGAGTAAAGTTTTTCAGATGATTGCTGTTGACCTTTTTCATACTTTTAATGCAACATTTACATTTCTTATATAATTTACTGAATTAGCTTTTTGAAAAGGTGTCTCTTTGTGCATTTCCAGGATCCAGCAATCTCTTCTGGTACTCCCATCAGCCTCGTCCTCAGATTGAGAAACAACAAGAAAGAACTCAATGACATCCGATTTGAATTCATGCCAGGAAGAGGTAGAATTTCTGAGTTGTTTTGGGGGTTTTTTCACATACCTTTTACTTTTTACTCATATTTTGGCTTTTTACATCCTCAGACTCTGCTGATGGAGTTTCTCAGGAGTTGGTCTCAGCTGGTCTGGTTGATGGGAGAGACTTAGTCATTGGTATGTTATTGTTGTTATGTCAGTAGATGGCTTGATTTCAGGTGCCTTCACGAGTGCAGCACATTCTTAGCATGTGCACGCTGAAACACCAGCGGTGTACTTTTGACTTGATTTTTTTAATGCTAGTGAGTGACAGTATTATTTTTTTCTAAAACAAAGAATTGTTAGTCATACCAACTCAACAACAGCCAAAGTATTATAAGTTGATGAGTAAACAGTTTAATTTCATTGCAACAGATTCTTCAAGTGTCAGAGCACATACTTCACGGTTTTGATTAAGCAAAACAATACAAAAGGTTTTATATGAAGGAAGACTGCTGGTTTGACTTCACTACAAGAAAGGAAACATTTAAAGTTTCACCTCAGCAGCATCCTCCCTCTGTTTGCTAACTGAGCTTACAAAGAAGACAGATGACCAATCATTTGTTTTAGCCACTTTACATTTGTTTCTAGCTGTAATGCTGAGTTCAGATGGCGACTCTAAACATACTGTTGCATCACTAAAACCAAATGTACTTATTTGAAAAGGGGGTGGGAAAAGCATTCATAAAATACCATGAGTGAAATAAAAAATATAGGCATCAGCAGCAGACATAGAAAAACAATCTATTTATTTATTTATTCATTTATTTTTTAAACATCTAATGCTATTGTTAATACTACTCCTACAAATTAGTTTAGTAATGTCTTATTGAGTAGCATTACAGATACTCGCCTTTCTCACAACACAGAAGTCGATTAAAATCGCCTGTGATACAGAACTTTTTTTTTAAAATAAATATAAACATGTTAAACATACTGAGTATTGCAGTGCACAACCTTGAATATGGTCTAGCACGGCTGTAAAATGATATCATTTCTAGTAATAAATGTGATGTCTTGCATTTTGCCTTTTTTGTTGTTGGTTTTGTTTGTTTTTTTTGTTTGTTTTTTTTAATTTGACGTTTGGATTTACCTCATTTCTTATTTAACATGGCTCTTTTTCCATCTTTTTATTCTGTCTAGTTGCTGCAAATTTGCAGAAAATTGTTGATGATCCTCAAAGCAACAAAAACGTGACCTTTAAACTGGTAAGCACTATGTTTTTTTTCTTATAGTACACTGCATTCCTTGGGATAATGTGCTATTAGTAAAGTGCTAATACTGGTACTGTAGTGTTTTGTTCTTTATAGTCATTTTTTTATGTACTTTTTGTCAGGCGTCTGGCGTGGAGGAGTCGGAGATTCCCGATGATATTAAACTCATTGGATTTGCGCAGCTGAGCATCAGTTAAGTCAAGCAGGGCAGGCAACAAAAGACAGAGGCAAACAGTGTTGCACAGCTGCAGAGTAGTTGACTCCAAGAAACCACTACTGCCAAATAGAGGAGATGGTTTAAGAAAATGACATGAAGAGGAAGAACCGTGAGGCTGGCAGGACTGTGAAACTACTGCGGCATGCATGAGGACCACACTGAGGGGTTCAGTTCATCACAGGAATCACACTTGAAATGTTTACAGTGCGCTTATACAGCAAATGGGAGAAGAAATGCAATCAGCTATATCAGTTACTAATTTCTTTTTCTTTTTTCTTCCTCCTCCTCACACACGAGCACAATCCGAACCATCTCCTGCCAGCACTGAAAACAATTGCCTTTATTTTTTTCTTTCAGATGTGCCACAAAACCCAAAAGTATCATGCCAGCTTTACATGGCACTTTATGCTACACTGAAATTAAAAGGTGTAAACTCAGCCTTAGATACTATAAACGACGGTGTGTTTGGTGAAAACTCAGCAGTGTTTGATTACTGGGTTTATTCAGTGTACATCATTCCAAGAAATCCAAAATATCCCCTAGCAGCATTGATGCAGTCAGACAGACACACAGTATCATAGTTTGTGTTGTAATTCTATAAGTTCAGATTTTACTTTCTTATAAATGCATTTTTACTTAGGATATTAACATCAACAACATAAAGAGGAAAAAAAAAATCAGAAAAACCAGACTTAACCCAAAGCACTGTGAAGAATTGTCACCTTTCACGTCAACATTGTGGTGTTTTTGTCAAACCATAACCAAGGAGTTTAAAGGAGATATATGATCCCCCCCCCTTTTTTTTTTCAAATTGTCACAATTCCCTGAAATTGTAATGAAACATCTGTGATGTGTCAAAATATGTCATGGACAGAGCAGAAAAGCAGTTTTGATCTTAACAGCACACCCCTCTCTCTTGTGGGGTGTGCCTCTTTTGAAATCTGTATTACAGCTTTGTGTAAATACTTTGGAGGTACAGCAAATGCAACATGAGGTGTAGTTGAGTGGAGAAAAGCAGCTGTGAAGCTGAATAGATTCGTTTTTAATCTGGATCGGTGGTGTTGCAGTACCCTGCAAATCTGAACAACTCACTCAGTGGGTCTCAACAAAATTACAGGATTTTGTTTGTTTCTAACTTTATAGTCATCTCGGATACCTAAATTTATCCAGTAAACAAAGATGCATATGTGTACTTTAATCTCTGACTGCAGTTTTGAAAATCACCCTGGTATCAGTATCAATAAGCACACATTCAGTCTAACCTTTATATTTGGTAAAACGTGTCAGCGCCGGTCATTTTTCCGAGACAGTATAGACGGGTTTATTTTCACTGACAGCTGCCTATTATTATTCTTCTACTATGCAATAGTGATTTTTTTTTTTCAGTTTACCATCTGTTACCACTAGTTGCTATGATCACTTCTTTTGTGTAAAAGCATCAAACTGCTTTTTGTGCATGCACCTTGAAGAGTTCAGTCAACCAGCAAAAGGTGGAGCTCCAGGACTCTGCAGTGAGAATTTATCTTAGCGTTGTAAGACTTAAAACATGATGCAGCATTAGTTAGACGTGGGCAGTGATGGCTTTTGTTTTTCTGTATTTCCTTGAAAGATGATTTATCCTTTTTGATGACTGATCTGACATCGGGGAAGAATGCTGGTCCAGTCATGCTCGTGTACAGGCTGACAGCTGGTGAACTTTTGCGGAGGTATGCATGCTCAAAAATCAAAGCCGTTCTTCCAAATTGAACCGTAGCTCAGTGACGTTCCCAAAATCTAGTTAAGATTTGTCATTGGCCATGCAGGTGCTGTTGGTGTTACTTTGCAGGGTTTTGATGTTTGAGATTTTGCTGCCGCCCTAATAAAATGGAGACGAATAGCAGATTGAGAGCCATGGCTGGATAGACAGAGATGTTGGACAGTCTTTTAGTTTGGTAACTCAAAAACTACTGATTGGAGTGAATGAAATGTGCTGACTAGTAGTCGTTTTAATTTTATCAGTGAAATATCTCAACATGTACTTGATTAGCCCAAGTACCTACACACAGATGTCAGGTTTTAGAGAACACGACTGTCTAATGCCAGCTGCCGGTTCATATTTGATTTGTCGTCTCTTCAACTGTTAATAGTTTGGTGTCAAGTTTGGCACAAATATTTAAAATTCCAAAATGATCAAATTAACAGCTGACTTTTCCTCTAGAGTCACACTTGGTTTAAACTTCGCTTTGTGCCAATAACCACCTGTCAGTGACGTTTTAGTTTCAGTCTGTAATCAGTCTTCCATAAACTCGTTCACCTGACTGTCCTGAAACTTTTCTTTCTTTGAAGATGGCACTAAAGTTTGCTTGTAATTTAGTTTTATCCCTTTTAAAAGTATCAATTCACCTCCATTATATTAATGAAATTTAAACTTAAATCTCAGTTTTTGTAACAAATGCAAAATTTTCTGCATAACAAGAATCAATTTGAGATAAATATCTGGAACATTTGGTGAAAGGACTTTGAAAACATCTTCAGAAGTCAGTTAATGCTTCAGTGTTTTTTTTTTGTTTGTTTGTTTTTTGGCTTTCCCGTAATTGTTCTTATAAGGCTATTCTTACTTTTTACTGTACTGTAGTTTATTTGCTTTAAACACTCGCCACCAAAACAAGTCACTGTCATCACTCCTGGTGTAGCTGTCTTTTTTTTTTTTTTTTAAATAAATGTACCACATGCAAAGGGCTGCACTAAAGCTCCCAGTTCAGGTACTGATGTAAATGGTATATGTAAAGAAGTTGTAAATGTACGTACGATGGCAACTCCATGCACTGTCTCACAAACGTGGAAAGGTTTATAAGTAACGAAGTAGATGCATTGACTGTTTTTTAAGTGTACAATAGCCAATAAAAAGGAATATTTAACTTGTAAATATTGATTATGGCAGATTAAGACTCATCCTGTTGAGAACACGACATTGGGTTTGTTTTGTAGTGTTTTCCACTCCTGGCCTCTGTCAGAGCATCACTAATCCTGCACAGCTGATTGCATAATTTGAAGTTATGGGGGAGCTTGTATTCAAACACTCTTGTGATGTCACGCTTTTCTCACTGCGACCACTTCGAGGCTGATGGTTACTTTAACCAGACAGATGGCACAGATGGACATTACTCTGCTTGTCTGCGTGTGATTGATCAAAGAGCTTGTTAAGGAAGTCAGGTGGACTTTTTATTTTATTGTTTACTCCTAAGAAAACTCATTCTGCTTCTTTAGGAGGCGTTTGAAGACAAAAAAAAAGCATTGATTGGCAAGTTCATATTTATATTTTAAGTGTTTTCATATCGTCACATGTATTTCAAAGTATGCTCAACTATAACATAATTTGAAGCAGGAAAATAGTGAAAAGAAAATTCCTTGACTGATTATCTACATTGTTCAATGCATACAAACTCATTTTTAGTATTTGAATAAAATCACTTGTTGGAATTCAGTGACTGCGTACATCTCTTATTTCACTTTTCATAAAGCTGTTTTCAACATTTCCTTTTTTCTTTAACAGGTCATGGTTTAAATCTAGATTTGAAGGTGGACTTGATATGTGTTAAGTTACTGAGTAAAGTTAAAACAGTTAAATATTGATCTTCA
Organism: Zenarchopterus dispar; assembly: GCA_028564865.1. Classification (NCBI taxonomy): domain Eukaryota; kingdom Metazoa; phylum Chordata; class Actinopteri; order Beloniformes; family Zenarchopteridae; genus Zenarchopterus; species Zenarchopterus dispar. The sequence continues at coordinate 5,418,651 of JAOWBL010000009.1, read as the reverse complement.
TGTGAGTCTAACAGTGGCGTTTTCTCCACACATCATCTGCTCTGAGAAAATGGTTGAATTTGGAGAGATTTTGAAGAGCATTGGAGACTTTGGCTTCTTCCAAAAGCTTCTCCTTCTTGGCTTGTCCTTCCCAAACTTCTTGCTTCCAGTTTTCTTCTGCAGTTTTCTTTTCATCGAGTCGGACCCAGAGCGGCGCTGTAACACGGACTGGATCCTCGGCGCTGATCCGAACCTGACCACAGGTGAGCAGCTGAACCTGACTCTCCCCCGGGAGGAGGATGGGACCTTCAGCAGGTGTCGGATGTTTGTCCCCGTGGACTGGAACATCAGCGCCATCAGGGAGTACGGACTCAACGACACCAGCAGGTGCCTGCATGGATGGGTGTATGGAAACATGCTGTACGAGGCCACCATAGTCACTGACGTAAGCAGAGAGAGATGGCTCCTCATCCCCATCTCCTCTTTCACTACACCTGCATTGACCCCCCTGCTGATTTTTCCCAGTGTTGTTTTTCAGTTCGATCTTGTCTGTGAAAAGTCCAACATGCCTGAAGTTGCACAGACTATCTTCATGACGGGTTTACTTGCTGGCTCGTTCACCTTCGGTCCTCCAGCTGACTCGTAAGTGCCGCGAGAAGACTAAATAGGTGTATTTCTGGGTCACGTGAACCCCTCGTTCACCTAACCGTCTCCGCTGTCTAAACTTCAGGTTTGGCCGCAGGAGAACCACTCAGTCCCCGGTTGTCCTCTTGTTAGCGTTCGTCCTGGTTGCCGGTGTATCTCCAAACTTTTATGTTTACATAGCGTCGCAGTTCATTGTTGGAGCTGCGCTTGGAGGATACAGGATCAACTCTGTTGTGTTAGGTATCATTTATAAAATTTCTATTCAGCATTTAATTCTTTGTTGTTGTTTTTTTTAAATAGCTCTGTAGTAATTTTGTTTAACCTTTTTGCAGCTACAGAGTGGATTGGGATCACGAGAAGGTCTTTGGCGTCCTGTCTGAGCCAGTTGTTCGGATGTCTCGGACAGTGTGCCATGGCGGGTCTTGTCTACGTGGTTCGTGATTGGAGGAAAGCTCAGTACGTCATGGCTGGAGTTCAGGCGCTCGTGTGCTTGTACATATGGTAGGTGCTATATAAAGAGCTGCTGTGAATTATTAACAAAATCTTTTTTTTTTTTAACTTTAACACAGTTTGTTCATGTCATCATCTGGACAAAACTGGTCTGTATCTGGTTTAAAAAAAAAAAAAAAAGTTTTATAACCGGTATTGTGACTGTTGTGTTATTTTTAAGGGTGGTTCCTGAATCGGCGCGGTGGCTGATGGGACAGGGACGAACCGAAGAGGCCAAGAGGCTGATACGAAAAGTTGCAGCCATGAATAAAAAGGAAATCACAGAGGACCTGCTGGATGAGGTTGATGTGGTTTAGATTATTAAAATAAATGGATGTAATGGTTTACAGTAGTACAGTGTACAGTATATAAACACGCTTACATTTATGAATTGGCACCAAATACCAGCTGAAACTAGTATTACATATATTTGGTCATAAACACAAGATTATCAACTCTGCATATCAATAGATTAACATATTTTGGATCAAATATCAGACTTTGGGGGCATAAAAGTCCCATAGTAGATCTAACAACATGCCATAATCCAGTTATTTCCAAAATATGTCATTTTGTTCAATATCAACTACTAAAACAGAATGAAATTGCTAAGAAATCATTTAAACTTTTTTATCTTATCAAAAACATTATTGTAGTATGTACATTTGAAAATGATCTCCACCATTATTTTGTATTTAAAAATATACAGTAACTTAAGATGTTCATGAAATTTCAGAAAGAGACAATAAGTGATGGTTATTTTATTTGGTTCAGAGAGCATCCCAGATGGACTGAGTTTTTCTGAAACAAATGACTGGGAGAGACTTTGTGAGCAAATAGACCAATGATGTAGAGAAAATATAAATTAACTGTAAATTAACAGTGTAGATGGCATTCAAGCATTTTTTAAGGTAGAAATGCCTAAGTAGGAGTGAATAAATGATTACAGACTGTTGTATACAAATGGCTTATGGATCAAAGAAAAAGAAATGACATTTAGTATGCCTACTGTAAAGGAGAGTGTTGGTTTAAAATAGCTTCTACTGTTTAATATAACAGAAATAACATAGAAGTTGTCCAGATTATGTAAAAATCAAGGCTTGCTGTCACAAAAACAATGTATTTGGGTTCATCTGTAAACTGCAAATAACACATTAATACTGAAAGATTGTTGCTGTTTTCTTTAACAATAAAACATTTGCTCATCAGGTAACGGAGGAAAAGAAAGTCCAAAATATGGGAATAAAAGCAATTTTTACTTCAGCAGTGCTGATAAAATACATCCTTATTATTTCTTTTGCATGGTAAGTAAATCAGCATTTGACATGTTTGTTTTTCAGGTTTTGGTTTATTTGATTTATTTCTGTTTTTATTACTTAGGTTTTCTTTAAACCTGGGTTACTTCTGCCTTGTCTTGAATGTGGGCAAGTTTGGTCTGAACATCTTCCTGGTTCAGCTGCTCTTTGGGATTTCCGAGGCGCCGGCGCACGTCTTGTGCATCTGGGTTCTGGAGTTCCTGGGTAGGAAAAAATCCCTGATATCAACACTTCTGTTGGGTGGATTTGTTTGCCTCTTGACCCTGGCTTTTCCTTCAGGTAAACTCCCTGTCCATTACTTCAGTGCCACTGGGATCAACAACATTTATATTTATATTTATGTTTTATGTTTTGTTTTTCTCATGTTACCAGACAGAGCTGTGGTCATCACAGCTCTGGTGACCACGGGGAAATTCTTTTTGAACGGCGCTGGTTCAGTGTGTATGGTCTATATTCAGGAGCTGTTTCCCACATCTGTCAGGTGTGTAGATTACCATCCCAAATCTGAAACCTGGGATGATATACTACATAGATAAATGGGGAAAAAAAGAATTCATTAAGCAACAAGGGATTATTGTCAGGCCCTACAATACAGTACTACCTTCACAAATGCCACTTAAAACTTAAACTTGTTCAGATGGGACTTCAGCATCAGAGGCATTTCTTATTGACAATCACGCAGTGTAGAAATACATAATGCAGTCAGAAAAATCAATATTCCAGATCTCTTTAGGAAAAAATGGGTGGTGTGTGGTCTGGAGCAAGGATGGAAAGGACCATCCAGACTGTTTTTAGCCTCATGTCCAAAAGCCAGGGTCTGTGATGGTAAAAGTTGACATAATGCCCTGGACAAAGGTCATTTACACGTTTGTGGTGACGTTCACTGAGATTTTTGAACATCATATGCTGTTCATTAGGACAACTTTTCCAGGGGATGTCTGACTTGTTCAAGACGATGCAAAGCCAGATTCTGGCCACTATCAGTTTTTACCCCAACAGAGATTGTAAGCAGAAATTTTGAGACATAAATGTGACAACAAAAACCCTGTTCTGTTTCACAACGATATGTTTGCTGGAAGAATGGGACGAAATAAACTCTGAAATGCTTCATCCCTTAGTGTCTTCAGTACCACAACACCTTTTGTTTTGAGATGGACATACAGTGTCACAAAGTGGTGAAAATTTGTGTCGTAAACCTATATGGATGTACTGTATATTAACAAGTGAAATGAAATTGATGGGAAAAAAAACATGAAATATACTGAGTTCTCCTAAGAAAGTAATAAATAAATAACTTTTATTCTTCTTAATTTGCTTTTTCCACATCATCCCAACTTTGTGTGACTTGGAGTTGTAAAACTGTTTAAAGTGTGCACTATATATGCAGATGTTTAAATTTACAAGGTATATTTAAATGTGCATTTTGTGGTCCACTCTTTCAGGCAAACTGCCTTTAGTTTGGGCTCTGTAGCCTTCAGAGTGGCGGGGTTGCTGTCTCCGCTGCTCAACATGCTGGCTGTGTACCACCGCTCCATCCCCATCGCGGTCTTCAGCAGCCTGGCTCTGGTCAGTGGAGCCCTCGTCTTCCTGCTGCCTGAAACCAGCAGGAAAGAGCTTCCTGATGGAGCTAGCCACGCAAACAGCAACGGGTAGGCAATACTCATGCACATAAACACATGCAGCAATAACGTTGAGATTTTTAAACCTTGTTTCAACTTCACCACTTCCTTCTTAACCAGTCTCCTGTTCTTGTTTATGACTTTACAGCAAGTCTGTTAAGTGCCATTGAACGTCATTTGTTACAAGAGTAGTTAGATTCAGCGAGGTTTATCTGGCAAACTGCAGCTTTTTTGCCATGGATTAAAATTACCTCTGGACCTGCAGTAATTCTGAAATACAAAAAAATTAAAAAAATGCAATTTCCTTATAATCGATGAAGAAGAGTGAACTGATATTAAACCAATATCAAGAGAAGTCTGGAAATTCTATAGTAACATTTACACGTCATCTTATAATGAACCCAAAGGTCAAATGTTCTTTGAAACCATTCAGAAACTGATCCCTAAAATTGATTAATCATTCAAAGATCTATTCGATGAAGATTTAAAAATGGAAGAATTGAACTGTGCCATAAAAAATATAGCATCAGATTGTTCTGCTGCCCTAGACAGTAAGTTTTTACAAACATTTCCAAGCCACAGAGAAATGCATCGGTGATAAAGAACTAATGAAAACAATGAAGCAAGGATGAATTAAATCACTACCTAAACCAGTTAAAGATAAAAATTTTTTAAACAATTTAAGACCAATAACCCTTTTAAACACAGATTAGAAACTCTTTACAGCTGCATTAGTGGCCTGTTAAAAATCATCAGTCCAACTCGATCTGGATTTCTTAGAGGAAGATCAATACATAAAGATATTAGATTAGTTCACTTATTGAATATAGACATTTAATCGAAGAAGATGGAATTATACATTTCTTGGTTTTCTGTAAGGCTTTTGATTTGGCTGAGCATCCCTTCATTTTTGAAACTCTGAAATACTTAGGATTTGGTGATAAATTTCTGAACGTTATTTCCGTGTTAAAGACTGATATTAACAGCTGTGTTTCTCTTTCAGAAGGTACATGTCCCCGATTTAAAATAGGGAGAGGCAGAAGACGTGATGTAGTCTTTCACCTCCCTTGTTTATCACGCTTGTTGAACTGCTGGCAGTTCCCATTAAAAACCCATTAAAAAGTGCTGAAAGGACTTGATATAAATAAACAGTTAGCCAACTAGCAGATGATACATTCATGTTCCTTAAAGACAGACAGCAAATGCCTATCACATTACAAACAACAGACATAATTTCTCGAGCCTCAGGATTACATGTGAATCTGGAAAAGTGTGAACTTGTATCTATGCCCCAGATCATTGTAATCCCGTGTGAATGGGGCAAAAGGTGATAAATTACACTTTTCAACTAAAACTTAGATATTTAAGCTTAACTATAGATATATTACTTTTTGTTAAATGAAAGAAATGTTAAAAGGTAAAGTTTTTGCTTCTATTTATTTATTTAGTCTGCAGCATTTTTTTATGTTTCTCTGTTCAAACATGTGAATGATCTCATGTTCCTGCAGAGATGTGACCAACCAGAAGACCGGAAGTCATTTTAGTGTGACTGAAAACCACATCACGAAATCCACCAAACTGTAGCTGGAACTCCTCCCGAGTGTGAACAGAAGAAACAAAAATCACTGATGTTCTGACGGAGAAACGAATCAGAAAACACAGACGGCTCTTCTGATTTACGCGTGAGAGACTGTAACAAAGACATTTGTTAAAGCGCTGTCACCAGCACAGCGAGTTTCCGTTTTTGGTAAAATATACGGTGATCAAGTATGCTGGAAACTGGTTCCATGAAAGATAATTTAACAGAAAAAACAACATATTTATTGTACAGGGATCTAAATAGTTGTTTGCTGTCCTGTGATTATGGAATGAGGGAGAAAAGCCTTAACAGGTCCATTGAAAGAGTGTTTTTTTTCTTTTCTTTTTAATATTTTAAAATCTGCAAACAGCATTTTGTTGCCAACTTGCTTTTATTATGCTGTTAAGGTTATATGTATTTTCTATCAGGTAACTTTGAAACTCTTCCCACTGAAGAGCTTCCTGCATCTCCCTGATCTTTGATCAATGTTTTCAATCAAAGTGAATTAATTTATTTCTCTGATGAAGAACGCCAGAACCGCTCAGCCTATTCAACGACCTATTCTGTGCTGATTTTGTGAAAAAAATACAACCAAATCAAACAACTGTTCAGTTTTGTCGAATGTAACTTCTGTTCAGTAAATAATATCTGACAGTGGTCACCAGTGGCACAAATAAATAAATAAACCAACAAATCTCCTAATAAACATGAAGTAAGCTTCAAACTACAAGTTACATTTCTTTACAGCAGTGAACGCAGCATTGTTGCAGCTGATTAGTCATAAAAAAAAAGAAATGAGTGTATGAAATCTGGGATAATAAACAAAATTAGCGCCTCACTAAGAAAGTAAAAACAGTATATGGAAATCTAAGTGACCCAATGATTTGATAGTATGGAGACTTTTTTTTTCTTAAAAAAAGGAATTTGAGATGGAAATTTTAGATAATCGTATTTGGAAAAAAATGTAACGTGACAGCAGGCTTATTTACTTATAGCTGATGTTATTTTAGCACCTATTCTGATATAAGTCAGCAAAAAAAAAAATAATTGCAGTAAAATTTAAGAATATTTGATTAATCCTGGGAAGAAGATTTTTATTTTGGAGTCATACGAAAAGTACTGCATTAAGAGGGATTGTAGGAGATTTTAGTTGCAGGTAGGAGGGATTTCCTGTCCAGGTTTTTATTGTGGTGAAGTTGGTTATTACATTATGATGATGTTGATCCTAAACTGAACCCAGGAGTCAGCGAGAGTGTGTGCTGTTGTTAAAGTATTTAGCATTAAACAACGATATTTCAAGTACTTCTGCAGACTTGATGTTTTAACTAATGTCAACTCTTTCATCATAACAGCTGGAGTAAAGTCTATATTATTTAACTGGTATTTTATACAAGAGATAACTAAGTGTAAAAAACAGGATTTCATAAATCTGCTTAGTCAGTGAAACATCAACAGCAGTGTTTTAGGGAGAGTAGCATACACAGGTCAAAACACCTTTTCTGTTTTCTGTCATTTTCTGGTTAAAACATGCATTTAAGACAAATAAAATAATATCACACCTGCAATGTGTCAGGTGAAATAAATTACCTCTAGATTCAGGCCACGTGACAAATATGTAAGGCAGTTAAATGGGATCGAGTGGCATAATCATAAAACTGGTCTTTCTGTAAAAATAAAACATTACATAAAGTGCTTTCTCATCCTTCCTCAAGTACCGTGTTCAGGGTTTAAACATTAATGGGCTTTGTTTAAAGGTCATTCACTGGCAGCATCTCTCAAGTGGAAGTCTGCTCCCTGAACATGGCCGAGTTTGGAGAGATTCTGATAAATATCGGAGAGTTTGGACTTTTCCAGAAGACCATCCTGCTTGCTCTTTCCTTCCCAAATCTTTTTCTCCCTTTCCACTTTGCAAGTGTGTTTTTTATTGAGTCGGACCCGGAGCGGCGCTGTAACACGGACTGGATCCTCGACGCTGATCCGAACCTGACCACAGGTGAGCAGCTGAACCTGACTCTCCCCCGGGAGGAGGATGGGACCTTCAGCAGGTGTCGGATGTTTGTCCCCGTGGACTGGGACATCAGCGCCATCAGGGAGTACGGACTCAACGACACCACCAGGTGCCTGCATGGATGGGTGTATGGAAACATGCTGTACGAGGCCACCATAGTCACTGACGTAAGTGATGGAAGTAGACAAGAAGGTACTTGTTGTTCACGAAATCAACAACTGTCATGAAGCCGTTTATATTTCTGTGACTGTTTGCAGTTTGACCTGGTGTGTGGCCAGAATAACTTGGTTGGAGTGATCCAGGCTTTGTACTCAGCTGGAATTCTTCTGGGTTCTCTGATATTTGGACCTTTTGCTGAATCGTGAGTGTCATCGATAGAGTAAAAATGATCTGTTATCTTTTGAGGCCAGTTTAGGACATGATTCATCTAAAATTTGCAGATAAAAAGTCACTGCAAAGATGGAATTAAGAAATAGTGAAATAAAACTGAAAACTTGAAATTTTTTATTTTTATTTTTTATTTATTTTTTTTTTTTGTACCTTTAACCTCCTAAGACCTGGTGCAATTTTTTTTTTTGTTGCTTTAGGCCCCAATTAAGAAAATAAGTATTATGACACAGAGAACAAGTGTGATGTCCACATATGTGTAGGTCAGCTCTTAGCAGGTTAAACAAAGCATACCATAAAAATACTGAATATTTCAACAAAGCATCAAATATACCCAAAAATTATTAAATATTTTGTAATTTAGGATTTGCACATCATATTGGTGGCATCTTCAGAACCAACCTCTACAGAGAAAATCCTTATATTGGGGTCCCCAGTCTCAGTTTTAACAATAAGCCCCTTTCTGTTTTTTTTATTTCTTCCAAAACGAGTGTATTTGTATGGTATGGAAAAGAAAAAAAAAAGAACAGGTAATCTATTTCTCTCTGCATCCAGCTTCAGACTTGCATTCACTTTAATCCTTTCTTGCAGGAAGGTGTTTAGTGACAAAAAACAAAGATGCCTGAAGCTGCAGCTGGGATTTATATATTAACTATATTAATTTATATATTAACTGATTTTGGTCTGAGCAACCACACTCAGTGAGTTAGCATAGCAATTTCTTTCTTTCTTTTTATCTTTTTAAAGTAATCCATTTATTTTAATACCAATGTCCCCACTAAAATCCCTGCATGTGTAATGTGTTTCATGACTGGTGTGGCTAATATTATTTATAGCTACAGTTACTTGTGCAAAACCCACATTTAGTTTGTTGTTGTTGTTGTTGTTGTTTACTCTGTAGAGCAATCAGTAAAAATGAGAAAAGGACTGATTTGAGAAAAAAAGAGCTAGCTAAGTCAAACTATACCAGTCACTTCATGTAAACTTTTAAAATCTTTTGAAATCACTCTTTCACTCTCCCGATTACCGCCACGTCCAAAAACACAGAACATAGCAATCAAGAGTTTTCACAATCCCCTTTAAACATTTTATTTTTAAATTTCTTACAATAGTTATGAGCTAGTCTCTCTATAACAGCCTCCTGTTGGGATCTTGTGTCGTCCTAACAAAAGTAACTCTTGATTTCTCCTCTGCATCTGCGTTGATTCACTTTGTTCTCTTTCTGTTGCAGGTTTGGCCGCAAACGAGCAACTCAAATCTCAGCGGTTATAATGTTTGTTTTCACCATAACAACAGCACTCTGCCCTAATGTTTACTTGTATTTGGCATCCCTCTTCTTCATGGGATTGGGAGCCGGAGGATATCGAGTCAACGCTATAATACTGTGTATGTATAGTGAATTTTTTTTTTTTACATATTTGAGGATGTTAAAACTACCAGGTCAAACAGAAGTCCTTAAGAATTGGCAAACAGGCGTCTGGATTATTCTGTAGCCTGTCATAAGTCATTTTAGTGAGTAATTTTCTTTTAACTGCGTTTGCTTGACAAGGTGTAGTTATCCTTTTCAGTGATCATGTTAATGATAATGTAAAAATTCATCTGTTTATTCATTGTTTCCTTATGGCAGCCACCGAATGGATTGGGGTATCCAAGAGATCATGGGGGACATGTGTAACCCAGCTTTTTGGTTCAATAGGACAGTGCGTCCTAGCTGGTTTGATCTACGGCGTCCGAGACTGGAGACTGGCTCAGCTGATCACGGCAGCTCCACTTGCTGTGGTTGTCATCTACATCTGGTGTGTTTTTGATCTGTTAACTAGCTGCCGCTGCTGCTGAACACAAGATTTTTAATTTCAGTGAACTTTTTTTTTTTTTTTTTTTTAACAGCTCTCTTCAAATTGTCTTAGTCTTTAATTCATGAGTTGCAGACTGTTGAAGTTGTATTATTTCTTCTCTTTAGGTTCATTCCAGAGTCAGCCCGATGGTTAATAAGCAGAGGGAAGGAGGACGAGGCGAAGGAGCTCATAGTCAAAGCAGCAGCCTTTAATAAACGCCCCGTCCCTGATTCTCTGCTGGAGAAGGTGATGACTTCCATGAAGCATATTTGGAAAATCTTTCCTTCAATTAGCAGTTAGGTTTGGCTGAATAGAAACGAAGACAAATGATCTTGCTAGACTAATGGATTGTGTTTGAAGGCACCACTGCCCTCAGTCCAGTGTCACCAGACTGTTTCTGCACGTTTATCACAGAACTTTATCCATTTTCAATTTGAATTTTGTGAGCCAGTGAAAGACAGAAAACATGTAGAATGATAGAAAGTCATGGAGATTGATTGCCTTAATATTATAATTTGTCACTTCATAATTTTAACATACACCAAAGCATCATGGTATCTTGTCAAACATCCAGCTCAACCATGCCATGAACAGCTACCCCCCACTTTGTGGTTACTTATTTTTTTCAATACTTATTACCCATAATTTGTGCTGCAGCTTGTGGTGAACAAGGCTCCAAACAATGGAGGAATAAAAATCATCTTCAGGTCACCAGTATTGACCAGATACTTTCTTACTCTAATACTGGCATGGTAAGTCCACAGTTTCCTTTGTAAAACTGAAATTATTTTTCTTGTAATTTTATGGCAGCATATAATATCACTATATATACCGATTTAACTAAAGCCACTTTATGTAACAGTACCACTTCTGACCACATGGGGGCATATAGCATTGCTGATACAGTTCTGCTCTAGAATCCTTGACTGTAAAAACAATTGATGAAGCATTAGGTCACATGACCCATTGGTTTCTGAAGAGCA
>JAOWBL010000009.1:5379837-5407711 GCA_028564865.1 Zenarchopterus dispar | reverse complement strand
TTCTGCTCTAGAATCCTTGACTGTAAAAACAATTGATGAAGCATTAGGTCACATGACCCATTGGTTTCTGAAGAGCAGTTTTGAAGCCTCTTTTTCTTTGTACATGTTGCTCGGGAACCCTTGGAACACGCCCACCATATGTCAATCAAAGTTAGTGATGGCTACCAGCTGCTTCAGGCTTTCTCTGCTAAAACAGCCACAGAGCTGCCAGCAGATGTTTACAGCAGAATATACTGTTTCACATGTTGATTCAATGGTTAAAAAAAAAAACAAAAACAAAAAAAACTTACTGCTGTCTAGCCAATGCTGGGATAGTACAAACTGATAAATGCTTCACTAAGCACCTTAGCCTGACGATTACAGATGTAGAAGTGATAACGGCTAGCCATTGACTGGGCTCACTGTCAATCAATCATGTTAGAAATACCTTTATTGTTTTATATAAACGTCCCTGACACGGCACAAAAAAAAAAAAAAAAATCACCCTCCTTAGAGTTGTCATGGGTGTAAAATCAAATGATTGAGACCAAAATGGTTTTTTGAACCAGACTGTAAATATATTTATTTCTGCTCTAAAGATGGAGACTGACTTTCGCAGCCTTCAGTTGTCAGTTGAGGAACTTCAACAAATCTTAATTTCGCATGAACCTCAATCCAGAAGCAAGATGGAAGATGCTTGTTTTAATTATTACACTCTGTCAAGTGCAGGTGCTCTTTGTTCTCTCTGGTGCTGGAGACTGGAACATTAACCTTTCTGTCATGTGCTGCCCACATGTGGTCAGATGTTTGATTTGGTCTTCTTTGACTTGGTGATTACATATTACTTGAGGAAATCATACACATAGCGCCTTTACACCCTATACACTGCTAATGTTTAAAGTGTGACTTTGCTGGAGAATAACTGGTCAATTATGACTTTATTTATATGGCTAATATGTTTTCCATCTGGTTCGAAGGTTTTCATTGAATCTTTCCATCTTCTCGCTGTACTTGGATATGGGGAGCCTCGGTTTAAGCATCTTTTTGACCCAGCTCCTTTTCGGGGCTTTTGAAATTCCAGCTAATTTGCTCTCCATGTGGCTCTTGGAGATTTTTGGAAGAAAAGTCATGTTCATAGTAGCCCTTGTGGCTGGAGGACTCTCTTCAATACTCATCACTGCAGTCCCCCAAGGTAAACCATCTGATCTTGGTAGCATAGTGACAATTCCTTGTTTATTGCCCACTTTTCAAGTTTTACTTTTTTTTTCTCCCAGGATATCCCATTGCTGTTACATCATTAGCAGTAGCGGTTCGTTTTTTTCTGACATGGGCTGGCGCTGTAACTTGTATCTTTATGCAGGAGTTGTGCCCAACATCAGTGCGGTAGGGATTCATCATTTGTGTTCCTGTCTGGTTTAGATGAAATTTCCAAATCAGTGTGAAATGACATGTAAAGGAAATAACCAACAATATTAGTAAATAAGTCTTTGACCTCATGTTTCAGACAAACAGCCACAGCTTTAGGATCAATATCGGGAAGAACAGGTGGATTAGTGGCTCCACTGCTCAACATGTTGGCCGTGTACCACTGGATCATACCCATTATAGTCTCTAGTTGTCTTACGCTGGCCAGTGGAGCTCTTGGCTTCCTGCTCCCAGAAACCAAAAGAAAGGAGCTTCCTGAGACAGCTGAAGATGCAGAGGACAACAGGTAGTTGTTCATATTTTTAATGTTATAGAACTTAGAGAAGTTGCTGAATTTTCTAATTTCACCATGTATAATTTGGAGATTTCTGTCTGTCATATGTCTTTCAGAAATGCTGCCTCCACAACAGCAGGACACGATCCATCTCTGGAGTCAACCAAGTTGTAGATGTTTGTCTGTGTGTGGTAATTTCATTATGCTTAATGTTTAATAGATGTATATACATACTGCATTAAAAAATGAAAACACATGGACACATAAGAGCTCATGAGGAGAAAGTCATGCAGGATATCTTACTGATATGGACTGAGTAATGTGTTAGGAACGAAATAATCACACATTATCTGACGGAAATGAAAATGAAAAACCTAAAGAGGGCTGATTTCAAAGACATCCTGAAAATCAAAATAAAAGATTGATGTGGTAGATTTGTCCATTTTTGTGAAATTTCACCACAGCAACTCAAAATGGTAGTAGTTGACATGACCTCCAGGTGCTTGTATGCAATCAGATGACGGGTGATGTCCAGGGGTATCCAATCACAGATCTGGACCAGGAGATTGGTGAGCTCCTTGACTATCTGAGGTGCAACCTTGGGAGTGTGGATGGACCAAAACTTGATGTTCCTGAGTTGTTCTGTTAGACTTAGGTCAGGCGCACACTGGGACCAGTCAGTGGTATCAGTTCCTTCATCTTCCAGGAACTGCTTGCATACTCGCACCACATACGTCCAGGCCGGGAGGAACCCAGGACCCAGTGACAGTGACCCCTAGAGAGTCATTGTCAGACCATCAAGGGCCCCTGTTGTTAATTTCATGAACACCAAAGCAGCTGAAACTAAGAATATTGATTAATTGAATATGTGAATATACAGTTTGAGCAGAAGATGGGTTAGTGGTTAGCACTATTACCTCACAGCATGAAGGATTCTGGTTTGACTCCTGGGCCCAGCAGAAGTCTTTCTGTGTGGAGTTTACATGTACTTCTCATGCTCAAGTGGGCTTTTTTTCTGGGTGCTCCGGCTTCCTCCCACCATCCAGAAACATGTATGTTAGGTTAATTGATGATTCTAAATGGATCGGAGAGTTGAGTGTGAGCATGCATGGATGTTTGTCTATGTGTAGCCCTGGGATGGACTTGTGACCCGTCCACACTGGACAGGTCACCAGAGTTTCACCTGGGGCATCAAAATGTACATCAACAGACTCTGATGTTGTGAATAGTTTTTCTTCACCAAGGATTCAGCGATCATGCACTTTAGTTGTCGTTGTTTTTTCAGTTCAGGCCTTTTGATGTTGTTGACTTCACCTGTGATCTCTTACTTTGTACACCAATGGCTTCCTTCACGCTTTTTGATTGTGGCAGCTCAGACAAACATCTGCTAAATCCCAACTGAATACTTGATATTAACTTCAGGCCTTTTATTTGCTTCATTAGCTATTGAATCAGAGTAATGAGTAATCAGCTACTCACCTGGCCTGTCAACTGTTTTTATTCAGTTATAATTCATATTTGTGAACCCTTGAGAATGGAGGGTATGCTGTAAATTTACACTTTAACCTTTTCTTGATTGTTTAACTTAAAACCTATTTTGTAGGTGTATGAAGGTAAAATCATAAAAACTCTGTCTTTGTTGAAATGCTTCTGGATCTAACTGTACATGGCTTTTCTTCTACTTTTTTTTTTTAATTTGGCTTTACCTGAAAGGTCATCAGTAAATGTCAGCAATAAACAATAAGAAACACTTTAAATATTTGTGTGAGTCAAATTTGACAATGTAATAAAAGAAATAAAGTATTCTTTAGACAGCATGAAATTAGTTTCTGTGTTTATGTTGATTCGGCTGAATATATGTCCATTTCTATTTTTTAATATATCTTAAAAGTGTTTAACACAATCAGGGAAAAAAACTGAACAATAAAACTAAAGAACAGCCTTTTATTAAATTTGACCTTAAACATAATGACTCATCAGTATCAGAGAAGGATCAGATTTTTTTTTGTATTTTAAATGAATTGTCAAAACTCTTTCTGAACATGGTTCCATATTTCCTTTTTCTCTTAAGATATAGTATCAAATACACACAAGATATAGGCTTTTCAAAAGAATCTTTATATGTGGCATACACAATTACATATTTACAAATTATTTGGTAGAGTTGAAAAAAAATTGAAAGTTTGAAAAAAAAATTATTTTAAGAACTGTACTTATTTATTGGCTCTCTAATCAACAGATAAATTAGACAACTATACACAGAAAAAAACATTGCTCATTTGAGATCCTTTACATCCCAGGAGAATTTGGGTTGTTGATAAAAATGCCATATTTTGAATATAACAGTTTAGGCTTGTTTTCTGCAGTTAACCTCTCCGGTGTGTACTCTAGGATGCTTCGCTGTGGATATTTGAATGAGGTCTTATCTTCGGTACAGCTTGATTGATTTTGGTGATTGACACCTCTGTCATCTTCATGACCAACAGACCCAATGGGCAGTTCACAAATATATGCCCCTTAGAACAAAGAAAAGATTGTATGTTTGACTTTTAAACCAAGACAACAAAAATGATTTTGACTCACAGAAATTTCACATTACAGATGGGTTTTCACTGGAACTGCAGCAGGTAGTTCAAGACTAACTTTAAAAAAAACACCAAATAATTGTATTAAAGCTCCCTGAGAGTTGAAAGCTTGTTCGGAAGAAGCAATCAGACAAAAAGTACCAGAATTCATCCTTACAGTTTTATTATATGTACTGTAAGTCATTGGTGAATGCATTCAGACCAAAAAGTTTTAATTTGTTTTATTTTCTGTTTAAATCTAAAAGCAGCATTTTTCTACCCCACAAAACTTGAAATTAGATCAGCGTTGCAGATTGCATTTGGATGTTGTGAAAATTAAAAAGACTTATGCATATATTTCTATTAAATGATCAATGTTTTTATACATATCTGAGGAGGAGATTTTTTTAAAGTAGCCGTTCATCACCTAAAGCATCACGTTACCCGAGCAAGTCATCCATCCAGCTGCTGTTGTCTGATTTCTGTCCTGCGTCAGTATTTTCAGACACCAACAGACTGTCCACAAATATATTTGCATTACTTGGCTCAGACATGGGCACCAATGCCTCTGTTGCAAATATGTCATCAGAGAAAATATTTACTTGAGCCGAAGGAGCAGCAGGAGGAGGAGCATCCGACCCAAATAAATCATCCAGAGAGTTAAAAGCAGGTGCGCTGCTTGGCTGCACCGTAAGCACGTCTGCACTGCTGGAGATATCACTAACTCCAAAGATGTCATCGGGAAATGGAGATAGGAGATTTGTGGAAGCTTCCGCTCCTCCATGACCAGACGTGTTAACAGTAGGAGGAAGATCGAACGGATTGACGTTTGAGTTGAAGATGTCAAAGTCAGCATTCTGCTCACTGGTCTGGTTGACTGCACCAAAAGGATCTGGACTGTCTTCTTGCTTCAGATGTGCTGTATCCAGTTGATCTGTCACGACGGGAGCCGGTTCAGTCTCTGCTGATGCCGGTTCAGAGTCAAACAGGTTCAAGACTTCAGTAGAAGCAGGAGCAGACACAGCCGTGTCAGTCAGAAGAGATGGAAATGTATGACTGGGAGTGTCAAACATATCGAAATATTCAGAGGAACCTGGTTGATGTTCGATGTTGAGATTCAAAAGTGTATCACTGCTTTTGTTTTCATCCATTTGATGTGGTGCATCAGGTGCTTTGTTTGTCTTTGGAGAAGATTCATCAAAACATTCAGAGGAATCTGGTTGATGTTTGATGCTGAGATCGGAAAGTGCTTCATTGTTCACCACCTCTCCCATTTCATTTAGTGCTTCCACTGTTCTTGTCTTTGAAGAAGATTCGTCAACACATCCGAAGGAATCTGGTTGATGTTCGGTGCTGAAACCAAGAAGTGCTTCATTGTTCGCCGTTTCTTCTATCTCATTTGGTGCATCAGGGGTTTTGCTCGTCTTTGAGTCAGATTCATTAAAACATTGGGAAGAATCTGGTGGCTGTTTGGTGCTGAGATTCAAAAGTGCTTCCTGGCTCACAATACCTCCCATCTCTTCTGGTGTATCAGGAATTTTTACTGTCTTTGGAGCAGACTCATCAAAACATTCAAAAGAATCCATTGGATGTTCAATCTTGGGACTGAAAAGTGCTCCACTGCTTGTGTCTTCTTCCTTTTCATTTGTTGCATCAGGCGTTTTGTTTGTCTCTGGAGAAGATTCATCAAAACGTTCAGAGGAATCTGGCTGATGTTCAGTGTTGAGAAGTGCTTCATTGTTGGCCATTTCTGCTTTTTCCTTTAGAGCTTCAACTGTTTTGTTTGTCTCTGGAGAAGATTCATCCACACATTTGAAAGAATCTGATGATTGATGTTCGGTGCTGAGACCAAGAAGTGCTTCATTGTTTGCTGTTTCTTCAATCTCATTTGGTGGATCAGCTGTTTTGGTTGTCTTTGGAGCAGATTCATCTCCATTTTCCTGATCGTTCACTCCATCAACAAGGGCTGAATTGATACCTTGTCCAAAAGCCCCATCACTTCTTCTCTCAGCAGTTGGGTCACTGACCGACTCCTCATGCAGAGTGTGCTGTGAAAGCCTAGCAGAGGGAAGACTGGAAGACTCTGTTTCATGACCAGTGACAGACTGACCTGAGGTCTCGCTGCTCTGTGATTTAAACTCGTGATCAGTTGGATGTTTATCACTTGGCTCTGGAGCTGTTAGATCTTCACCTCGCTCACTGTTTGTCCTCTGGGACAGGTTTGATTCCTCCGTAGAGCTACAGATACTATCCAGCAGGGCGGGCTCAGGAGACTTGATATGGTTTGCAACATCTGGTTCCAGAGGTTCAGCTGTAGGAATGCCATTTTGGAGATCTTCTGTTACAGCCTCATTTTCCTTCTCTGCGTTTTTGTCACCAGTCTGTGTTTTGTCGTGCTTTTCGGCTTGTGCAGGGGATTTTGAGGTGTCTGCAGATGACTGCAGCAATCTTCCAAGGAGTCCACCTCCAGGTTTGACATCAGGTTTCTTGCCATCCTTTGGTTCGCCTTTGTTTGCTTTGTCATTTCTGCTGGATGTGAAGAGTTTTGACAGAGGACTCTTTCCTTTGGACCAGGATCCCAGTTTAGTTTTTGAATTTGCTCTTGCCAGAGGCTTCTTCTGATTGCTGCTGTTTTGTTGGTCTTTGGTTGAGTCGCCTGTTTCCAGCTGGTTTTCACTGCTTTCAGGATGGTCTTCCTCTTTGGTCGCATGCCCTGCAGGACTTTGTGGAGCGCTCAGATCCCCTGAATCACTTCCACTGACTGAATGTTTTGGAAGGACTTCAGACGGCTCTCGTTGCTTCGAGACATCTTGAGTTACACTGAAGGTTTCCGTGACGCTTTGAGACTGCTGTGTGTCTTCAACTATGTCCACACCTCCACTAGAAACCTTGATGTCAGAATCTGGAATTTTTGGACCGCTCTGCACTGTGGCTTTACTGTCTCGGTTTTGAGTGTTTGCTGTGACTTCATGGGTTTTATATTTAGGGATGTCATGGTGCACCTCAAGGGACCCCTCATGAGGGTTATCACTGATGTCTGTGGTGTCGCTGGATTTATTCACATGAATCTGTTCGGGTTGATCTGGGAGCATTTTATTTTTTGCGTCTGCGCTCGGCTGACACGATGGGTCAGGCTGAACTACTTCAATATTTGTAGCAAACCGTACAGATTTACGAACTTTGTTTGGAGAGGATACGGGTCTGTTCGATGTTGTATTGCTGTTGGGGCTTAACGTTGGTGTCACACCTGTCTGAACTGTTTTTTGGTTTTTAACGGAAATACTTTTATCTGTGCAGGGCAGCAGGCGGTTTGGAGCTGTTGCAGAAGTGTCGGTTTGGATACGGCCTGCTTTGGTCGGCTCATTCACACGGTTTGGTTTTTCTGGGGGCAACTTCTCAGCTGAGATAAAACCTGCTGTCCTCGATGGTTCCTGGACTTCCCTTTCTCTCCTTTCCCCTCTTTGGTTGAAGCTTTCATTTTTCCACCTCTCCGAAAAGCTCGCTCTTCCTGTGGCTGCTTTGTCAGTGGCAGATATCTCATTTCTCAGTGTTGGCACCTGCGTTTTTTGCGTTGCAATCACGACAGTATTCTTCTTCTTCTCAGGCGGCCAGCTCATTTTCAGTTTTCCCTTACCATCAGCGCTGCTGTTATGTCCCGACACTCTTGGAGCTGACTTTGTTAGAAAGACATCAACAGAAGTGTTTAGCTTGTTTTTTGTCCCTTTGGGAGTGAAACTGGAGTCTGGCTCATCTGCTCCGTTGTCTTTGCTTAGCCAGCGGTGTTTATGTTGGGTGCGCCCAAATCCTTCATCATAATTTCCTTTCCTCTTGAAAAGCTGTTGGTAGTGAGAAATGCAGTAGAACTCTCCATAAAGAGATGAATAATTGTGAATACTGCAAGAGAACAGAATGATGAAAATAGTTTTATTTGTCCTGCACCATTTATGACTTGGATGATCAGCTGCTGTGACTGATTTCCTCGAAGTCAAGATTGGAAACCATCACCAAAAGTTCAAAATTTAGCCCAATCACATTGCTTTTTATTATGTTGTTTATAAAGTCTCACCTGAGCTTCTTCTTACAGTGTTTGCAGCAGAAACAGTTGGTGTGCAGTGTCATTTTATTGGCCACCATTTTTTCCATTGGATAGACGGGTGTCAAACAGGCCGAACACATCTCCTTAGCTGGTAACTGGAACTATGATGATGATGACAAAAAGCTCAGTTTATGGTAACTTTTATGTCGTACATTTGACATAGTGACAACTACCGCGTCTACAATGCACAGTGTATTATAATTTTCCATTTGCCATTATTTTGCCATTAATCACATAAAAAACTCGCCTCTGTCAGTGTAAGATGCTGAGTCATTTAGTGAGAGATTCAGCTGAGAACAACGGTTCAAAAACAGAGATGGTTTTAGAGATCATGGCTTGAAAAGATAGAGTAATCAAGAAAGACGACTGAACTCTCAGTTAGAAATTTTAATTTCTTGGCCTCTTGGTTTCTCACATTTTGGATTCTGGTTTGATTTTGAATACATTTGGCACTGAGCTGTACTGCACTGAACGCCATAATATCAGTTCTCACTACATATTTGGTTTTGGCTCAGCTGTAGGGGGAGCTGTGGGAGCGGTCAGGTGACTGTAGGCAGCTTGTGGACCAGCTGTTTTCATTCAAACTGATTAACATATCTTCTATTTATACAGCGAGACCTTGGATTTAAGGGGGTTGGAGCAGAATGAGCTATGTTGGTGTGCCCTCTAAAAAGAGTTTTTGTTCAACAAACCTGTTTATGAAAACTCAGTATCCTGTGTTACCAGAGAGCTCTTGCTAGTTGGATCTCATCACGGGGGGATTTTGAACACAATTATTGACTATCTTTCCAAATACAGCAGCAAACAAATGATTGACTTTAATTTTAATTTAAAAAAGAATATTCTGATTAAAGTGTTTACACCAGTTGCTTTAAGAATACTCTTGTCATATTCTGGGGCTGGACTTGAAGAAAAGATGCAATATGTTCAAAATAACACAATTCACTAATAAACTGCACTGCCGTTAGGCATTTCAGTTTTGTCAAAATAATAGTGAAAGACATGCATAAAACATACAATTTTACAACCACAACTTTTAAACTGTCTTTTATTTAACAATTTGAACAACAAAATGAACAGTGCCAACTATATGCTTATCTTTAATACATGAATTTAACACTTTAAAAAAATCTATATAACAAATATTTTGTAATTAAAAGTTAACATTTTCAATAAAAGATGAATTCATGACTCACAAAAACCTTTCATTCAAACACAATAAGATAAAATGAGAAGTGGAATAAGTGTCTTAAAAGTTAAAGGACTATGATCACACTCAGAGGCAGTTTTAGGGATTTTACTTGGGTTTGCTAAATGTTACAAATACTGTTCCTTCTTCCTTGCCTTTGCTTGGTGCTTTGTCTTCAAAAGCATGTCTAGATCTTCGTAATAAAGGAGATGTCATGACTTCATATCTGGTTGGACTCCTGACTACTTCAAACAGGGCAGATGTTTCATCGTCTGGGCGATTAGTGACGAATGTTGAAGTCGTGGAGGAAACAAACACATTTCCAAATCCGTCGCTCTCCTCATACCTTTCACTAACCGTCTTGGTGCCGATTATTCCTACAGGTGGCTCTGGAACAGCTTTGACCTCTAGCACACTGATCTCGTGCTGTGGACTGAGGGCATTTTTCGAAGGTTCTGGAGCAGCAGACTGCAGTCCGGGATTTTCATCATTGGAGCCTCGAGAAGCATCCTCAGTTTTTGGTTTGAACGTGGACAGGGTTTCCTTTGGTTGTTCTGTGGGCTTCCTCGCAGAGTGAATGGAGATGAACGATGGGGAAGACTGGGAGGACAACTGCCTCACAAGGGGTTTACCAAGCACCCTTTTGTCTTCTGTCTTAGAGGAGCCTACATCCAGATCTGTTGTCTCTTTAGCGCAGCCTAATTTCGACTTGCTTGACACGATGCTGATTTTCCTGATGTTGTTTGCAGGTGGAAGATTTTGCTCAGATTTGAGAGATTCATCAAACAGTCCTGACAGTCCTACGATGTCAGCCTCAGATTTGAGATTGGACACAGAGTACAAAGCCTTCTTGATGGTTTCCTCAATGTCAAGCAGTTTTGCTAACGTCTGATCCTTCAGCTTCCTTATCTCCTTGCTTGCCCTCTCCAGATCTTCAAATGCCATCTCAACTGACGAGATACTTTCAAGATCATCCTCCTGAGTTTCTACTTCAACTTTCTTTTCATCCATTTTCCTTTGCTTAGCATTTCCACTTGGTGTAACCATCCAGTCAGGAACGTGCTCATATAGTGTCTTCAAGGAGCTAGGATCTGCTCTGGTGGCCTCTCCCTCTATCTCCTGAACCTGACACAGGATTCCTTTGAGTTCCTCTCGCTTTCTTAAATTATCGAAGATTTCCATTGCCGCCTTCACATTTCCTTTCATGATCTCCTCCTTATGTACAGAAAGCCTTTGTCTTCTTTCATCCTCCGTCTCCCTCCCTTTCTTCTCTCTTAGGACAACTTTATCTCCAAGTTCTTGCTTCTTCTGATTCAGGTTGTTTTGTTCCAGATGGCTTGTTTCTGCCGATCTGTCGGTCTGTAATGTTTGAACTTCAGCGTTGTGCAGATTTTTGCAAGGGTCGGGTTGATATTTGGGTTGTTCAGCAATAGTTTTGTCAATTAGTCTGTTGTCACAAACATCATCGTTTGTGACTTTTACCTTCTTGGACAGAAAAGGTCTTCTGTCCAAAGCCTCTCTGTCTTTTCTTTCAAAGTTTTGCAGAGCAGCCTGCAAACTCATGTTCATCTCTTGTTTTCCATCTTCTGCATAACTCTTCAAACACATTTGGATCTCCTCAGCTGCATTTATCTTCTGGACCACGTTTCTCTCCATTTCCACGTCGCTGCTTTTTGACATTATAAGATGGAGGTTTGATTTCTGCTCAGGTGTTTTTGTTTTTTTCTCGTTCCTCTGAATGTTTGAGTTTTTTGTTTGATTTGAATCTTGCACTGCATCAACACATTTTTTGTGGTGTGTTTCATGTAAGCTTTGTGTATACGACTCCCCATAAGTTGCATTTTCTTGTTGTTTGTCTGTGGAGTGTGTAGGAACCTGCTGGTTCTGTTTTGGGGGAACCGCTGGACTCGTATTGTCTTCAGCAGACCAGGGAACTTTAGGAGCAGGAGTCGGTGAGGTATTTGGTCTTTCCACAGCAGTGGATTTCATCCACTGAGGCTTTGGTGGTAAAGCTGGCTTCTGCTCCTTTGGTTTTTCATTCTTTTCATGGGGTGAAGGTGGAGCGAGTCTTTCAGAGCTGGGTGACTTAGAGTTTCCATTTGCTACAGGGTTGGGGGTTGAACTCTGTGTTAGGATGGTTGGCCGTCCTTCACAGGTTACTGAAATTGAAGGAGATAATTTTGTGTCAGACGGAGGTACGGACACCACAACACTCTGATTGTGAACAGTCTTGCTCCTCCCTGAGTAAGCCTTGCCTGAATTCCTATATATCATGGCAGCTTTGTAGTCTCCTTTTGACACATTTACACTAGATTTCTCAAGAGAATCCAGAGCCAATTGCACATTTCCTCTCACAATATCTTCTCTATCTGTGAACTTCTGATCTGTTGCTGCATTCTGCAAAGACCTAATTGCTGCCTTTACATCTCCTCTAATAAGTTCTTCTGTCTTGGCTTCAATTGTCTGACTGTTAAAATCACAATCTAAAAAAGCTGACAGTGAATCTGGGGCATAATTACTGTCTAAGACTGCACTTTGTTGACAAGTCTCAAAGGAGACGTGGCTTTCCTGATTCTTCTCTGCATCACTGACCTTTGGATAAGTCCTGGTTTGCTGGCATCCAGAAGAAGATGAACATGAGGGCTGTGCCGGTGTTGAAGAGCGTTCATCATGCGCCGGCATGCTCAAGTTGTATATTTTTCCCGGAACGATGACTTCCCGCTCCACGAGCATGCTTTGCTGTTTAGCCATTTCAAGAGACTTCTTGGCTGCTTTCACGTCTCCAGAGATAATGACCTCTTTTTGTGGCTGGTTTCCTTCCTCTATGGGACCTTGTGCTGACAAGTCCATATCATAGATTGTTCCAGGTTTAACAATCTCCCGCTCCATGCACATACTCTGCTGCTTTGCACGCTCTAATGACTCCATCGTTGCTCTGATGTCCCCAGGTACAATCTCCTCTCTGTCCACAAAGACAGGCTGCTTGACAGAAAGTTGCTGTTTTGCTGACGAGACGTCCCCGGGGATGATTTCTTCCTTCGGTATGCAGCTATCAACACATACAAAGCACTCGGACGAAAAAACCTTTTTGGTGTTCTTTACGTCACCCGGTAAAACGTCACACACGGTTCTCTCGATCTGATCTTTTTGCTGGCAGAGGCTTTTCTTTGCTTCTTTCACTCCTCCCTGAACCGTTTCAAGTTGCTCCTTTTCTACGAGGCTCTGGTCAGTCTCACATTCGGACGCATCGGCATGAAGACTCTTTAAATAATGAAGATCTCCTTTCTCGATGCAACTTTTGTACAAGTTCACATTCCCCTTCTCATTTTCGTCCACTCTACACGAGGTCGCAGTCCTCTGGCTGTTGGCGGTGGCCAAGAGATTTCCAATTGTAGACTTCACATCTCCTCGCTCTTTTACACAGCTCTCAGTTTTTGTTTCGTAACTGCTCATGAGTGAATAGACGGACATTTTTGCTTGTCCCTCCCCAATCTCTTGCATTATGATTCCCTTTTTCATGTTCTTTTTGTAAACAAGCAACTCTTCGATCACCTGGACGATGTTCCTGATTCTTTGATCAGTCTCGATGTTGACGGTGGCGGTCGACTCGAAGACTGGAAGCTCAACCACCGTAGTGTTAACTTTGTCCTTTTCGGTTTCTCTCAGGAGAGTAATCTGTGGTTGGAGTGTCGGTGTGAGCAGGAGCTGTAACATGATGTTCCTGATGTTGCCCCCAACACTGTCCTCTTTCTGGACCTGCACACCTTCATGGCTTTCAAGCTGATATTTAACCATGCTCACACTCCTGCTTTCACTTGCTTCGATGATGATGCCACTTGATTGGACAAAATTCATGTCGTACAGGTATGACAAGGTGTCAGCCACACTGCTGACAGTGATTTTGTCCAGTGGGGTGGTCTCAAAGAGCCAGGTTGTGCACTTCACATCAGCTTTGGGTATCTCCTCAACACTTTGCACTGACGTATCTTCAGACTCTTTGATTTTGTCCAAAGGCTGAGATTCAAACAGCCAGGTGCAGCGTTTTACATCTCCTTTCTGGCTGTCTTCCCTGTGGACTGTCTTTAACGGACTCAGCTCCTGAGGCTCACCTTTCAGACTGTCTATGGTCTGATTCTCAAAGAGCCAGGTGGACGTCCTGACATCTCCACGTTGGACGTCAGTGACACTAACCATTCTCACAAACTTCTTGTGGGACTGGTCAGATTCAAATATCTTTTTATTCAGCTGCACATTGCCACTTTCAAAGTCTTCCGTGACCCTGACGGAGGGCTCATCTTGGCAGGTAAAGGAGTCCAGAGGTTGCGTCTCAAACTTCCATCTGGCTGATTTGACATCACCTTTCTTGACGTCTTCTTGCGTGACAGCCCGTATTACATAAACTTCATTCTCTTCCTTGATGGCGTCCAGGGGTTTTGTCTCAAACATCCACCTTGCTCCTCTTACATCGCCGCTCATGACCTCTTCTTTTTTTACTGTCGTCACCTCATGAAACTGACCCTCCTTGTCTCTGATGGCGTACAGCGGCTGGGACTCAAACATCATGGTGCTCGACTTCACATCAACATTGCTCACAGGCTCCTCCACAGAGGCCGACCTGTGCTCGATGGGTTCCTCGTGTATTTTGTCCAGTGTGGACGTTTCAAATATGAACTTTTTGTTGTGTACGTCACCACTCTCAAGAACTCCAACTTTCTGCGTGCTTGCATCATCGAGGTCCTTATTGATCAGGTTCATGGGACAGTTCTCAAACATCCATGTGAATTTATGCACCGAACCTTTCTCGATTTGCTCGTCTTGGTTCTGTCCCTCAGACGTCGTCATCATTTCTGACCCTATTTCGTCTAGAGAGTGAGACTCAAAAAGCTCTTTGACTCGTGAGACATCTCCAGACTGAAAATTGACCTGGCTGATGCATCTCAAATCTTGTCGAGCGTCTGAATTCTTATTTATTCTGTCCAAGGTTTCTGTTTCAAAGAGATGCTTGACAGTTTGAACTCCAATATCTGATTTTGCAGAATCCTGTATGGTTCTGCATAGCTTCAAACTGAATGGCTCACCGTCTTGAATACTGCCTAAAGGCTGTGACTCAAAAAGCCAAGTAATGGACTTGACGTCAGTTTTGTCAATTAATTCTTCCTGTTTTGCTTTTTCCAGTTTGTTGTGCAGAATATCCATCGGCTGTGTTTCAAATAACCACTTGCAGGTCTTGACGTCACCTCTACAAGGCCCCTCTTCCACTGAGGTCTTTTTCTCTCTCTGATTGAACTTGCAGTGGATCCCATCTATTGTCTGGGTTTCAAAAAGCCACTTTGCCATCTTCACATCAGCCGTGCAGTCCTCCTGTCTGGTGATTCCTTTGATCACTTCAACGTTTCCTTTTCCTTCCACCAACTGGTCTAAAGGTCTGGTCTCAAACATCCACTTGTAGTTTTTGACTTTCCCATTGATTAATTCCTCTCGGCTGACTGTTGTAACCTCGTGGAGATTTCCGAAGCTGTCTTTTATTGCGTATAAAGGAGTCGTCTCAAACATTGTCTTGTAGCCTTTGACATTTCCACCTGTAATACTACTTTCACTCTCACCAATCTCCTCCTCAGAATGAGCAATTTTGCTCAAAGGAATCGTCTCAAAGACCTGTTTGAATCTCTTAACATCACCCCTTTCGATCGCTTGTTCTTTTAATAAGGTGTTGCTTTGGAAACCACAGCTCTCAAAAATCAGTTTTTTGCCTTTAACTTCTCCTTGCTCTTCAGCTGAAAGGGTAATCTTCTTCAGGTGCCCAAACTCATAGCTGTCACTAAGAGTGTCCATGGGCTGAGTTTCAAACAGCCACAGAGAAGTCTTGACATTTCCCCCAATTATTTCCTCCTTTTCTGGAGCCTTTTCTGGAGAATCTCCTTTCAGAGATGCCAAGGGCTGCATCTCAAAGAGCGTCCTTTTGTTGACGACATCAGCCTCTCCCGTGTAGTCAGAGGCCTTGGCTTCAAACTTGTCTACTCCTATAATCTCTTGTATTGTGTCGAATGGCTGAGTTTCGAACATCCACCTTTTTCGGTCAACACCTCCTCTGTTCCCTTCCTCTAGAGATATGCCCCGAATTATCTTCACACCCTCACTTCCCTTACTGATCAGGTCCAAAGGCTGGGTTTCAAAAAGCCAACGGGCAGTGCTGATTTTGCCACTGTTGATCTCCTCCCGACAGATTGACTTAATTTCGTGGATATTGCCGCTGTTGTCTTTGATGGCACAGCAAGGTTCAGCCTGGAACACTTTCACAGTCTTCTGGACATCTCCTTTCTGCTCCTGAAGCTCAGATTTCAGTTTCAGGAAGCTGTGGTCTTCAAAGGAATTGCAGCGTCCCAAATCACTCAGTGGTTTGGACTCAAACAGCAGCCGAGTCCCTCTTACGGCACCAGACTGGATCGGTTCTTTCAGAACCGCCTCTACCAGTTCACCCTCATCTCCTCTTGATTTGTTGAGGGAATCTAAGGGCTGGGTCTCAAACAACCACGTTGATGTTCTCACATCCCCTCTTACAGATGTTTGTCGTCTGGCAGTCATCTGTCGGTTTTCATCCATGTGCTCAAACATCGAGGAGGTGCTTCTGACGTCTCCGCCTTTTAACTCCTCATTATCCAGCAGCTTTTTAGTTTCATGAGGATCTCCAATGTTCTCCAGATTCCAGTTCTCAAAGATCCACCTCATTGACTGCACTTCACCCTGATAAGCTGCGTCTGCGGCCTGGTTGGCCTCTGACTGCACCACTTTCATGATGTCATCATCCAGTGCATCATCGAGACTGGCCCGTAGGTCAGGGTGGATGTGTTTAAAGAGCCTCTTCAGCTCACTCTTCTGTCGCTGCTGGTAGAAGTCGGAGAAAGTTTCTTTAGGTGGAGGTACGGGGAGGCTGCCTAATGCTGTGGGTCCTTCATAGTCGAGGGGTCTCGGTGGCACAGGAGGAGGTGGGGGTGGAGGGAGGTCATCATCTTCACGAGTTGATTGCAAAACTGTGATTCTCCTGGCTGCATCAGCCATCTTGAAAAAC
Organism: Zenarchopterus dispar; assembly: GCA_028564865.1. Taxonomy (NCBI): domain Eukaryota; kingdom Metazoa; phylum Chordata; class Actinopteri; order Beloniformes; family Zenarchopteridae; genus Zenarchopterus; species Zenarchopterus dispar. The sequence goes on along the minus strand of JAOWBL010000009.1, from coordinate 5,391,118 downwards.
AGAACAGATAGGAGTAGCAGTATAAGGATAGAGCCTTAATTAAAACGATCATTAAAGATATCTAGAGTTGCATGCATGAAATAAGAAAAGCCAACTTTTACCTTTTGCTACACTTGTGTGTTGTTTTTCACAGCAAACCATCCTCTGTCACACCAGGGTTAACGGTACACTTCACAGCTGTTAGTAGACAGATGTCTCTCTCTCACACACTCACACACACTTATGCTGTTTTTAGACACGAACACCGGAGGAGGCCACTGGAACCAGGCCTAGACTTGGTTCATACTCTCCCATTCACAAATACGCAACACACTGTGGATGACTGAACCAGCGGGTTTAACTCTGTAGAAAGTTTGGTGCATCTGATGCATTTTTTACATTTTTTTACATTTGTCACATTCAGCTGTTACAGAAATCTCTTTTAAAAAAACTCTTTTTTGTGTGTGTTTGCATTCCTGTATCCTATGATCAACTTTTTACTCTACATTAGATTTATTTTATGGATTTTTTTTAAGGGGCAGTTGACAGAAAGGTATACGCCTCTTGAATGCTTTTGTTTTATTTACAGGTAAATTCCAATGAAATTCAGATTTTAATATTTTATGAGAAATCCAAAGAGCTCAGAATAGTCAGCTTTGAATATTTTAATAGGATTTAGGCAATGCTCGTTGTATTATGGGGCACGTTGGTGGCTCCAAAAATATTTAGTAAATAGGTCAGGAGAAGACGAATGATAAAGAAAACTGTCTAATAATATAACAGTGCATGGTGGCAAGCTGACAGCAAAACGCAGGAAAGTGTTGTTTGGAGAGGACAGATAAACTGTGATGTAAATGTAACTATGTTGTATAATTTGTTATTTCTTAAAAACTTGTGTGTCATGCAAACGAAGATTCAGCACACATTAACAAGACAAACAAATGTTAATGAATTGCACAATACCTTACTGTTTTTAGCTCTTGTTCTTGGAGTACCAATGGATTCCTGTTCAAGAACATTAAAAAAAAAAAAATCATCAGGTCCGTTAAAATGTGCAAAGATGACTGAAGCAAATACAGTTATTGATTTTATATGACTGCATAGTGTCTGTTAAACAACAATCATATCTATGATTTTCTTTTTCTTTCAAAATAAAACAGTTGAATGGAGATCTTATAACTGTAGTGACTCCATTTTAGTCTTCACTGCGCTGCACACATTTAAAGGGTGCAAGAGATGTATTTTATCTATTGTGACAGACTACAGTTGTTATTTCCCACTGAAGCCTTTGACCTCAGTGTGTGGGGAAGAATTTGAAGTGTTTCAGGAACTCACTGGCTGTGTCGAGCCCCCTGTGGAGTCCGTAGCTGCTGCTCTTGACAGATAGAGAGCTGATCTGTCTCTAACTGAGGAGGAAGTAGATATCCTGTCACTGGTTTGTCTTACTGGGGTCCCCCCCGTATTCACTGATGGACTATATTTGTCATCTGCAAAAGAAAAGAAAATAGATTTTAAATTCGTCTACATGAAATTTAAAAATCATCCCAGGGTTATTTTTTTCATAGCCTACAAATAACAAAAAGCAGAAGCAGATTGTGTTAAGTGTCAGCAACAAGTTAAATGATAACAGCTTGAGTGTGTATTTATAGATATGCTCAAAGTGTGTGTATTTATAGCTAACATGGAATCTGCTTTATCATTGATGTGAACCCCATTAACCCACAGCGCTTAATACATCTGCATCAAGACATGAAACAATTATTTATTGTACTAAAGAGAAAACACTGAAACCAACATATTGTCTTCTTTAAGCTTTGATGCATGTAACAGACAAGATAAATAGTCGGCCTGCTGTCTATCGGACCCTCAGCACACTGCGTGCCACGGACTGACCAGGATGCCCAGGAGAGGGGGAAAAAAAACCCCAGCAACTGCTAGCTCAGCTGGAGGGACACAGATTGTTTGGACATTGTTTGAATGAGCTCTTTGCCATCAAATCATCAGCACCTGACCTGAGGAATGTCAACTATCTGACTGGAAAAAAAACAAACAAAAAAAAACAAACAGATATCCTCAGTTTGTGTCAAATCAGCTGAAAACAACAGACTACTTTCAGTTCATCTGTTATATGTGTTACATGTTAATTCTTCCTACCAGAAAATCAAACCCACAATGTTAACAACACAATAAATCTGAAGGTCAACGGGCCCGCTGTGTGTTGCATCAGTCAACCATCTGTAACTAATGGCCAGATTGAAACACACACCCTCTTTTTCGCAGGCTAAGCCCTCCCGGGACAAAAGGATGGACCGGCGAGCCGGCGCCTCTCACGAGTCTGGACTTAAAACATTTTCATAGATGGATGAGCAGACAGAATGAAGCCACCCAGGACCCGCTAAACTGAGAGGTCACTCATCATCACCCACATATTTATCATCACCCACATATCTAATGTGAAAAAAAAAGAAAAAGAAAACATACTGTTACTAAACTAAAAGGGGACTCGAAGGCATTTCATCTCATTAATTTTGGCAGTCTGGTTACTTCCTCTGTGATTCCCACACTTTACATCTCTTTGGTCTGGGTTAATTCTTCAGGAATGAAGAAGAGCTATTAGCAGCACAGTAATGGGCAGGCCTTTTGGGCTGGTAACAGCTGTGCAAATGGTCGTGACATGAAGTTGGTATTCGTTCCTCGCCACCTTCACCTCCGTCAGCTGCTGGTGATTGTGGCCACATTCACAGACTGTAATGAAAACCAGAATGCCAAAAGGCTGCTCATCGTGGAGACCCTCAGATCCTCCAGACTGCACACACCTCCGTCTGCTGCCTCCAACAATAAACATCGTGTTTGACTCTCCTGGAGACTTCCACGACGGAAATACCAGTTCGTATTTCAAGATGAACGTCATGTTTCGAACAAAAAGCAGGAATTCAGTAGCTGAGCGTGGTTGATGTTGCTCTTTGACCTCCTGTTCTCATACATAAATAAAATAATCTGAAGATAAGGAACTGAGAACTAAGTTAAGCTACTCTTTTACAAATATATTACACATTAAATTTGAACATATATCCTTTCAAGTAAATTTATGATTATCCCACTTGTACAATGACAAAATTGATCATTTTGAAAACATTCACTAATATAAATGTAAAGATGACTCCTTATCATATCTGACATGACAGTTATTATTATACTATTATTATTATTATTCTAATTGTCTCCATTTGGACAATTTGTACTTACTCAAATATAATCCAGTGCCGTTCACCGGTTCCTTCCCACTGTATCTCTGGTGTTTTGAATCACAGATGCCCACGGTCCCACTGGTGTGTCGTTTAGCGCGTCTGGCTGTGACTGAACTCTTTCTAGTCTTGTGGTCTTGGTGGCAGCTGATTTTATCTGGGGCCGCTGTTTGCTATTTTGGGATGGTGGGCTGGCTGCTGCTAGAGGCCTGAGTCAGTCACCCCTGTTGGTCACCGAAAGACCGGGACACCCCATCACCTCCCCTTCCTCATGGCCGCATAATCACCAGCTATTACAGGCACTGGGTGGGATCGGTAGTATGCGTGCCGGTGAGTGGTCAGTGGGTACGGTGATAAAATAACACCCAGAAACATCCAGGAGGCTCTTTTATTGGTCATCCTGGTGTAGTTTAAGACTCAGATTGTGATAATAGGTCACGTCTATTTTTCAAATGACCATTTTTCTTTCTCAAACCCCCCCGTGTGTAGATGTTTATTGTGTCTTACTCCCACCATAAACATAACAGGGTACGAAACGTCAGTTTGCCTCAGCAGTATCAGTTCCAGCTCTCTAAAGTCTGCGTCACGGTCAGAGCCGTCAGTGACAGCCTCGTTACTATCTTAAGCAAGTGTGCCGAACACATAGTTATGCCTTTACAACACTACATCCTTGTCTTTATTTAGATCTTCCTTCCATGAAACAGCACGCAAGTGTCTGCTCAGCAAACCCGTTCAGGATTTGCATGGTGACATTTCAGATCTTCCTGACCTTGGTCGTGTTTAACCTTCGGTGTCAGAGACTGTTCAACACATGTTGATGGTCGTATTTAGGAGAAATAGGAGCAGACACATTCATTGTCTTTTTAAAGTAAGGACAGCTGGTTACACACTGTGGTTCCAGAATATGACCATAAATCATGACCTTGTAGGAGCTGGATCTCTAAGATGTCACTTAACATAAATATTAAATTATATCCCACTGCTCACCGTGTGTGCTTCTGGACCCTCTGTTGTGATGCTGTGGGAGTCCATTCATAACTTTTCCACTGTTCACCTGGGTCGTTTTCTGTGGATGAACAAGATATTGTTTCGTGAAGTGAACCACATCACAAGCTTTTTTTAGGGATGGAAAAGCATGTCTATTCCATTAAAAAACCTTCCCCATTATATATTTTTAATAAACACAACCTCAGAAGAAGAACAGTACATGGTGCATTTCCACTGTGCCGAAATATGAGGAGTGTGTGAAAAACTGAGTACAGTTTTGTTTCTTCTGCAGGAATCAACAGAGCAGCCTGGTGCTGCTGATGAAATGCACTGGTTTAAAATTATTACCAGCAAAACCTTTGTGTATGAAAGCAGAGGCTTTCAGGTGAATTTTAAAGTGAATTTGGGTTTGTGTTAACATAATGCCAATAGGAAAGACACCAGCAATGGTCTTAGAGAAGAAGTTGTTGCTACCCATCAGTCAGGCCATTCACAAAAAATCTGGTGTCTAAAAAAAAAAAAGATTATTCACAGGAGTGGACGTCCTCACAAACTTATTTCAAAGTCATACTGTTCATTTATGTCAGAAAAAAAAAATGAAAAAACTCAAAAGCTACATCTAAAACTCCACAGGACCAAGCTAGGATGATTTTACAATTGACTGAGCAATGAGAAAAATAATCCAAATACATGACTTGTTTTGCTGCTAGTAGAAGGCATGTTTTAAAAAATGAAATAAAATAAATGAGACCACGGTAGAGCCGTTTGATCAAACACAGAACATCAGCACAAACACCTCATACTCAGCAGCAAGAACAGTGGAGATGTGATGATTTGGACCTGTTATGAAGCCATTTGACCTGTTCATCAACCGCCAGTTAAAGTCAAAGTCTAAACCTCAACCTGACTGAAATGATGTGACTGTAACCTTAATAGAGCTCTGTATAAACGAAGGCTGCAGGTCTCAATGAACTGACATATCGATGTAAACAAGTGGACCAAGACTCCTCTACAACAATGTGACAGGATGAAAACATCAAACAGAAAATAATTACATCAAGTTATTACAGCTAAATGCAATTCTACAAACTATTAAGTTGTGCCAGGTGATTTGATTTCCAGACATTAGTTTTCATTGAATAAATAATGGCATGGTATAAAAAGTTAAGGTTTGTTAATATGAGGTTGTGTTTGCCTAATTTTACTACCAGGTGGGTTTTGATTATGTCCTAATACAAAAAAATAAATAAATAAATGCATCATGATTATTTGTGTGTGCAATAATTCTCATGTACCGGAGGTACCAATGCTCACCTGAATCGGTTTCTGAGGTGTGTTATGACTTCTGAAGTCCTCTAGGGGGCACTCTTTCCATTTTTTACTGCTAGCTGCAGACACAGCGTTCAGTCGAGGACTGCTGTTGAAGTTCTTCTGCAAGGTGGCCTTGGACTCAAACAAGGCACACAGAGCTCTGGTGCCGGATGTCTCTTTCTGAGGGAGGAAGTCCATTGAGCGACTCCGGGACAGGGTGCAGCTTCTTCCTGATCCCCACAGCGCCACACTCTCCTGGCTGTCTGGCCTCCTCCAACCATCATCCACACAGCTCTCTGAAACCTGAAGACAGCGGCTGATTTTTATGCATTTCTTAGGTTTTAGTACTTATCACGTTAAATGACTGTGACAGCCAGGGCAGTACCTCGAGTCTTTCCTCTGCTTTTGCTGAACTCCTTAGGTCAGCACAACTTTGGTAACTGTTAAAGCATAATCATTGACAAACGTATTAGCTAGACCAAGATCAGTGGGTGCAGATGTCATATATGAAGTAAGGCATCAGTAGACCAAGCACACTAAATCAAATCTGGTGCTAAATAAGACTGATTTACTCCTAATGTGTGCATATATCAAGTACACAGAACACCAATCTATCGAACTGAGCTTACTGTTGGACCAGCTGAGAGACAGACTTTCTGTTCCAGCTCGTAGTAGCTGGCATGACCCATGACCTTTCCTGAACCCCTGAGAGACTCCTCAGGGACTGAGTCCTCCTCAGGCCGAATGACTCCATAGCGCTCTTTCCAACAACAGCTACAACAATAAAAGACGTGTTGCTCTCATCAAATCACAGTTCAAAAGATTTTTCAATCACAGTTTCAAGATTCACAAGTCAAAGCCACAAATGCTGCAATTCAATTCATTATTTCAACTTAACCCATAACGTTCAATCATAAAGCTGAGGTTTAACTACTTTTGAGTTGTTATATAACGGAGTGCAACACAGACAGTCATATGACTCCGTTAATGTTTATGAACTCCCTTACTTCCACAGCAGATCCAGCTGAGTTGCGTTACTACTAAATTATTATCCTTTTAGTTAAAGTCATCATTTAATTTAAATAAAAATTGAAAAGATAAAAACAAGTTGCATCTTAATTTCAGTGATTTTTTTTTTCATGAAATTGTCTTTTCTATATTCTGTACGAGTCATGCAAACCTACAAGCTATGAAGAAAATCACAGCTGAAACATTCTGTTTGAAATAATTCTGGGCTTTTTCTGACAAATCAAATAAAAACTCCATACCTGCAGAGGAGAAGGAGATGTCTCCCGTGTATCTGCCTTCCTGTCTTTCCTGTGGTGTAGGAGCATCTCTCACAAGACTCGGCAATATCTAGTGGCCAAAGTCCTGTTGCACCTTGTGATTCAGGACTTCCGCATGTGGCATTTGCTAACTTAGCATCACCTGATGACATCGTCTGATATGGAGTAATAAAACACAAGGCAGTGATTTCTGAGCACAAGCAAAATAGCGGCTCTTTTTAACTCTTTTTCCCATTTATGTGTAAAACTGGTCGTTTTCAGTCTGTTATTGACCCTGCTGAGACTGTGAGGGATTAAAACCAGTGAGAAACGCAGGCTTCTGGGCGTCCTGCTGTGACAGCTGGTCCAGTCAGACGTCAGCGTTGAGATGCCAGGCTCAGCTGCTCTGTTACTCTGTCTCATGCCTGAACTGGGAGCAGAAGTATTTTTCTACTCGGTCACTTTGCTACCCTGCAACAGGAGTCATATTGATTCATCTTGCATGTTATCTTCTACTTCTATTTCACTAATACATCACAAGAGGCCATCAAAGCAGCAGAAAAGCTGACTCTACATGTGTGTTGGTGTAGCGTTCATTTCTGTGCATCGTTATAGTTTGATGGCACATAAAACTGCTGGCATGTTCAGTTTTGTACCACAATAAATTAAAGGGAACTTTATGTTTTACAGGCTGTGTGACAGAGGGTTTTAAAGTTTAACAATGCTTTTACCACTTTGGTCCATCTCCCACACCTCCGAGCCCAGAGACATCAACGCCACGTCAGGACTGGGTTTATATGAGCCTACATTTTTGTACATTAAGGTTAAAAAATAAATACTGTACTTAAGTGTATTTATTTGCAAAGAAGTGCAACTTGATGTTATCGCTATATGTTGATAAGTTAAACATATAAAAGTAAAAGGAGTTCTTTAGGTTCAGATCAAAATAAATTCAAGGATTACTTGTTTTTAATGATATTTATCACCAGTCAAGAAATTCCAAAATCAATGGGGATTTTTAAAATTTGTCTTTATATACCACCAGAGTGGTGATGTGTAAAGTTATTATTTTGATTAGTCAAGATGTAATCAAAATGTAGACTTGGAGCTTTAATATAAGAATTTACACACACACACAAACAAACAAATAATAATAATAACAATAATAATAATAATGTTTAACATTTAAAAATTACAGTGATGTTTAGAAAAGAACGTCAATTCAAAATCATTTAAGGAACTGTTTGAGATACAGACTAAAAACAGGTTAAATGTTCAGGTGTGATCCAGAGTTATTATATCTGTCAAAAACTAAGACTAAAACTGAAACTAACAGTAAACTAATAATAGTACTAATAATAATAACAACAACAACAATAATAATAATAATCCCATTAAGTGAAATAAAAATAAAAACTTAACTGAAATGGAAATAAAACAAAAGATTTTTTCTAAAACTAAATAAAAACAAAAATTAAAAATGCAAAACTAACTGATGCAAAATAGAATTGCAGTTAAAAATTATTTTGTTATCATTTTCATTTCATGCCTTGCTTTTTTTTCTTTGAGGCTTCGTTTTACTAATTGCTTCTTTTTTCTAATTCCAGTTACTCAAAATAAAGAATAAAGGATTTTTGTACTGTATGGCATTGTTGACAGAACTCATTCATCACAGATTGTTTTTGTAAACATCTGTAAATCAATACTTCAGAAACTAAAACTAAGACTAAAATGAACTAATTTGCTAAAACTAAACTAAAACTACTCTGCTTGATTATTTCCATTTAGTTTTAGTTGGTTTAGCAAGCAAACTGAAGAATGAAAACAAAATAAAATCTATTAAAAAATACAAAAGTGGTGAGTCCACTCCCTCATTGATTTGAAGACAAATGAAGCAGATAATGTCTGGAGTCGATATCAGGTATTAAGTTGACATTTAACACATTTTGAAGGTCAGACTTATGTCAAGTAAACTCTCATAAGAAGTCATTATTCTGTCAAAACTAGAACTCCATCGACATCTGTCAGCGTGGTCACACTACAGTAGATGTCTCCATTCCCACATTTTATCTTGATGACTCACAGACACGAGAGGAAAATAAAAACTGTTTAACAAAACTGTTCAACCAGCACAGAAAAATATTATCTTTGATTCAAGAACAATTCAACCAAACTAAGAAGCAAAGTGTGAAAATACATGATAGGGCCTTTCCAGGATGTCAAGGGGCATTTATTAAAATGATCCAAACTTTTTTCTTCAACTATAAAGTATTACTGGAGGTAACTGACAGTGAATTACACCGGTCTGAATGTGGTAGAGTTAAAATAACAGGAAGATACAAGCCCTCTAGTCAGCCTCCAGTAGTGATTGATGTTAAAGCTCAGAAAGAAGGAAAATAAATGAAACGCTCTTGTTTCTTCTTTGTGTCATGTACAGACCAGGAGATGGCGCCAGAGCTGCAAATGACAATTTAATATGAAAAAAAAAACAACTGCTATTTTAAATGCATTGTCGTTTATTGTTTGATTGCAGAATTTAACTGTGATTTCTTTATATTTTATCTTTTGTATAAGTGTGAATCACAACTAATTGTTAGAAAAAAAAAGGTTGTTGAATGGCCTCAGACACACTCATATTTGCATTTAACTTGCCTGTAAGCTGTCCAGTTATGGGTTAGGAGTTGCACAAACATTCGGGCTGCACGACAAGAAACAGGAGAGACGGTGAGAGAAGCGAAAGGCTCGTGTATTTAACAGTTGCGTTGTCGGCTTTTAGGACATGTGTTTTGCCAGCTGCAGTCACAGGGGAGAAAGATGATGATGTGCAGGGGGAACCGGGGGGGGGAGTCCCACAGGACTCACCCACACAGTTTCACAGACCAGTCAGCGCTGGCTCGAACAGCTGAGGACGGAGCAGGTCTCCTGCTTCCCACTGCTGCATGCTCCTGCTTAAGCCTCACATGGAGCCCCATGTGACAGCCACCACCGACGAGAGAGAGCACACTGGGCCGGGAGTCCGACAGCCAGACTCACTCAGCCGTGGCAGAGCAGGAACAGAAACACACAAACACTCATACATCCACTCAAATGTGGTGAATGCTTACAAAACTGCCACAACAGTGACATAAAGAAATGCATATACACTTTACTACGTGCCTGATGCTGAGTGCTCCTTGGGTCCACGTTGCATCACACAGGCTGATTTGTCAGTTTATAAGAAAGGTCACCACAGCTCTCATGTTGACAAGAGGCCCATTGTTAAAGGGGAAATGTCAAACCCAATCACACAGCTGCTTTGCTGTTACAGCTTGAGCTGCACACATGCAGTTATAGATAAGATCACTTCTGTTGAAAATCATAGTTGTGTAACCTACTTCTTACTCTGGGATGCAGCTGTACTTAACTTTTGAACGATTATAGTTTTGGATTTTTTTTTTAACAGTACAAGGATGCAATAATACAATGGCAGAACTGATTTTTTTTTTTCTTATTTCACATTGTAGTTTGTCTCATAACATGAATAAACATAGGTGTCCTTCATACGCTCTCACCTTTTTTCCTTCATCCTTCACAGCTCAGACTTCCAGTACAAATCAGAGTCCTGTCATCTCCAGAAATACTCAGATGACTCTGTAGTTGTGGGGTGTGTCGGTTGTGTACAAGAGGCTGAGTACGGAGAGCTGGTGGACAGCTTTGTGGAGGGTGTGCAAACAGTTACCTCATATTCAATGTGAGACAGAAGAGTTTTGTGGATTTTAGTAGGACTAGAAATAAGACTGTTTCCGTCCTGGTGGAGTACAGATACAGCACCAGACAACACGGATGTTGTGTACAGCATCAGTGTTGTATCTCACAGCCAGTGACTCAAACAAACTGAACAAACTGATAAAGAAGCCTGGTTCTGTGGAGTGTAGCTCAATAAGGCTTCACACCCTCTAAATAACATGCTGACTCTTCTATCTCCACCCTTTTTTAACAGAAAGCGTTGCCCCCGATCATTTTTATCATAACAGATTTTGCATCAGAATATGAGCTGTCACTGCCTATAGTATGATAATCCCCAATGAGAGAGTGAGACACACCCCGCGTTGCTGAAACTGATCGACCCACACAACGAACCTCTAAAGAAGCATCACACCTGGGTTTTAAACTACTGAAAAAAAAAACTTTTTTCTTTCATTTTAAACTTTTAACACTCTTAAAACTTTCTGAAAGGTATGTGACAGTGCTTCAAACACAAATACTCCAGTTTAGAAATAAGACTGTATTGCCTTATGACTATAAAGATGCTGACAATAATGTTGATGATGGTAGTCATGGTGCTGATGATGATTCACTGTCTTTCCTCAGAAATAGAAAGGCCAGGCTATATTTGCCTCTGTGACCGCAGTGACGGCTGTTAAAATAAGTCATCATAGGATCTATCTATCTATCTATCTATCTATCTATCTATCTATCTATCTATCTATCTATCTATCTATCTATCTATCTATC
>JAOWBL010000009.1:5340439-5369862 GCA_028564865.1 Zenarchopterus dispar | reverse complement strand
ACAGACAGACAGACAGACAGACAGACAGACAGACAGACAGACAGACAGACAGACAGACAGAGAGACAGAGAGACAGAGAGACAGAGAGAGTATGATAAAACAGCTGCTTTATTTCTGATAAGTGTCCAGCTGGTGATTTGGGGGTTATTTATTATCATCTCATCATCGTGACAGCACAGTGTGAACACAACAGTCTGGATTTACGTGGGCCGCAGGAAGAGTCATGAGTGTCTCTCGCCTCTGCGTGTGTCACAGTCTGCGTCAAAACAGACTAACAGACGACATTATGCGAGACAACAGAAAACAGATCGTAGTACTTCCGGCTTTGTTTGCAAACGCGTTGCTATTGGAGTGCCGAACCGACTCGTAAATGTTAGCTACTTACTGTAACAAGTTTCCGATGAGGCTAAAAGTCAAAATTGTGTTTTTCTTCATGAGTATACATATATCTGAATTTTTTTGGCTGGCTTTTAACTGAAAATTATGTTTTCCAGTTGTTGTTTACTCACGTAGCTTTGCTCGTTTCTGCTCTACCTCCGACAGTTGTGCGCATGTGCGAGGGAGTGAACTATCTTGTCATGTTAACAGTGTGTATCTTTGGGAGGTCCCAGCCAGTCTTCTCATATTCACACTGGTACTACTGTGTAGTTCCACATAAACACTGGCGGACCAGTATGATCAGCTGCTTGGACCGAGGACAACATCTAACTTCTTGTCATTTTATGCCCTCTTCGATGTTATGCTGCCGTCTGCTTTATCTCTGTGGTGAGTAGCTAACCAAAAGTTGCAGTGTTGGAGTTATTTTTAGGAGGATTATAATCCTGTACTATATATAATTATTGTTTTTTATATCACTTCTTTTTTTTTAATGAAGAAGTATGTCCCCAATAATAAAAATGTGATATACAGTACAGCCAATTACTTGGCTGTTACTACTGATTTCACAGTTTCTGTAGTTCAAACTTGTACAGCAAACTCTATGTATGTTTTTTAAAAAGCAGCAGTGGTTAAACAAACTTCACAATGAAAGTGCACTGTGGTGTTGTGGATCAGTAGTGATCCACAAGCAGTGGTTTCAATTTAATTCTTTTTTTTTTTTTTTTTTAAGTCATTGTGCTGTTCAGAAAAGGATCTGGGGAACAGTGTTGTCATTGTAGCTGACAGGGTGGTGGTATGTCCCTCCACAAGAGGTGAAGAGGTCAGCTTCCTAATGACTGTTTTTGTGCCAAACAGGAAGACTCCTTCACTCTTCTATCGAAAACCCTCCCTATGACATCCGTGTAATATTCCTGCAGGGATTTAAAGTATGTGTGAACACAAAAGTGAAGACTTTGTTTTTGCAGTAAATTCACTATAGGGAACATCTTCAGCCCGTCCTTTACTATTTAAATACAAGAGTACAGCTCTTGATTCACATGAACGCGCCTCTGCACACTTTGCTTCTGGTGCTTTGAATCTTTGAATTATTGATGTTTCCCTTGATGTACAGTGAAAGCTTTCTGCATTGGGAGATTTGTAATAATAGTGATGTAAATGGGACCAAAAAAAAAGAAAAAGGAAGCTATAACAATAATCTGCTGCAGTATTAATCAGAAATGGGGTAATTTTATTTTTCAACAAAGACAAATAACATCAGCAAGTTCCTATGTGTTAACAGTTTAACAGACCAAGAAGCTGACTGAGCTGTCTTTTTTTTTTCAACTCTTACGTGCAGTTAATCCAGGAAGTGCCTTTCTGTGTGCTTAGACACACAAACACACACACACAAACACAGACACACACACACACACATACACACACGCTGGTTAAAGGTATTTGCTTGCTGCAGACAGTCAGAAGCCTCTTGTTTTCTGAACCATGACCGACTGTGTATTAGTGGAGGACAATGGCGGTTAGAGGAGACAAAGTTACATAATGGTTTACATTCCTTACTGACAAGAAAAGTTGTTTCTGTTTCACCTAGCGTGCAAATGCTGCACTTTTCTTAGTAGATTAAGTGCTCCCTGACTGTGTTTTAGCACTGATACCAGTTAGATGTTAATGGTTTTAAAATCTAACACGAGAAAGGTTTTGACTGGAGAATGATATGAATATTTAGACTTAAGGATAAAAAGAATACATTTAGAGGGGCTCTATATCTGTTTGGTCAATATTACTCCCAATTAAAAAAATCAAAATGACTTAAATGGTTTGTTTTCCAAAACGTCTTTCATGCCAAAGTGAGTGTTTTTGTTTTTCAGACCATCAAGTGGTAGATTCTTAAGTTTGTTTCCCTCATTTTCATGTTCATATCCAAAAATAGCAGCAACTTGATCCACAACACGCCCAGCCCTGAGCGTAACAACCACTGCACGGTGCATTTCCATGTATTCTTCATGAAAAAACTTGAGGAATTACAGGAATGTTAATTACTCTGCAGGGAATAGGAGAAGAGCTGTTGATATTTTTTTTATTATTTTACGTGCTCAGCGGGTATACTGTAAGTGAGAGCAGGCTCATAATTCACATGAGCACACATCCGAAACCTTAGTTTGTAGGTAAATCACTATCAAGATGTAATTAGCCTAAACAAACTTGTGGCCTGAAACCGGCTCGACCGGCAGATGTGCAGCTTGTGGCAGGAAAGACCTCTAACTTCTCAAGCTGTCAGTTTCAGAAGGTGCTTCACACATTTCGGTGCCTCAAACAAGTATCCATCGTTTTTTTTTTGTCCTGTGCTAGGCTGTCATTCTGCTGTTAATTTCATGAATATTTCCATTTCCGTTGTCCACATATTAACAAAGACTATTGGTGATTTAAACCAGTGTCTTTGTTTTCTTTGTGTTCATGCAGAACATATATCAACCAACACAGCTGAACAATGAGGAGCATTCTTAAGAGAAAGTTTGCAGAGGTAGAGGGAAATCCCTGGGACTCCTCTTCGTCCTCTTCTCCGTCCTCCCTCTCCTCCCCTGCTTCCTCCGACTGGGAGTCCGAAGGAGAAGGTATCTCCTTTGAGGACCAAGGTTTCACCCCTCACAGTCCTCCTTCACCCACCAGTTTGCCAAGTGAGTCTGTCGACCAGCGACCACCGTTTATGCTCTGCATCTTTCAAATAATGCAAACCTCTTCCTTATCTGGCTGTTTTTCCATCAATGTTTTGTAGGAGTGTCTCTTATCAACCCCACCAGCAGCAGTTATGACTGACTGATATGAAAAGTTTAGCTTTAGGGCTGTTCTAGATAACACATAGAGATGACTTACCTCTGGCCCGCTCCTCTGGTTGTATGGAGGTTAATTTGCCTGAGCAATAGGAAGTTGTGGAATCAATTTAAATAGCAGGGTTATTTTAAACAAGTCATATCAAATAGCTTTATTTAGATACTATGGAGCTGCAGATACCATCAGTCATCACTTGTGCTGGCAAAGTACAAACCCAATTCCAAAGAAGTAGCAATGCACAATGTAAAAAAAAAAAGCTGAATTAAATGATTTGCAAATCCCATAAACCCATATTTTATTCAAAACATAGAAAACACATAAAATGTTTAAATTTGGGAAATAAAAAAGGAAGCAAAGGCCAGTTTGAATTTGATGGCGGCAGCATGCCTCAACAAGTTGATGGAGAGTGAAATCAACCATTCTGCAGTACTCCCTTCTCACTTTTTTTGTTTTATTATTATTATTATTTCTTTAACAGTTCATATACATCTGGGAACTGAGGAGACCGGTTGCTGGAGTTTTGGGAACACAATACTATCCCATTCTTCTCTGATGTAGTGTTTGAGCTGTTGTATGTTTATGTTTTCGTGAGGTGTCAGATGTTTCCAGCTGGTGGAAAGTCTGGACTGCAGGCAGACCAGTTCAGCACCCAGACTCAGCTGCAAAGACATGTTGTTGTGATGGGTGCAGTATGTGGCGTAGGACTGTCTTGCTGAAATATGCAAAACCTTTCCTGAAAAAGACATTGTCTGAATGATCCTATTCCTCTTACATCCGGATGCAACGTCCCTGGTTTACAAAAAAGAAATGCAAATTTCCATTTATCTGATCATAGGGCAGTTTTCCAGTTTGCCTCAGTCCACTTTAAAGGAACATTTTTCCAGAGAAGATGCCAGAATTTTTGTATCACATTCACATATGGACTGTTCTTTTCATGATAGAGCTTCAAGTCTGTTTGTTGATCACAGGGCTAATTATGTTTTTATACACTGATTTCCAGATGTATTTTGATTACAGAGTTGTGCCTGTTTTTAATGCAGTTGTGCCTGAGGGCCTGTAGATCATGAATGAATGACCTTGTTCCCCGCGCACAGAGATTTCTCCAAATTCTCAGAATCTTTTGGTGATATCAAACACTTTAGATGAAGACAAATTCAAAATCTTCACAATGTTATGCTGTGGAATATTATTCTTAATTTGTTTCACAGTTTGTAGAGGTAGTGTTTTACATTCTGGTGAAGCTTGCATTTTTACTTGTGAGAGACTCTTCGTCCCTAAGATGCTCTTTTTATTTCCTGTCATGTGAATGACCTGTTGCAAATTAACCTGATGAGCTGCAAGATGTCCCTCCAGCTGTTTCTGTTCAATAGCACTTGTTTTTCTTGTTGTCCATGCCCTCACTTTTTTTAGATGTGCTGCTGGCATTAAATTCAAAACTTGAGACAAAGTGGTAAAATGTCTGGCTTTTAAGATTTGATAAGTTTTCTGTGTTCTGAATACAATTTGGACTTATGAGATCTACGGATCATTTAGTTCTCTTTCTACTTAAGTTGTCAAACAGTATCCTGACTTTTTTGGCAGTGAGGTTGTATGATGTTTGTCCTTTTGATTATCTCATGCCCTTTGTCCTTAGAGTCTCAAATCAATAAAGGTTAAAAAAAAAAGGGCAGTGCAGATGAAGGATGTAAAATAAGGATGCTGTGTGAATCTACAGTGTAGACTATTGGGTTGACATAATTACAAATAAATTAAAGTAAAAGAGTGGGAGGGAAGGCAGACACAGCATGAATGCTCATGTACACAAAACAAACAAAAACAAAAGCAAGGGGTAGCGGGGTGTTTTCAGACAGGTTAAAGTAATCTCTTCAGCAGGATAAACATGGCCTGTACTGGATGTGCCAGGCCTAATAGAATCAGGGTGGGAGTGTTCAGACAACTGGAGCAGCTGAGGAAAGCTTAAACAGATACTCAGAATTTTACTGGCTCTTGCAACTAAATTTCATCTTGAACCATTCGTTGTTAAGGCTGAAATATTAGTTATTCAGCATTAACCTGATGAACATTGAGAACCATCAGAGTCCCATTACATTCTGGAAAATCTATGACTGTGAGCAGCCAGAAAGTGGTTTTACATCTTGACCCTTCTCTGAACTGTTGTACTGTCAATAAAACCCTTTCTTAGTATTTCCTCCCCACTTGTGTTTTCATCTGTTGACTCTAAACGCTGTAGTAGAGGCCCTGCAGTGTCCCCTAGTGACCACCGAGAGCCCTGAAAAGGTTTCGTCAGAGTTCACGAACTCACTTTATCAGTCACCTTGAGGTTGTTTCTAGGACTTGAGGTTAAAGTGAAAAATGGAAAAGGCACTTCGACAGTATTGTAAATCAGAACATGTTTATTTGTGAAACATTTAACGCATATCCTCAGCAAGGAGGACTAATATGACTTTCAAGTCTGATGAAAGAGTAAAGTAGATTTGTTTTTAATTAAACTAATTTTTCTAATAGATACAAAAATAGCACTGTTGTATTTATGCATGTTGCTTCATGGCTTCTTTAAATTACATTAAGAGACAAACTTTATTCCACTAATAATCACAATTTTATAAGTGTTAGGGGGATTTATTATTATTATTATTGTTATTATTAGTTTCTTTTACAAGTATGGGCCTAGATGTAGAACATCCTGACAGACAACTTGACCTACAGTTTAAGAACTTTACCTGTTATAATGTTTGTTTATTCATTTATTTTTGCTTTTTTCCTGGTACAACCAGTTCGGTCCATCCTGAAGGTGCCGAAGCTTTCAAAGGGGCAGAGCAACGTGCGTTTTGACCAGGTGACGGTCTTCAGCTTCCCCCGCTGCCAAGGCTTCACCAGCGTGCCGAGCCACGGAGGCGCCACTCTTGGCATGGTGCGGACGCACAGCGCCTTCCAAAGGTACACGGTGGCGGAGCACGCTCTGGAGCAACAGCGCCGGCGCAGACAGAGGCGCAAGGAGAAACTCAGAGAAGAGAGGTTTGAGGCGTTTAAACGCAAAGTAAGTGCGCCTGATTTCCTCTGCTTCGCGGTGCTCGTCTCCACGAAGGTTCTCTGATTTCGTCTGTTCTGCTGATTCCAGCTGATCATAAGTGGAGTCGTAGACCAGCAGGACGCGGACAGGCTCACTGTGGATCAAGTCCCAGATGAAGACGTTGACATCGAGATTAGTGAGAGTGAGCTGGCGGATGGGGGTTTCCTTCAGCCGTTCTCCTCCAAACAGCGGCAAGCCGTCCTCCACGCAGCGGGAGTGAAGCTCATTGACAGGGAGGAGAAGAGGCAGCTTCATGCCCTGCGGCTCTCCAGGGCGGCTTGTGGATGCGACTGCCAGGGCTTCTGTGAACCGGAGACTTGCGCGTGCAGTCTGGCAGGCATCAAGTGCCAGGTACTGTGCATTATATGCATATAACTGAGTTTACAGGGACACTATGGAGGGTGAAGAGGGTTTGTTTGTAATAGACTATCAAATTCACACCCAGCTTCAACCATTTTCGAGTGAGTTCTCGTTTTCTCGTCCTGCTCTCAGGTGGACCGCTTCAGCTTCCCTTGCGGGTGCACAAAAGACAACTGCGGAAACACGCAGGGGCACACTGAGTTTGATGCCAAGCGCGTGCAGACCCATTACATCCACACAGTCATGAGACTCGAGCTGGAGAGCCAACAGCAAAATGAAACACTAAGCCCAGAAGACCAGACAGGACTTCCAGAGGAGCTTCATGAGGAAAAAGTCCAAGACAAGGTCCCCCTAGAGCAGAAGGCCCAGGGTCAGAAATGTCCCTTTGGGTTTACTTTGGAGGAAGATGGCTTTCCTCTCACCATGCCTGCAACTCCGTCCTTCCAGTTCATCCCGGAGCGGTTGGCAGTGGAGGAGAACAGCTGCAGCAGTGACATGACCGACTCTTCTTGTTTCTCCTCAGACTCAGATACGGGAGGATTCCTCAGTGAGAATCAGAATCTACCGGAAGTTGATGGAGGATTGACCTCTGCCCTTAGTCTCTGTGACTCTAAAAACAACAGTTATACCTCGTACAGCCATCAGAGTCAGGCGAGAGAACCTCTGATACATCACAGCAGCAGCTCTGCCACAAACAACACAACCACTGACAGTCTGGGACCACGTACGGGAATCCCATCCACAGACAACATAAACAGGACCCCAGTGACAGATTATCTTGACGAGAACGCAAATCAGTCCAGAGACATCTTTGACGATGACTCCCTCGAGGACTTCCCCAACACGCTGTCGCCTACTGTGGACTATTCTTTAGGCAGATATATGGACCCGAGCCTCTCCTCCGACTCTGACCTGGAGTTCTTCAACAGTGACTACCCCTCCGGACCACTGCACAGCTCTTTCAAAGAGCGCCGGTGCTCAGACGGTTTTCAGCACCTCCAGCTTTTTGGCTCTGTGAATTTGGCAGAGTACGAGTCCAGCACCCACCTCCTGGAGTCTCTGATTGGCGTGACGGAGTCGAGCGCAGAGCTCACAGACCCACAGCTTCTTTAGCTGATTTAAAACATGAATGTGGTCAGTGAGAAAATTAATTGTAAAGAGTTCTACGTTTATATATTTGCAATAAAGTGTAAATGTACAGAATGATGTATTGTCTACTTTTCAAGGCTGAATGATTTTTTTACTTCTTTATTATTGTTATTATTATTATTGTTATTATAAAAACTAAAATGCAGAAATTGTGTCAGTAAAACTAAGTACACTCCATAAATGAAGAGCTTCACCCTTTAAAGCCTGACATGAAATAATAAACAAGATGTTTTTTTCTTTTTTTAACAATCTGAAGTGTTTCTTATATTTTGACATTAAAAAATATCCAATTTTGACAGTTTCTAAGTAATCCTTTTTTGTGTCATAAATGCATTGGGTAAGTTTATTTATATATGTTTTAATTTATTTAATATATTGTTTTTTTCTTCATTTTATATTTCATTTTTATTAGATCTGATTTTTAAACTTGAATTATTTTTATTATGAGGGGTCCAGAGATCTCAGAAATCCATGTATCACATATGATATATTTGGCATTTGGGGGTTTAAGAATCAGTTTCAGGAGCTGTAACTTGGAAGTAAATGTTTAATTGTTTTCTAGATGACATGATTTCACAAGTTTTGCAGGCATTTCTTTTTGTGCAGCTCTGTCAAATTTCTGTCCTATTTTAATCAGATTTTGGTCTGGACTTTGACTGGAGTGTTGCAAAACCTTGATTCTGTCCTTTTCCAGACATGCTTTCGTAAATTTGCTGATATGTTAGTGATTTTTTTTTTTTCTTGTCCTGCTGCATGACTCAGTTTTAGCTCTTGGCGTCGGATAGAAGGCCTTACATTTGTCTCTACAATACTTTGATATAAAAAGGAGTTGCCTCTTTGGCTGAAGGGTGTTCTGGTTCTGTGGCCACAAAACTCCAACTTGTTACTGTGTTAATAGACACCTGGACACTTTGCAAGCCTCTGCTTTTATAGATGTGCTCACACTTGCTGATAATGAGTTAATCAACCACCACCTGGATGCTGCTTTAACCCTCCTAATTCCTGCTGAAGTGGTAAAGGTCTTCTGACTTTTTAACAGCCTGCTTCTGCTTGGCTTTGTTATTTTTCAATGAATCATGACACAGTGTAATATTACATGTGTTGTCATTCACTGAGGTTGTATTTACCTATTTTTATGACCTAGTAAGGACCTATTTTTTGCCTTGGTATGTAAAACCTTAAAATTGAAAGATAGTATACTTTTATTTTCATGACCATATGTAATGGCATCTGACATGTTTATTTAATTTTCTTTTTACTATGATCACAACAGCTGATTGTATTATATTTTGAAATATTTTGAAAAGTGATTTAACCCAAAGTCAACAAGGCAGGGAGAAACAGATACTGAAAAGCGACTAAATGTAAGGTAGGATAATCTACTTTGAAATATTATTTTATCTTCCAGGTTTACTATTAATTATGCCTTAAGTCTTGAGAAATGTGTTTTATTCATGTTTCTATGGGTTATAAAATAAAACACCTTTATTTACGTAATCAGTGATTTCAAATTTGTTTCTTGGGTGTTCCATATTTTATTACTATTATTGGATTATTAGTGATATTTGTGTGATTTTAGGAATCATTAATTAAGAGAGACTGGGTTTATGGGTTTACAGAGCATGTACAAAAAAACTTGTCATACATACATAAAAAAACCATAACAATCTAAATAAAATACACAAACTGAATTCAGTTGGTATTAAATGATTTCATCTTGTTTATGTTCTACAAATTGCCTTAGAATGGTTCCTTATACATACATACAAACATACACACACACACACACACACACACACACACACATACATACATACATACATACATACATAAATACTTACATACTTACATACATACATACATATATCTAAATATATATATATATATATATAAACATGGCCTTTTATATACAGTATCATCTTATTTCTACAATCACACCATTTTTGGTTATACCAGGGAGCAACACAGGGTTTAGTGTCCTGCCCATGAACACTTTAAGATGTGACCTTGCTGAGGGTAGACCTGCCAGAAAATAAGGATAACCTTCCTTTCCCTTGGGTCATGACTGCCTCAACAGGATCATTTCAGTTTATATAATAGCAATATTATATAACACAGTTCTAAAAGTATTTACCAGGGACAGATACAAAAATACTTCCATACCTGCAAAATTTATAATCACAGAACATCTTTATTGAATATTATTTTGATGATGAACATTTTTTATTTAACTATAATGACATTTGTTTTCATAGACATTGTCACTACTGTGCTGTTATCAACATGTTCTGTTAAAGTAAATGATGTTTTCCAATGGAATAAATTGATTTTAAAAATTGTCCTATATAATATAAAATTTACCTCATTTAGATTGGCATAATAACTCAAGTATTAAAAAAGTTTTATTTATAATATAAAATATGAGCTATAAATCATATTTTTCATACGCGTTTTAAATTCCTACGCGTTGATAACAGCTTGAGGGATTTGTTATTGGAGTCTTCAGAGTTTTCGAACGGCGCTGTTAATGTACGCATGCGCTGTGCGTGTGTGTGTAGGCTTATCGGTTCTGGTGTTCGATACTCTGCAGCCATGTCTGCAGCCGGACCTGTTGTTGGTTCGACTGCAGCGATGCTCGATTGCTTTGGGCTACTAAACAGGATGGTGTCGGAGTGTGAGCCACAGTAATTCTCTGTCGTTGTTTTCTGTTTATATTTCTTTTTTTTAAGTACTCCTAACAGAAATGGGGTTGTCACAGAGTTCAGAAACAGCCGAAGGAGGGACGTACGGATACCACGTACACGGCGTAAGACTAATAAAATGACTTTGTTGACGCTGCGGGAGCAGCTCGTGCTAACAGACAGCTAGCTGAACGGAGCCAGTTAAACCTGATGAGGTGGCGTTATTACCTGTTTATTATTTACCTGTCACTGTGACCGCAACAGCCTTTTTCTTACTTAATTTGTCAGAAACAGATTTGAATAAAAACGTGTACCTGGTCGCAACAGGCGTAATCTTTGAGAGACTATTTGTGCGTAATTATTTGACAGAATAAGCGCGGGGATAAATAAAATACAAATAAAAGTAATTTGGAAAATACAAGCAAAAACAAACAAAAACGCTCCGTTTCACTGTGATACAGAAATTACTAGTTGATTGATTGATAATTCAGTCGAGGTATAAACTTTGTATTTAATGTGGTTGTCATTAAATTTAAAATGATAAAATATTCCATTGATTTATTTTAATATTTTAGAATAGTTTATAGTTAGTGTTTTGATGGCAAAGCTGAAACTTCACGTTGTATGAGTTTTTTTTTGTTTTTGTTTTTTTTTTTTTTTTTGACAGTTGCAGCCCAACTCCCCCGCAGAAAAGGCCGGTCTGCAGCCTTTCTTTGACTTCATTTTGTCTTTGGACAACAAAAGACTTGTAAGTGTGATGATAGTCAGCTCATTACAATTTATTAGTCACTGATAGGTAAATGCTTCAGATTCTGATTTATTGTGGGGTTTTTTTTGTTTGTTTGTTTGTTTTGTTAAATTTGCCATATGCCAGAATGAGGAACAGGACTTGTTAAAGGAGCTCCTGAAAGCCAACATGGAGAAAGCAGTGAAGATGGAGGTGTACAGCACTAAAACCATGAGGGTTCGTGAGCTGGAGGTGGTGCCCAGCAACATGTGGGGGGGCCAGGGTCTGCTGGGTGCCAGTGTTCGCTTCTGCAGTTACCAAGGGGCCAATGAGAATGTGTGGCATGTGTTGGTGAGCTGCATTACTAATGAACTCAGAAAAACCCATCGCTGTAATAATGCCCTGACTACACTGGAATCTCTTCTTTTGTAACTTGTTTCTACTAGGATGTGGACGCCAGCTCACCAGCAGCACTGGCAGGGCTTCAGCCCCACATTGACTACATTGTTGGAGCAGATCAGGTTTTGCAAGATGTAAGATTCATACATGTTGTATTTCTCGCACATCAGCAAGTAAATATTGCCTAAAAGCCACACCTGTCAGTGTATTTGCATAGGCTAATCAAGGTTTCTGATTTACAGTCAGAAGATTTCTTCTCGCTTGTTGAAGCCCATGAAGGGAAGCCTCTGAAGCTGCTGGTGTACAACACACAAACAGATACCTGTAGAGAAGTGGTGGTCACACCCAACGGAGCGTGGGGAGGAGAGGGCAGGTAAACAAGGAATTAAGGGTGACTTCAGAGACAATAGTTAATTTCAGTTTTAACAGATCCATAGTTGCAGTTCAGGACTGTTTGACGATTTTTTTATTGGAAAAGTATTGCATAATAAAGCTTAGAGCAAAATGTATGGAAATGTTGTTTTCTCTTTGACAAATGTACATCCATACTTTCAGATGAGTTGATGCACAATTCGCTTTACTATTTTTGAAGCATATGAAAATGTTTGCTCCTAGTTTGGGTTGCGGCATTGGTTATGGGTACCTGCACCGCATCCCTGCAAATCCTGATGTATTGACAGCGAAACCTCTCACACCTGTGCCAGAGGAAAAGCCCGCTCCTCAAGAAAACCCCTCTCTGCAGGACATCCCCTCTCCACAGCAGCCTACACATGGATACACAGAGGTAAATGCTGACTAATTTTGCAGCCTACAACTTCAGTTTTCAAATCATTATAATTATTTTGTGTATTTAAAAAAAAAAAAAAACATCCCAAAAAGGTTCCACAGCCCTGGATGATCCTCGTCTAACACCTTTGGCTGTTAGTGTCAAAGAAAAAAAAAATCAGAAAAACTCAGCAGATCCTCATGTTTGAGCCAGTCCACATTCAGCCTTCTTCTCATTTGTTTCAAGGCACCTCTGATGGCACCTTCCAGCCCCGGTGGAGAATTATTAGATGTGGAGCAGGTCAGCCTCCAGGAAGCTCCACTACCTCCGCCCATTCAGAGAGTCATGGACCCTGGTCAGTTCAGATATCTGTTTCTGGTGGTTTTAAGAGCATTTGAAACACGCTGTATGACTGTGGTCACATTCTTGTAAAAGTTGTGAACATTTACATGGGGCTGTTCATTCCAGGATTTTCTGATTCTGAAGTGGCAGTGGTGAACCCAGATGCTGCAGATCTCATGGAAAAGCTGGATCTGTCCATGTCGTCAATCGACATGACTAACACTTTGCTGGCTATGCATGAAGAGAAGGACAGTGAAATATCTGGTGTTGGTGAGTTAGTGCAGTTTTTCTTGATGGCAGTGGCATTTGGCAGTGCTGGCAGGTCCACCTAATGCTTATTATAAACAAGAGCAGGCCTGTTTGTGTTTTCAGTTTTTGTTCTCTTGGATGCATTGTTGAAGTTTTGCTGTTTGCGATGCAAATACTCACCAGTTGTCTTACACGTGAGCAATAAGAAGGAAATGGGGCTTTATTAATAACGGCAGCAACCATTCAGACTAAATTATGAACATTGTAATGATGTGCTGGCATTGTGAATGTTAACACAGCTCTTATTGAGCTCTGGTGCTGATCCAGACTGTATTTGATTTTTCTGATGTGCAGGGGAGCTAGAGGAGAGTACCCTACCATCATCATCATCATCAGTAGCAGAAAACAACAGTGAGCCACAAGGGCTCATCTCCCCAACACCAGTGGACCTCACTGATCCTCTTGATTCCACTGCCACTTGGTCTGATTCAGGCGTCCCACCTTCTGAAACGTCTCCCTTGGTTACAGAGTCCACAGGCCAAGACATTTCCCTCAACGAGTCCACCAGCAGCCCAAGTCCACCTATGGGTGTCCTGTCCCTTTCAGAGGACTCGCTTCAGCCTCCCACTGAGTCGTCAGTCTTTACAGAAGATCCTCCCCGCCAATCTCCCATCGACCTCATCTCGGCCTCCGCTGCTAATGTTTCTGTTGCAAACGATTCTCCTTCTCAGGCCACTGAGGACACAGAAGAGCCTGCAGAGCCCACAGATGTAGCTGTGGAGCATGACGAGGAGGACACAGAAGAGTTGCATACTGAATAAGCTTGCATCACGCGACGCAGAGACGAATATGAAAGGTACAGAAATGTGGAGTTGACAATCACTGTTTAATTTGATCAAATCTGTCTGATGTCAGAATATGACTGCATTACCAAAAATAGTTACACTACAGGGAAAAGTTAGGGAGTTTTACAAAAGTAGAAAAGTTTGTTTTGTATTTGAGAAATATGTTACTGCTTATTTACAATCCAGTGGGGTTGTTATTTTATCTTGTTTTTTTCCCCGGCCTTGCAACACTAGATTACACTGATAATGATACTTTCCTTCTGGTACGCTGAAGTGACAAATACTTGAATGCAATCAAAGACAAACACGTTTACTACTGCAGAGCACAGCTGCACCTTCATATATAACCCTATCAACATGTTTAAAGTTTATACGCTGTCATCCGTTAAATGAGTCAAGTCTTTTCAGTGGTGCACGTTTAGACCTCTTACAGTAGGATTTTTATTTCTATTTTATTTTTTGATGAATCAGTGTTTATCTACTTATTAATCATATAGAGCTTTTAACTAAAACTGCAGGCACCTTTAGTTTATTTCCTGAACTTTAAAGGGTGTTTGCTGGAGGATTATTTGTCCTGTTAAGATGAATTAAAACTTGGTGTATGTTTTTACACAAGATCTGGTGAGGTTGGTATGTTTTAAACAGTCTTTATTTTTAATTATAGTACTTATTTGTAATCTGATTTGTACTGCTGTAACTTTTAGCTGTAAGCCCTCATGTCTGATCAGCATTTTCTTTCTTCAATTCATATGATCTATGCAAAACTAAATAAGTCATGACTACAAGTTTATAGACACTGTGTTTGTAAGAGGACAAGCTTTTCATGATTATGTCATAATTATGGGAGATGCTGTATGACTGTTTTCTGCTCTTCTCTTAATGGGACTTTCTAAAAAATTTTATTGTGAAAGTAGGTGCTAGTGTAGGAATAAGAAAAGTATTTTTACAGATATTTTATTAATAATTTGTATGTTTTGTTAGGAATGAGTGCAGAGTCTTGATGAATGTGAAATGGGTAAAACTTTGATTGTTAAACAATCATATAACTTGACTTTAAAAAAGTGTGTTTTTATTCCAACTCAAGAGGTATCACTTATAATCTCCATAGATTTGTCATTGTTAAACCATTCCCATTTATTTCTTTGAATGCCTAAAATATACATATTTCACAAATTATTACAACAAGGAATATTGCAGTGTTATGGCCTAATTGTAGTACACATCCTGTTTTTGGCCAATTAGAGCTTACTAAATACATCTTCCATTATGGCATTACACACATGTGGCAAAATTAACTCCAGAAAACTGACAGTGAAAAGATCTGCTGCTCTGTTTGGTGACACACCAAGACAGACGTAGGTGTTAGCGTTTATTTCACTTTGGTGAATTTCCCACAGCAGTTGAATGCTTCATTTCTCCTGGATGTTTTTCCCCTTCAAGTGACATTCCTCTTCCTTAAATCTAAATGAAATATACACTAGAACAGCCCTCACTGTCAAAGTCACCACCCATTTAGCCAAACACAACATGTAAGCATTAGTTATCCTTTAAGATATATACCTTATATATAATTTTCCAATTGCTAAGATGACTTGAAAAACTAACACTTTCCAAGGTAAACTGCAATTTCCAGGTTGCAGTGAATATAACAAATGCAATTCTCAACACCCAAGTCACATGACCTTCATGACCATGAATGTGGTCCAAGGATTTGGAAAAGAACCATTGGTTTTTGAAGGAAACTGTACAACAAAAAAAGAAAAAAAACAACTTATGCAAAACCAAAAAAAAAGTCATTTGAATCAAAAAAGTTTGCATGTATATTTACAAAACAAATAACATTCATTCCATATGGAACGGCGTGGCTAAAAGTAAAAGACAAAGTACTTATTTCAGTGAGGTTCAGGCTCTCCAATAATGAGATATTTGAGAAAATGGTAAATTCAAGTTAAGGTGGTGGATGTTAACAGAGCAGATGAGGATTAAATTCAGTCTCGTGATGCTACCCGGAGACCAGGTGTACTCCTACACTGATGATACTGCTGAGACGGGTGCAACGTGTGCAGGACAAGGACAGTTTCTGGAATGCAGCAGAGCTAACAGTCTGCTACATCTATGTGTGAACACACAGACACAAACACAGACTGGAACTTCAGTCGCTTCAAATAAATGCCAATCAGGAGTGGAAAAAAAAACATCTAAGGGAAAAAAAGAAAGATGCATAAATCCAGAAAAACAGTCCATTTCTCTGCTGAAAAACCAGTAGGACCCCTTCCCCCCACCCTCTGGAGTGTGTTGGCTGTGCCAGACTGCTCAGGTCACGTCTCTGGACACACCATGGATGACGTCCTCACAAATTTACTGGATTCTCATTGATACTGCGACTCTTGACCACACAACAGGTTCAGGGTACTACATGTCAGAGGTGGGTGGTGATTGGCAAATGACGAAGAGTTCTGGTTGTAAAAATGATGACTTTCACGTGGACTTCTGCCTATAGTGAAGCGTCAAATCCCCTCCACTCTTCCAGATAAAATGTTTAACTGTTCGCAGATCCATGTTGGGATCTAGAACCTAGTCGAGACAAAAACAACAAGAACATGTTAGAATAGAGACAAGTTGTGTCTTTCAAATGCTGCACAGCGTGCAACTATGTAACTAGTTTAAGAAAGAAAATGAGTCAGCGTGCCTGGTCTTGACACATTAGCTCAATCTTCTCCTCGGCTAACATGGCCATGTCCTCCTCCTTCTCCTGCTCGCTGGGTTTATCGTTGGCTGAGGAGCTTGTGGTCTGGGACTCGTTATCCAGGTTAATGATCTTCTCATAAACGTGCTCCATAACCTTCCTCACCTGGAGCATGTCACTGGCCGACAGACGGTCCCTGCAGGACAAGAGAAGAGATGAAGTGAGCTCTGAGGACTGGTTGGAGCGCGCCGCTCTGGAGCGGAGATGCATGAAATCTCCAACTCACTTTTTTAGAGTTTTTGCACCAGACGAAGAGTGGGGCTGCAGGTAGAATGGGATTTTGTTGAACTTGGGCATGTTTTTCTGCAACAGAATGAGAGAGACAATGCATGTAAAAAATATCTATATTTAAAAAAAAAAAAAAAAAAGTCTGAATGCAGAGATTCATCAGATGTTCAGCTATAACTGTTAAACTTATTGCAATATGAATTCAAACTTTAGGGTTTTTTTTTTAAAACCATGAAAATATATACATTTACTATACAGAAAAAGGGACAAATGTGTTTTTATGATTATAAGAAAGAGCAGAGATAACAAAATACAATATGCTTTAGAAAGGTAAACAGAAATTGTTTAATCACATCAGTTTTTATTTTTAGATGAATATAATTTTGAAGAATTTCATTAGAATTTAATAAGTCACTTTTGAACTTAGACCTGTATACAAAAGAAGGTTGAAATGCACACATTTATGCCTGTTTAGTGGGGTTTTTAGCGTCCTCCCGTACTAGAAAATCATCCAGTTTGAGTATATTTGGCACCATATTTTTATGCTGCAAGAGTCATAGCCTTCATCACATTTTCCACTTTGCACATCCACGACTCTTCTCGTCAACTCCTTGCATCTCAGTACCTTCTACGAAACACAATGGGACAATCTAGCCACTGCTTTGCATTACATCAAACTGCATTATTCCTTTCTGATGAACAATAAACACATTTGTGTCGATTTGTATATTTGTATTAATGCGCCACAGCCCTCTTCAAACATCTGAAAGATTTCCTCAAAAGACACACTGGTGTTCTCTAGGCTGTCGCTCCTTTAACATCATCTCTTCTCCAGGTGCAGTTCAGAGATTCAGACACCCTTCAAAAATATTTAGATGAGGTCAGCCTCTTGAGTCATAGGTGAGAGGAGGGAGGAGACGAGGAGGCACGCACTAGAAAACTGAGATCAGCCTACGTTTTCCTCCTGAAAAGCTTTCAACCCAAGATGAAGTTGAAAACACTGTGGTAAGACATTAAACTGTCCATACCAACACATGTATATTTTTAAAGATGTTGCATAGGGTTAGGGGTCCAGTGAAGGGAGTTGACACAGGAAGGGGCAAACAAACAGACAATACTTAAGTATTTAAGAGAGCAAAGATGAAACAGCAGTGTCACTCACATCTACAGTTATATCAATAACCCACTGTGGGACTGTCTCATTGAGGAGCATGGATTCAGTCTCTCCACCTGAATCTCTACACAGCAACCTGCAAAACAACAAAGCAAAGCCATGATCGGTATGTCACCTATTAACATTTTGAGGATTATACGAGTATTATAATTGTAGAATGTATATTATAAAATATAATTGTACAGCATATTATTCTACCATTTGCATAGTCAAAGTTTTCTAGTGACACTGTACCTAAAAAGAGTTCTGCCTCCTGCTTCTCCAAAGATGACCGGCGTGTGTGGTGGAACCTGGAAATATCCGTTTCCTTTCTGGACCCGGTTCTCCTGCTCTCCATTCACTGTAGGCACGAGAACATAAACTCGCTGTAGGACTAACTGGACAGCACTCTGACAGACATCACTCACTGGCAACAGCAAGCCCACTCATGTTTGTGGACATGCTGGAGAAAAAAAAATCTGTTCAGTGAGGTTAAAGACAAAGAGTCTCCTTACCATGGTTCACCTCGTTTTCCTCTTCATCCATGGGGTTGATGCGAGTCCTGGGCCAGAACTCCAGCAGAGCCTGGAGCAACAGTCCACCCAGGTTCACTGTAAAAAGGGATAATTGGAGTTGCACAAAGTCACATTAAAGTGTCAGTGCTGAATTATTTATCATATATTTGTGTGTGAAATGTGATAGCCTACACTTTGGATCTGATCCGTCTGAGCTTGAAAACCCTGCATCCTTAGCTGACACCCAGGCGGCAAAGCAGTCGCTCTCATCTAAAGTTATGGTGAGCATCTATCGGAGGAGAGGAGTCGATGATGAATACAGCTATGAAAAGTATTAAAACAAGCTACAGACGATTCTGTGAGTTGGACAACATCATAACAGCCAAAGCATATAACAAGCAATTGTATCAGGTTTGCCACTTACCCCAGTTTTCAGATCAACAGAGAACCAATTTGGCACATA
Source organism: Zenarchopterus dispar (assembly GCA_028564865.1). Lineage (NCBI taxonomy): Eukaryota > Metazoa > Chordata > Actinopteri > Beloniformes > Zenarchopteridae > Zenarchopterus > Zenarchopterus dispar. The sequence goes on along the minus strand of JAOWBL010000009.1, from coordinate 5,350,968 downwards.
CACCATCTTGAAGCGTTTTTTAATCTCTTCATCAAATTCTACTTTCCCCAAGTCTTCACCCTTGCAAGCCTAAAAAATAATAAGGCCATCAGAAAAATGAGCATCAGTCCCTGAAGGGCCTTAAAAACGCTACCTCCAACAGGGGCTCAAACAGGACTAAAATTAGACCAAATAAGTGGCAGATGCAATTACACTTTATTAAATCTCTTCAATATTGCCACTGCAGCGTGCCATCTACCTTTAGAACATCCCAAAATGCCACGTTGTTGTTGGTATCCTTGGTGAGTATGTGTCTCTTGTCATTCAGAATGTGGCACTGTATAATACTGGCACCTCCTGCAAAGGTAAAGATATTTTTTACTTTTTAGTGTCAGAAAATAAAAACTGAGGAATATTTTTGAACAATAAAAATCCAAGTTTACCCTTTATGACTTGTTCTGGCTGAGTACACAGTGGAGTCAGAGGGGTACTGCAGTCGTTGTCATACTCCCCTGATGACCTGAAGTTGTGCATTCCCTTTAGAGACTACACACCCACAACAAAAGGAAAAAGAGATTAACTACCAACCCAAACAGACAATGATGGTCATAAAAGACCAACCTGGATTATAATAATCATTTCTTCACTCTTCCTTTCTGATATTGTTGCTTTGTATTTGGTGCAATAATCTTTTGTTTATCACATTAATGGTAAACCACCATCTGATTTAAAAGTCCACATGTACTGCAGGAAGGTCAGATTTTGTCCAGACTTTATAACGCTGACAGTAAACCAGAGATCTCGGATGAGTTACGCATGCTTACCCATTTATTAACGGATGACTTGGTGGTGGAAACCCAGATTGCTGGAGGTGGGTCAGCAGATCTGTCCAGTTCCATCTGAGCAAGAAAAAGAGATGTCAAAAAGGTTGAGTACCCCAAAATACATGGCTAAAGTACATTACAAAGTGTTTTATTCAGCTTATTTTTATTTTTTATTATAATGATCTCATTTTTTATGGTGTGTGCTTTAGTTCCCACAAGACCCAAAAATATACAAGCCTGAGGAGGGAAAGGAAAAAAAAAAAAAAAAGCCACACATTTGATAAATGTGCTGGTACACTGACAGGGTTCTAGATACAAATTCAAAAAATACTTAAATATCAACTAAAAAAAATATCTACACAGTTGAAAACATGTAGACAGATGAGAACAGAACTACTCAATAACAGTTTAAAGGTTGGACATTCTAACATAATCCAGTTATTTAAGACGCTTATCTCCACAACCAAGTGTTTTGACTTCTTACTTTGAGCACGGGGGCTTTCTCCTCGCAGATGAGGACGCGAATGTCTGGGTTACGAAGGTCAGTGCAATAGATCTTTTTGTCTCTGCCTCCAGAATATACATGCGTAAAGGCCTCGTTAACCTGCAGAGCCCACACCCCTTCATCGTGTACTCGGTAGGTGGCGATACACCTCTGCTGTCCAAGTGACCAGAGTCGGATGGTCCCATCTGAGCTGCCTGATAGGCACTATAGGGGTGGGGGAGCAAAATAAATAAATAAAAAAAATCAACATCATATTTTAAGATTCCCTTGGCTTAACAGCCATCAGATTTTTGACAACTTTTAGTCACCTGAGTGCCATCACGGTTCAGCAGCAATGACTTCACATTGTCTGTGTGGCCTTTAAGTTTCATCAGTTTTGCACATGTTCGTGGATCCCACACTCTTAGAACCTGAAGAAGAAAAGATTTTTTTTAAAAAGAAGAGAGAAGTGCATTTGGCATTTTGTGATTTTATTATACATATGTCAGAATCAAATGACAAACTGTTGCGGATAAAAAACACTTGCAACTGATAACAGTCTTAAACGCTTAATAGAAATTGAAGATTTCAAATGTTTCTATCTCAAATACAACTATAACAAGATAAGTTATATAATCAAAGTGGATTTCTTAAAAAATTCTCATTTTAGTATTTTCTGTGTGTCACAGCGTGGAAACAAACCTTTTCGGTGGATCCAGAAACAATAACTGTGCCCATCTGGTTCATAGCCAGACTGTAGATTGAGTCTTTGTTTCCACTCAGTGATGAAGCTGTTGGGAGACAAACTGTGCTGAGTCCAAAGTTGGGCCACAATCGATACAAACATAACAATAATCAAAACTTCCCAGTCCCAAATGGCCACAACTGTCACAGGCTTTAAAAAAAAATTACTCACTGGTAACAGTGTTGTTGGAAGCAGTGAGAGCTGTTAGTGTGTTTACATCCCAAAGAAAGATCTGTCGGTCAAGGCCTGCAGACGCCACAAGCTCCTTGTCCTTAGCATAAGCCAGAGCTTTAACATAGTCCTTGTGCGTTCGTAACGTTGACATACAAAATCCTTTATGTGCATTCCATACTTTCACTGTTGTGTCTGATGAGGCTGATATCACTAAAGAGAGGGGAGTTCTGGTTAGTGTATACGAAATTAAGCACTGAAACTTAAAATGCATCATAAGTGATTTCTTGTTGGAAAAATTCTAACTCTGCACTCCAACTATGCAGCGGGGAGAAAAAGGGCACAAGAGATGAATTAGTTCAATAATTATTTCTTCTGCAAGGAGTAGGTAGGTAGATTAACAGCATCCTGTCAGCTTCCCCCTGTCTACTGAAAAGCTCACACATACCATAGGTTTAGGATACAGACACCCCCACACCATCCCCCTTACAGAGTTAAGGTGACACCCACTTTACACAGCCTTCTTTCAGTAACTTTCCACTCTGACCCATCACCCACACAGTGAGAAGTCCCAGTAACTGTCCACAGGACCTTACTTAGTACTTTCCCACTTTAAGCTTTTCACCTTAATGAACACTAGAGCTGACATGGACACAAGCACATCTTCATATCAAAAACAGAGATACTACAAAACAGATATAACACTTCATGTACATTTTCTCAACATTTCTAGATCAAACTTTTGTGTGGAAAGTAGTTAAAACTCACATGTTTTCCCATTGCAACAGAGAACTATGTCGTTGACCCAATCTGTATGATGCTCCATAGATGCAATGTATGGGTCCTGCTGCAATGGCAAAGATGAATTATTAGGGCAATTATAGAGTAAGTAACAATTATGCATACGCGTAGGAAATAATCTGTTGTTTAAACACAACGCAAAAAGGGTATAAACACTACTTTGTGTTGGTAGACGCTCCATATCCGGATGATAGAGTCCCTCCCAGCGGTAAATAGCCGGTTCAGTGCAGGGTCTAGCTGGAGCGCGTTTACCCCATTTCGATTATACTTCTCCACTTCGTCTCTAATGACATAAGACACCTGTGGCACAAAGACGTGAGTGAGGTTAAACTCCTACCTGGAAAACTTTGGTTTTAACCTACAATACAACAACTTCGAAAGTGCCTCAAGCTTCATGCCGTTGGATTGTAAAGGCTTGGAGATGTAACCACCTGGGGGTCTGGCTGTATAATTCTTACACTGGTAGACACATAAAACCCCGTTTACTTATCGAAACAGACTAATTTTAAACATTGGAGATACGTTCATGATTTGGTACGGAGAAAGCAAGCCAGAACCACTTAGACGCGTACGGTTTCCCAGCAATTAGACGGAGCCGGAAACAGTCTCGCTGGAAATGTACTCGCACTAAAGTGGCTGTAACACTGCGCGTTAATGGCATTAGCAAAGTATATAGTAATATTACAAAATATTTTAGCCGTACTGCAGTGACAATTTTTTAAAAGGATGTAATTTGGACACAACAGTTAGCATACTATGCTAACAGTTCACATAAGCTAGGCTAGCTTTGTTAGCCGGCTTCGAACATGAGTCATAACAACAACGCTGGCTTGGCGCATGCTTCTTGCGGTTAGTTGACAATCTGTGATGTACCTCTTCAAAACGAAGCCCCAATATTCGCTGTTCCTAACCACGAATCAGTTATAAAAGTAAAATACTGCACCTGTACTTTCCTCCGCCCAGCAGCATTTTGCCTGTGATGCGTGGCCATCTTGCATGTTGACAGTCAACTCGTGATGTCATATCCGGAAGAGAAAAAGAAAACATTTGTACCTGAGCTTTGTGGATAATGTAGTTTTTCTCACTGACTTCACAAATTTGGCATATTTAAGCATAGCTGGGACAATGCACGTACCGTCTCTATTACCTAAAAGTTAATTTTTAAAATGTTTGTATATTTTTTATATTCTTAGTTCATAATTTGTTTTGTGCCAGCAATTGATTGATTTTTATGAATCCTTGTCAGTATATTTTGATTGAGGTAATCCACGGGTGTTGTCTCTGGTGTACAAGTAGGGGGAGCCTGAGTTTCCAACCCCACTAGTGACGAGAAACGCGGCTTGTGAATGTGTATTCTGCAAACTGCGAAGTCCGCTTCTTTCCCGGGAGTGGTCCTCCTGTGATCTTCCTCTGGATAAGGGTCCATCCATTTGTTCCTGCAAACAAACCTTTTAACATACACTAATTTTTTCTTTTTTTGGTTACGCCATTTACCCAGTTTTATTTTGACTGTTCTGGTAATGCTTTCTACTTTAGAGAATTTGTGAGGGAAATGGAAAGTTTTGCTTTCACAATAATGCTGTCACATAAGGAGGGTGTATATTTAATGACAATACTCTGAGCATGAAATACCAGCAGATTATAAACTATTAACCTGTCCAGAACCAGGAAGACAATGAGGAGATGGCATGCACTGTGTCATAACTATTCATGTTCTTGAGCAAGTAGTGGCAGAAGGAAGAATATATAAATAAAGCTTTGTACTGGGACACACGAGTGTCAATATTTCCTACTTGTTTCTTGGTACAAAAAAGGTTGTTCCCCATAGTTCTCCAGATTTGATGATAACTTCTGGAGGTTCAATCGAAATCCATCAGAACATGAGATTTTCATATATATATATTTTAAATTTAATTTCTCTTTTCTTTCCCGATTGCTCCAGTCTGTCTGTGAAGAAAAACAAAATAAAAAAAGAAAGCTACATTTTGCTCAGAAACAATCAACTTTATAGTAAGTGCGTATTGAGTATTATTTCTGTATTTAAAAATACATCAATAAGAAAAACTATCTAAAAAAATCTAGAAGTCTGAAAATCGGATCAACTGAAATCTGAATAAAGAAAAACTAATGCTAAATGTGAATCGTTTTTTCAGGTCTAACAGCTTTTATTGGAGTTTATCTGCCATCTAGTGGCCATCACCGTTTACTACAAAGAGTTTAGCCTTGGAGCAACGTCAGCGTCAGTATAAATACAAGAATCGCATTATTTAACATGTCGAAAGATCACATCTAAACCCCAGATTTTTTGTTTGGTCCAAATTAGTTTATCAAATCGTGTTGGAGCTGCTACGATGCCAGCCAACATTCAATTCATTTTTTTTCAATACTCTTAATTCTGTCATCTTTTTAAACTAAGACAAAATTGAAAATTTGAACTTAAGCCAGCATTGTACTCAAAAAACTCAGAATTATTTAATGTTTGGACACATACAGATGTGTTTTTTTTTTATTTAAATGTAAAATTTTTTTAATTTTAATTCTCCCCGATTCTAATTCTTTTTCCAAATAAAATGTTTTCATGTGTCATCTTTCTACTACAAAAGACCCATAAGAACCTTAAACACCTTCCAACTGACTGGTGTTTTCATGGACGGTAAATGTTTTCCTGTAATCTGAAATTATTGTAAGAATCTAAACAGAAGTACAAATGTAGTTCTTTATTATTATTATTATTATTATTTTTAGAAAACATTCTTCTTAAAGCAGCAATCAATACAGCAATATACTTACATATTGATTAATATTAAGTCACGGCTTTGACATGGAGACCAATTTCATTCAGGAACTGAAAGTACAGGGAGAGCTTTGTGTGTACAGGAAGGCCATTTAAGGTTAAAGACATTATGCAACCAAATACACACAAAAGAGCAACAACTAAATAAAAAAAGGTCTCAGAAAACTTGCATTTTGATATTTACAGAAAGTTTTTATTTACATGTGCAGAATACACAATTATTGTCCAAATTGTTGTATCAAAGTAATCCTTAATCCTTTTTTTTAGCCTCCACTCTACTCCGACAGTGTAATCTTAGGATATTTGTAAAATGTTCCTCTTCTGTCTAGAATGCTTGGGAATAAGGTTTTGAATATTTTCTTTTCTGCCTGCGTGGACTGTAATCAGTCTGTGTGTGTCATTTCTGTATGTGAAGTTGCCGGATCTCGTCCACTCTGTTGCGATGTAGCTGGAAGGCAGGTGTGACCCAGCGACCACATGAACACTGATCCCCGTACCAGCTGAACGAGCCCAGCTTGGAACCGCATTTAGGACAGAGCAGCTAATCACAAACAAAGAGGGGAGGAAGGACACATTGGCCGAAATCAACAAAAATCACTCAAGCTTACTATTTTATTCTGATACTGAAGTGGTAACCATTTGCAAAAATAAAAAGCCTATCTGAGTTTACATACTGTAAACAACGTAACCCTAAATATGTGACCTAAACAGTACCAAGCTTGGCAGTTGCACATTTTTTCTCCATCATCGATGTTACAGGGGGATGGAAAGGAACTGCCAGACAATAAAATAAAATAAAATAACAGCAAAAAAAGTGTCTAAGAATTTGTGTAAAACAGATGGAGGTTTATTATTTAATTTCTGGCTAAATTTTAACATGGACTCTTTTGATCTAAAGATAGCTGAGATATAAAACTGACTTAATACATTTATAATTAACAGTTCACTACTCTAGTCTGTACACATGTTTGAGAGAGTAAGTGTGTGTTACCTGTCCATTCATCACTCCAAGTAAGGCTTTTTCCATCCACAGCACTGGCTCAACAAAGTAAGACGTACACTGGATCTCCCCTAAAAAGAAAAAGGCATTTGAAGTTGTTTATGAGTCCACATATTGTATATACTATATGTGGCTGTTGTTGCTGCTTTTTAAAGAAGACCTATAAAACTATGGAAGTAAAATCAAAAACCCAAAAACATGAAAGCTATGAACAGTAATCCACCTGTAAATGAAATGGTAGACCCAAAGATTTTTAGATTAAGTGGTAAGTACACGGGGTGAGTAAGTGATTACCAGTGAGGTTACTGGACTTCTTGTGAACGAAGGCTGATGCTCCTTCTCCCACTGGATGACTGAGAATACTGGAGTCCCGAAACAGAGTTCGACTGAAGAGGAGAGGGTGAAAGTTAGTAATTTTATTTCACCTCCCATCTGATAAGATTTGATGGAACAAATCAAAGATGCTGCTATGACTCTGTATCATGAACATCGGCCCTCACATATCCTGTCTGAAAGAGCGATAAATATCTCTAAGTTATGGGAAACTATGAATGTTTTCCTACTATAGAGACTACAAGTTGTTGGTAGATTAGAAAGATGCATTTCTTCCCTTCACAATTTATTAAAGATAAATGTACTTTGGAGTATTCACTGACTCCAGAAATCTTTCCATTTTCACCTGCACTTCCTGCATCTGTAGGACACTTCAGAGGAACTGGAGTGGGCAGGGTCAAGAGCAAAAATCTCCCTGGGAACCTGCTGTAACTCTGTTCACACACACACGCGCGTACACACACACACACAAATAAGAACAAAAATCGATTTATGGAAAAGGGAAAACACTTCAAAAATAAGGACTATAATAATGTAAAATGTGAATGCTAACACTGAAGCACATTTCTTGTGTGTGTGTGTTTTACCTGGGTATCTCTCTGCAATCTTGATCAGTCTATATTGTTTATACAAAGGACTGGATGTGTCCACTTCCCACTGCATCGCTTCATACAGATGTAACTGGTCCTCAAAACCCCTGTTGACCCTGAAACATGTCACCCATGTGGCACTGTATATGATGTTTATCTTTTGTAAATGCAAGCAAAAATGTTGCATCACTACCCAAGACTCATTTCACTATTTGAGTAAATCTGTATTTTTAATATCCAATTTGTATGGAAATCCATTTACTTTTGACTACATATGTATGGCAGTTTTTGTACTCAGCTATAACTGTTCTAATTACATCACATGTATTTAGTTAAGGTGAAGTGACCTAAAAGGTTACTGAAAACAGTTTTCTGAAAGGAGACAAACATCAGATGGAAACAAGCTTACTGTACATCTTGTTTGAGATTCTTAAGTTTCAGGTACGCTTCACTGAAGCCCATCTGGTACTTCTTCATTAGGTAAGCAGTCACAATAGTAGCACTGCGACTTCGACCTGCCTGACTGGCATACAAGAAGAAGAAAAATGAATAAACAGTAGTGGTAAAGTTCTATTTACCATACAGACTAGTTTAACATTTGATGACATCCTGGACAAGAACAGTTACAGGGGTTGTTAGCTTAAATTTAAGAACATTAAGTACCATACAGAACTCTCCAAGTAAAAAGTGGACCCAGAGTTGATTTCTGATCATTACCAGTGAACAAGTGCAGCTCCACCACCTTTCACAGCCTCGTCAATAAACACGTAGCAGGCATCCATGTGACTGAGGAGGTCGGCTGTAACTTCATCTAAGATGTTGATCCACTTCCTGGAGAAGACTCCATCAGCAGGAAGCAGCGGGCTGGGGTCCACGGAGTCCACGGAGAGGATGTGAGTGACGGATGCAGCGGTCATCGCCTGGCTGTCGTTCAGATCGGCTGCAGCGCCGATGTACACGCCGGTGTCCACGAGCAGCATGTCTGTGGAGACACACCGCTCTGAGATTTACATAGATCAGCTGAAACCACGGACACCAACAGAGCTCATTTTGGCCAAATGCCACTCTTTTGGCTCTGATTTTATCTGAACCAAACCAAATCCAAAAAGACCCCAACCCACAGTTTAAAGGATCTAATGCACCTATTACATGCTCTTTGTTTCGTCTGTTAAGAGCCATTTAGACATAAAGTTTATCTATCCGTTACTAGTAAAGTGGTCAAAAATATAGCTAATCAGGTTTATATAAACGCGTTTTTGTTTTAATTGAACATGTATCAAAGCTGTTGCATGTTATTTTTCTTACATATATTTACTTAATGGTAAACACATGCTTCACATATTACTTTTCAATGAACACGATACGAGGATAGCGTCAAGTCTAATTATGACAGTTAAGAATAAGTTCTTTCAGCTGTTTAGTTTAATTATTTTCACCTGTTAACCTCAGACTTTAAATACAAATATACCAACTGTCCACGCTGTTAACTCACCTCTTTAACTGCGTTCAGCCGTTAAATCCTTTTATCCTCCAGTAAAACTCTGCCGTTACAGCTGAACACAGCTTTTAACATAAGATATACAGCACAGTGTGAAACTAGTGACAAAAAACTAAACAACTTAAACAGAAAATAACACGGGTAGTCACGGTGCTGTCCGTCTCCTAAACTGTGCCGTCGGAAACATAGCGGGATTCTTCAGTTCCGGGCTTTACTCCTTCGAGACTGTACACCATTCACTGCACATGCGATATAAGATAAAGTATGTAGTGAATATTAGTCCGGAGGTCGTTATTGGTACGTAGCATGACAGTGACCGCCCTGGTGTGGTTCTTAAAGATGGCAAACCGGTCAGACTCACAGAAGGACCAACAGCTGATGCTGACGAGGAAAAAGAAAAGTTGCAGTTCATCGACTTACCACTGGAAGTTGACTCCAAAAGTGAATCACTCCTCGCTGACTTCCATGTTTCAAATTTGGTGTAGAAATAAACATATTCAAAACTTGATTTTTAAAAGGTTTCTTTGGTCTCCATAGCTATATTTCACATCCATGATATCCATTATCACTTCCTCATCCATAAACATCATGCTACCACGTTTACTGAAGGAAGTGGCAGTTCAGACTAACCCAGTCTTAGCAGTAAGTTTTGATTTTGTTGAGACAACATCTGAAACCAGGTATGGTCTCAGATCTCTTTGCCTGCTGGAAGCTCTGCAGCTATTTTGGCAGGGATGAATTGGCCTAATGAATTAGCTGGTAGCCACAGCTAACTTTGATTAACATATGGTGTGTGTGTATTCCCATTAGCTTAGTACAAGTACAGTTCAAGGAAAAAGAGAGTTGAACTGGCTCTTCAAAAATCTACGGGTTGCTTGACTTATATATATATATATATATATATATATATATATATATATACATCACTATATATATATGTGTGTGTGTGTGTATGTATGTATGTATGTACTGAATTGAGGGGACAGGGTGGAAGTTGAGTTGACATGCTGTGTCCATTCACTTTACTTTGGAGGTCATAACTCAGAATGATATTACATCTCAGTTGACCACTTTTATGTTGAAAAGTCATAAAATGAACTTTTACATACTCGCTGCCATCATTGCTAGCAATGCTAATTTAATGCTGAATGAAACATTGTAACATACAAACGTTTTAGCAACACATTTACTGATAAAAAGCAAAGAGCATCATGTGTATGTCTGAATTAATATGACTAAAACAATACAGAACTGTTATGAACAGTATGTGTATATATATATATATATATATATATATATATATATATATA
>JAOWBL010000009.1:5319616-5340339 GCA_028564865.1 Zenarchopterus dispar | reverse complement strand
GGGAGAGTGTCATGAGGGTCCTTAATGGATCAAGTTGGGTTACAGGGGGAATCATATCAGTGTGTGTGTGTGTGTGTTGGACATTAATGAAAATGACTGAAACAACTCAATTCTTGAAATTGAAGTTTTTTTTTTATTTTATTTTTTAAGTATTTAAAATCAGGGCATTGTCTTTTGCTATTGTAATAACTTTACTAGTGTCATTCTGTGGGTCGGTACCTTCTGTAACCTACCTATCTGTTGTAATTTTATTAAAAGGCTTTTGCCAAAGAAGTAGGTCATCAGTTCAGCCTGCCCACCTAGGCTCACAGCTAAGGCCACAAGACGGTGAAAGACACATAAAAGGGTCAAAAACAGACAGTATGCACACTTTGACTTCCACTAAGTGTTACAATTTGTCTTTGAAATTCATTGATTTTCTTTGTAGGTTTGTACTTGGTTGTGCATATTTTCTCACATAGAGTAGTTTCACTCTGCAGTATACAGTGTTTAGTCTTGGTCCAGCAGATTCCCCGCTCTGCATCCACTAACTGATAATGCACCGGATTCAAATGAATTGATCTTTATTGGGCTTCTGCAGAGCTTGATGGCAAGATTGATGAGTGGTGCATTTGAGTCACGTGTACTGGAGCAGCTAAACAGCGAAAACATGGAGGGCAAGGGATTCCCAAGAAAAGATCTGAGCTGAGTTTTATGATGTCAAAAACGAAATATAACTATATAATTATCAGAAATAACTTACAAAATAATTGGCTCGTGACTGAACTACTTGAAGTGTGTTGAGATACCTCCAGAAAGGAACAACTGTATTAATAACTTTGTTTCCTGTTAGGCCTGAGGTAATACCCTAGGGCCTAGACTGTACGTGTTAAAGTACATATAGACAGGCCAGCGTCCCATTAATGGAAGCATTAACTGTTAAAGGTAAATAAAAATACATTGATGCAATGCTGTTTATTAGATCGTAAAGAGTTCGGAAAAAAAAGGGATATTGGTTTAAAGATAGATCTTGGAAACACTTTAAAAGACCACTAATATTTTATAAATATGTGAGACAGTTGTGTAAAGGTCTTTTTTTGACTCAAAGTAGGAGGTTTGTGCAATTTGAAGACATCATAGAGAAAAACCTGATGTTTGACCTTATAAAGGAGTTTGCTAATCTGCTAATCTTACCTCAAATATCAGAATCTTGACTGAAGCATTCACATTACATCGTGTATAATCCAGGCACAAGGTCTGTAAAAGGAAGTCAGACTAATCGAGAGAATTCATTTTTGTTGAAATTTTTTTGTGTACATATTTTACACAAGTGTGAGAGAGATGTGAGAACATAATATTCAGACCAGTAGTGGTACCTATCTTGTTTGTACATGTTAGTGCCTCATAGATGTGTACTCTAATAGTCAGCATTTGAACCCACTCACCTGTACAGATTTTTGTTGTACTGTATAAATCACTACTTTTTCACCTTTTATTCAAGTCATCGCTGAGATCTTTGAAAAATGTCTCATAATTATTTTAGTTTAATTATTTACCAGTCGAATGCAACCTTAAAACGTGCTCTAAAAACAAGTAGCGTTACCTCTGGTCCTGCAGTTTTTACCATTTTTACTTCCTTCTGCTCTTGTTGAAGGTGTTTCTACACTTGGCTGAAACTGAATGAGACCAAACAGACAAAATGTATGAATCCAAGCAGAACAAACTGATGTTTGTTTTTGCTTCAAGTCTGCAGAGTTGTTCACTTAATCTGATCATTGTAAATAAAAATGACTCCAGATTCAAGCCAAGCCAACTTTATTTATAAAGCACTTTACAAACTGCAACCACTGGCCAAAGTACTGAACATAGACATAAAAGTAAATAACTTAAATACAAAATAGTTAAAAGTAAATGGGAAAAATTTTAAAAATAAGTGAGATCAATAAAATTTAAAAAAAATATCAACATTTCAGATTTAAAACTGCCATTGAAGAGGCCTGTGTAATGTTTGACAATGGCAAATTCCTTGTTACATCTAGGAGCAGTCGGTCAGCTGATCTGAGTGATCGGGAAGGGGAGTGCAAATATTGCAGCTCAAGGCAAGACCAGTTAGAGATATATGAACAAATAAAGTCATTTTTAAAATGAATTATATAAATGGACAGGGAACCAGTGCAGCAAGAATAAAACAGGAGTAATGTCCTTTCTTCCCAGTTAAAAGGTGTGCAGCAGCATTTTGCACCTGCTGAAGACAAGCCAAGGAGGACTGGTTAACACAAAAATACAAAAAAATACCAAAATCCACCTGATTTGTAATAAAAGCACGGATCATTAAAGTGATGCTGTGGAATACTGTTTTAAATCTTTTCCAATTGTCTCAGCTGAAAGATGCTAGATATCACCACTGCACTGATCTGACTAGAGTCCAAAATCTTTGTCCATTTCAAAATCTGGGTTTGTAATAGTAAGTTTTCAATACTGTGCCAGAGGGCCCATGAGCACAGAAAAAAAGGCATCCAGTCGGTCACCACCAGGATCAAAAAGAATCACTTTTGTCTTTTTTTGTCATTAAACCTTAGAAAATTCCAACTGAGCCAAGCTTTTAATTCCTTAAGACACACATTTAAAGCCTAAAACCTATATCAGTTTTAGGGGCACATAAACTTGTGTAACCATGGAAATCAATTTTGTAACCTTGTAAGAATGAAACCGTGTTGCAGCACATACAGAGAAAATTTCAGAGGCCCAAGTATGAAGCCCTGCGGGACTGTACATCCCCTTGGAGCAGAGGAGGATCTGAAAATATTTAGATGCACAAAATGTTCTCTGAGCGAGAGAGAAACTGAACCACCGGGGTGTACCACAGATGCCTAAATGAGACATTAAAATGTTATGATCCACTGTGTTGAATTAAAGAAAGAAGTAGCTTCACACAGTGTAGAAGGATGCCATTAAAAATCTTTAGGAGTATAGATTTATTGCTATGAAGAGACTTAAAACCAGACTGAAAAAAATCTAAGATTATAATTTTTTTAAAATCAAAAATGGCTTTCAATTCACTCTAAACTATTTTCTCAAAAATGTTTGAGTGAAATGTACACTCAGAAATGGGCCTAAAGTTGAATTACATGGCAAGATTCAGGCCAGGTTTTTTTTCGTCACCGGTTTTACTGTTGAATGTCTAAAAATTTTAGAAACCACATGTGGGGACAGGCTGGTAATAAGAGCAAGAACAGATGCCCCCAAACAGATATATAATCTCTTTAAAGAATCGAGGCAGAACATCGTCATTGGGGGAGCCTGGGGATAACCAACAACCTCACATAAGTAAGACAGAGTCACAGGCTCAAAGTAATAAAAGCAGAGCAGAGCAGAGCAGAGCAGGGAACAGAGGGTGAAGGGTCAAATGCAGGAGGTGCTCTGGCATTTTTGTCAATTGCATTTTTGGCTGAACGACAGACGACTGATGCCTCTGATCTAAGTGGACCAGAAAGAGTACTGTGTCCCACTTTAAATAAACACACAACATGAAAGCAAAAAAACTGAATACCCTTCTTTTGCTTCACTGTTTGGTCCTCTTTAAGAGGATGTGGTTTAGTTGTGTAAAAAACAAAGCAAACAAACAAACAAATGAAAAATCATACTAACAGTAATCAGAACAATGCTCTTTGAGGGAAAAGTCTGCAAGCAGGAGCATTTGTCCACTGTTGTTCACGATGCATCACCTGAAGAGAGAGAACTTCTTTTTTTTTTTTTGCCCATTTAATATCTCTGTAAAAACCACACTAACATAAATCCCTTTTTTATTTATCAGATTTCAGTTCTGCTCAAATCACATTGTATTTAGTTGGACATGGATAGGGAGTCTATGGCTCTGCTCTACTTTCAATCTAATTATCTTAATTTGAGGTGATGATGATCATATCACATCTGGCTATTACGGGAATTAAATTTTGTTCAACTAAAATACTTTTTTTTTAATCCTTCTGCTGAATTTAATACTTCCCAATCATTCTCTCCTGCAAGTAAGCTGGCATGCAAAGCTGCACTGCATGCTGGCAGATTTTCTGTCAGTGCATTTAAATTCAGATTAATTATACAGTTGATACTACAATGATGACTGGGTCATCATGGTAACCTCTTACTGCTCCGTCCGTGCATCGCTTCTTTTGTGGTTGTTTTGCGTTTCTCTGAACAATTTGTCACATACTGTCACATTGTGATATAGATGCTTTGCACCTGTTTCATATGCCTAAGGACGTCGCAAATGCACCTCGACCTCACTGTGAGCGCAAACGGGAAAACAACTGGTGCAGTTTATGATAGTAGCTGATCTGAAATCAACCTGGGCCAAATAAGCAGCTCAAGTGAAAGCAGATAACCAGCGTCTGGCTGGACGTGTGAAGGGATCAATGTATTTCAGGACAGGAGGAGGCGGAAGACTCAGAGCTTAGTTGATATGAAAAGGATACAGTGGTATTTCTCTGTCGAAAGGGCAACTAGAAATGTAATCCTCTCTTTTGAAAGCCCGGTTATTAAAAAAAAAAAAAAACACACACACTGTCACTAGCCGAAATGTGGAACTGAAACCTTTCTAGTGTAAATGCATTTAGTATTGTCTTTACATTGTATATTTGCCATGGTGATTGATCAAATTTTATGCAACATGTATTACACAATGAAGCAGAACTTGTCAATAACATTCCACTGCAGGATTTTCCACAATAATTTTTTTTTTGCTGAACAAGCAAAGTTGTACAAGTTTAATGGACGCTGTGAAAAATACACAAGTGCAAGCCTGTTCATATATCACATTTCAAAGAGTTTCCTACAAAATAAGAGTTTATTATCAAAGCACTTAATGACACCTACAATACATATATTATCTATACACACATTTCACTCTATTCAGAGTGATGCAAAGTTACATCCTTCAAACTCAAAAAAAAAAAAAAACTCCAGAAAGAAGAAACCCAACTGAGATTCAAACAGGAAACCTGACTCTTGTGCTGATCACCAAACCACCGTACTGCATCTGTCATATCATTTTATTCGTTCATCTATTCATTCCTAAACATTGTTTTTCAATAGCAGTAAAAACTGATAAGAGTGGAGCCAATCTCAACTATTAGGTGATAAGTGGGTCTTCACTCTGAACCTGTCATCCAGTCCACCACACACCCACAGAGAGACAAATGAGAGGAAGACAGTGTATCCACAGAAAACCAGTAAAAGGTACAGAGAGATCCTGCAACTTCCAGTAAGAAAGACTCCTGCCATTCAGATCACTGAATTACTAACTTAATATTTTATTACATTCAGGATAGCGTATCTGCTCTGACTTCCACACACGCGTGTTTAGTAG
This sequence comes from Zenarchopterus dispar, assembly GCA_028564865.1. NCBI lineage: Eukaryota > Metazoa > Chordata > Actinopteri > Beloniformes > Zenarchopteridae > Zenarchopterus > Zenarchopterus dispar. Next base: position 5,334,995 of record JAOWBL010000009.1, on the reverse strand, counting down.
TGACTGTGCTGAGCATCAACAGAATGAGTAAACGCTGCCTCATTTAGAAAACACCTTAACTGGGTCAGACAGACTGATGTTGCATTTGGACATAAAGAATCTTGTTGCTAACAAGTCTAATTAAATCAAACTCCATTAAATTACCTTTGGAAGATACCTTCAGGTACAATAAAAGTTGCAAGTTACAGTAGATCTATAAAAGTATTGATGGGTTGATGCCCATAATTTGTGTATTTGTTTGTTTCAGCTGTACTAAATAGAGATCTCTTAAAACACAGCAGGTAGAAACCTCTGATGGGCATAAAACCATTTATCTCAGGCTGCCTCATTTTGTCTCAAGACATGTGGCAGAAAACTGATGAAATGTAGTTGTTTGGATTTATCACTGTATTTCCCTTTGGTATGACGTCACATTCAAAGGAAAAAACAAAAATTAGTCTTTTGACTTTTTTTGAAAGAGAGAATACAAGAGGGGAACGGAAATATGTATTCCTTTGAGAAAAACTAGGATTTTGACAACCTTCAAGCAAAATACAACTACTGCAGTTGAATTGTAGTGTTTATTAATATTGACATCTATGAGCCATTTTACATTAATGGTCATTTTTATTTATGTTACAATTTTTTCATTATTCAGACCTGCATGTTTTTGTCTCCAGAAAAGCTAAATAATCCCACCCAACTTTTTTTTTTCTGTTCTCAGATGTGACTTGAGTCCTTTTTTTGATGACTGTGGGAAAACTAACTTAAAAAAATATCTCCAAATGATCACAGAGGCTTTAAACAAAGATTTAATGAGGTTTACTGTTGGGATTGGACATGTTTCCTGTAAATGAATTTGGGTTAAGGTATTCTGGATTATGTCAAAAGGTTGCTGTAAATCTTTATACGGACACCAAATAACCCTCGTCTCCTGGGTAAAAGTCCGGTTGAAAGTCTGGTAACTTCAAGAAGCAACAACTTTGTGTTTTTTTTTCTTTCTGAAAACACAAAGTACATTGACTTTGGCTCCAGAGGAGATCAGTAGAAGGAAAAGGGTGGTAGTTCCTCTCGCCATATCATCCACTCATCTGTCCATTTCCCAAGATGAAGATGAGCTGGTGACAGAAGACACCCACATCTCTTCTGAATTTTATAAACCCATATGGTTGAACTCACTATTTTTAATTTCTCACCCATCTCCATCTCCGTCCTTTCAGCTGTAAGTAAATTCTAGTACAGGACAATCAGGATGAAAAGATGGCAGCCATGCTGTTACCAACGGGTCCTGACGGCTTGCGGCGGTTCACTCGCGAATCCTTGGCTGCCCTGGAGCGGCGGATTGCGGAGGAGCAGGCCAAGAGCACCAAGGACGGCCATGAGGCTCACAAGAAAGCAGAGCCATCCAAACCCAGGGCCGACCTGGAGGCAGGCAAGCAGCTGCCGCGCATCTTTGGTGACATCCCTCCGGAGCTTGTCGGGGTACCACTGGAAGATATTGATCCATTTTACTACAAGAACCAGAAGGTGAGAGCTGCTGTGTGTATGTGTGATGGCTTAATGGATGATTATCTTAATAATCAGGAAGTTTAGAGAAACATGAAGTACACTGTATTCAGATTGAACTAAATGGTAATTGGAAGTCAATTCAATTTGATAAGTACCTCCTTAATTCAATAATATTTGAGAAATCTTGAAAATGCCAAATTAAAAATCCCAGGAGGTCATGGTGAAAAATGTCTTGTTTTGTTTGGCCACAAATATTAAACTATAACAAAACAGTTAATGAAGATGTATGACAAATTACACAGTGTCTTCTTTTATTCAAATGTCTGTTCTCCATCAGAAGGAGTAGCTTCTAACAGAGAACAGGAAAAACAACTGAAGGTGGACATGAAGTGCAAAGATAATATAATTATATGGTGTTCTCTTGTCTGTTTACAAATTCAGCACAGATATATGCACTGAATTGGGATTTTACTTACTTTAGTTGTTCATATTTAACAAACAGCTTAAAACAAAATCCAGTTTATTTTGAATTATCATCTGAAGTTATATTAACTGGTCTTAAAAATGAGCAACACTGGAAACAGAAATTGGTTAAGAAAAAAAAATTAAAAAGGCTTTTTAGGAAATCAGCTGAAAACGCCAAAAGGTTGAAATTCCTTTAATTCTATAATTATAAGTTTAGAAGAAAATATAAATTGAGTATATTTTTGACATGTTTCTTTCTTGACATTTCACTTAAAAAGTACATTTTCCTGCATGTTAAAATGGCCAAATCCTTCCTTTGGGGTTGTGCACATAAAATGGTAGTTATCCTTCAGATCAGCTGATGTTTTCACTGAATGTACCAAGCAGCTCTTTAGAACAGCTTGCTGAAACATGGACAGTGTGACAGCATCTCTTCAGATCCCTGGTGGATGCAGAAATAGGATTAGCAAGTTTTGATTTGCAGAGCCGGTAGATCAGACCGCTACCCATTAATGGAGAGATGAAAAAAAGGACATGGCAGCCATTCTCAGGGTCTCTTTGTTTTGGCATGTGATGTGCTGCTGGATGGGAGGATTATCCAAAGACGAAATAAAAAAAAATATTTAAATAAATGACACATCTGTTGGGGAAACATTCAGCCTGCTTTGGAGTTGCCTCCATTATCACAACTGGCCTCGCAGGCTGCCCATGAGGAAGTTACACAGATGGTAGACGGAAAGGTCGACTCCACGCTGGAGTTATATTGTCGTCGCTGCTTGGAAAAGAAAACATCTGGACAGCTGCTCAGAGCTGCTGTTAAGTCTCCTGCAAGACTGAAAATGAAAAAAAAACAAAAAAGGCTTTTCCACAATGGAGAAGTCTGAGAGATGTATTTATACTGTGAAAATCAGATTTTTCCAACTAATGATTGCTCTCTTTTTGTTTTCTTTGCAGACTTTTATAGTACTTAATAAAGGGAAGGCCATCTTCAGATTCAGTGCCACATCTGCACTTTACGTGATTAGTCCTTTTCACTTCATCAGATCAATTGCCATAAAGGTTTTAGTCCATTCATATCCTTTTTGATTGTCAAGTGCAAGGGTTTTTGTCATGTGTGTTGAACATACTCTGTGCAAGCATCTTTATAAAAGGGATATATATTGTTAAATGTCAGGATTAGTTGATGCTAAAATAAATAAAACAGCAATGACTTTAAGGCTGTTTTCAAAAAAAAAATAAAACAAAAAAACAAGATGATGTGAGGGGAACAAAATACAAGAGAAATTTCTTCCATACTATTAATTTCATAAAATAAGAAATTGAGATTACATTCTTTGCAAGTAACATAAGCATACAATTTTTTAAAATAATATTTACAAGTTGTTGCTTTGTTGGTTTCTGTGGGACTTTTTCATCGTCCCCCTCAGGAAGCAGCTTGTTATCAGTTCTCTCTGATGGACCTAAGTTTGTGTTAAATTAAAATACCGACACTTTCTTTAGTCTACATTTACTGCACTCATAACGCTGGTAGAAGCCGAGGATTATAAGTATGCAAGGATTATAAGTATTGCTTCATTTGTTTGGATATGTTTCCAGGGTATTACAAAAAAGTCCTTGCAAAACTGTAGATTACCATGTCACAGTGCATTTTCCTTAACCCTTTCCACATTGTTTAGCTATTTCATAATGTTCACTATATTAACCAACTGCTTCTTCATGGCCATGTCTGATCCGCCAACATGGACCAAATACCTGGAGTAAGTAAACTCATTTTATCTCAGTCTTTAAGCTTTTGTGTGATCCCGAACTGTCCCACATGTGTTCTAAAGTGGAGTTTGCTGGGGTTTGTTGCTTTATCAGTGAATACTGAAGAAGTAGTTGTCCGGTAAGTATATGATGCATGTAAACGGACACAGCACCCAGAAAGCCACGTTTGCATGCTGAAGAAAGCCTTTGTTCTGCATGCTGCAAAAGACATGGCAAAGCTGTTCGTCATCAGTGGGTCTGTAACTACCTGATGTGAGTCGCTGCCCGGTGTGAGACGAACATGTGCCTCCACACAAAGGCAAGAAAACCTCTTTGCTCAGATGCATCTTGGCTCCAAACCAAATTGTAACTAACTTAAATGGGGGCATATTATGAGAAAAAAAAGCCAACTTTTTCCGTACTTGATAGCGTATATTTTGTTCAAATCAAATTTAAAACTCCAATGAAGCACAACACCGTCATTGTGTGTCGAGCAGCCTGAGTCTGAAAATAAGTCCTTGTTTAGACTGTATAAGAATAACTGAATACCACCCCCACCCCCACCGCACCCCCCATGTCACCAAAAGGTCTTCTCAAGAGTGCTTTTGAAGAAATGCCATAGTGAAAATGGGTCTTCTCAGCAGAGTTCTGCTTGGACAGGTCCTAAAATGATCCACTGTGGCTCCCAGCTCCTCAAGCCGAGCCACGCCAGAGGAGCTGCAGAGCTACCCACAGGTGTCTGAGTGGGATCTCCCGTTTCTCTTTCTGATGACAGCATCAAAAAGGACCACTGCCTTTATCTAACACCTGGCTGCCACTGACTGCCTGCTGCTGTCCTCGACCCCTTCAGGGCCAGCCCCCAGCCAACTGTAGTGATCTGTTAGAAAAAAAAATTATTTTTTTCTTAAAAGTTTACAGTACATCAGCATTTATAGTACTTAACAAAGGGAACTTAAATAATATGATTGAAATCAGTTAAAAACCACCAGTGACCTACCCCACCTGCTGCTCCATGGCCGCCCCACCTACTGCCAACAAGTATCTAGGTTTTATAGATCTATGTTAACTCACGGTGTTCTTGTGTGCAGGTCTTGCAACAGGCAGCGACTCATGTTAGGTAATGACGGCATCACAGGAGGGTTTTAGCATGTGATATTCTGACATTTGCTGATTTAATTTTGAGCAGCTTCCACAATTAATTTGCACAGAGAAGAAGTTTGCTGTCATACTTGGGATTTACATTAAGAAATATAAAGCAATAATAGCAAATCATTTACACATGATAATCAATGTGGAACAGATGTGAACTGTTAAAAATTATGGATTAAATTTTTTTACAGTAGTTGCTCTTTTTGAATTTTATGCAACATGTTTTTTTTGTGTGAAACGCCTTTTATCAACATTGTATGTGCTATAGCTTTAAAAGTGAACTGTACCAAATGCTGTCCAGAGGAAAGTTGTGCAGTAAGGACAGTGGACACGCAAACTCTTTTAACACATATGCTGCTGCAGAATGGACAAAATGTGAATTGACCTAGTCTTGCAGAAATCAGCAAGGCCTTCTCTGATACAAACGTTGTATTCTTGGCAGCATATGTTTCTGTGCAACCTGTACTCATCAGTATTTATATGTTTCACAAATATTGTGCACCCACATTCTATACGCTGGGTAAAGTCTGCTCTTTTCAGCATGAATGAACCAGCATCCATGACTTTCAAAGTTCATTTCACATTTCGATCTCTTAGGGACAGTTTTCTAGTCCCCTCTAGGTAGAGTTTTAGCCTGGACTACATTTTGACCAAATGTACACGATATCTTAAATACTAAATGGTTTCTTCAAAGACCTTTAGACATTCTAACAGACAGCAGTTATCTGTGTCCACAGCAGCCTTATATCCAGGGATGATTCGATATTTTAGTCCACTGATATACTTATCTTAGAAGTAGCTTTCAGCTACACGCAGAAATAAGACAAATGTGGAAATAAAACACTGATAGTTCTCACTTCTCAGAATCTCTCAACCAAGGCTATTCTAGGGTGATAAACTATTTCCCCGTTACTTTATTTAGTCCTGGTGCCTGCGGTGGACCCTCCTAAAGTCCCTAGAGGAAGTGGATATGGCGACGAACTCTTGTAGTTATCAGTGTTTCAACAAACTGTTTGCTGACGATGGCTTTTAGACGTGTTCTTCAACGCATGTAGTGACTCCAGCTGGAGAATCATGCTTGTGTTATTGAGCTGGTAAGAGCCTGTGGATGACATTTAATACTGGTTTCTAAGTCGTGTCTCCTGATAACGCTGCAGGCATCAAATTCACAGTGAGCATATATTTTCAATTGGAAAAAAGGAAATTCAGACTGTTTTCAGCGTTTATCAAAAATGCTTAATTACTAATGTGCATTCTTTATTTGAAGAGCAGATGGTATTATTTTGTAAACAAGACATGCATATTCGTACGTTATACCTGATATGGCTTGAGGACTGAAATTAACAAAAGCAGCACCAGCTTCATCAGGTAGTCGATAGCCAGATAGCTAGTTAGCTACCTGGATTTTAAGCAGGATTTATACTTCTGTGTCACAGATATGCAACAGTTGGTGTTTGGATTTCTGCTTGTGCGTTGTTGTGTTTGTGTTGCTCTGTAAGGAGACTGCAGGGACTCAGGCCCTTTTCTGCAGCTCTGTAGCTTTTTCTGTTTAGTCTCCATGTGGTTCAAACACAGTTACTGAAACAGAGCAGATCTTCTGTGAGTTAAATACTGAGCAACAGTTACTTTAACTGGCATCACTCTACAACAAGAAGTATCAGCTGCAACTATGTACATCCAACAAAGTGGGCCAGTCACACCTGTGCCTGTCCACATCAACCTGACATGCAGTTACAGTTCTGGGTGGAAGACATCTTATTTTATCATTTTGATGCAGAAGCACAAACTGCCCATTAAATCTCATCACTCTTACATGTAGCTCTTAGATCCTCATAGATTATTATCATTTTTCCAAACACAACACAAATTGCATTAATAATCATTGCGTTGTTTTCAAAGGTTTCAGCATGTTGTTTCATTTCTTGCGCTCAATATTCATTCTTATATTTCTGCATTTGATTTTTTTTGGTCTCACATTGGCCCTCACTGTCGATATTGTGAATCATTTCAAAGCTGAAGCTTGTTCATGCGCAACGTTGTATTTGGCTCTGATGCTGCATAATCCTCATCTTTCATCTTATAATATTTTACAGGTACATGTTCACTGGCATTTACACTTTTGAGTCAGCAATAAAGATATTAGCGAGAGGATTCTGCGTAGTGCCATTCACATTCTTGAGGGACCCGTGGAACTGGCTGGACTTTATAGTAATCGTCATGGCGTAAGTAAAACTCTCATGTAATAATTATTTGTATCTTTAGACGCTCACATTGCAGTGGCTGTCACTGCCAGAAAAAAAACATCTAATTTAAAGTTTTTGCATTCTGTCTTGGTAGCTGTTTATGTGCTCCTTGTAGTGATGAACATGAAAATAGTCATTTATCTGAGTAACGAGGAACAGTAAGCCTTTATTTCAGGTTACACATCTACGCGAGCTGACTCAGTAACCACGATGCCAGTGGCAGATTAGATGGATGACCTTTTGATGTAGCTGAATTGTTTGGGACCAATCACCCTGATGAGAAATTTGCTTTGTTTGAAAACAGGGAGACAAAATCACTTCTAATGGATATACACACGCTGAAACCTGTCATTACCTTCAGCTGTTCATTTATTTCTGATTAATTATTGCTGAGTCAGCTAATTCATATTTTATCCCGTAGATACCAAATAGGATGTTGTATTGACAATGAAACATGTTAGTATTCGTATGTGAAAAGCAGTTAAGCTGTGTAGAATTATCACAACATCCAGGCTGATAAATTTATAGCAGTAAAGACATTTGATTTAGCAGCAGGAGGCAGAAGTTTTTAGTAAAAAAATGGACCAATCCAAGTGATGAGAGATGAGTGATTTTTGGATTAATGTTCAGTAGCTGGATGGAAAAAAAATATCTGAAGTGGCTGAATATGTATCACCATTTGCCAGAGTTGTGCTCGTCATTTGTGTCCTGTGACCTTAATTTTGTGAAAAAAGCAAAAAAAAAATCTTTTTGAGTACAGACATTTATATTTTATTTATCTTTCAGTTTCTTTGCTTTGATGCTATAAACTTTAGTATGCAGTGAGTGATGATTTTCTTAAAGATATTAAAAATGAGAAAAAGGAGTTTACTTTAAAAGCTTTTCTAAACTCATGTAGTGATTCTAGATTAAAAAAAATCATGCCAATTAATTCTGGTTTTCAGCCTTTTCTCTTGACTTATCTGGATTCTTTGAACCCTTTTTAAATTATTAGTGTCTAATATGTTCCTAAATGTAGCTGACCTGTTGATGACTTTCACTCCTAACTTCATGCACTGATTTAAGTTTTTTAAAAAAAATAATTTTTATGATCTGAAAAAAACAACTTCCCTGATGTTTCTTTTACATTTCAGATATGTCACTGAGTTTGTTGATCTGGGAAATGTCTCTGCATTAAGAACCTTCAGAGTACTACGAGCACTGAAAACCATCTCCGTTATTCCAGGTAAAACAACTGCCTGGCCATTTCTCTGAACTGAATTTAAATAGCATAAAACATTAGCAATCAGCGGTTTTGTTCCGTCTCTTTTCCTCCATGGAGGTCTCAAGACCATTGTCGGTGCTCTGATCCAGTCTGTGAAGAAGTTGGCAGACGTGATGATCCTGACCGTTTTCTGTCTCAGCGTCTTTGCCCTCATCGGCCTGCAGCTTTTCATGGGACTCCTGCGACAGAAGTGCATCCGCAGCCTCGACCACTGCATCAACTCCTCGTACAGCCCAGACACATCCTTCATTTGCAACAACAGAACCTGGAGCTCACCTGCAGACTTCCTCACCAATGAAGGTCAGCCAACCGACGAGACTGCTGCTATGAGAGCATTTTTTTATGGAGTTGGGGAGGTGAGGTGCTCTAACATGTTGCTCTTTCTGTCGTAGATAATTTTTACAAAGTTGAAGGAGCAAAGGATGCCTTAATATGCGGATACGGAAATGATGCTGGGTAAGTGGATGTTTGCTCTGCTGCGCGCCTGTTAATCATCGACAGGCTATTACATAATTCAAAAATACTTACCATCCAAAGCCTTTTGAACCCATACATGTCATAGGTCATGGCAGCGTGAGGCCTGAGGTCATCACAGATACGTTCTGCAGTACAGCGTAAAACACATGCAGCACTCAATGATATGCTGTAGGGTTCAAATATGATACATGATACTTAGAGGCATAATGTATAGAAGAATGATGTTATCGGAGGGATAGATGTAACATGAGAGAGGCTGCACACAAGACGACATGTGGTGAGGATAATCGCCTGGGCTCCGCTGGAACCCTTTACTCAGAAAACACTGAGTTGCCAGCTGGGGAGAGGGGTCTTTGGAGATTTCATCATCTCAAAAGCTCCGTGGCATGATTAGGGGAACCTGAGTGGACCTGGTTATTTCAGACTGATGATCACTTGTCATTCAAGGGAGATGCTGCACTGGAGGATTCAGAAACTGATGAGGTCACTTCTCTGTTTAAGCGGTGCCAGCGTAAAACACTGGAAGTCCCTCATTACTGTTGCTCACATTTATTAGAAGTGCAAGTTCTGCAAAATAAATCAAACAAAGAATTAAATCTCACACTCCTGTTATTCTAGCTGTCCCTCACGGCATGACAGTCAACGTAAATGAAAGATGATATCTTTTGTATGGAGTGATGGACTTTGCTTCTCATCAAAGGCACAGTGTGAAACCATCCAAATATTGCTACTCGGCCTACGCACTGAATAATCCTGTAAATCCAAATGCTTTTGAAACAAGCACAACAGGATGACTCTGCCCGTGCCAGGCTCAGTTCAAGGGTTATAGTGAGCTAAACATCCCATCTGTGTGAATCTGAAATCCTGCAGCTTCAACAAATGGCTTCCATTAGGTGCTCTTGTTAATAATACAAGATAATGGATGGTAGAAAATAAAAATTGCAGCGGTATTACGTTTATGCAGGAAACATTGGTGTTGATGCACTTTTATTTCCTAACACATTCAGACTTGTGGCGCAGTATCACAACTTTCAGGTCCTTGTAACCAAATATGGCATTTAGAAACAATGTTTTTTTTCTTAAACATTGTTTTGATGACTGGGTTTTGTCGATTTGATGAAATGGTTAGATGTGCTCATTTTGTCTCAAAAATACAAGAATGAGTGCTATAGATCAGTTTCATAATATTTGCATGTGCATCAAGAGAGCCAACCCACTGTTAAGGGATGATATAATTTATTTTTTAATTATGGCATATATTCATTGTTTGTAACTGCTTTTCTCAGAGACGTAACATAGATTTGGAAATGTAAGATGAACGTTAATCTCAATGGGATAACTCACAGACTATAAGAGGACTTCCTAAGTCCAAGTCCGAGTCATTTGATTTTGAATATTGGCTGATACCGACTCCTGATCTGATACTTTGGCAAGTCACTGAAAAAAATAAAGAAGCGACTCTGTCCAACCAATTTCCAAATTGCAAAACAGCAGAAGCTGCTGCAGCACTTATTCTTGATTTTCTGAATAAAATCTCTGGATAAGCCACTTTGTAATGTAATCATTTTGACTGGTGATGTAGTTTGAGTTTGGTACCAGGCTACTGATACAAATGCACCAAATGTGAATCATGAAACATTATCATTTATAAAACAAAATGAGTAAGATTGCCTTCAGGAACCAGGGCTGCTTAAATATCTCATCACACTTTGCACCTAGCCTAGAAAAGTAAAAACATGTTAATATGTTATAAAAAATCAACGCATATCTACCACAGCTTTCCTCTCGAAACAGGTGACGCACAAGTTATTTTTCCATAGACGTATCTCGCAACTCTGTAAAGACAGATGCAGCTTGTGTTTTGTGACGTGAGGATGCAATATCATGCATCATTCCACATCCTAGAACATCCACATTGCTCTACATGAAAATGTTCATTGTTGATGCTGTTGCTATAGGGAGGAGGAAGAGAAGAGGGATGGACTGTTTCACTCATAAATGATTAGAGTTAGGAATTAAAAACATATTTAGGATTCGAATTAAATACATATTGGACATATTGTCATTTCTAGATTTCTAACACTGGATTGATCATTTTAGACATTCATTCATCATCCAGTCCAGCCCAACTCAGGACCACGCAACACTGCACAGTCACACTGAAAAACAATTTAAAATCACCAATCAAACTAAAGTATACACTGTAAATAAACATCCCCTCTGGAAATAAGCCTTAAATCCATAAAGCTAATCAAAACAGCCTTATTTTAAGCAATGGCGTGAGAAAAAATTATCGTCAAGAATTCTTAAAACTACCAAAATAGTCTTCTAATTTTCTTGAAAACAAAAATGCTTTTTTACTTTCTTAGAAATGTATTTTTTGCAGTGTACGCTATTGGACTCTCACAGGAAGCCGCGGTGCCTGGAGAAAACCCACGCAAGTACCAGGAGAACATGCAAAGTCCAGACAGAAAGACCCGGATTCAAACCAGGAACCTTAGTTCAGTGCCAATCACCCCACCACAGCCCTGCCAAGACTAACACAGCTATTACAAGTTTTCTTGCGAGGCTGGGCTGGTCGTAGTTATGCTTCACACAGCAGGCACCCTGTAGTTTTTAATCTCACTCACAGACCTGTCCTCCAAAATCGCAGAAACCTAATCTCCCAAGAAGTAAAATCTGATCCAGTAATTTGTGTTGAAGTCAGAGTGAAAAGAGGATACATTTGAGGACATTTTAGAAGAGGGATGGGTGGGTGGGGGATGATGTCATTAAACTCTTTTAGACACTAGGTTAGTAAAATCAGACAACTGATATGACCTAAGCGGCTGTCCCACCTACACGTCTCTGCACACTGGAACTCTTTCGATTTGTTGTCTTACGTTCTTCTTCCATTTGTGGAGCTTAAATAGTGCAAGGTTATTGACATTAACTCTCCCTGAGCCCCTTTTTCTGTGTCTAATGGGCTCTTTGAAAAAGTAGCAGAGAGGATTATTCCTTTTGCCTTCCTTTGATTTATATGTTGCTGCGTCATCCCCAGTCACACAGTTCTCAGTTCATTTTGTTATTTCCATTCAAATGAACTGTTGTCAGTTGGGGGTGACTGATCTTCATGACGTGGTTGCCAGGTTACACATTGACATAAGGTTGTTTATCTGTTTGCTCACAGACGCCTGTGGCAGCTTTTATCATTTGTGACAATTTAGATGTAACTTTCTGAGGCTGGCTGTGGAGAAGGGCAAGATACTAAGCAGGTCAGGATAAGGACGTAAAACATAGAGGATGCTTAATCTTTTGAGTGTATTCCAACAAGTAATCCCTGAGTAGATTTCCAAATTAAAGCTTTGGATACGTTATGATGACACACACTGCCACACACATGCGCACAAGCATGCACAGACACAACAGAGCACACACAAGCACAACCCGTGCGTATTCACATGACATTTTCAGCCCGCTCAACAAGTTTATGACAAATAATTTGCTCAAAGGTTCAGGCTGTTGTTCGTCGCTTCTACTGTCGATGCTTATCCTCTCGCATCTTAAAGCCACTGTGCATTACGGATTATTACCGACTGTATAGATGTTTTCAACTTTTGCCCTGGGTTGACGTGAGCATGGAAACCCACCACTTTAGCCCTACCCAGGAAAAAGACAGCTGTTCCTCTGCTGCTCTGGACACAAACCACAGGAAATTGATGTTAGGGCCCGAAAGATAATACTTATGAAAATGTAAACATGTAGCAAAGTGCTTTAATGGAGCTCTTACAGAGTGTGTCACTTTGGTTACATAAGATAACTTGCAAATTTACAAATCATTAATGTGTCTCATTTGGACTATTTTCAAATTGTTCCAGGAAGTCACAGATTGCCATCATTTTTTACATTATACAATAGGAAATAGGTCAAATACTCTTAAATGCTCTTGAACTTGTTACTCCTTGTAACTCCCTAGGGGAGCATAAAATCCATACAAAGACAGTCTCCACGAGAAGCCTTACACTCTATAGAGCTTTTTAAACCACAACATTGGATTAACAAGAACATCATTAGATCCAGTTTGAAATGAAGACTGCCACTGCTTTATTACAGCTGGACAGCTGGTGGAACAATGATTAAAACAGGAATCACTATATTGAACTGCAGCGATGCAGAGATGTCTACAGCCAAGAGACATTATTCACAGGTCGACCCTTGGTTACCATCCCTGTTGGGGATCCTAAAACAATGTACCCCTAATGTATCTGGGGTAAGCCCAAACACCCTCATAAGAAGGCTCACTGGCGCATCTTGTAACTGTAATCTTAATCTTCCGACTCACATACATCTACCCTAGGGTTGAAGGTACTATCTCTAATCCCTGTTGGTTCAGATTCATATTTAAACTCTTCTAGTGGAAGATGGAGGCCACTGCGTGATGAAGCCAACAGGACCGTATCATCACCCTGTGGTGCCCTAGCGACAAGCTTACATAGTTGAACTGTCCTTTTGTGGTGTCCATAACAGCTTTGCCCTTAAAATTTAGGAAATTGTTATAATTGAAGGTTTGGGAAAGGCACAAATGCAGGAGACCCGCAGGTAGCAGGAGAAACGAAAACTGTCCTTTATTTTGACAAAACTACAAGAGGAGAGAAGACGTTTAACCTGTTGTCATACAGTATTTTGTAATCCTATGCATCATGGTTAATCACAACATTGTATCATGACAGAATTAGTGGCAAAAATAGATTCACAAAATATCACAATTCTTATCCTTAGCGATTCTGAATTGGTTCAAAATTTGCAAGAATTAATTTTTAAAATACGCTGCTTCAACTCTCTCTGCTGTTACAGCAGGCTGAATCTACACTTCCATACAGCGAGCTAGTGAGTTAGCTCTCTCCAATGTTGCCAACTTAGTGATTTTGTTGCTATGTTTAACAAGTTTTCATATCCCTCGAGCCACATTTCATCCTCAAAAAAGCGACTAGCGATGAATTTAGTGACATGTTTTTAGGTATTATTGAAGACTTGTAGACTCTAACAAGAAAGCCTGGATTGTTCTCACTCTTCTCAGTGGGCAGTGGGTGCTGCCGTGGGCCCCATCCCCCTACCAAAGCACTCTCAGACAGCCCAGTCTTCACACAGCAGCACCTCGGAGCAGGAGATGTTCACCCTCTGCGTCTAGACCAACTACAAATGAATCGCTCATCTATTATCTAGAATAGCTAAATACTAACTATGCATCCCTGGCACGAGTGTTGCTGCAGAAAGAGTATTTCCTGCTGCAGGTGATAGAGTGACAGTAAACTCTTCAACATATTGACCATCTTCTTTTACTGTAGAAAAACTTCGTTATTATGAAAGGGCAGTAGTTCTCTGCAAAATAATAATAATAATAATAATAATAATAATAATAATAATAATGGTTGTTGAGTGAGTCAAATAATCACAGAAACAGTTCAAAAGTGTCGTTTGTGCACACTTGTCTCTTGAAGTTTGAAAATTTGGTCAAATGACAAGGTCGTTGGCATAAACCTAATTATTTTATCTTTTTTTTTAACTTATTTTTTAAGTTATCTTGTTTTAATTAAAAGAGATTTTTTTCTTTTGTGAGACAATTTCAGAGAAGTTAAAAGACAGATAACAAACGTAATCCTGTCAATTTATGCCATTTTAGCCAGTTTTTTTTTTTTTTAATTTTTGTAATGAATCTTTAGTATAAATGTTAAATTTTGTCTAAGAATACACACTTTTTTACACCATCCACATGAAATGAACAACAACAACAAAAAAAAAGGTTTAAATTGAAAATCATGTTCCCAAGAATCAGAATCAAATTGGGACATCGAGTCCAGAGAGTATATTGTTTTGCCCTACAAGCAAAACAATATACTCTCCAGACAGGTCTAACCTACCACCAGCAATGTCAACAAAGCCTTCACACTGTTTGCACATTGACCAAATCACCCTTAGAAACCGTGGTGATGTGGTCCTAAGTCCACAATAGATTCATCATATTCTCATTGGACAAATGACTACCCTCACATCCGTTTCCCTGGCAACATAAAGAGTTAGCTCAGGGTTCCTTGACTAGGACAAAACAGCCATGTTGAACCAACCTTCAGATCCTTCTTTCCAGTTCCTTACCATACACCCTACCTGGAGGGAGAGGGGGGTAAGAAATTTAATTCTCCCCAAACTAGTAAAATATCCTCTTGCACTCTTATTTTAATAAAGTAGAACCACCAGCCTGAGCTGCTTCTCCTCATATCGTCTATGCCTGTCCAGAGGTATCACCAACCTCAACACAAGGTTGCAAAGGTAAATCCTTGGGAATCCCATATGATCCCAGAGCTTTAATCCAGGTACACATCATAATTTTGCATAATCTAAAACAAAAGTTTGAAAGAATTGTGGCAGAATTTATAATGGTTTTGTGCCCAAAATCTTCAGGATAACCAGCCTGCTATCTGACAATACCTACATCTACAAAAAAAGACAAAACAAAAAACAAAAAAAAAAAACATAATGAAGGAAACTGATAAACGCAATACTTGAATATATA